>CM053581.1:447927650-447969904 GCA_028627135.1 Pseudochirops cupreus
TGGCCACAGATATGTATTAGCCCTGTGACCCTGAGCAAGTCACTTAACCCTATTTGCCTCAGTTACTCATTTATAAAATAAACTGGAGAAGGAAATGTCAAACTGCTGCAATATCTTTGCCAAGAAAACTCCAAATGGCTTCATGAAGAGTTGAACATGACTGAAACAAACTGAACAGCAACAACTTCCTGACTCCAGGCCCCATGCTCTATCTACTGCCCACCTAGCTGCATAGTTCCATTCAAATTATCCTGGGCATATAGATCACAAGCAGGTACAGATTTTTAAAGGGGGCAGTAGGTTAAATAAGTTTGGGAACCTCTGATCTAGATTTATCTAGAATGAGCTTGTAAAATGGGTAGATCTAGACCCTTAACCTCCTCTATTATGAGTCAGGTTGCATCTTAGGGAGCTTCTCGATAAATAATATGGTCTTCCCATTCCATTAGGCCATGCCAGCAATTCCACACCAATTCCTGTTTCCCTTTTCACAGCCTGAGTGAGGCTTATTTTAGAATGCACCACCTTAGACTTCAGACTTCACAGTTCTATCACAATCACTGCTATCTCTGCCCACCAAATAACAAAATCAAGTTCCATGGGACTTTCATTAGGGGAAGAGATTGTGAGGGAGGGAGAGCTGCCGTCTAAGAGCAAAGGCATTTCAGGGAGTTAAGTACCACCAGGCCACCTCAGAACTGACCAGGGCCACATGACTGCCTTTTCCTAGGTCCCCTCTCAGCTACCATCATGGATGTAAAGAAGGGAATACCTGGGAGTCCATAGTAGACTCATTCTCCAGTCATGTACTTCAGTGAGCCCTTAGGGCTAAGAAAGTGGTTCTTCATCAGGGTCAAGTCTTTACCACAATTGGGTCCAACCCTAACAAGAAACAAGAGAATGTTCCAAGATGGGAAGGGTCCTGCCCTTTAATGGTACTCCTTCCATATTCTATTTAATTTACTGGCTTTTAGTTCCTTGTCATACAAATATCTTTGAAAATGACTTGATCCAGTGCCCTCTTTGTACAGATTAGGTAATTTATGTATGTTCATACAGTGTTAAATATGCACAGTACTTGGGGCTCTGAGGATATAAAATTATTAGCATGTTCTTCTTGAGATTATTTTTATGGCCTCATCTATACCTACTTGTAACCAAAGGACATTGTTGGATTTGGAGTCAGAAGAGGCAAGTTACAATCATACCTATTCTACTTACTCCCTATGTGTCTTTCAGCATTTTTATTCCCTTCTCTGGTTCTCAGTTTCTTCATTTTCTGCAAAATGAGGGAAATGGCCTTTGTGCATCTCAAGGTGGCTTTCTTCTCTAAATCTCTGATCCTACGTTGTGTTCCTTCAGTAGACTGTAAACTCCTTAAGGTCAACAACTGTTTCATTCTTACTTTTTATATCCAAGGCCGAGCACAGTGTCTTATACACATTGTAGGTGCTTAATAAAAGTTTGTTAAATTGGAAACGATAAATATAATTCATACCTCATGACTAATGTCCTCCTACCCCTTTGAAATCATCTCATATAACATGAATTTGATTGGCATCTACTTCTTCCCTTTGGGCTCCACTCCCTAACTCTTATCATTCCCCACCACCACACACACATATACCATAAATGAAAATCTATTAAACAGTTGAAAATGAAATATTTATTTCAACATGTAAAGAAAACAAATGGATTCAACAATTTAGCACCCAGTTAGCAAAGTACTTTTCCTGGTTGCTTCTCTCCATTAACAACTCTCACCACGCCAATAGAGGAGGTTCAAGTAGTGTGAATGGAGTCAGGAATGCCTACTTCCCCTGGCAGATCTTCTCACTCATTGGCCATGGCGTCCATGCACCTGGTTTCAATCCCTGGTCCCATGCTCTGCTTAGCTCTGTCGCAGCTCTCACACTGCATCTGGTTCAAAGGCTTTTTGCCACTTGGCTGGCAGTCTGCTTAACTTGCCTGGCCAACTGCTCATTCTTAATGCCCTAATTTCCTCAAAATCCCTCACTCTTCCCCTGGTCAGTACTTGCACTTCAGGTACAGCCATTATTGGAAAGCAAGCTCTTTCCTATCAATGTACACTCAATATAAGAAGAATGCTATAGTGGGAGAATGCTTCTGAGATCAACGGAGAATCTCTCATTCTTCTTTAATGAAAAGCTAATGTAGCATTCTCCTTACTCCCTGTAGAAGATCCTCAGTTCTTAAAGGAATGAATCTCTACAGCTCTGCATGTTGCTTATCCATATCAAATATGTCCTAGGGCTTATTACTATGAGTGAAGGGAAGAGAAACAAACATTTATTAATGAGAGTATTGCTCATAATGACAGGTGATATTCATAAACTACTACCATTTATAGTACAATGCCTACCTTGTTGAACTTAAGGGATACTGTCCAGACTGTTTAAATGAACTAATTATGGTTAAGTAGTCCTTCATTTAATCAAATTATCATTAATAATATATAACAAAACCTTTATAAAGCAGTCACATAATTGAACATATAATAGGTAAAGACTAGAATCATAGGATACTGGAGAGCTAGCCCACATATGAATGATGATGAAATCTTTAAGGCTGAGAGGAACTTTAAGGGAAAGGCTAATCCTCTACCTGGCCTCTCAATAATGCCCAGCTGAAATGATTCGGATAAATATAAACAGTTCGACTCTAACACTCATTTTGAAAACTCAAATTTGTACCCAACGCAATTGATATATTAGGGAATAGTTTGAGCATAAGAAAAATTTGGGGTTTGGGCTTTTGCATGATTTTAGCATCGAGGAACACGGTATCATTGATGGGACACGCGTGGGAGAGGTAGGAGTAACCTCTATGGATTCATTGCCCCTCCCCCAACTCTACCAGCATGTAGTGGGGCCTGTGGGAAGAGGAGATGCCCGGCTCCACGTGGGGGCCAATCTTGTGGAAACCATCTTTCTCAGCCCAGGAGGTGGTGAGAGTTACTGGGACAGTACAATATATAACACCTGAGGAGACTTGGAGGTAGAGGCCTGCAAAGGCAGGCAGGGCAGGGCAGGGAAGACAAGACAGGGAGGCCCCTAATATGCCCCTCCCCAGTACCAGAAGAAACACAATAGTAAACCTGTCCCTTTGACTCCAGCCTCCTCTCAAGCCACCAGCTCTGGGAAAAGCTCAACCAGAGATGCCAAAGGTCTCCCATTCCCAGTCATAGGGTGGTCCTACCTGTGCCCGGCAAAGTACAGCAGCTGGTGTTGTCAGGGACGGGGATCTCCCTGTGAAGGTTCCTCACGTGGTGGCTGTGACTGGAACTGAATTTAGACACCCACTTCCAACTTCGGGTCTTTCTCAAGGTAAGGTGCCATATTTACTGTTTGTCTTCTGGTGTAGTAGAAGCTGTGGGTATAGGAGTGCTGAGCCTCACCTGCACACTCCTGCTCCCACCCTGGGCTGGGGTGCTAAGAGTCAGAGCCCAGGCCAAGCAGGGAGCAGACCAAGGCCCAGGGTGCCTCACTGTTTATGGTAGTATTTATGCCATTCTTAACAATTTAGCATGTATGAAACTGTTACCATTTTTATTAGGTTCCTATCTTTTTTTAATTTGTCACAGATGACATTTTCGAGCATTGTGCCCCTAACCCCATTTCCCCCATAAGCCCTGTGGTTTTTATTGCCCAATTTCCCATATCTCTGTGCTTTTTGGAAACCTTATGTCTCATTATATCAGAATTGCCCATAGGTATTTTTCTCTTAAAATTTCTTTGAATGAAAACTTGTTTAAAAAAAAAAAACAAAACTTTTTCCCTTGACAGCATTTTTCAGAGTCAAAATCTTTACAGACAGGAAATTCTTATTTCTTATTTGTATGTGTACATTACAGTCTAGGAATGGAATATATGTTACATATGTTATATTGCATATGTATGTGTGTACATACACATACATATACATACATACATACGTGTGTAGAGAGAGAGACAGATTATTTCAAATGCTGGTTAAGAGTGACCTTTAGTAGGGAAAAATAATTACAAAATGAATTAGAGCTTTATTTATATTCTTACTGGTGAGGCCAAATATTTGTTTTAAATATTATGTTTTCCAAACCATTAAAGGCAGAAGGGATTATGTGTTTGATTTTTCTGAGTAAACTTGAATTTCACACATGTTACATATCATACAGTAGCTAGCTCAGTTTTGACAATTACAGTGAATTCATAGGATTTAATATAATTTGAAATAAGTCTATCCATATGTCAAGGTACAATTATTACCATCATTTTACAGATGAGAAAACTGGGGCAGATGGAGACTATGACTTGCCTAAGGTCATGTATCTAGAAAGTATATAAGTCCTGAAATATTGCAAGGTCAACAAATATTTACTTTGCCTAGAAATTACGTGTGTACACACACACACACTTACACACACACACTTACACACACACACACACACACACACAGACACACACATTTTCTATATTTATAGAAACAAAAAAATGGTTATGTAAAAACTTTGTTTCTATCCTTTTGACCCACATTCTCAAACCAGAAGTTTAAACTCAGTGAGAGTAGTGAAATGGAAAAGAGAACCAATAAATCAGAATATTGCATAGTAGTATATTTTGACACCAAGTATATTTCTGGATCCACAGAAGGCACCTGTTTAATTAGACAGAATTCAGTCAACAGATTTATTAACTGATATATCATGAGTATTAGATACAGAATCTGTTTGAGGCATAAATTTATCAGGCAGAGCAAAGTGAAAGAGACTGTTATGAAACCAGTATAATAATATTAGGATCAAGAGAAGGAGAGATCCTGACAGCTGGGAGTGTGAGGGAAGGAGCTAATGCAAACCCTGTGGCCCCACAAAATTTCTTCAGCTTCATATTATTTGAAAACTCATAGGTTGATGTACTATGTACTCTGGAAATATTTTAAGGTTCTTGGAAGAACTATCACATTAGTTCAAGTATAAATCTTTGTACATAAGTAATGGAGTTACAATTCACATAGCCAACCTCTAATAGTTGCTTCTTTTATATTTCACATTTCAATGGCAAGGTGATATTTAAGCATTTCCTGAAAGTTTCATTCTAACAAGATGAAATCAAACAGCTCAGCTTCAGGGGAAAAGGAATGGAAAAGCAGTGAGAAAATAGTTTGACAAATGGCAATACTGAGTTTGTATTCCTGAGAAAAAGCTGTAATCTCTTCAATTTTCCATTGAAATGCAACCCTCAGAGATTCTTCTGATGTTTGGGAAGTCAAATTGTCTTATTAAATTGTGCAGAAATTGACAGATTCCAAACAAATAGAAGGAGTAATCATTAGAGAATGCACAATAATCTGGCAATATGGAAATTACAAATTATAATATTTCCCCCCCGAGTAACTGAAATATGCAAAAGAACAACTGCATAATACAATACAGTTTGTGTAATCCCTGGGTAACTGCTGTTAGCAAGCTCTTTTATCATACTTGCACACTTCTCAGCTAATAATGAATGCACAAAATTAAGTTTTAAATGAATTATGAAATTCTTTCAAAGTTCAGTTGTTACATAAAGCTCTGTTGGCAAATAGCAAAAGGCTTCAACTACCAGCTGCATAAATCTTTTTTTAAATGATTGTGTTCACTTTATTGACTCCTTTAAAAAGCCCTTTATTTTTCTGCTCTAGCTTTTGGGGAGAAAGAAGGAAGTGTTTTTCAAATCCATTTTTGGACTGTTACTATATATTGATAGAGGCAGTGTGATGTGTATAATGGATAGAAAGTTGGTCTTGGAACCAAAAAAAAAAACTTTGGATCCTAATTTTGACATACTGGCTATTTGACTCTGGACAGGTCACTTAATCCCTCTGTGTTTTGGGAAATTCTTTAAAACTTATAAAGAGGGTGCTGATTTGAATTGGGAGAAAGTGTTTCCTCACCTGGCAGTTCCCTTTAATCAATGAAATCATAGTTCCCGTGCCTACCCTTCTTATAGATTGCATTCCAGGTGTAATACAGGAGTGGAAGTATTAGAAAGTTCAACCATGCTTGAAATATTATTTTATAGTCATGATAATATCCAAACAAAGTGATATTATACTATGTTTAATTATACTATGCTTAATATATATCTAATATCATAATCATGCATAATATTATGATATATCTAATATTTTCCTAAACACTAGTTGAATCTACTAAGAAAATGAATTGTTGACTATCACTATGTCATGCAGGTTTTAGTTGTTAATGATTCATCGTCAGTGTGGAGGTCTCCAGTGGGAAATCCCAGAGATCTTGGTAGTCTACAGAGGCTGAAAGACCACTTCTTGGGTAAATTATAATGGAGTGTATGGATTGGACTAGATGACTGTGAGACCTTAACAAGTTTCAAATTCTGTGATTCTGGGAAGATGTGATAGAATGAAGAACAGTTCTAGATAGAGGGAGAGATGATTTGTTATCTGTGTGTAGTTTCCTGAAGATGCTGGAAGAATCACACAATTTCAGAATTGAAAAAAGACCTCCAAGTGGTCTTATCCCACCCATATCTGAAGAAAAATCCCTTCCTCAACTTCCCTGACAAGTCACCTTCTTCTGCATGAAGATCTCCCGTGCAGAATTCATTACCTCCCAAGGCAGCTCTCTCCACTGTGATAGCCCTAATTATTGGGACATCCTTCCTTACATCAAAGTCTGCCTTTCAGCAACTTCTATGCTTCACTCATAGCTCTACCCTCTGGGGCAAAGCATAATAAGTTTAATCCTTACTCTTCCACAAACAAGTATACCCCACTGAATATCTCATTTCCAGGAAAAGTATCCCCAATTGCTTCAACTGGTCCTTATATTCACTGGATGGTCCCCAGTTTCCTTACAATCCTGGTCACTCTCCTCTGGCTGTCTTCCACTTTGTCGATGTCCCTCCTGAAATGTGCCACCCAGGAAAGAACATGGTGTGGTATTCCAGGAGTAGCCTATGCTTAGCAAAGTATTTCCATCAACGCCTGCTGGTTGGACAAACTACATGGGTCCTTCAAAACTTCCATGCTTTTTCTCTGTTGGTGTGTCTAAAGGCAGGTTATATTGGTAAGTGTAGAAGTGGGAGGGAATAGTGTCAAGGAAAACAAAGGAGCACACTGCTCAGTAAGAGGGGCTAATGGGTCAAGAACAAGGAAGATTTAGAAAAGGTCAAAGGATTTAACATTTAACAGATCACTGGCAATCTTTGAGAGAACAGTTTCAGACTGATGGGGCAGATGCATGACTGCAGGGGCTTGAGGAGGGCTTGGGCAGTGCCTATAGCAGCACCTTTTTCTAGGAATTTTCAGTGAAAGGGAAGAAAGTGATTAGACAGCAGCTTGAAGGATTATCAGGATGAAATGAGGAGATCTTGAGGAGACCTGGGCTTATTTGCAGGGAGTGGGAATGGACTCAGTAGAGAGAGTGAGAGTAAAGGGGAGAGAGAGAACAGCCAATGAGGCACATTCACAGAAGAGATGGGAAAGACACAGGTGTGCTTAGCAGGCAAAAAGGGGAAGAGAACTGATGAAGATGCAGAGTTACTGAGCTGTGGAAAGTAGGGGAGAGGAGAAGCCTTATCACAGGTGGCACCAATTTGCTCAGCAGAGAAATAGATGAGGGTACTTGCTGGGGAGCAGGTGGGAAGGGAGTTGGAATAGTGGAAGATAGGGGAGAAGGTGAGGTGAGAGGAGGTTTGGAATAACATTTTCATTGCCATTATAACAGTCAAAGCTCTTCTATTTTCCTACCTGGTTGTATCCAAACAAGGAGGGTGAACTAGTACTGTAGATCACAGAACGTCTCTCCTACTTGGAGCTGGCACAAAGCCGAGAGGCCCTGGTCTAACTTCTGCCTCTATCCCACTGAGTCTATGCAGCCTTGAGCCCCAAGGCCCCACCCCTGGTATGCTTCCTGCTTTTAAGTGAGAGGTTAGAGACGGCTACAACCTATGAGCTTCAGAAGGTTTGAATGGTGAGCCTGTCAGGGTTCTGGGAGAGGATTCCATGCTAGACTTTACATCTGGGAAGCCCAGCATCCAGGCCCTACTGACTGATCACATAGAATCAGTGAGCCAGTTAGGTGGTGAAGTGGATAGAGTGCTTGATCTGGAATCAGCAAGGGCTTAATTCGAGTCTGACCTCAGCCATTTATTAGTTGTGCGACTCTGGACAGGTGAGGAAACTGAGGAAAACAGAGGTCATGTTCCTTGTTTAGGGTCACATAAATAAATATCTAAGGTGAGATTTGAATTCAGGTCTTCCTGACTCTAGGCCCAGTGTTCTATCCACTCTACCACCAAGGAAAATTGGCTTAGACAGCTACAAGATATGAATATAATATTGCTTGGATGATCTGGAATTTGAGGTCTCTTCTCTTACTTGATCTTTAAAGTCATTTTCCCACCCCAAGTTTTCTCCAATTAATTCTGAATTTTTGCCTCCAACACAATCTTTGACTCATCTCTTTCCCTAAATCCACTCTTGCAGTGATCATGTTTCCTCCACATTTCTCCAATGTTATTATTTGGGAGTATTGTATCCATCAGTAGACTGGGAATGCCTCAAGACCTGTCTGTTACCTGATTAGAGAGAGATGTTTCCACTGAAAGTAATGCAGATTGCAGAAATAATACGTGCTGTCCAGCCGCAGCTGATTTAGAGGAACACAAGAGATGTGGCCTAATCTAGGCTGGTCATAGAAACACCTGTCTGCAGGAAAGAGTGTGAACTAAATAAATGTTCACGTTTTCTGTGAAACTCAAACATTGCAAAACTTTCAGTCTGACTACTAGGTCACATATCACAACTTCTGTTTTGGAAACGACTTGATCTAATTATCAATTCCTTTTTCTCTTCTAAATACTGCTCTCCTTCTCTGACACCCTCCTCTCCTCCCCTCCCCTCCCCTCCTCTCCACCCCAACCCTGCCTCCAGCTCAGGCTCTGCCTCTCTGGCCACTGATTCCAGTTCTGAAAATTATCTCCCCCCACCATATTTCTTGACCTTTTATCTATGGGCATCTTCCAGTACAGAGTTTTCTTCCTTTCTGATGCTGGAGGTTGTATCCTGAGCTACAGAGCAGTCTCAATCACATCAGGTTCCATTCCCTGACTTCAAATCAGGTGGGAGTCAGAAGGGACACTTCAGAAGTCTTTCCAGTTTTTGTTATGTAGTCCAGAATACTGAGTGCAGTTCTCTTCATGCCATGAGCACATGATTAATATTTGTTCATTTGTTGACATGGCACAGCAGCATCCGAATTCATGAATATTTCAGCCCAATGGACTTAGAATTCTAACAGAAGGGACTCGAATTTGGCACCTGGGGAGTGCCCCAGGATTAGATCTTTGAGTCCAAAATGACAAACTCACAATACCCAATGACCCAACCCCAGTGAGCGGGAGTGGGGGACATGGGGAGAGCCCCCATAACCCTCTTTCTACTGTGTTTTGAGCTTTCATTGGAGTTTAAATTGAGGGACACAGCACAGCTCATTTAATTACCCTGCCATTTTCACTGAATAGTCTTTGACTTAATTTCTTCTCAATGAGTGTAAAGCGTCAAGAGACTCTCACATAAACATGGAGTTGCCTTTGACAGCTTCTGGGAAAGAGCCCCAAGGGAGGAAAGGATAAAGATTTACAGTCCACCAATAGGACTGCACAACAGCTTTTGGCATCATAACTTTCAAGGGCTTAATTACTGCCTTTAAAATCAGAGCCAGAGTTGGGCTCCATGTGGTAGCCTGTACAAGAAAGAAACAGAAAATCATAAATCCCACAGTAACAGCAACAAAAAAAAAAAATCTGAAAGAAGACGCTACTGCCATCACACTGGTCTGCCATATACGTTGTAGAAAGTAGCTTACATTTATATAAGGAAAAAGGACAAAGTGTAAAGAATAGTAGGCCAGAAATATTGGGGAATCATATTTGGAACAACCTTAGTGATTCCCCAGACATACCCCCTCTCCCTCATTTTATAGTTGAGAAAGGGAGGCAGAGAGACAATATTTATTAAGGATTTATTAACACAGTGTCTCACACATAGTAAGCGCTCTATGTTTTTATTATTATGGGCCTACTATGTGCCCAGATAACATTTGAAGGACTTTACAAATATTATCTCCTTTGATCCTCACAAAAACCCTGTGAGGGAAGTGCTATAATTATCCCAATTTTACAGTTGAGGAAACTGAGGTAGACAGCTCAAATAATTTGCCCAGGTTCACAGAGCTAATAAGTGTCTGAGATCAGATTTGAACTGAGGTCTTTCTGACTCTAGGCCTGGGTGCTCTACCCACTGAGCTGCCTAGATGCCTTTTACATCCCATATTTTTAACATCAATATTTTTCCAGTGATTTTTTTTTATTTTTGAGTAATGGAAAAGCATGATCTCTAAATAGTTGAAGTTGTTTTGCTTAAAGGGAAATGGGGGTGAAGTTATGGTAGGTATTAGTAGGCTGTAAAAATACTGAAATAATGAATTACTCAAGAGTTGGAAAAGATAATAGAGAAATATATGTATAGAAAAATAAGATGAATGGAAAAAATGACCACTGGACTGATGGGACAGCCCATGTCTGTTCCACTAGTATCCATGCAACATCAAAATTGTATGGGCTCTGTATGAGATTTATTGGCAGATATGAAAAAGAGACATATAATATAACAAGCAAGGATGAGTTGTGATCCTCCTCATTGGAATGTATGTTCAAATTGATGAGGCCACAGATTGATGGGAATGCTGAAGAAACAAATCTATAAATCATCAAGGGAAATAGTCCCAAAGTCCATTTTATATGAAAATATAAATTTGTCAAAAATTATTTTTAGATAATGAAAATATTGTTAAGGCCCAAATATGACACATACAAGTATTTCAGAAAGGAAGATGGCAATGAATGACGGATACCTGTCCTAAGCCCACTAGGGTCTACTATGCATGTATCAGAGAAAAGAGAAAGGGTCAAGACAAGCTTTTTGCTCTTGAAAAAGAGAAGAGCAAAGAATCTACTCTTCTACTCAATCAATGTGAAAGAAGAAGAGCACAATTACCTTTTAAGTCCATGTACTACTTCCACTTCAGTCAATGGACATGCTTCTGGTCATTTCCCCTTTGGGACACTCCTCAGCTCCTCCCCACTGAAGTTTAGTTTATATCTTAGAATTTACATGCCATCTGAATTGGGGATTCCTCATCGCCCTCTTTTTTTTTTTTAAAGACATAGTATTGGTGCTTTTCCCCCTCTATATCAAAGTTGTTTGGGGGTGGAAAAACAAACCTCTCCCTCCATCTCTGGAATGAATTATCCATCACAACAAAGAAAAAAAAATAAGCACTCTGAACAGAATGACCGCATCTGACATTATATTCAATATTTTGCCTCACTAGGTCCTTGCCTCCCAGCCATACTTCATTATTTATTCTTAAAGATCATAATTGTGTTTCTTAGGGATTTTGTAATATCTGGGAGCCCAAGGTCAATTTATTTCATTCTGCATTGGTTCATGTAAATCTTTCCATGTTTCTCTGAATTCCTATTATTCACCTCTACTCACTGTACAATAATAGTCTATTACATTAAAATACTGGTGTGTTTTTTTTGCCCTTCCTCAACTGATGGGTACCCATACTGTTTTCAGTTCTTGATGTCACAGAAAAAAGTGCTATTATGAATATTTTGCTACATATTGGATGTCTGTTTCTTTTGTTGAGGGTATGTCTCTGGTAGAAGGGATCACTGAATAAAAGGGAATAAACAGTTGGATCACTTTTCTTGAATAATTCCAAATCAATTTCTATAACAGCTCCACCAAGAGTACATTAGTGCACCTGTCTTCTCACGTTCCTCCAATGTAGACTCTTCCCATTTTTTATAATCCTTGCCAAATTGCACATTATGAAGTGAAATCTCCCAAGTTGTTTAATGTACATTTCTCTTTCTATTAGTAATTAGGAAATGGTATTTTGTAGGTTATCATTTCTTTTGGAAACTTTTTGTTCATATTTTTTAATCATCTATCTACTAAGAATTGGCTCTTGAGGTTATAGGTCTATTGATTGCCTTTTTACCTTGGATATCAGTCTTTTATTAGCACTTTTTGATGCAAACATTTATTCTCCCACTGGACATTTTCTCCTATTTTCTCTTTATTTTTTTTTTTCATGCGAAAGTGTTTTTTTTTATTTAAGTAATTGGAATTGTGTGTGTTTATCTTTAGTGCTATTTTTCATTGGCTTAGTTAAGAATTTTACCCTACCTGTATTTGTTCTCTGAAAAAAATATTGTGTGACCTTTTATATTCAGGTTACATATTCATTTAGAATTTATTATGTTATAAGGCATAAAGAGTTTGCCTAAACTTAATTTCTGCTAAACTGCTTTGTAGTTTCCCTGGTAATTCTTATCACAAAGGAAGTCCTAACCAGAAAATTATGTTCTTGAATTTATCAAACACTGGTTTTTATTGTTTTTTGGCCCCTGTTTCTCACTTATCTTGTCTGCTCCACTCATGTACTTTTCTAGGTTTTAATCAGTATTAAACAGTTTTGATAACTATTGCTTTGAATACAGCTTGCTATCTGGTATTGCCATGCACCTTGCATTTTTACTTTTTTGTTATTATTGTCTTTAAGTTTCTAGGTGTTTTATTCCTCCAAATGAATCTTATTTTGTCTAGTTTTATAAGGCATCCTGTCCATAATTTGATTAAAAGTAAATCTGTACATTATTTCAAGTAGTATTATGATTTTTACTCTATTCATATGACCCATCTACAAACTATGATTTCTTTCTAATTATTTTCCACTCTATTTCTGTAAAGAGTAGTTGTACTCTTTTAAGTCCTGAGCACCTCTTGGTAAGTACACTGCCAGATATTTTATGAATCTTAAAACTATTGTGAAAAAACTTCTCTCACAGTTTATTCCTGGTTCTTGTTAATACCATAGAAATGCCTTGTGTTCTGCTGTCTGACTGAAGTTGTTAATAATTTGTTAGTTTCTTCATTGAATCTCTGGGATATTCCAAGAACATCACTATGCCATCACTATGCAAAGAAGGTTAATTTTGTCTTCTCTTTACTGCCCTTTATACCTTGAATTTTTACTTTCTTATTGCTATAACTGGCTTTTCTAGAACAACATCAAATAGTATTTGTCCCATCCACACATTAAAAACATTCAAGAGTCCTTGAGAGATAAAACCACAGAAATACTCCCATTCAGAGCCCTCGGACTATAAACATCAGACAAGGCATAAAACAGGGAGATAATCTGCTCACCAAAAGTGTTTGTCACTGTGATGGAGGAGATCTAGTGCAAATTCTAAATTGAAGAAGCGATCCCTATGGATGATGAAGTTCTCCAGGTGTCCCTGTCTGCAGATGACTGCGATCTGCATTATGTGCACAGATCTCACTTAACAAATGGAATGAGTGTAGCAAAAAAAAAAATGAAGAGAGGTTTACTAAGCAGTATTAACTGGATACGGATGTAAAATGCAAAGTGGTGGAAAACGGAAAGTGGATTCTCCACTAAGAAAATGGAGGTTGCTGGGAAATTAGGTGCTATGTGTATGGATCCAAACCAAAAAACAGGAGAGCTAGGAATAGGACCCCAGAATTCCCAATTATTCCTTAGCTCTAAGGCACAATATCTCTCTGTGTACAAGTCTCTGAGTTATTGCCATGCAGCTCCAGGTGAAGGACACATATCTTAAAAGCTGCAGCTGGGATGCTTAGAGAGCCCATAAGCTTTAGCAAAGAAAGAAAGAGTGTTAGACTATTTGGGTGTTCTCCAAGCTTTAAGTATGCTGCAACTAAAGAGGGATATTGAGTTTCTATGGTCCCTTTTGCAAGCATTGAGTTCAATTATAAATACACTTGTAATGGAAACCTTGCTGCCATACCTACAATTTATTGTCTGCATAGATCTTTAACTTTAACAGCTATTCATTAGTGCCCGTTTTTATGAATCACTATTTAGTGGAGCTGGTAGGAAAAGATATTTTACACAGCTGTTCTTTTATTGGATTGATGTTTTTTTATTATACTCTGCCCTTTTGGAACTAGGACTGAGGGTTTTGTTCTTTGTTGTTGTTTTTGTTTTTAATCTGATTTTGGGTGTTCATTGGAAAAGCTGTTATACTGGTTTTTCCTATTGATTTATAAAGTTGTTATTATAATGTGCAAGTGCTTATGCTTTCTCAAAGAGATTAGTTATAAATAAATACTACTACTTAAAGAAAAAGTACAGTGTAAGCTCTCATAATACTGTCACCTATAATGGATAAGTGATATAGTCTTAGTATCACAGAGACTGAGAAGTGGGGAATGAACAGGAAAAGAGAAGTCTGTGTGAAAATGTATGAAACTAAACCATCCCCTTGTGCCCTTAAACCTAAAGAGAGAGAGAATGGGATCCAGTGATCAGGAGTGGTAAAAACTAACTGTGACACATTGCATTTTGACTAAGCCAAATAGCCTAGAAACAGGACTGGGTCTGGAGAAGGGCAAATGGCCAAGGGTAAAGGGTTTTCCCATGGATTTTGCAACCTAAGAAAGATGAGCCCTAGAAACACTACCTGGGAACATGATTAACTCTCCCATCAAGGTGGGAATAGCTTCTCTTCCCTCATCTCTTGGAAACCAGAAAATCTTAACCAGATTATTTTAGAGGAAATTCAATATGGTAAACCCTTATTGAATAGCCAATCAGAGTTGGCACTGGTTTAAATCTGGGGGAGGAAAGTGGTGGACAGGGGTGGATGTAGTGGTAAGTGGAAAAGACTGTGGCATAGTCCCTGCCTTCATAGAGCTTAAAAAGTACTTAGGGAGATAAGACTTAACACACACGCCACACGATCATGGGATAATGAAGGATAATATATTGAATAATGAAGTGAGGTGCTTTATATAACCATTTGCTGACTCGAACTTTCTGATATTTGCATAGCACATTATAGTTTACATTTTCCCATAGATTGTATCATTTCATCCTTACAGTCACCTCATGTGGTATATAACACAAATACTTTATTTTTCTTTAAAATGCTTTTTAAAACACCTGCATCAGTAACTTCCATTTTAATATCACATTTTCAAAAACATTCCTCTCTTTCTCCCATAACAGTTGAGACATCCATTGTAACAAACATTTTTAAGGGAGAAAAATGGTTTAGCAAAAACAAGACTATATCAACCAAGTCTAAGTAATTTTGATGCTATTATCCCACTCACAACAAAAGTTTATGTTTTTATTGTAGCCAGGTGGCCCAGTGGATAGAGCACCAGACCTGGAGTTGGGAAGACCTGATTCAAATCTAACCTCAGGCTCTTACTAGCTGAGTGACCCTGGGCAAGTCACTTAAGCCTGTTTGCCTCAGTCTCTTTATCTGTAAAATGAGTTGGAGAAGGAAATGGCAAACCACTCCACTATCTTTGCCAGGAAAACCCCAGTTGGGGTCACAAAGAGCTGGACATGACTGAAACAACTGAACAACAAAAACATAAAGTATCATAGTTAATTACTTCATAGCTATGCTTGAGAGAGACAGTGTGGTACATTGTAAAGGACACTTCTTCTGGAGTCAAATCTAGATTCATAGCCTACCTTTGACCTCTAAGGCCTGTGTGACCTTATCTCCCTGGGCCTCAGTTTCCTCTACTATAAAATGTTTGAGGTTGGGTTAGGCATCTGAGGCCTTTTCCAACTCTGGACCAATGACACTATGATCCTTTGAGAGAAGGTGGACATATTATCCCTGACAGATGAGGAAACAAAATAAAAGATTAAGAGATTTGCCTAAAGTCATGTAGTGATTATCAGATATGGGACTTAACCCAGGTCTTCTGATTCCACATGTACAGAATAGATAAGAGTTAAAATAGTCCATTTAGAATGAATGAGGAAAAATAGGTGGAGAGGGACGGTTTATCACCTTCCTTCCCGAAGATGGTAAAGACATATAAATGGAAGAATGGACAGTCTTGTATTCTAGGATTAAAAGAAATCTTTAAAGGTTGTAGTATTGCTAGGCTAGATGGTCTGTGGAGCGTGGGGGGAGTTTTAGTCTGGTTTCAGTCCAGGTGAGTACGGGAAAACCATAGCAGGTCTGGTTTCTAGGCCATATGTGATTGAGGGGCTCATGCAGTGTGACAGTGGATGCGTCTGGCAGTGAAACAGGAAGAACTGATCATTCAAGTTGCTGAGCCAGAATTAAGTGGCTATACAAAAGAAGGCACTCTTCTATATGATGCTTCTTCTTTTGTAGCTTCAAGGAGGCAGGACTACTTTGAGAAGCCTCTGAGAGTTGGGCAGGAAGATGATTAGTTGCCTTTTCTTCAATGTGGTCACATTGGTTGTAAATGGGTGAGCATCTCCAGTGGTTGTTATTGTTTGATTGTAAGCCAATCAGGTGAGATAGACAGGTTCAGGCATAGAACTTATGAGTTCAGAAGATCATCAGAAGTCCCATCAGCAACCAGACATAATGGTGGCTAACTGCAGCAGAAGCAGCTACAAATGAGTATGGATCCTCATGTAAGAAGGGCTGACTGTGAATTTAACAGAAGCAGGGATCTCATTCAGCATGAAGCAACATCTAAGGAGAACTTGGGGAAGACTCAAAAAGACAGAAAAGCTATATGTAGTCCAGGAGAGTGAAATACCCCTTCCCCACACATTTTGCCTCACTACTATTGTTCTTAAAGTTTGAATCCACTCTCTCTAGGGATCTTATAAGTGCAAAAGGACCATAGCCCCAATTTGGAGTGAATGTTTTGGACCAGGTGCTTTTGCTATATCTTCTCAGTAACTACCTTTCTATGAGCTAATGAGGTCAACTGGTTGGTGATGGTGGCAACCCTGGTGGAGACTCAGGAGCAACAGTACTAGAAAGCCCAGGTCTTTGGAGCTATCCCTAGAACCTCGACAGGAATGGTCAGTTACCCTCTAGGGACTCCAGCTTGTGAAAGCCAGTGTCTACTTGGGGTTTTGGGCTCCACTACAATATCTTTTCAACCCATTGCTTTCAGGAAGGTTCATGCCTAAACTATGGAGACTAATAGACTAAATCTGAGACAATGAGTCAGATAAGTTGATTTTTCTGGTTATGGTTTTGTCACCAACAAGTTGTGTGACCCTAAGCAAATCACTTTATAGAATCATAGCATATCATAGTTGGAAAGGGACTTCAGGGTCCAATCCAAACATGGAAAAAAAAAAAAACCTACTCCTGAACACAGTTATCCGGACTTTCACTCTAGTGAGGGAAGCCCACTTATACCTTTCTCACCTCCACATACTCTATGAGCCAGTGACACTGATCTCCTTACTGTCCCTCACACAGGATACTCCATCTGCCAACATCTTGCATTTTCAATGACTGGAATGCTATCCTTCCTCCTCTCTACCTCTTGGCTTCCATCAAGTTTCAACTAAAATCCTCCCATTTCAAGAAGCCTTTTCCCCATCCTCCTTAATTCTTGCTCCTTCCCTCTGATGATTACCTCCAATTTGTCCTGGATATGTCTTGTTTGTATAAAGTTGTTTTTGTGTTATCTCCCCTATTAGATTATGACCACCTTAAGGGTAGGTTATCTCTGCCATTCTCTGTATTCCCAGCACTTTGGACAGTACTTGGCACATAGTAGGGGCTTAATGAATGTTTGTTGGCCTGATTATGTTGTAAGACAGACTTTCCACATTCAGATACCTCTAATTTTTAGGAAGTTTCTCTTTATTGCAAACCTCTATTTGCTTCTTGACAACTTCCAACAATTATTCCTAACTTTGCCTTCTGCGGTCATGTAGAACAGATCTGATCCCTCACTTAGAGCATGACATTTAAAGTATTTGAATACAGTTGTCATATCTCCCTCCCTATCTAGATTTTTTTTTGTAACATCCAGAATTACTTAACACAGTCCTTCTATGGCATGAACTCAAAACCCTTCACCATTCTCCAAGCCTTCCCGTGGATACTCTCCAGCTTAGATGTATCTTTTCCAAATGTGGTTCAAACCTGAGTTTAATGCTGGCCTCAAACACTTATTATCTCTGTGACACTGGGCAAGTCATTTAACCTCTGCCTCAGTCCTCTCCTCTGTAAAATGGGGATAATAATAGCACCAACCTCCCAGGTTGTGAGATGACAATAAAGTGAGATAATATTTATAAAGTGTTCTAAAAATCACAAGGTGTTATATTACTGTTGTTGAGTCATTTCAGACTCATCATGACTCCATTTGGAGTTTTCTTGGCAGAGATAGTGGAGTGGTTTCCCATTTCCTTCTCCAGCTCATTTTACAGATGAGAAAACTGAGGCAAACAGGGTTAAGTGACTTGCCCAGGGTCACACAGCTATTACGTAAGTGTCTGAGGCTGCCACCTTTGAACTCAGGAAAATGAGTCTTCCTGACTTTAGGCTCAGTACTCTATCCACTGCACCACCTAACCACTCAAATGCTATAGAAATGTCAATTATTATCACCATTATTTTCATCTTAATTTATGCTAAGGTCATGTTAGTTGATATCTTAACTGACTTATCATGACATTACCTTATACAGAATTTGTGGTTTGCTTGGCTTCAAAGCCATTGCTCGGACCACTTTACTTGTTTTTTAATGTCAAATGGCTTCAGGAGTAGAATTAGAGAGGTTCTAATACAGTCCCTTTATTTTACATTTCCCTCCTTCTTGGAAAGGATAGGCCTTTTATAGACAGAATAATATTTTAGGGGTTTTTTGGTAATCTTAATAAGGGAAGTATGAGTGGTACATGTACTCAGTCTTAGTATCAGTGTAAGCACATTTCTGATCTCTCTTCATCAAGATTTGTCACTTGGAAATTGTCACTACCCCTGTGCTATTGACTGTTCCTTTAAGCATACAAATGTTGAAAAGAGAGAAAGTGGCTGTTTGGGAAAGTAGTAATATTAACATTAGAACCTTGCTATTGGAGCAGTTGCAGAGTTGGGTTTCAATTTGGTTTTTTTTTTCCCATGGATGTATTTTTCCAGCCCTTCCCACAGTGACCAATGTTTTAAGGGTAAAACATGTAGTGGGAGTGAGTGACCATGGCCATAATAAGTGTTCATGAAACAAATTCTTATATATTCATTTAATCTGAGATTTGGAAAATTCCTTAGTGCTCTTTTTCTCCCTCTTATTCCCTTCCTTAGGGGATCATTGAAAGGTGAAATATTCTCATTTTGGTTTTGTATCAGAGAAAGTGAGAAAAATATGAGGGATCCATCTAACAAGAACTTTTAAAAATAGACAGATAGATAGCCAGATAGACAAAAAGAACCGTTATTAAATACCACGTGCCAGTACTGACTACATAAGTAAACAAAGGCATTTTTGCCCTCAATGAGCTTATGTTCTAATGGGAGAATCAACACATAAAAACTGGAAGAGGAAAAGGGTGAGTACATATACAGCAGCCCAGTGGGTGGATTAACAAAACATAATATGAGGACCTTGTTCCTAGAATGATAGTTATAGCAAAAGTAGCATCCTAGGGTGAGTGCAAGACTCTGGTGGGAAAGGAGGACAGCCAGAGTGGAGGCAACATGACAGCATTAGTATTGGTTGAAAATTAAAGATGTCTGTATCTCCTGACATCCTGTTAGATGAATGTACCAAAAGCAAAATTTCTATGTCATCCTGACACAAGGCTCCCATCTTTGACAAAGCTAGTGAGTGGCATTATTTCATCAAAACTGATGGCTTGACTAAGCAACAAATTTTAGTTTTAAACTCTAGCCTGTTCGCATGAATCATTTTTCATTATTAATGACGGGTAAATTATGAGTGTGCAAGTGGGTGTTGTCTTCCTGCCTTATATCATAAAGAAGGCCTTTGGGGAAAAGACTGCAGTTCAGTGTAACTTCTCAAAGGCAGGCTACAGGGGTCTGCACACAGCACTAAGCAAACCTTTGATGATGATGAATGCCAGCAGTCTCAAAGGGCCTCATTTAGTATCACTTATGAATTATATCACAGTGCAAGTCATGCATAGAGGCAGCCTACAATGGAAGCCATATCAAAGTGTAACAGAACTGGACATTACAAACAGATAGAAATACTTGACATTGTCAGCTGTATTATTCTGAGGCATCAATGTCAGGATAATTAATATTCCTCAACAGTTAATTTTAAAGATTTAGAGTTATGATTATTTTACCCTACAACTGTATAAAAACACGGGTGTGCCCAGGTGTTGATATTTCTAAACATTGACTTGTTCATGGAATGTCACTTACACATCTTTGCTGCATCATACTAGGGTGGAGAGGAGGGCTGTAGTGAAGGGGGAAGGGGGAACTGAAGTATGTTTTAAGAGGTAAATAGACTTCCAACCTAGACACAGCAATCAATGACAAAATGCTGTCCCCAATATTTCCTAGGTGTGCTTCCACACACACACACACACACACACACACACACACACACACACACACACACACACAGAGACACACACACACACACACACCACCATGGTCAAAAGAAGGTGGAATTGGATGAGCCAGGAACTTAATAAAGCTGACTGAGCTAGGAGGTTCACCAAAAATAGTCACTTAAAAAATTGCTTGTTCAGAGTTTTAGGTGAGACTGTGTAATTATTTCAATAACACCTATTACCCTGTAGAAGGAACAATAATTCCCAGGGTCCTGCCACACAAGCTGGGCTAGCTTTTCCTAATTTCTTACCTGTGAAAGCTAGCTTAGCTTTCCTTGAGAAGTGTTTTAATTGGCCTAGGTGATTATGAGGTAGCTAGGTGGCACAGTGGATCGATTGTTGGGCCTGGAGTCAGGAAGACTTCAAAGAGTTCAAATCCAGCCTCAGACGCTTACTAGCTGTGTGATCCTGTTTTCTTAACCCTGATTGCCTTAATTTCTTCATTTGTAAAATGAGCTGGAGAAGGAAATGGCAAACCACTCCACTATCTCTACCAATAAAACCCCAAATGGGGTCACAAAGAGTTGGACAGGACTGAAACAACTGAAGGACAATAAGAGGATTATAGCTAACAGCACTGACTTAATTTCCTTGTGGCCAATATACAAAAGCCAGAAAAGGAGTTCAGAGGTTCTCCCTTAGGCTAGCAGACCAGAATGGCCAATATTGAGACAGGGAACCTCATACCCCACTGAATCAATGTTTTGTCCTTGCTAATTATCCTTTTTCTATTGCAGCTAAACTCTTAGATGTTCCAAAAGTGTCTCATTTCACTCTAGTTCTAAACTTGAAATATTAGACCAACCTAAATCAGCCAGTGAGGCAATAAGCATTTATTAAACGCTTACGATATCCTGATCACTGTGCTAAGTACTGGGGATATGAACGGCAAAGGCAAGGTCTCTTGCCTCAAGATGCTCACATGATAATGGAGAAGACAGCATCAGCAAATAACTGTACATGTAAAAGATATATGGTGTGATGGGATATACAGTCAAGTGGCTCACTGGGGAGGGAGACCAGGAAAGGTCTCCTACTGAAAGTCAGATTTCAACTGAATCTTAAAGAAGGTCAGGGAAGCTAAGAGTTTGACAAGGAGGAGACCATTCCAGGCACGGGGTACAACCAGTGAGAAAGCAGAGTCAGGAGGACTGTCCTGGGGGAGAAATGATGAGGAGAGCCTGGGTTTGAGCTCAGACTCACCTGGCTCTAGGCCCAGTTCTCTCTCCACCTAGCTGTTTCTTTTCAAGAACAGAAAAAGGCCTGCCTGCTAGGTGGAGTCAGTATTCTTTAGACTAGGTAGAAGTCCCAAGACCATGTAAGTCACCTTACCGTCCCCTGCTGACCACAAGAATTTCCACATGGAAATGAAGGAGGCGCTGTCCACTAGAACTTAGTTCTACTCTAGTCTTACTGAATGTCCTTTCTATGTTAAGGCTAAGTAAATCTCTTTTTGTTAACTGTTTGTTATTATTTTGCTAACTATTCAACTTCATGCCAACACTGAACCTGAATTAACAGGTGGCTGAGCCTGAGTCAGGCCTGTCCCTGGGGCAAGGGAGAGAAGGAGGGTGTAGGGCAGAGGAGGGAACCTATGGTCTCAAGGCCACATGTGGCCTTCTAGGTCCTCAAGTGCAGCCCTTTGACATGTGGTCTCGAGGTCACAGGTTCCCTACCCCTAGTAGGTAGGGTGACATGAATCAGACCTGGCCTATAATATTCAATACAAGTGTAATCCTATTAAGGAAAATTGCTTAAATTTATCTCAACTGTTGCCCAAAGAATTAGCCATTGTTCTTATTCAAAAGGTAAAATTGGTCCACGTTCTCAGTATTCCATTAAAGCTAGCAATGCTACTTAAATGTATTTTGTGATGAAATAGAATCTTTCTTGCACAAGTTAGGGATCTGAATAACATAGGTTTTAAGGGAAAGTCAAGAATCATTTTTATTTTCAGATAATTTACATTCATAGAGCAATTGGGAGTTGTCAACTTGCTGTACTCTGACAAGTGTATATGTTGTCTTCCCCAACAGAATGTAAGTTTAATAAAGGAAGGGACTATTGAATTTTTGACATTGTATATCCAGCACCAGAAGGTATCATGGAATAGGACAGAGAGTTGACCCAAGTCAGGAAGGCCTGGATTCAAGTATCGCTTCTGTTCAGCACTGGTTATGTGACCCCCAGCAAGTTGCTTAACTTCTCAGTGCTCTAGATAACTTTCTCATGCTATAAATTGATAAGGAAGTGCCAATCAACATTGGGAAGAGAAGTTTCCTAATCTGGAAATTCCTAGTGCCAATAAAATCATAAATATTATCTCTATTTAGAGAACCTAGCCCAGAATAAGCTTATTGATTGGTTTATTTACAATTTCTTCTTTTTTAAAAAGCTTCCTTATGTCCTTTTTTAAACGTCGTAATCATTTTATTATCCTTCCCAGACTGAATACGCCCTTGAAGAAAAAAGCAAACACAAAAAACCATCCAATACAATACTCTCCTAGTAGTCATCTACTTCTCTGCCGTGAGAGGGAGGGAGGTATGTGGTTCATTATCTATTCTCTGGTACTTTCCCTGATTTTTACTTTTTAGCGATCCTTTTATTTATGTTGTTATAGTCATCGTATATCTTTTTTCCTTTGGATATACTTATTATGTCCTACGTTGATTCATAGAACCTCCCATGTTTCTTTGAATCCCTAAGTCACTATTCGTAATTGCACAATAATGTTTTATTAATCATGTGCCAATCTTCAGTAACTGCCCCAAACTGTAAAAGTTATGACTAAGAACACTTTTGGTATATATACTGAAGATTTGTTTCTGCATTTGGTTTTTTGAAGTACAGCTATCCCTTCCATATTGCAGGGGTTGGGGTGAAGTGCCCCTGTGACCTGGAAAATCCATGTAAAATTTTTAGCCAGAGAAGAAGTCTGAATTATTATGGTATTAAAAGACAAAGTATATTGATATTATTATACAATACCACAATGTGTTTTGTGCATTTCTGAGTTTCTAAAATTGTTCTGAGTCATCTGTGGCTTCTGCAAAACTCCCCCCAAATTCCCATTTAATTTCTTATGCCAACCCGTGATATATTGAAACTGCAATGGAGAAAATCATGATGTGGAAGGGATAACTATACATTTCGGTATAGTATAGCAATCACTGAGTCAAACAATACGGATAGTTGAATCATTTTCTTCTTGCATAACGCCAAATTGGTACGTAGAATGGTCAAACCATTTCACAATTCCACTAATAGTCTATGGTACTAGAAAGAGTTGCCTCTCTTTGACATAGCCCCTTTGACATTTGCTATTCCCATCTTTTGTCATCACTGTCAATTTGTATGGCATGAGGAGAAACCACAGATTTGTTATCATTTATATTTCCGTTTCTAACCTACTAAACTCTTTCTTTGAGATAAACTGATGCTTAAGCCAGGAGACTTTAGACAGAGAAAACCATAGACCAATATTTCTAATGAAGATTGATGTAAAAACATAGAAAAAAAATCAAAAAGGCTAAGTTGCAACAACATATTAAATATTGCGAGTAGGTTAGACATACTAAGAATGCAGTGTTGGTTCAATACTGGGAAAACTTCAAATGTTATAGGTCAAATAAAATCCCAAAATACAAATAATGAAAATCACATGGTTATATCAATAGATACAGAAAAAGCTTTTGAAAGAATACAACACCCATTTGTGTTTTAAGAAACAACATGAAAAAGCATACAAACAAGTGGACTTTTCCCTAAAATGAGGACATCTATTTAAAAAACAAGTCCCAGCATTACTAAGTGATGAAATGCTTGAGGCAAGAGCAAGAACAAGGGTAAACTTTGGATGTACACTGAAACTACTATTATTAGATGAGGTTCTAGAAGTGCTAGCTATCTCAATAGGTCTGGGTAAAGAAAATAAAGTAATTAGTACTGACAAAGAAAAAATAAAATTATTGCTTTTTGGAATTATTTAGAAGGTTTATTTAGAAAGCAGAGATTCAATTAAAAATTAATTTTTAAGAAACAAATTCAGTGAGGTAGCAGGATAAAAAATAAACCCACAATTATCTTTTTTTTGCATATTAACAATAAAAACAAGCAGGAGGAAATGGGAGGAAAGTTCCATTCAAAATGATTATAGAATATATATAATTTCTTGGACTCCACCAACCAGCACATACACAGGAATTTTATGAATATAAGTACAAAACACTCAAAAGAAATAAAGACATGAATAGAGCATTGGCCCTGGAGTCAGGGGGACTTGAGTTCAAATCTGGCCTCATACACTTGACACACTTACTAGCTGTGTGACTTTGGGCGAGTCACTTAACTCCAATTGCCCTGCCTTCCCACCTCCAAAAAAACAAATGAAAAAATAAAGACAAATAATTGGAGAAATATTAATTGTTCCTGGTTGGGTCATGCTAATAAAGTACTAAATACTAATAAAGATGACAATACTAAGTAGGTTATAAATGTAGTGCTATATCAAACTACCAAAAGATTGCTTTAAAAGAACCAGTTAAAATATTTTTTTTAATTATCTAGGGGAACAAAAGGTACAGAATATCAAGTCAGTTAATTTTTAAAAATGGAAAGAAAGGTCTGACAGAACTAAATCTCAAACTATGATATAAAACAGTAATTATCAACAGTATTTGGTTCTGGTTCAAAATTAGAAAAGCTGATTAATTCTACAAATTAGGCAAATAAGATCCAGAAGTCATTGAACACAGTATTATTGTGTTAAGTGAATCCAAAGGTCTGGACTAAAGACTTTCCATTCTACAAAATTCCTGGAACAAATGGAAAGCATTATTGTCCAAATGGGATTTAGACTAACTTCTTACACGATGTAACAAAAAAAACTCTAAATGAATATAAGATCTAGATATTAAAACATCACAAAAATGTAGCAGAAAGGTAAGGAATATTTTTGCAACTATGTGGAAGAGAGATGAGAAAAAAAGAGAATGAAACCTTTAAAAATACACAGAAAAGGAGAGAAATTTTCAGAGAGGGACACAGGCAAGCAGTGTCATTTTATCACTGTAATATTAAATTATGCACTTTAAAAACTACATATGGGGGCAGCTAGGTGGCACAGTGAATAAAGCACCGGCCCTGGAGTCAAGAGGACCTGAGCTCAAATCTGGCCTCAGATACTTCACACAAAAACTAGCTGTGTGACTTTGGGCAAGTCACTTAACCCAATTGCCCCTCCAAAAATAAATGCAAAAAAACCCTACATATACTAAAAGTGCAGTGATTCATATATAATCCTCTTTTTCTCTTCCTTGTATTTCAAAATGCTCATGTTTGTTGGCATAATAAAAATGAAATTTTAAAAATTAATTTAAATTTCTGACTAGTAATGATTTAGAGCAGTTTTCCATGTTTCTAGCTTACCATTCTTTTTTTTTTAAAGCAGTTTGTGCACATTCTTTACCGTTTTTCTATTGGTGCATGCCACGGATGTTGTATGTTTGTATTAGTTCCATATGTGGCTTAGACACCAGAATTTTAGCAGCAATGCTTGATGCAAATTTTTGTCCTACCATTTCCCTTCTAATTCTGTCTTGACTGATTTTATTTGTGCATAATCTTTTTAATTATATGTCACTGAAATTGTTTATTATGGTTTGTTTTTTAATGATCTCTTCTGTGTCTCGTTTGGTTAAGGCTTTTTCCCCCTTCCCTTAGGCATCATCATGAAGGATCTTCGATTTTATTCTCTTGTACTTTTTTAATGCTCTTTGTCATGGATCCATTTCAAGCTTATTGTAGTGTGTGGTATAAGATGTCAGTCTAAATAGATTTTCTTTCAAACTACTTTCTGTTGTTTTTTTTTCTAAAACTTCCTTTCCAAAAGAAAGACTTCCTCCCAGGATATAGTATTAGTTTCATTGAATTCCTAGGCTGACATTACCTATTGCCTTTATTTCCTACTTTTCCAGCATGTACCACTACCAGTACCAAACACTACAGGCTATTCCGAACTGGGAACTGTGTTAAATGTTGGGAATACCAATATAAGTAAAATCAAAGACAATCTTTGCCATCGAGCAGCTTAAATTCTAATTCTGGAAGACAGGACATAAAGATAAGCTGAAAAGGGGGAGGATGAGGGGAAATGTACCTATATGGGGCATAACAGAGAAAATCTGAGAGTTAGAAGGAGATCCTGGAGAGAAATGAAGAAACCGATGTCATGGCCACTTTTCTTAAGATGGTGATGTTGGGAATAACCAATCAGAAGGAGTCAAACAAGTGAACTTCCCGATCAAGAACACTGCTGAAGCATGTTGGATAATATCTGGAGAGTTAAGCAGTAGAGCCCAGAGAGGAGTGAATATATGACCTGGGCACTTTCCTTACAATGGAGATTATGGAAAGAATCTAACAATCAGAGAAAGAAGTCACGGGACAGAAATAAACTTCCAGAGTAAGAAGGCTACTGTGGCATGGTGGAGAAAGTCAGAAGAGTCAGGAGTGGAATCTGAAGAGAGATGAAAACCTTTATTCATTATTACCAAAGAATTTTGATGATCAAATATTTGTAATATAATTTACCTCCTTCATTTGTACTTTTCTGCTTGGTTTCCTTGAGATTCTAGACTTGTTCTTACAAATTAATTTTTTTCTACTTCTAAAAAGTATTCCTTAGGTCACGAAAATGGTATAGCAAAACATTTGTAAATTAAGTAGTATTTCCATTTTCATTATATGACATCTTTCAACCATGAGCAATGAATAACAGACAATATATTTTTCCAGTTAATTTGTCTCACTTTCTTTTCTATCAAATAGTTTTGGTGGTGGTCATGTCTAAAAAATTTACTTAGTCCATTTCTTTATATTAGAATGTGAGGGGTCTTTCCCCCATTTCTAAAGAGGAATAGTATCTTTTTCTATTACTTTTGTAGTTAAAAATTCTTAGTAGTTTTTGCCAGAATTATATATCCACTAAAGGAGAGACAAGGAAGGGAGTAAACAAACTTGTTTTTCATTTTTTAAATTAGATGGTAGCCTTCAAGCAGATGTTTAAAATATGTGATACCTTTCCTCCTACCTTGTGTGTTCTCATTCAGAACCTATTGGTTTGCATTTTCTATCTTTTATTTGTCCCATTTTATTTAAAAATCCAATTTTAAAGTTGATTTTAAGTTCCTATCTCTAGGAACTTATACCTGCTTGTGTGAAAAGAGGTTGGAATAAGGAGAGATAAGTGGGGTGTCTCATACACCTAGGTGAGAGATGTGAGACCCCTATATCACAAGTAGTGATTAGACCCAGCATGTGGTATATACAGGATACTGCATGATGAGGGCATCAGATTCAGCATTAGATTAACACTGTTCTTGGGCATCCCCTTCACCAAGAATCTTAGGATTTGTTAAGCCTTTGTTTCTGGCTCAAGCTTCCACCAAAGCTTGGAAAGTAGATAAGATATAGCTGCAATGCTTACTGGACTGAAAGACTAGGCAGAAAGGCTTTCTTTAACCTAAGGTTGGTGAGGGTTGTCAATCTTCCTTGTCTAGGCTTAGGTGGCTTGTAACACTTCTCTTGATGTCCAGTGAATCAATGACTATCATACGTTCCTTTTTTTTAATCATTGTCCAATACCTAGATTCTTGGATCCATTAAGTTCTCCCTATAGGCACTCAGTATTAATAAAGTCTCTTATTTATAAGTATCTGTCAGATACTCCCATCGGCATTTACATATCCTTTCTGTTCAGCATGCATTTCCATTGATTCTGATCTCCTTTCTGCTCTCAGTAGTTTCTCTCAAAACTTGTGGTTCTCTTTGCCAGGACATCTAGAGAGAAACCAGAAACAGCACTACCTTAGATGTCTTGTAACAACTATGAAATGGAGAGCTCTTTCAAGGACCAGTTCTTAACAACCTGATCAGAGTGTGTTGGGGTTGCCTGAGAATGAAAATCTTTAAAGCTCTCCTTCATGTCACATCATAGGCTTCCCCTGAGCTAGGACACAGATGGACAGAGGTTGGAAGTATTGTGGAGGATGTTATCATTCAGGTAGAGGATGTCTTTCAAAAGCCCTTACAACATTGAGATCCTATGTTTCTCATCTCTTGTCAGCTGATCCACATGTCAAAGTGCACTGTCTGGGTAGGCAAAGGCAGGTGAAACCTTGGAGGAGGACCTGTCCTGATATAGAAACTGATCATTTCACTTGGGCAAAGGGGCTCGAGACTAATCAACCCATCTATTGTATCTTTTCCTCTAAAAATTATCTTAAGTTAGCGGGCATCCTCACTCCATTTGTAAGGGGTAAGGGGAGCCTCTAGGTAGGTTCTTGAGTGCCTAGCCACTGCTCATCTGGCAGATCCCCTCTGCCTGAGCCTTCAGAGGGTGTTATGGGGATGGCAACCCACTCCCTAGCTTCCTTTTTTCCTCTGCCCTTTACTTGTACCAGGAACTCATCACAACACAGTTTTTTTGTAGTAAAGAGAGTGATTAGAAATCTTGGGACCAAAATGATGTCCACTTAATCTCAGAATTTAAGTGGATATGAAACCTTGCTGGTGAAACATCAATAAAATGTGCAAGTCTATTTGGATGCCACCACCATGCAGCATCCAATATGTGTTGCAGGTTGGGTCCAGTCACTACTTTATATGATATAGGGGTCTCACATCTAGGTGTGTTAGACATCCCACTTCTCTCTCCTTATTCCAACCTCTTTTCACAGAAGCATGTATAAGTTCCCAGAGACAGATCACCATCCTAGTTATATCCAAATTTCTTAACTGTCCTAAGCATGACCCTTTGGAGGGAAAATGCATTTCCCCTACACTAGCCCTTAAGCCCCCATCCAATGCATTTTCTACACATACAACCAGCTACTCATAAGGTACCACATTCATACAGTGTATGATATTAATACAACTAACAACTCACAATAATGACGTTTCTGGGATCTTAAAAATAACCATTTATTTGACAGTAAAGCAAAATAAGTAATAAAGTATCTTACAACACCTGTGTTAAACTGGATCGGGCTGTCTCCTCAATGCATTATTGAATGCATTACAGCCATTCTGTAAGTACACGCTTACAGGAACCTGACAAGGAAGCATATGAAGGGAAAAATCTCATGTGCTTAGGGTAATTCACAACTCTGGACAGCAGGCTTCAATGTTATTGATCCATTGAAGAACATCTGCACCACGAGAAACTGCTGCTCTGCTCACTGCTTAACGGTTGATCCTTACCACTCTTCAGCTGGGGAATTCTTTTATCTCTTCTACTCAAACATAGTTTTACAAGTTCTTTCAATTAACCATCACCTTTAAAGGATCTTTTAGAAAATGTTAGCTTTTAATGTGAATAGCAGTCCTCTTTAAGCCAGAGAACTACAAAGCTCATCAGACTAGCTATCTCTGAACTATACAGACCATCCTGACAGTTATTCACTCAATTGGATCCTGCATTGTTCAATCAGAATGCAGCTCAGAGAAACACAATTCAGGCTGATTCTTTAAACTAGCTCGCCAGGATATGAAAGTAGCTGCAAAGCCCCCTCTGTTTTTCATTCTCAAGCTGGAAGTGGCAGCAAGGAGCCCTTACAAAAACTTTTACCTTTCTCTAGTTTTAGGGGATAGAAATAGCAAATGTTGGAGTGGCTATGGAAAGACAGGCACATTTTGGTGAGCTGTAAAGTGACAATATAAATGTAAAAAAAAAAAAAAGCTGAAATTCTAGTCATTGAAAAGCCAAATAAAGATTCCAGAGAGTAGGTAATGAAAAGCACCTCTCCCTTCATGGCAGATAGACAGACGACTACTCGGACAGATAATGGTGTAGATGTTCAGGCATAATCACTGTGCTTTGGCTTAATTATTTTTCTTTGCTACAAAGACTGCACAGTTTGAGAAGGGTGGCAAAATGATTGCTATAAAGACAAAAATCATCTATAAAATATTTTTTAAAAACTACTTGTTTTCCTCAGACCTCATTGGAACGCAACTTGGACCTACTTCCCAAAGGTTAATGTAATCAATCTCACCCCTTCCTAATTTCCCCATCCTAAAGATATGGAGCCTCATATATCAAAGAACAAACCCTAATTCCCAATCCCAACTGTCTATCTTCTTCTTAAAACCTGCTCTAATGTAGGCTATAGAGGGCTGGATTCAAATCATGGGAAGTACAGGGAGGTGGTGGCAAAAAAAAGTGGTGGCAAAAAAGACCTTTTATTGAAAAGGGTTTAAGCTCATTTCCAAAAGGAGGCGGAGATCCAGGTAGAGAAGTCTTGTAAAAAAGACAATCAGTAAGGGAATCTTGGTGTAGTACCTGATGTGTGTAAGAAATCTTAATAGTCACTTCTGCCTCTAGGCAGTTACACATATGGGAATTCACTTAACCAAGGTCATACCAATAACTGTTTGTGACACATAATTCTGCTGCCCAGGCTCAAACAGAGGTCACCACTATAGATAGAAACCACAAAAAATAACTCCCTCTCTTGTTCCTTTTATCTTTTGGCATTCACTGAGACCTAATTCCCTCTCTGGCCACCCTTTACAGTACTGGCTTTACTTTCTCTTATATTCACCCAGGAATACCCCTTGCTCCTCAATGATTAATAATCACAATGATAGTATATATTAAATCATTTGATCTTCACAACAATCCTATAAGGGCAGTGTTATTATTCCCCTTTTACTGAGACTGAGAGAGCTTAAGTGACTTGTTCACTTAAAAGTCAGAGGTAGGTTTTGAATTTATGTCTTACTGACTCAAAGTCCTATGTTCCTGACTGCCTCACTTTCAGACTCTCCCTCCACTGCTGTCATGCAGGAAGTTCTATTACTATCAGGTTCATGAAATTTAAAATTCATTCCAGGTTCAAGGAGCTCTTTTTACTGAAACTCTGGAACATTCACTCTCCTTGTTTCAGTGAGTTCAATGCCTGGTTCATAGCCTTCCTCTCCACTCAATTCTTTCATTAAAACTAAGGGGCTTCAACATGTATTGTGGTGATGTTCCCTCAAATACATTAACTTCCTAGTTCCTCAGTCTACTGAAGTCATTCCTCTACCCCATATGCCTATGTTTCTGTCACTCATAAGTATTCCACTTCCATGCTCAAGATCTTCCAAATTCCCCTATTTGATTATAATTTTTATCTTTCCCATCTCGCCTGATCCCTTATTTCTCCTAAACCTACTATTTGTCTTTACCGTGACCTCCAGTCCTTCTACAGTGCTTACCCAGCTAATTCCCCCTTTGCGCCACACCTTCCTACAGACATCCTTTTTTTTCTCTTGCCAATCTCAATCCATTAATGAGCCGGCCAGTTCAACTCTATACTGTCCTTCACTCTCTCATCCTTTGAATCATCATGGATCATGCTTTGCTCAGAATTCCAAACCTAGATTATCCCACCATCTACCACTTTCACTCTTACTTGTGTGCTGCTGAAATAAACTGGGATAGAATGGAATGAATGGAAGTCATGAATCCATCCTCAGTGAGTCCACCATCAATTTATGCTATCCCATCTGGGCCCTCATGGCTTCAAGCAATCTTTCTCTTCCCTAATCAGTTTCTCATCCTAGTTACTGCAACAGCTGCTCCAAACCTCCTTTTCTCTATTAAAGCCTCCCATGTGACCCCTCCTCCATCCTCTCATCTGAGGAAAATATTGAGGTCATTTCCTGAAAACTCCCTCTTTTCTTCTCTTTTCACATCCCTGGAACACCATCCCCCACTATCTCTACTTTTATTGTATTTTCTAATGAAGAGATGGCCCTTCCCCCTTGCTGACGACAACCCGTCTATATCCTATCCCATGTTTTCCATTAGTTTACCCCCACTATCATTACTAGTGATGCTTTCTTATCTTCTGTTTCTCCCTGTCTATTGGGACTGTCTATGCTGCCTACAAACAAGGCCGTATCTCCCTCCTTCCTTAAAATATCCTTTGACCATCCCTATTATCCTTCTATATCTCTCTTTTCCTTTATAGCTAAACTCCTTGAGAAAACCAATTACATTCAGTACCTCCTCTCCTCTCACTCTCTTTTTTAACTATGTGAAATCTGGCTTCCAACCACATAATTCAACTGAATTTGTTCTTTCCAAAATTACCAAAGATATCTGAATTGTTGAATACAATGTATTTTCTCAATCTTGTAGACTGTGGGGAAGGGAGTGTGGTATAAAAAGACTTGAAAGGAAGGAAACGGCCAAGTTGTGAAGAGCTATTAATGCTAAACAAAGAATGTTACATTTGATTTGGAGATAATAGGGAGCCACAGGAGTTTATTGAGTAGGAAGGTAACAAGATCAGATTTATGCTTTAGGAAAATCACTTTGGTAGCCATGTGGAAGAGGGATTGAAATGGGGAATGACAAGGCAGAGAGATTAAATTTAAGTCTATTGCAATAGTCAAGTCAAAAGATAAGTCTGAGCTAAAGTTCGAGGGACGTGGGGGAGGAGGGGTTGAAAAGTCAAGGTATACTAGAGGAATTGTGAAAGTAGAGCAGGGAAAATTTGGCAATAGATTGTATATGTGGGGTGAGTAATAGAGAAGAATCAAGGGTGACCCTGAGGTTGCAATGCATCCTCTACATGGCTGACCAAGCGATTTTTCCTAAAATATAGGTCTGGTGATGTCACCGCCCCATTTAATAAACTCTTAGCCCTTCTAGGGCTAAGTATAGCCCTAGTACAAAGCATAAACTCCTCCGTTTGGCTTTCAGAGGTTTTGGAAGTTTGGCCCTTTCTCTCTTTCTGGTGTTCTTACACATTTCTCTCCACATACTTTGCAGTCAAACAATTTTGACCTACTTGGTGTTTCTCACACAAGATACACTCACTGACCGTCTTCCATTCCTGGAATAATCTCCTTTTTCTCTGCCTCTTAGACTAGTTGGCTTCTTTTAAGACTCAAATCAAGTGCTACTTTCTGAAGAAAGCCTTTCTGTATTATAAGTGACTTTCTGGTATGTAGATACCACAAGGGTATATGGTATGTTTAAGGAGAACTAGCACCTCTGGTGAAAGGTGCATCCAACTCACTCAACTCTTCTTGCAGCTCCAAGAAGTTGTATCACACGAAGCTGCATTACAATGAAGGTCTCAGCAGACGAGCTAAACCAGGTTGAAGGTAACTAACAGACCTCAAACTCATCCATGAGTTGGGGGAGCCTACCCCAAGAATGTGAAGAGTTCCCCTTGGAGAATGGGTAGATGAGAACAATGACCATGAAGGCAACCGAAGCAGGTGCTTTGAAATGCTGAGACCTTGGTCAGGCAATGAAGACACCAACGTCATCCATTGGATCCTGGGCTATTGCCAGTCATCCTGAGTTTTGTCCTGCCACTGGACTTTGAGGACTCTGGAACAGAGAGTGAGGCTGATGATTCTGCCTTCCTTAAATCTAATTCACTGGCAAGTCAAGACATCACCTGTAATGCCATTGGTCCTCTTTGAAAACAAAGGACAAACAACAATATATATATGTATGAGTGTATATATACATGTATGCGCATATCCTCTTTGAGGAATATATATCTGTATATATCTATATTCAGACACAAATAAACACATGTACACATATATGTATGTGTGAATCTGTATATAGGTATCTATATCTACCATATCTTACATTTACCGTTTTATGTACATGCTGTCTCCTTCATTTGAATGTAAGCTCTTTGAGGGAAAGGACTGTTTTTTTTCTTTGTAACCCCAGAACTTAGCACAGGTTCTTGTACATAGTACATGTACTCAATAAAATGCTAATTAGACTGACTGATCATGGAAGAGAAACAAAGGATTATTAGGACAGAACAATGAATGCATAATCAGATTGGGATCTCTCTGTCATACATTCACTTCACCACAATGGATAATTAGGGGAGGGAAAAAGAAGGGGAAGAGAGGAAACATTTATACAGTACCTGCTATGTGTCAGGCACTTTGCTAAGCACCTTATAACCATTATCTCATTTAATCCTTACAATGACCCTGGGAGGTGGATGCTATTATAATCCACATATTTTTCAATTGAGGAAATGAATCAAACAGAGGTTAAGTTACCCATGGTCACACATATAGTAAGTGTCTGAGTCTGAATTAGAACTCAGGTCTTCTTAACTCCAGTCCTAGAACTCTATCACTGCTGCCTACAGCTAGGTTTAAAGGGGGCAAGTCTGAAATGATTGATGTGAACATAAAAACATTATAAAAATAAAAATTAATTGAGAATATATTAAATATATTTCAATGTTTATTTTTATCCTGAATTTAACAAACACCAAGTAAAACAAGCATTTTATATTACTGAGAAGAAAAGAAGATTGTACACAAAACCACTGATATCTATCATATATATGTAGTTTGTCCTTTTAGATATATAATTCACTCAACCTAAAACTTTTAAAGCCTTCCTGCTTGTCTATTTCCTTTACACGTTCCTTCTGTTTTCATCTGCATTCCTTCCCCAATTTTTTTCTCGACAACCCTATCAATATTGATCTTTACCTCTTCCAGTCTTCCGAAATGAAAAAGGAAAAACAAAACCCTTGTAACAAATGCATATAATCAAATAAAAATATTCCTATGTTGGCATAGTGTATAATGTGTGTTTCATTCAGCACCTTGAGTCTAACACCTCTCTGTCAGAAGCTGGGAGCATGCTTAGTCAGCAATCTTCTAGAGTTGTGGTTGGTTATTACACTGATCAGAAATCTCAAACTTGACCGAATTTTTTTTCTTTACATTGTTGTTATTCTATAAATTGCTTTCCAGTTTCTGCTCATTTCACATGTCTCCAAGTTTTCTTTGAAACTCTTTTTATCATTTCTTTTAGCGCAAAAATATTCCATTGCATTCATATGTCGTATTTGTTCATTCCCCAGTTGATACCTACTCTTTTATTTTTCAGTTCTTTGCCACAACAAAAATTGCTGGCATTATTATTTTTGTCTGTGTTTGTTCTTTTCTTCTTTATCTGGTATTTTTAGGGGTATAGGTCTAATCCTGGTATAGTAGGTCAAAGGTCATGCAGAATTTACTGATCTTAGACATTGCTTAGACATAGCTCAAAATTGCTTTCTAGAATGGCTAGATCAATTCATAGCCCTCCTAGCAATAAGTGTTTGTTTGCTTGCAGTCCCCCCAATAATCTTTATTTTACTTTTGTGTCTTTGCCAGTCTGCTTAGCATGAGGCAGAGCTTCTGGATTGTTTTAATTTCCTCTAATTAGTAGCAATTTTTAGTATTTTTTCACAGGGCTGTTGATAATTTGGATTTCTTCCTTTAACAACTTCCTGTTCATAGTTTGGACCATTTACCCTTTAGGAAGCACCTTGTTCTTATATTTTTTTTTGATTCATAGGCATCTTCCCTCTGACCTCTCCTCCCTCATCCGCACCATACTCCCAGACTGGGAAGGAGTACTTGCAACTAATATGCATCATTAAGCAAAATACCTTCTTTCATTGGTCACATTCCAAAGTGCATGTATCACTCTACATATCTTTCTGTCAGGAGGTGAGAAACATTATCAATCATTGTTCCTTTTTAATTGTTGATCATAGCATTGTTCAGACTTCTTATATCTTTCAAAATTATTCATTTTTACAATGGTGTCACAATAGTATAAATTGTTCTTCTGATTCTGATCTCTTCACCTTGCATCAGTTCAAAATGATGTGCATGTGGCACCCACCTTCTCCCTTTCTCATTTGTACAAACCTGTACTTGAATCCCCACAATTTTGTGAGATAATAAATTTTATTACTTCCATTCCTCTTTTTTTCCTTCCCAAGTATATATATTATCCCCTCCCCCAACTCTTTCTTTGTTCTTTTAGGATCATCAAAACATGACCAAATTGATTCGCTCTTGGATTCTCCATCATACTATATTCCTTCAATGAGGCCTCCTGACATCATTGTTCATAAGGGGTACTGGTATTACTTTCCTCATTAGAGTGCAAAGACTTATAAAATCTTTTCTGTTTGCTTGTATTTACCCTTTTTGTACTTCTCTTTAACTTCCTTGTTTGTAGTTGAAAATTTCTACTCAGCTGTAAACTTTTCATTAGGAATACCCCAAAGTTATGTACTTTATTATGGGTCCATTTTTCCTCCTCTAAGATTGTGCTTAATTTTGCTAGATAAGTTATTCTTGGTTGTAACCCTAGATCTTTTGCCTTTTAGAATATGATATTCCATGTTTTTTGCCCTTTTGTAGTGGTAGTGGGTAAATTTTATGTGATACTGACTTCAGTTTTTCAGTACTTACACTCTCTTTATGGCTATTTATAGTACAAATTTAGAGCTTACATGTCAGGTACTTGCTAAGTACCAGGGATAAAAAAATACAAGCTAAAGGAAAAATAATTTCTGCCCTTAGAACGTAAGAGACATAAAAGGGAGATGAAACATGAAGGTAGGAGGAAATCCAGAGAAACAGAAACAGAACTGGGCCAGGAATGAAAGCTGACTGGTTAAAATGCACATTCTAGAAGAGACTCACTAATAGGAGAAGGCAGCTTCAGGGACAAAGAGATATCCTATGCTAAGGTGCTGAGACTGAGGGAGTTTCCAGAGTGAGATGTCAGCTGAGACATGATGATAAAGTCTGGAGAGTAAGAGGGAGAAGTGTGAGAGGAATGTAACATGGCTGGCCTATGTCCTTCCTCAAAATGGAGATTTCAGGAGGAGCTCAATGGGAGAAGGGTTTCATAACTCTTAAACCCTCTCTCCTTGATCTGTTTTCAAGTTCAGTTTTTAAAATATGAGACATCTTACATTTCTTTCTATTCTTTCAGTCTCTTGACTGTTTTAATGTTTTGTTGTTACATTATAAAGTTTTTAACTTTTATTTGAGTCTAATTTTTAGGGAGTTTGGTAAGATTTTGTACCTTTTATGCTAAGCTGTTAATTCTCTTTCCAAGTATCTCCTTCATAGCTCCATTTCTTTTCTAATTCTTTCCTCTATTGCCCTTGCTTTATCTATGATACCATATAAAACTTGTTTTAAAAACTTTTGCATTATGACTTCTGAGAACTTTAATTGATCTTTTGAATGAGCTGTGTTTTCTTAGGGGACGTGTGTTTCGTAGTTTTCTTTTGGGCTTATGTTTGTGGCATCTCTGTCCTTATAATAATTTTTTATCTTTTTCTTTTTAGTAATTCTTTCACAGGTCTGCTCCAGGCAACCCAGCAGATGGTTCTTCTGGTCTAGCTTGAGAGCAGTTGGGGCATCTGCTACTCTGATCCTTTGGCAGACCCCATCTGTGCTGACATTCTGGTTGGGGTTCATGATCTGCCCTGGGCAACCCTTATGCTTAGGGCTTATGTGTTGAATTTCTGTTCCTGGCCTCTCTGGAAGATCCCATGCTGATGCCCTCAGCCCTGAACATCTTGGCCTCTTAACTTAGTCCATCATCAACTCTGTGCATTTGTAAACCTTTGGCTTAACCTGATGCTCTGGGCTCTGAACTTGTGTGCTCTTTCTTTCATTTCTGCTCTATTGACTTGCCTAAAAGTCTGATTTTTTTTCTTTCAGGCTGGGAAGATGCTCCACTGAAGTTTCTCCTTCAATTTCCTGTTCAGTGCTTGATCTGGCATTCTTCTTATACAGTACTGAAGTGGTTGTAGGGGTACTAGCCTGTATTCCTTCTACTTTACCATCTTGATTATGACTGTTCTTATACATTTAAACCAGTGTTGTGTATACTTTTGTATATGAGTCTTTTATCAGAGAAACTTGCTGCAACTTTTTCCTCAGTTAACTCTTTCCCTTCCAATGTTAGCTTATTTGACTTTGTTTGCATAAAATTAGTCAGTTTTTCAACAATCCAAATTGTTATCTTTTATTATCTTTTTTATCCTTTGGTCATGAAAGCTTTTTGTATTCATAGCTGCAAAAGGGACTCTCTTCCTTGATCGTCTCATTTGTAATGTAATCTTTTATATTTAAGTCACCCATCTTTTTGGAACTTATCTTGGTATGTAGGGTGAGTTATTACTTTAAATCCAATTCTACTGGATTGCTTTCCAGTTTTCTCAGCAGGTGTTGTTGAATAGGGAGTCCTTACCCTAGTATTTGGAGTCTGTGAGTCCATGAAGCTGTGTACCTAATCATATCCATTGATTGATTTTTCTATTTTTTAACCAGTACCAATTAGTTTTGATGATTATATCTTTGTAATATATGTTGAGACCTAGAAATGTCAGTTCCCCTTCATTTCTAGTTCTTTTCACTATTTTCTCTCAGATTATTTACTTTGTCTTCCCTAAATTTTGTGATTATTTTTCTAGCTTTATAAAGTAATTCTTTGCTTGTTTGAATGGTAGAGTACTAAAGGAAATTAATTTATGTGATACCATCCCTTTTATTATTTGGAAAGCTAATACTGAGCAATTGATTTTTCTCCAATTATTTATGTATATTTCAGTAAAGATTATTTTGTAGTTGGAATCATATAGCTCTTGTGTATTTTCTGCTATTTACATACCCCAAAACTTTATAATTCTATAATTATTTTGAATGGAATTTCTCTCTTTCTTCCTCTTTATATTTTCTTGGTAATATATAGAAATGCTGAACATTTATATGGATTTAGATATTAATTATATTAATTGATTTTAGTTGATACTTTAGGATTGTCTAAATAAATATCATAATTATCTGCAAAAGCAATAGATTGGTCTCATTTTTGCCTGGGATTTTTTTCATCAATGATTTTCTTGATATGTTGCAGTAATTTGAATTTCTAGCACTTTCACAAATAATACATGTAATAATGGACAACTCTGTTTTACTTCTTATCTCATTGGAAAATTTTTTAACCTTTCTTCATTACATATATATTGGATTTTTGATATGTAAATGTTTTGTCAAATAGTTTACCAAACATTGTCATGATTTGTACCATTTTTATAATCATGGGGTTATTTTTTTTGTTTCTAATATCTATTTTGTTTATAGTTTTCCTGATACTGAATCCACATTTCATTGCTATTATAAATACGACTTCATCATATTACTTAAATATGATGGGTTTAAATCTACTTGCTAATACTTTTATGGACTTTTTAATGTTGTTATTTAGTTGGGATACTGGTTTATAGTTTCCTTTGCTTTTTCTTTCCCTAATTTTAAGTATCAAAACTATATTTATATCATTAGAAGTAATTTTGGAGTATATCCTCTTTTCCTATTTTTAAAAAGTAGTTTATGATATACCAGAAGTAATTGTCCTCTTGATATTTGACAGCATCCACTTGTAGATCCATTCAATATCCCTTTTTTTCTCCTTGGGAATTTATATGTGTCTTTGAGTTCATCTTTTTAAACTCCCCCCATAACCACCTCAAATACTTATAAAATATGACTCTAAACAAACTTTAGAGCTACAGAACCCACAAAGTGCCAGAAAGAAACAAATCTCTTGCTGAAGGCAGCCCAGCAGGCCTACAAGAAGGGTCCATAGCACCATTCTGGGAGCCAAACCCTGCATGAGCCAGTGGTTTTAGCCCCAGGGTGGCCCCAACCAGCAGCAGCTGGAGCGGACTTCAGGAGAGTGGATCATCACCAGCAGTGGCGGTTTCCAGAATCACCACCCCATAAAAGCCAAAGATAAAATAAAAGGTCAGTGTGGAACTCTGTTGGAAATGGAGGGAACACAAGAGTGGGTCTAGTCCCTGCCCACAGGGTGAGAAGTAGTGGAGGCTTGGCAGCCATGCAGCTGCCTCCACATGCTTCAGAGCTCCTGGCCTGCAGATTGTAGGGGGACCAAGCAACCATTCTGAGGGTAATTGCTCTTGCTTTAACCTGCTTGGATTAGATCACTATCTTAGGTGGAGGTCCTAGGGTGTGTGGCCAGTGGGCCAGAGCTTGTGGGGATTTCAGAGAGGGCACCCAACATTAGCTCTGGCAGCTGCAAAAACCCCAGTGATTTGGGACAAAGCTCTCCCCTCTGGAAGCAGAGTTCTACTGTGGCAAAAAGTTCAAAAGTCAAGTAATTGAGTGGCAATATGAGCAAGCAAAGGAAGCAAAGCAAGCACAGCAATCAAACCTTAGATTCATTTTGGGGGGACAAAAAGGATCAAAGCATGAAAGGGGAGAAAACAAAAAAGTCAGAACTCCTGCACCAAAAGCTTCCAAGAAAAATATGAGCTGGTTACAGGCCATGGAGGTGTTCAAGAAGCATTTTGAAAATCAAGTAAGAGAAGTGGAGGAAAAATTGGGAAGAGAAATGAGAACGATGCAAGAAAATCATGAAAAGAGAGTCAACAACCTGGCTGAAGAAAATAACACCTTAAAAAATAGACTAACTCAAATGGCAAAGGAGGCCCAAAAAGCCAATGAGGAGAAGAATACCTTAAAAAGCTGAATTTGCCAGATGGAAAAAGAATCTCAAAAGCTCACTGAAGAGAATAATTCCTTCAGAATTAGATTGGAGTAAATGGAAGTGAATGACTTTATGAGAAATCAAGATACTATAAAATGGATCCAAACAAATAAAAAATAGAAGGCAATGTGAAATATCTCATTGGAAAAACCACTGACCTGGAAGATAGATCCAGGAAAAAGAATTTAAAATTTATTGGACTACCTGAAAGCCAAAATAAAAAAAAAAAGAACCTTGAAATCATCCTTCAAGAAATTCTCAAGGAAAATTACCTATATTTTAGAACCAGAGGGCAAAATAGAACTTGAAAGAATTCACCAATCATCTCTTGAAAAAGATCTCCAAAAGAAAATGGAATGTTATAGCCAGGTTCCAGAGTACCTAGATCAAGGAGAAAATATTACAAGCATCCAAGAAGAAACAATTTGAATATTGTTGAAACACAATCAGGATAACACAGGATCTAGCAATTTTTACATTAAGGGATCAAAGGGCTTATAATATGATATTCTGGAGGTCAAAGGAGCTAGGATTAAAACCAAGAATCACCTACACAGCAAAACTGAGTATAACGTTTCAGGGGAAAATATGGTCATTCAATGAGGTAGAGGACTTGCAGGCATTCTTGATGAAAAAACCAGAGTTGAATAGAAAATTTGACATTCAAATACAAGAAGCAAGAGAAGCATGAGAATGTAAACAGGGAAAAGACATCATAAGGAACTTATCAAAGTTGAACTATTTACATGCCTACAAAGAAAAATGATAATTGTAACTTATGAAATTTTTCTCAGTATGAGGATAGTTGAAGGGAATATAAATGTATATACATACATACATATATATATATATATGTGTGTGTGTGTGTGTGTATACATACATATCTATGTCTATATAAATGGGTATATGTGCATATGAATACTTATCTGAGTGTGTGTATATATGTGTACAGGTATACATAGACAGAGGGCACAGGATCAATTGAATAGGAAGGCATGATATTTAAGGAGTAAAATTGAGAGGTGAGAGAGGAATATAATGAGAGGAGATAGGGAGAGACAAAATAGGGTAAATTATCTAATATAAAAGAGGTAAAGGAAAATTGTTATGAAGGAGGGGAAGACAGGAAGGCAAAAGGAAGAGGTCAACCTTACTCTCATTGAATTTGGCTTAAGAAGGAAATAACATACACACTAAATTGGGTATCTTACCCTTCAGGAAAGTAGGGGGTAAGAGGATAAGAGGGGGGATGATAGAAGGGAGGGTAGATTGGGGGGGAAGGGTAGTTAGAAGCACACACTTTTGAAAAGGGACAGGGTCAAAGTAGAA
>CM053581.1:447970404-448026249 GCA_028627135.1 Pseudochirops cupreus
GTCAACCTTACTCTCATTGAATTTGGCTTAAGAAGGAAATAACATACACACTAAATTGGGTATCTTACCCTTCAGGAAAGTAGGGGGTAAGAGGATAAGAGGGGGGATGATAGAAGGGAGGGTAGATTGGGGGGGAAGGGTAGTTAGAAGCACACACTTTTGAAAAGGGACAGGGTCAAAGTAGAAAATAGAACAAGTCGGGGGGTGGGATAGGATGGAGGGAAATATAGTCAGTCTTTCACGGTATATCCACTATGGAAATGTTTTGTGTAACTACAAATGTACAACCTATATTGAATTGTTTATCTTCCCAGTAAAGGTGGGTGATGAGGAAAGAAGGGAAAGAATCTGGAATTCAAAGTTTTAAAATCAAATGTTTTTTAAAATATTATTATTATTATTATTTATTTTTACATGCAACTGGGAAACAAGATATACAGGCACTGGGGTATGGAGATCCATCTTGCCGTACTGGAAAGTCAGAGGGGGTATGGGGGAGGATATAGGAGAGAGTAGATTGGAGCAGGGGCATTCAATGGGTTTGCTGTTTTGGGGCTGTGGGTGGGGGAGAGATAGGGAAAAAATTTGTAGCTCAAAATCTTGTGGAAATAAATGGTGTAAAATAAACATAAAATTTTTAAAAATAAAAAAATTTTTAGAAAGAATATTAAAAAAAAAACTCAATTGTTCTGGTCTCAAATATCTTTCTGCTGTAGCCCATCTTTTACCCAGCTACCAAAATGTTCTTTCTTCAGTGTAAGTCTAATCATGTCACTTCCCTGTTCAATAAACAACAGTGACTCTCTCTTATATCTAAGATAAAAAATAAAATTTTAAGTTTAACTTCTAGAGACCTTCTTACCTTTCCAATTATATCACACTTTATTTCACATATTCTATAATCCTCTGACATTGACTTCCTTATTGTTCCTCACACAAGATCTCTCACCTAATTCTATGCCTTTTTCTTGGTTGTCCACCATGTCTGGGATGCTCTCCCTCCTTGCTTCTACTTTCTGGCTTTCTTCTCATCCCCACTAACATCCTAACTTTTTTCTTTCCCAGGTTTCTTAATGATAATGCCTTCATTCTGAGATTACTTTCCATTTACCTTTGTTCTTTGACCCACAAATTCATTAGGAATAAATTATTTGATCACTAATTGATTTTATTATTTTGTTCAAGGCCCTTTATTGAATATGGTTTTATTGTATTTTTGTCAGCAAAAGATGTTTACTGTTTTTTTCATTTATGAGATTTTAATACCCTAATAGAACTTCTGTAAACATGTTGTATTATACACAGCACAAAAATAAGCAAAATCTTTTCTATTTGTTTTTAATAATAACAGGAGATCAGTCAAATCTAACTTTTCTAAAATTCTATTCGGATATTAACTTCATTCTTGATTACCTTTTTGTTAGATTTGTCTAGGTCTTAAAATGGTATTTTGAAGTGCCCTACTATCATAGTTTTACTGTCTTTTTTTTTTTAATTTGATCTACTTTTCCTTCAGCTGACTTCATTTTTAGTTGCTCTGCTGGTTAGTGTATATCTAGTAAGTATTAATCTTTATTCATTATGAATGGTTCATTCAATACAATGTAGTTTCTCTGTTTATTTCTTTTAATTGTATCCACTTTCACTGCTACCTTGGCTTGAGGATATGATTCCCATCTTTGTTTTTATAGTTCACATGGAGTATGATATATTTTCCAGTCCCTTATTTTAATTCTGTGTAAATCTTTTTTAAAGTGTTTCCTGTAAACAACATATTGTTGGATTTTCGTTTATAAACCATTCTGCTTTTTCCATTTTACATGCAGTTATACTTATAGTGTATTTCCTTCGATCCTATCTCTTTTATAATTTTTCTTCTATGTACCCCTCTTCCCCAACCATCTCTTGTCAACCATGGTGGTGAATAAGGAGTGTGACTAGTCCTAATGAGCTAAAATTGAAATAGCATGCTTTTGATCTGCTGCTCCTTTCTGAACTATTAATTTTCATTTCAAGTTTTTCCTTCAAAGTTTTCATTTCTTATAACATTAAATTTTGCTTTATTTTTCTCTAGGTTATCTTGTAATCTTTGTGGTCAACCCATTTTCTTTTCTAAGGTTCTGCTTATAGTTGTTACGATGCTTTTTTTATTTTCTGCTGTTTTCTTCTGAGTGACTCAACTCATAGTTCTTCATACTATTCAGCGCTTTTACATATATTTCTGTGATTTAGGATTTAGTGTTTGGACCAAGCTCTACCTCATCCCATATTCTTGAATGGGATGATTAGGCCTCCTTAGGTCCTGGTTTCCTGTTTCTATTTCCTTTGGAGTTTCTGTGCTCAGAAGACTGGTAGATTCTAGTGTTCCTACTCAGAGTTCTGTAGTTGGATAATCCTTATTACAGGACTGGGTAGTCATCTGTGTCACCCCAACCTCTCCATTCCTTGATCAAAGCATTATTGCTTCTATTCCTAAAGAATTCTCCCCCTCCTACTCAGAGCATTCCTGTGGTCTACTGCCAATCTTTGAGGGGTTTTATATTCAGAGCATTGTGTCTTTTTTTAAATAACAATTTTCTCATTTACATGTAAAAACAAATTTAAATATTCATTTTTTTTTAAAGTTTGAGTTCCAAATTTTCTCCCTCTCTATATCCCTTTGCCTTTCCCTGAGATGGTAAGCAATTTGATCTAGGTCTGCAATCATGCAAACCATTTCCACATTAATCATGTTGTGAAAGAAAACACAGACCAAAAAAAAAAAACCATGAAAAAAATAAAGTGAAAAATAGTATGCTTTGATCTATATTCAGATTCTACCAGCCCTTTTTCTAGAGGTGGATAGCATTTTTCAATGAGTCCTTTGGAATTGTCTTTGATCATTGCATTGCTAAGAATAGCTAAGTCATTCACAGTTGCTCATAATACAACGTTTCTGTTACTGTGTACACTGTTCTCCTGATTCTGCTCATTTTACTTCACATCAGTTCATGTAAGTCTTTCCAGGATTTTTGTGAAATCCTCATCATCATCATTTCTTATAACACAATCATCCATTACTACATGCCACATATTGCTCAGCCATTTCCCAATTGATAAACATCCCCTCAATTTCCAAATCTTTGCTACCACAAAAAGAGCTGCTATAAATATTTTTGTACAAATAGGTCTTCTTCTCCCCTTCCATACCCTTTTTTTTTAGATCTTTTTGGGATATAAACATAGTAGTGGTATTTCTGGATCAAAAGTTTTATAGTACTTTGGCCATAGTTCCAAATTGCTTTCCAGAATAGTTGGATTAGTTCACAACTCTACCAACCGTGCAGTAGTGTCTCAGTTTTCCCACATCCCCTTCAATATTTGTAATTTTGTTTTTTGTCACATGAGCCAAACCTGATAGGTGTTAAGCAGTACCTAAGAGGTTTTCTAATTTGCATTTCTCTAATCAATAGTGATTTAGAACATTTTATATGATTGTAGATAGCTTTGATTTTATCAAAAACTGTCTATTCATATTCTTCGACCATTTGTCAATTAGGAAATGATATGTAATCTTGTAAACTCAATTCTCTTTATATTCGATAAATGAGGCCTTTATCAGAGACGCTTGGTGTATAAATTTTCCCCCAGCTTTCTGCTTTCCTTCTAATCTTAGTTTCATTGGCTTTATTTGTACAAAAGCTTTTTATTTTAATATAATCAAAATTAGCCATTTTACATCTCATAATATTTTCTATATCTTGTTTGGTCATAAATTCTTCCCCTCTCCATAGTCCTGACCAGTAAAGTATCCTATGTTCCTCTAATTTGCTTATGCTATTATCCTTTATGTTTAAATCATGTACCCATTTTGAGCTTATCTTGGTATATAGTTTAAGATGTTGGCCTCCTTTGACCCAGCAATACCACTCCTAGGGCTATATTCCAAAGAGATCATACAGATGGGAAGAGGATTCATATGTACAAAAATATTTATAGCAGCTCTTTCTGTGGGGGCCAAGAATTGGAAACTGAGGAGATATACCTCAACTGGGGAATGGCTGAACAATGGTATATGAATGCAATGGAATACTATTGTGCTATAAGAAATGATGAGCAGGTGGCCTTCAGAAAAAGCTGGAAAGCCTTATATGAACTGAGGCTGAGTGAGGGGAGCAGAACCAGGAGAACATGGTATATAGTTACAGTCCCATTTTGTGATGACTAACTTTAATAGACTTGGCTCTTCTCAGCAATGCAGATCCAAAAAGCTCATGATGGAAAATGCTATCCACATCCAGAGACAGAATTAGGGAATCTGAATGCAGACTGATGCAGACAATTTGCTCTCTCTTTTTTTCCTTTTTTTGTTTTGTTTTGTTTCTTTTTTCTCATAGTTTATTCCATTGGTTATAATCCTTCTTTACAATATGACTAATGTGAAAATATGTTTAATATAACACCTATATCAGATTGCATGCCCTCTTGGGGAGGGAGGGGGAGAAAATTTAACAACTCAAAATCTTGTGGAACTGAATGTTGTAAACTAAAAGTACATTAATTAATTTTTTAAGGAGATGTTGGTCTATACCTAGTTTATGTCCTATTGTTTTCTGGTTTTCCAGGCAGTTTTTGTTAAATTGTAAAATTTTTTTGTCCCCAAAGCTTGAATCTTTGGGCTTATCAAATACTAGATTACTATGGTTGTTTATTACTCTGTCTTGTGTACCTAATCTATTCCACTGATCTATCACTCTGTTTCTTAGCCAGTACCAGATTGTTTTGATGATTACAGATTTAAAATACAGTTTAAGATCTAGTATGGCTAGGCCACCTTCCTCTACATTTTTTTTAAAGTTAATTCCCTTGATATTCTTCATCTTTTGTTCTATATGAATTTTGTTATTCTTTTTGTTTTTCTAGCTCTACAAAATCATTTTCAGTAGTTTGTTTGCTATGGCAATGGATAAGCAAATTAATTTTGACAGAGATGTCATTTTTATTATATTAGCCTAGCCTTCCCATGAGCAATTGTTATTTTTCCAGTTGTTGAGATTCAACTTTATTTGTGTGAAAAGTGCTGTGTAATTGTAATGGTTGTGTAATTTTGTATAGTTTCTGGGTAGACTCTAGAAGGTAGACTCCCAAGTATTTTATATTGTCTGCAGTTATTTTAAATGGAATTTCTTTTTTATCTCTTACTGCTGGACTTGGCTGACGATTTAGGTAGGTTTATTTTATAGCTTTTGCTAGTTTACTAAAGTTGCTAATTATTTCAAATAGCTTTTTAGTTGATTCTCTAGAATTGTCTAAGTATTCCATGATATCATCTGCAAAAAGTTTTGTTTCTTCATTGCCCAATCTACTTCCTTCAATTCTTGTTCTCTTGTTGCTGTAGTTAACACTTTAATGGTACTGATAATGGGATCCTTTCTTTACCTCTGATCTTATTGGGAAGGCTTCTAGCTTATCTTCACTACAGATATTGCTTGCTGATGATTTTATTTAAATATTATTTAACATTTTAAGAAAAGCTCCAGTTATTCCTATGCTCTCTAGTGTTTTTAATAGGAAGGGGTGCTATATTTTGTCAAAAGTTTTTTCTACATCTATTGAAATATTCATATGATTTCTGTTAGTTTTGTTATTGATATAGTCAGTTATGCTAATAATTTTCCTAATGTTGAACCAACCCTGCATTCCTGACATAATTCCTACCTGGTCATAGTGCCTGATCCTTGTGATATATTGCTGCAATCTCCTTGCTAGTATTTTATTTAAAATTTTTGCCTCAATATTCATTTTGGAAATTGGTTTATAGTTTTCTTTCTCCATATTAGCTCTTCCTGGTTCAGGTATCACCACCACATTTGTATCATAAAAGAAATTTTGTAGTTCTCCTTCTTTGCCTTTTTTCCCCCAAATAGTTTATATAATATTGGAATTAATTGTTCTTTAAATGTTTGGTAGAACTCACTTATGAGTACTGGCTCTGGGGTTTTTTTCTTAGGGAGTTCATTGATGGCTTCCAATTTCTTTTTCTAAGGTAGGGCTATTTAAGTATTCTATTTGCTCTTCTGATAATATAGGTAATTTATATTTTTGTAAATATTCATCCATTTCACTTAGATTATCAAATTTATTGGCATATGATGGAGCAAAATAATTCCATGGTGAATTCATCCCTTTCATTTTTGATACTGATAATTTTATTTTCTTCTTTCTTTATTTAAGATCAAATTAACAAATAATTTATCTATTTTATTGACTTTTTTCCTGCTCCTAGTTTTATTAGTTCAATGGTTTTATTAATCCTTCATTTGATTTTCAGATTTCCAATTTGGTATTTAATTGAGGACTTTAAATTTGTTCTTTTTCTTGTTCTTTTTAGTTTTATTCCCAATTCATTGATTTGCTCTTACTCTATTTTATTGATCTAATCATCTAGAGATATATTTTTCCCCTAAGTACTACTTTGACTACATCCCATAATTTTGATATGTTTTCTGATTGTTGTCCTTCCATTTAATGAAATTACTGATTGTTTCTCTGATTTGTTCTTTGACCCTCTCATTCTTTAGGATTAGATTATTTAGTTTCCAATTAATTTTTTTTGATCTATTTTTCCATGGTCCTTTATAAAACATAATTTTGTTGCATTATGATCTGAAAAGGGGTGCATTTATATTTCTGCTTTTTTGCATTCGAATGTCCCTAATATATGGTCACCTTTTATGTAGGTGTCATGTACTGCTAGAAAAAAGGCATATTTATTCCCATTCAATTTTCTCCATAGTTCTATCGTATCTAACTTTTCTTAAATTCTGTTCACTTCCTTAACTTCTTTCTCATTTATTTTGTGGCTAGTTTTATCTAGCTCTGACAGGGGAAAGTTGAGGTCCCCACTAGAGTACAGTCTATTTCCTCTATTTCTTTCTATCTCCTCCTGTAACTCAATTTCTCTTTTAAGAATGTAAAATGCTATATCACTTGATGCATCTCTGTTTAGTTTTGATATTACCTCATCGTCTATGGTACCTTTTAGCCAGATGTAGTTTTCCTCCTTATCTCTTTTAATTAGATTCATTTTTGCTTTTGCTTTGTCTGAGATCATGATTGCTATCCTACATTTTTTTTTACTTCAGCTGAAGCACAATAGATTTTGCCTCAGCCCCTTATCTTCACTCTGTATATGTTTTTTTCCCTTTCAAGTGTGTTTCTTATAAGCAACGTATTGTAGGATTCTGTTTTTTAATCCACTTTGCTATCTACTTCCATTTTGTGGGTGAGTTCATTCCATTCACATTCACAGTTGGGATTACTGTGTTATTTCCCTTTATCCTGTTTTTCCCTTTTTACTCTTTTCTTTCTCTCCTTTTACCCCGTCCATCCTCACAAGTGTTTTGCTTCTGACTACTACCTCCCCCAATCCACCCTTCCTTCTGTCCTCCCCTCTTCTCTTAACCGTATCCCCTTCTAAATTCTTATGTGGTAACATAGATTTCTGTACCTGAGTAGTATGTTATTCTTTCTTTGAGCCACTTCCAATAAGAATAAGGCTCAAACATGGCCCACCCCATGTTTTCTTCACTGTAATAGCTCTTTGTACCTCATCATGTGAGATAATTTATCCCATTCTGCCTCTACCTTCCCTCTTTTCCCAGTACAACCCCCTTTCTCATCCTTTAATTTTTGGGGGGCAGATATCCCATCATAGTTAACTTATACGCACAACTTCTTTGTGTACTCCGTCTAACTGCCCTAATAGTGATAAAGTTCTTAGAAGTTACAAGTATCATCTTCCTGTGTAGGAATAGAAACAGTTTAACCTTATTGAGTCACTTATGTTTTCTCTTTCTTGTTGACCTTTTTATGCTTCTCTTGAGTCTTGTATTTGAAAATCAAATTTTCTGTTTATCTCTGGTCTTTTCATTAGGAATGCTTGAAAGTCCTCTATTTCATTAAATATCATTTTTCTCCCTAAAGGATTATACTCAGTTTCACTGGGTAGGTGATTCTTGGTTTTAACCCTAGTTCCTTTACTTTCAAGAATATCATATTCTAAGGCCTCCAATCTTTCAATGTAGAAGCTATAGAGCAGTGGTTCTCAACCTGTGGGTGGCGACCCCTTTGGGGCATATTTCCGATGGTCTTAAGAAGTGAGACGCCACTCTTCTGTCTGTCTCCAGGTGGGTCTGCCCACATGCAGACATGCCCACATAGGAGTTTTAAAGGGTCAGGCATTAGGAAGGTTGAGAACCACTGCTATAGAGCATTATGTCTTCTGTCCACTCAGGGTGCTATTTTGATCTATTGAACTTCTGGATCTTTCCTGGTAGAACACTGCCCATTCTGTGCTGCTTTAGTGCTCCCTGGTCAGGATGCTGCCCTGGGGATTTCTCAGTTAAGGTTTTGCCAGAAACTCCTATGCTGGAGTTTGTAGTCTATTAGGAGTGGACCTAACACTAAATCCCTGTTCAAGTTTGACATTGGGATGAAATGAGGCATTGAAAAGTCACTAAATGGTTAATGAGCAGTTATTTTATGCTAAAACAGCAACGACATGCTGCAATGATACTGTAACACTAGTTTATCTTATCCCTGGCTTCCCTTGTCTCCATACAGAAACATGTCTGATCATTAGAGCAACATATGGTTATTCAAGAGGTCTTCTGAAATCCCTCAAGTTAGAGGGGCTTTAAATCCCTGTGGGTGGGGCTTTTATAACTGTAGGTTCCCAGAAAGCTTCATCAAAGGAGGCAGGAGTCAAGCAAGTCCCAGAGATAGCTTTGATAATTTTTAGGGAAAACTAATCCCAGTTTTGGGAAGTGGGGGAAATCTAATCCTTGTTGTGGAAGTGAGGGATCCTCATCCTACCACACAGCCTGTCTGCCTACATTTGTGCTGGCTTCTTTATCAAGATCCCCTTTGTTCATACTTGGCAGTACTGATGAGTTTACTAAAATTCTTTGGATTTTTTGGTCATTGTTTAATCTGGCACTCTATTTTTTTTAAACCATGGTTGTTGTAAAAATGGGAACATTTCGCTCCTCTGTACCTTTCACTAGTATCTTTCCTGGAAGTCCTTAGATTACAACAAATGCATTACCAAAAAAAGAAAAAAAAAGAAGAATGCATTTCTCATTATACTAAGACACTCATAGCAAAGTTTGGCTGTTTTTTTAAATTATCCTCCAACTCTAGTATGCAGTCAGTCCTGCATTTGGAGAACACATTTATTCTAGTTTTTGAAATTCCAAGTGTGCTTTTGGCTACCATTGTGACAATCACTTCAGCTTCTTGGAAGGAGACTAATGACTAAAATTTCTGTCAATATCTTCAACAAAAAGACTGCAAGTAGGAAAATGGATTTTTTTTCCCTCTCCTTGCTAATGAAGTCTTTCCCCAAGATGCTGATGTCTATAGTGTAATTCATTTCCTGTTTTACACATCCTAATATCTATACTCAAACTTGAGCAACCTTCCTACCTTTCTCACTGGCAGGAGAAAGCCATGGGAAAGTATAAATATTATGGTAGATAAGTGTTCATTTGTCTGAGCTCTGAATGTTATGCTGGAGGCAGTCATAAGCTGCCAATTTTGTCACACACCTAGTCAATTCAGCATCAGGGCCTTGTGTCCTAAGAGATTTTGTACAGACCATCACAGATGTCAGCCCAGTTGTATTAGCAAGCACCCTAGCACATCCAAGATGGCCTGCTAACACAGGCTCTTTGATCTGCTTTTCTGAAGGAAAGACAGCTTCAAAGTCAAAAATCTTACTTTAATTAAACATATATGTCATTCACTAGTTCAGGGGAAAGGTCAGCACTCTGAACATGGAGAAAACACAAGTAGAGAAACATAGAGAAATTAACACAGAGATCCAATAGACAGGGCTTCAACTGTCTAAACAAAGTAATAGATACCTAATCACCAGACCAGGGAGCACCAAAACCTGGGTTCTCAAAGTCAAGGCAGGTAGGTGTTCCTTAACAATGGCTACCCTGAGTCTCATCTGGCCAAATCACAAAGAAACATTCTTCCCATGAATGAGCTCCCCAAATAAAATACCAACCACTATATATAGTTTTCAACTAATAGGTTCAGAGCCAGAAGGCATAACCCATGTGATTCAGTGCCTAACTAGCCCAATGCCAAAAGGTGTCACAAGTGTCCCCCTAAGCAAGCCTCCCCACTAAGCAAGCCTTCCCCCCAAAGCAATATAAATCTCCTTGAATCACCTGATGGGCTCCACGTGACTCAGGATGTGTCACAATTGTGTGCTGAAGTTCAAAGCAGCAAGACCACCGTGATGAAATACCTGTGTATCTTTAGACCTGGGAGCATGGCCTATGTTCCAAGGGAAAAAGCAACACATGTGGTCACATAGGCCTATTAATGGACAGGGAAGATCTTGTATTCCATAACCCTACACTGGTCCAGAACAGTCTTCTAGTGGCTACCTACTCCCCTTGTGAGAACCTTTCTCCTTTTCTTGTAGGCTTTGTGTAGGGCTAGAGTTAGGAGGAGAATGAAACAAGAAATAAACTTCAGGATAGTAATGGTGATATTTTAACCAGATAATAGACTGTATAGTCTATGAAGATTTGTGACCCTTCTAAGACATTAAAGATGTCTGTACATTGTCCTCAGGCTATTGCTTTTAAGTAGTCAAGGGAGACAAGAGGTGCTTGTAGGTTTTCCCCAATTTTGCCAACAGCTCTTTCTTAGTGGTAATATATTTGTTCTGCTTAAATTTTGCTCTACTCCTAGTCCCCTTCTCTAGTCTGGTATAACTCTTTCAAATGTTGCTAAGGATTGATGGATTTTTATTTTGAAAAGTCAATAAAATACTTTGAACTACATAGCAGGATGCCTGGTGGCTGTACAGAAACACGGGCACAGTTTTATCAATTTAACAGTAAGTAAAGGGTACGTTGTTGGCTGGACTTTGAAAAATAAGCATAATTAACTCCTAACAGATTATGCTTGTTTAAAAAATTACTACAGTGATAGGTATCCATATTTGACTGAAAATCATGTAGGATCTGCATTTATGTTTCAATTCTTATATTATCTCTCCCAATCAGTTGCTGTGTGATCTCAAGCAAGAATATTAAGAGAACTTTTCCTGCAGTTTCTCAAATTTGTTAAATGGTAATGAGTCTGGGATTAACTCTAAAATGATTTTGAAGTATGAAAATGTTTTACGATGGAGAGCATAATGTAGAGCAAATATAAATCATTAAAACTTAAAATTAATGGGTAACTTTGATACAATGGAAATGAATACTATTGGAATCTGAGGACTGCATTCAAATTCTGCCTCTAATGCTTACTACCTTTGTTAATTTGGACAGTTTTCATCAGCTGTAAAATGAGAGTCTTAGAATACAAGGCCTCTGAAGTCCCCTTCCTAGCTCGATATCTGTGCTCCTAAGATGTTATGACCCAAGATCTTTGCTTTTGCTTTGCTCTTTGACACAATTGATTTCAGAGTTAACTTTGTCTTGACATATTTGACCTACAATATAGAGTGGGTCAGAGGAGGATAACTATAATGGATGAGGGAATCTGAAAGTCAACAGAGAGAGAGAAAAAATGAATGAATGAGAATGGGAGAATGCTATGATGGAAAGGAACATTAAAGCTGGAGTCAGAAGACCTGATTTCAAGAGCTGCCATGTAAGCTATTATTCCTCCTCCCAATTTTTTCATCCATAAGTAGAGGTAATGGTATTTTCATTCTCAATTTTGCATGTTTGGGAGGAGCAAACAAAGCAACATGTGTAAAGGGCTCTGTGAACATAAGGTATCATAGGGAAACCATAGGACTTAGAACAGAAAAGGACCTTAGGCCAACCTTTCCTTTTATTCATGATAAAATGGAGGCCCTGAATGAGGTAGTAACTTGCTTGAGGTCATGCAGATAGTAAGAACAAGAACTAGGGGGTGAACCCAGGTTGTCTGATATAAATGTGAGCTATTATTATGTGTCCTAGTCCCAATTCTGTGTTCTAGATATGAAAGTTAGGTCAAATGGAGGTGAGAAGATGCTTTTCCTGATCATTTTCTTTAGGTCTGAGGAAAAGTATGTAGTTTGTTACATGGCTTTACAAAAGGAAACCTCCAAGGTATAGTTCTTGTTGTTTACTAAGACTGCTTCTTATCCAAGTTTTATTCAAGTTGATTTAGGCAACTGGGGCAATTTATAGTCTGTGGAAATTTCTCTTCCTGTCAGTTCTATGCTAACACCCAAACAAACCCAATCCACTCAAAGATTTCATCTGGCAAATCTGGGGATTTGTATGCATTGTGCTGAGGGTGAGAAATGGGGCCTTTTCATTTTGTTCTCCATTCTGATTACTTATTGCGCATGCATTTCCCTGTGTGGAAATTAGTTTCAATATTTAATTTTCACTTGACACTTTATTATTGTATTCTTAAAGGCAGCAAGGTGTACTTCTTTCCTTTACGCCACAAACTCAAATGAAGTGGATTCTTTTCCCCAAAAAGAAAAGTAAGCAACTTTGAAAAAAATGTAACAAAGCTTCAGCTGTCATTAAATCCTTGAGAATTTTGTACATTGCTTTCCTCCTGTTAGACCCACAGCATTTCTATTGGTTAAGGATCGAGGGGTAATTAATTATGCCTTAGCAATATGGACTATTGAAGTGGGTTAATAGTTGCTTCCATCTCAGGGGCATGCTGGTAAATGCTTAACAACCAGCTCTCGAGAAAAAAATGTATCCCCAACACACTTTGAAGTTGAATCTACCTTATTGACATGTTTTACCATCACTTCCGTAAGTCTAGACAACTAACAAAATAATAAATCAATCCCTGATTTGTAGCATTTGCTGATTTCTGAGATATTTAACACTGAAAATTTAATTATCAGTTCTTAGTAGTTGGATTGATCTAGGTCCAGCACATCCCTGCCCTCCATTATCTCCCCTTTCCAACACCTTTTTATAAGGCTACCAGATTAAACAGTTTCCTCATCCATATACCTTAGCATGTCATATCTCTGCTCACTCAATGACTTCTCATATCCTAATTAATAAAATTCTTAGCCTGACATTCAAGGCTCTTTACTACCTAACTTCATTCTACCTTTCCAGCTATAAGATTGTGCTCTATATATTCTAAGTTCCAGTCAAAACTGAACTACATTTTGCAATTTCTTTTGTCAAGGTTCTTTCATATTCCTGGAATGCCTTTCCTCAACTTCCCTACCTGCTGGTTTGTTGAAGTCCTATCTATCTTTTAAAGTCCAGCTCCACTGTCAACCTCTCCATAAGATAGGGGCTTGGGGGGGAGGGAGGCAATTGGGGTTAAGTGACTTGCCCAGGGTCATACAGCTAGTAAGTATCTAAGGCTAGATTTGAATTCAAGTCCTCTTGACTCTCTCCACTGTGCCACCTAGGTGTCCCCTACATAAGGTCTTCAATAATCTCCCAAATCAGTAATGACTTCTCCCTTTGGCTAACATACAGCCCTTGGTTTGCCCCCTCTACCATACACTCCTCAAATATTATTTTATATTATGGTTAAAATTCTCAAGAACAATAGAAAGATCCTTGTGCCTAGTGAGAGATAACATATTACAATATGTTACAATGCCATTCAAATAGCATTGAATAGTATTAATAGTATTAAACAAAATATATAATCAGAAATAAAGATGGGATGTTTTTTATGGTAAGAGTAACAGGTAAATGATGGACAGCCTATATACTCCCTGGCATCCTAGATATTAAAGAAGGCCTCCGAGAGCCAGGGAGTTATGCAAACTCCCTATCTTGAATTCATATACCATACTATTTCTACATTACACTTTTAATTTATATAATGTGCTATTTCCCTTGGTGATCCCATCAGTCTCATGGATTCAATTATTATCTCTTTGCATATGATTCCCAGATCTATTTGTCTAACTCCTACCTCTTTCTTGACCTCCATTCACACAACTCTAAATGCCTATAGGATACAGTATCTTGAATCGGATAGCCCATAGGTATCTTAAACTCAACACGTCCAAAATTGAATTCATTATCTTTCCCCCAAATTGTCCCTCTTTCCCAAATTCCCTATTGCTACTGATAGTTATCACCATCATCCCAGTGATTCAGATCCCTAATTATCATCTTCATCTCCTCATTATCTGTCACCACCACCACCTCCTGCTTCAGATATTTTGCTAAGTCTTAACAGCATTTCTCCTTTCTGCTTCTTTCTTCCCTCTACCTCTGCAATGACTTTGGTGTAGGCTTTTATCACCTCATGCCTGAACTCTTGCAATAGGCTTCTGGTTGGTCTTTCTGCCTCATCTATTCCCTCTCCAACCTTCTCCTCTACTTAGCTACCAAAATGCAGTAATTAAGGCACAGATCTGACATGCTCCTATTAAAAAAATCTTAGTGGCTGCCTGCTGCTCCCAGGATTAAATGTGAAAGGTTTCAAGGATTCTTCCTCTCTTTGGCTTTTAAAGTCCTTCACAAACTTGCACCTTCCTGTCTTTCCAGTCTTCTTAGATATCCCTACCTCCACCAACTCTGCAATCTAGTGACATCAGCCTCCTTGAGGTTTCCTGCACAAGACTCTCTATATCCCATTTCCATGCATTTTCATTAGTTGTTTCTAGGCCAAAAATCCTCTCTCTCTCTCTCTCTTTGTTCCTGCCTCCTGGCCTCAAGTCTCCTTTTCCTAGTGCTTCTCCTCTGCAATTACCTCAGATCGATCTCAGATATTACATCTGTGCGTAGCTCTTTGTGTATTGTCCCTCCCACTAAATTGTGACTTCTTGAAGGCAGGGACTGCTTTTGTTTTTCTTTGTGTCCCCAATATGGGCAACTAGGTGGTGTGGTGGTAGGAGTGCCAAGCCTGGAATCAAGGACGCTCATCTTCCTGAGTTCTAATCTGGTCTCAGACACTAGCTGTGTGATCCTGGTGAAGTCACTTCACCCTGTTTGCCTTAGTTTCTTCATCTATAAAAAGGGCGGGAAAAAGGAAATGGCATAGTATTCCAGTATCTTTGCCAAGAAAACCCCACATGGGGTCATGAAGAGTTGGACACAACAAAAGTATCACCAGTGCTTAATATAATGCCTAGCACATAGTAGGGACTTAAAAATTGTTTCTTCTTATCGTTCAGTCTAAATTTATCCTTTTGCAACTTTCACTATTCCAAAGCAATGCAAAAGGGTCACAAACTGGATTGAAGGTGGAATCCAAGAATATGTTTCATACACACACACACAAACACACACACACACACATACACACACACACACACACACCACACACACACATACACACACACACTTAATCCAGAAAGATCCAAGGAGATTCAAAATGAAATACAATTCTAAAATCTACCACATTATTCACAAGTTATGAAAAGCCAAAGCTGAATTCAAACTAGAAAGTATTACTAAAAATAAAGTATACAGTAGGAAATAGATCATGAGTACAAGTAGAAGGGTTGGGCTTTGCAATGAGAATGGCCATTTCTTCCTCAGAGTCTGGGGCAAAGGAAAAGATAATAGGGGATAAAATAGAATTTTGAGGTATAGAGTGGGGGAATTGGGAGCTTGTAGTAAGAAGCTTCTATTTTGTCAGCAAAGTAAGCAGGTGAGCTCTTCTGCTGAAAGAGAGAAGAGGCTATTTTACAGACTGCTTAAGGAGAAGAATTTAGAAGAGGTACTGTGGAGATTCTGAAACTAAATTAAAGAAGATTTAAAAAGGTGACTACACAGCACTGAGAGCCTAATTGAGATGAGATAACAAAATTGCAATGGACCCATTTGATAGATAATGTGACTTCCTCTACCAGAACTCAGAAGACAAAAAAAAAAAATAGAAATAAGGAATACATATAGTGTAATCAATCCCAGTTTGGGATTTTGGAAGACATGACTGGTGATAGATATGGACCTAATGGATTTAAAAGTAAAGTGCAGCATATAGTTATACTGGTCAACAATGGAGTCAAGACTGAATGGAGGAAATTGAGACTAGAATTGACATGATCATGTAGGAAAACAGGGAGGGATGAAATGATAGTAAGTCCTAGAGAGGATAGATAATAGGTTTAGGAGGACTGAGGCAGAGGAAGATATGAAAGGACAGTAGAAGGTCAAACAATTTTAAAGATTGAGACCATGGAAGTAGTAATGCTATGTATAATTAATGAGATCTAAGTTCGGGGTGGCTAAGGTGATATGAAAATGTCAGTCAAGGAAATTAAGGTAGCTGGTGAAATGGGAGACCAGAGTATTTGATGGGACATCATCATGAATGCTGAAATCCATAAGCACGAGGCCAGGGGTTGGAAGAATGAGGAAAACTATGAGCCAGGTACTGAACTCTTTGAGAAAAGAGGGGGAAACAACCTCCAGGCTGGCCACAAGAATCTGGACCTGATATAGATCAACAAAGTGAACCTCAAAGGAGGATAAGCTTGTTTACAATGTGGCATCAAAAGGTATTTGTTCTTGGAATGTTCTCCCCTGTCTCTCCTGAAATCCTAGAATGTTCCATTTATAAGGTGCCTATACTCTCACATTACTTGGTTCCCTTTTCTCCCAAACAGGATGGGGTACCAATTAGAGTTCAAGAAATATTTACTAAATTCTGACTCTGTGCAGAGCACTAGGCTGGTTACAAAGAGAGATATAGAATTTAAAGAAATAGAGAAAGAGGATGTGACGTACGTAAACGAGCATAATACAAAATGACACATACATTAGAGAGTGACAAAGAACTATGAGAAATCCAAGGTAGAAAAGGCATTACTCAGTGAGAGAAAAGGGAATCATAGATGACTCCACTGAGGAACCAGCATCTGAACTGGACTTTAAAGGGTGGAAAGGATTGCCAAAAAACAAAATAGGGGCAGAAGAAAAAAATTCCAAGTATAAGCAACAGCATGAGCAAGGATAAAGCACTAAGGATAGTGGACAGCAAATAGCCAATTTTACTGGAGTCCAGAGCGTATGAAGAAAAACCATACAAGGTTAGAACAGCACCAGATTGTGGAGGGCTGAGGAGTTTAAGTCTTATTTAGTTGGTTTGAGAGTAGTTGAAGGCTAAGCAGAAGAGTGAAATAACTAGATCTGTTTGTAAGTAAGATTAATCTGGCATTGCTTGCTGTTAAAGAAGAATTAGAGAGGGGAACGAATGGAAGTTCTGCTAGGCATCTTATCATAACCATTCAGGTATATAGTAATGACAGCATAAATACAAGAAGGGTAGCAGCTAAAATAAAGGGAAGGCGGGGGACAGGAGGCGGAGATTGGCTGTTGTCCTGCATTCTCAGAGGACCAAAATGCCATCACTATGCTAGAGTCAAGTTTCAGTGTGTCCGACTGTGACTAATCAGACTAATACAAGCTCAGGGTGCTCTACCACAGGTAGGGCACAGATAGTCCATGCACATTTGGGGTGAATTCTCCAAATTTACACATCTCGTGTTTCATCTGAGCTACTTCAATTCTGCTTTGTTCATAGAGCACAGCCCCTTTTCTGATGTGGGCATGCCATGCCAGTGTCTCTCATGTCACACAGTTCCAAAGTTCTTGAGAGAGACTTTGAGAGTGTCCATGTATTGCTTCTTCTGACCACCATGTGAACACTTACCCTATGTGAGTTCTCCAAATAGTCTTTTTTGGCAAGTGCACATTTTGCATTTGAACAATGTGGCCACCCATTGGAGTTGTGCTCTCTAAAATAGAGGCAGTTTGGCAGGTTAGTTCGAGAAAGGAACTCAGTGTCTGGTACCTTATCCTGCCAGTGAGCTTCAGAATCTTCCTAAGACAGTTCAAATGGAAGTAATTCCATTTCCTGGCATGTAACTGGTATACCATCTAGGTTTCTTAGGCATACAACAATGAGGTCAGCACAACAGCTCTGTAGTCGTTCAGTTTGTAGTCAGTCTCTCCTCTCCCACACTTTCCTTTGTAGCCTTCCAAATTCCAAGCTAGCTCTGGCAATGCATGCATCAACCTCATTATCAATGTGTACATCCCTGGAAAGCACACTACCAAGGTGAGTGAACTTAATCCATATCACTCAAAACTTCTCCATTTACTGAAACCACTGGTCCCATGGTGGCTGATGGAACATCTATGTTTTCTTGGTATTAATTGTTGGGCCAAAATTAGCACAAGCAGCAGAGAATCAACTCATAGAGCCTGCATTGAATGCAGAATCATTTGCAAACATAAAATCATGTGTCAACACTCCCTCCACTTTGGTCTTGGCTTTTAGCCTTTTCAAGTTCAAGTACTTACCATCGGCACAATATCTTACCTCAATGCTGTATTTGTCCTTATTGAAGGCATTTGACAACATGGCTGAAAACATCATGCTAAAGAGCATGGGAGCAAGCACACAGCCTTGTTTCACTCCATTGGTGACTGGGAAAACATGAGAGTGTTGTTCATTATCCAGAAGCTTGGCAAACATGCCACCATGAAATTGATATACAATGCCCTTGAACTTCTCTGGGCAACCAAATCTTGACATAATTTTCCATAAGCCCTCATGACTGACAGGATCAAAGACCTTGATCAGTGATCTATAAATATATAACTAAGCTTTAAGTGCTCCACAGCACATGTTTCAGCTGCTTTCATGGCCATTGGAACAAACTGTTCTCATCTGCTCATTGCTCCAGAGGAAGTCTTCACATGCTTGGGGTAGACATTCCCCTAACTCACCAATGGGTTTGAGATCCCTCAGTTACCCTCAGCCTGGTTTAACCTGCCTGCCAAAATGGTTTACTGGGGCGTGCTGGGGTGTGACCACTGTGCATGCTACAGCTTCTTGGAGGCACAGGTGAGAGTTAGGTGGGACAGGTGGACACCAAAGGTGGAAAGTAGCCCTGAAAAGGGCTCAGCATCTCTCACACCAGAAGTGCTAGTCTTCCCTGAACACATCGTACACACCCCTGTGGGGGAGATAGTGTGTAAGTAGAATCTAAATCCCATAGTTGGCAAATTCTCACCTCCTGATCCTTCTCTCCCTGTAATTCAGTCACCAGACTGAATTTGCCCAGACAAAAATCTTTTCCTCCTGCTATCTTACTCTGTATGCTCGTCCCTAGCCATCTTAGCCCATCATGATCCTTAGTCTGATTTGCCCTCACATACTACTATGTCCTTTGGAATCCTTCTTGGGTTGTTGATTAACTTCCCTTCATCCTAAAGCTTCTGATGTTTGCATAAAATTGCCTCCCTGTGGAAGACATAGTAGCTCTTCAGTATTTTTTCTTTCTTGCCTCTGACATATTGGGCTAAGAGGAGGAACGGACAAATTTCTTGTTCCTCACAGTCACATTCAGACTAACCCTTCAATACAATCATTTGGCAACTTGTCTTCCTTAGCTATTGCTATCTACCTATATCACTAACTCTGGAGCCTTGTTGTGGTCATTTACCAGGTCCAAGGTCACTACTATCCCTCTTTTTTTAAGGACTTCAGTGTTGTTCAGTCATTTCAGTCATGTCTGATGCTTCACAACTCCATTTGTGGTTTTCTTGGCAAAGATACTGGAGTGGTTTGCCATTTCCTTCTCCAGCTCATTTTACAGATGAGGAAACTCAGGTAAACAGGGTTAAGTGACTTACCCAGGGTCACACAGCTAGTAAGTGTCTGAGGTCAGATTTGAACTCAGGTCTTCCTGACTCCAGGCCCAGTGCTCTATCCACTGTACCACCTAGCTGCCCTTAAGGACTTCAGTACCTGTTTCACAATCTTCCTTTCTACTTCAGTCCCTGCCTTATACTTGGAGGCTTCAACATACATAACATCTCATGTGAATTTTGAAGTTTGACTCAGTGATAGAAAATACATTTGGTTGGAATGTTGGAGGCATGATATTGGGCAGGGGGGATGTAGGCATCTGGGGTGGCTAAATAAAACATTCTTATTTTTCTTTTCTTCTGGTTAACACATTTCAGTTCATCACCAGACCTCTTAGGTATAGGTACTATACTGGTGCAAATCATAATCAGTTCATACTTTTACAACACCTTTAAGTCTTGGCTGTGACTTCCCATAAATCCTCCACTGAGTAGCAAACAAAGCATGGTGGAGATCTTCTTCTCATTCTTTGGGCAGAAGTACAAGCACTCAGACCATCAACCTGTTTATCCCTTATACTTGCTACATATCTTTTTAAGTCATACATTTCCTACTTGAACTTTTATTTGCATCACATGAATGCAATTTCCCTCTAGTACCTGTCCTATATTGTTATGTTATGAATCATTGACCACTACAATCTCTGATGAAGCAAAACCATACAGGTGATACAAAAGGCAATGCAAAGATGCAATGTTGGTGTAAACAGGTTGCTGCAATCATGATGAATATAAGCAAGGTAAGGAATATCCGAGTGTACAAATCAGCCCACTTAAATAAAATTTTTCTTGCTTACCCAGAGAATCTTCGATAGGCCTGCTTGGGTTTCATCCTCACTTGAGAGAGAAGCATGACAAATGCTGAGCAGAGGACACTTTAAAACAAGCATATTAGTTAAATACTAGCTACCTTCCCACAGAAAGGGGTCAAGCAACCCAAGCTGGTGAGTGAACTCCCCGTCCAAGGTCTTTCATGCTTCTTTGGTTACTGAGCACCAATTAAAATTTCACTCTAATCCACCTGCAGCTTGGAGACCTCTGTTAACTTCAAGTGGCCTTGGCTAATTGCTACAAGAATGTTCTTGTACAACTTCCCATATAAAAATTCAAAAAACATTGCAACATTTATCCTATTCCACATTGTGATATTATAGTGCCGATGTAAAGGAACACTGAACAGTGTTATTATCTACACATTTAGAGTTACAGAGTTGTGGATATTAGCAAACGTGTGTTTGTAATAGACTCTTTAATAGTATTATTCAATGCACAGAATAACCATCCCCTGTATGTTAGTATCTACATTAAGAATATAATTTATTTTTAATGGAATATTTGAGGGTACATCAGAGCATTTGCTGATGTTTCAGAGCTTGAAATGGGATTTCTCTCCATATTCATTATCTCTCTTTCTCTCTCTCCAGCATCTTGTTTCCTTTGTGCTTACATGATTTTGTTGTGATATCTGGCAACAAAATAAAAATGCAGACTGCAGGACTCTTCAGATTCAGTTGCTAGTGGAATATTATTCAGATACCGAGACCAATAGTGCTGCAAAGAATGGTTACAGAATCCATTCGTTACAAATATGTATAACTTTTATATCAAAATCCTCAGAGAGTTTCTCTTATTCGTAGGGTCAGATAGCAGCTTCTTCAGGCACAAAGGTGCAACTCAGACTTAAAGATTTAGAACTCAATGTCAGGGTAACTCGGGGGAGAACTAGCTGGATAGGCATCATGATGATAGCACCAAGTTGCTTTATGTGGTCATTTGGAGGAAGACCTCTCTCTTAGGTAGCTGAGTTCCTCCTTTAGACACCATGCAGAAGTAGTCCAAAGCTACTATCCTTTTTTATTCCCCAGAATATGCTGCTCCTGAGACAATGCTTTCATTTGGGGGTATTCCCTTTATCCATTAACCCTGAGAGGAAGAGGGAAAATTAACATTTCTAAAGCCCTAAGCAGCAAGCAGATTTTTCTTTAGTTTATTGCTGGAGGCAGCATGACATAGTGAATTGACGATTGACCTTGAAGCCTGGAGGCCTTGGGTTCATGACCTAACTCTGACACATACTGCATGTTTGACTCTGGGCAAGTCCCTTAACTGTCGATTACTCTAGGAACTCTAAGATTATAAATTGCAGGGGTACCAACCTGCATTAGTAGAGGAAGTTCCATCATTAGGGAGTCCTTAAAACCAAGGAACTCACAGGTGTAGTTCCTTATCCCTTATATGTTGGACCAGAGAGCCTCTGAAGTACCGTTCACCTGAAAATTTGAGATTTGGTTAAGACAACCACTAAGTAATTCTCTCACTACTTCTAGTTGTATAACTTTAGCAAGTCCCGTAAACTCTGAGTCTCAGTCTTCCCCCTGAAAAATGGATGCACTACTTACTACACAGATATTATAAGGATCAAATTGATATTTAATATAATGTGTTTGATAGCCCGAGAAGAGTATATAAAATTGAGTTTAGATACTCTCCTTCACCCCTTCCCACTCCCCACTCAATTAACTCCAGTTGCTCCCTATTACCTCCAGGAGAAAATATAAAATGCTGTTTGTTATTCAAAGCCTCTGATAACCTATCACCATTCTACCTTTCCAGTCTTCTTACATTTTACTTCCCAACACATAACCCTAGATGCAGTGACACCAGCCTCTTGGTTGTTCCATGAGCAAGACATTCCATCTCTAAGCTTTGGGCATTTTCTTTGGCTGTCATCCTTACCTGGAATGTTCTCCCTCCTCCAACTCCACCTATTGACTTTCCTGACTTTAAGACTCAACTAAATTTTCATCTTTTACAAGAAGCCTTTCCCAACCCTTCCTTTTTGTGTGTAAAGAGGCAGAAGTCTATTAGAATACAAATATTCAGAGAATGTATAAGATAGAAAATAACAACACCAAATACAGACCATTGCTATAAGAAGACATGTTATGTATTCATCTACTGCTTGGGCTACCATGTGCTACCACGTTTTCTTTTGTTAGAATATATAAGATATGGGGGAAGGAGGGAGCAAGGCTGCCCTCACTGTTGTTTTTTTTTAAAAAGGTCCCTTCTGGGAAAGTAGATCTTGGAGCCAGGGCCCCTTCACCTGTGGTCTCAGTTTATCTGAAGCAACACCCATTCAGTGATATAAGGCTAGGTAAGAAATGAGGCAAAAGAGGATCTAGTTTGCCTACTGCAAAAAAAAAAAATCAAACTGGGAGGGGTAGACTCTCAGGTTTCTGGCCAGAACAAAAATAATTGCCATTTGCACTCACTCTGAGCCATCAAAATCCAAAAAAATGACTAATTGAGGCTTTGGCTGGGACCTATTATTGGTTAATCAGTGAGACTGGGAAAGACATTAGCTTAAAAAAGTCAAGGTCTCCCACTGCATCTGGGGTCATCTCCAGTTGTCCTGACCTATGTCTTGCTACTGGACTAAGATGACCCTGGAGGAGAGAATGAGGCTGATGACTTTGTGCAGCCCTGCCTCACTTAAATCCAATTCATATGCAAATCAAGATAAGACAGAATAAGTGGAAATGGTGTTAGGAGAGATGAAAAAAGAAAAAAAAACCAAACCTTAGACCTTATTGCTAACAAAAAAAGGCAACTATGAGAATATCAGTTATTACTATGAGCCTACTGACCTGTTTTCTCAACTACTTTTTACTTGCCACCATATAAAATCTTTACAAAAATAATCTTCACAGGCATCCAGGACATTGTCGATTATGCAAGTAGAAGGGAAACAGTAGGCTTTCAAAACTAATATTCCATAGTAGACTACATCTTTGCCATCAAACAGTGAATTGAAAGTTCTACATAAACAGAGGGTCCCATTGGGCTTGTTGTTTTTGATTTTTCTTAAAGCATTTAATTCAGTAGAGCAAAATACCCCCTTAAAATGTCTTTTGTAATAAAGCATCTCCATAGACAGGCAAACATTATAGGATACCTTGTAAGATATGAAAGCAGAGATAATCTTGTTAGATAACCCTGAATGGTGTTCACCACTGTCATGGAGAGTCTGTACGGGGGTCAAGTTGAATAGATTCATTCTAAATGATGTGACATGCCAGATGTTCTTATTTGCAGATTACATTGGTCTGATTATATTAGTCCCTGGAACACTGAAGAGCTCCAGAAATAATATCCATTATCATTCAAAGAGTTTAGCTTAATCACCCATTCAAGAAAACTCAAGTGAATGAGGAATGTCAACCATCCTATGATAACAGAGTTGGATGATCTATCTATCTATCTATCTGTATTACAGCACATAAACATATACCTGAATATGCATATGCATGCCTGCATATGTCTATATACACACATATAAGTGGAGAAGGGAAGAAGCATTTATTAAGTACCTAATATGTGTTAGGCATTGTGTTAATAAGTGCTTACAAATACTATTTCCTCTGACTTTTACAACAACCCCTGCAAGGTAGGTACTATTACAATTGCCATTTTATAGTTGAGGAAACTGAGGTAAACAGTGCTTAAGTGACTTGCCCAGGATCACATAATTAGTAAATGTCTGAGGCTGGATTTGAATTCAGGTCTTCCTAATTCCAGGCCCACTGTTCAATGATACCACCAGCTACCTCCATATGAAATACATAGGGGCAACTTGGTATATAGTGGATAGTTAGTTATAGCCTTGGGGTCAAGAAAACCTGGGCATATACAGCACAAATACAATATACATACACGCCTGTATATACATACAAATATATATATATACACCCCTGTGTGTATATATGTCTTTCTTTCTTTTTTTTCTTTCTTATCTGTCTATCCATTTATATCACAGAGGCAGCATGGAGTAGTAGATAGTGCCAGCCTTGGGTAAAAAAGAGCTATATTCAGGTCCTTCCTGACTAGCTGTGTAACCCTGAGCAAATTATTTGATCTCTTAGTGTTGCTGAGCAGTTGCCCTCTTTCACTGGTAGAAGGAGTTTTCTCCACTGAAAATCACCTGCATTTGGGAAGTAAGCATTCTAATCACTATCCCCTGTATATAACATCACTTTTATGAGGCATTGCTGTTCATAATCTTCTTTTTTCCTCCCAATTTATTTATTTATTTTTAGTTTTCAACATTCATTTCCACAAGATTTTGACTTACACACTTTTCTCCCTGTCTTTCCCTTAGCCCCCACCCCAAAATAGCTAGCCTACTGAATACCCCTTTCCCCAATCTGTTCTCTCTTATATCCTCCCCCATCCTCCTCTAACTTTCTAGTAAGGCAAGATGGATTTCTATACCCAGTGCCTACATATCTTATTTGCCAGTTGCATGTAAAGAAAAAAAAATTTTATATACACATTTGTTTTTTAAAACTTTGAATTCCAGATTTTTTCCCTTCTTCCCTCCTCATCCACCCCCACTGGGAAGATAAGCAATTCAATATCGGTTGTACACATATAGTTATGCAAAACATTTCCATAGTAAGCATATTGTGAAAGACTAACTATATTTCCCTTCATCCTATCCCGCCCCTCAAGTATTCTATTGTCTCCTCTGACCCTGTTCCTTTTCAAAAGTGTTTGCTTCTAACTACCCTCTTCCCAATCTGCCCTCCATTCTATCATTCCCCCCCATCTTATCCCATTCCCCCTTATTTTCCTGTAGGGTAAGATACCCAATTAAGTGTGTATGTTATTCCCTCCTTAAGCCAAATTCAATGAGAGTAAGGTTGTCCCATTTCCTTTTACCTTGCTGCTGTCCCCCTCCATTGTAACAGTGTTCTCTTGCCTCTTTTATATGAGATAATTTACCATAATCTATCTCTCCCTTTCTCTTTCTCTCAATATATTCCTCTCTCACCTTTCTAAATTCTATTTTTTAGATATCATCCTTTCATATTCAACTCATCTTGTGCCCTCTGTGTACACATGTACACATATATATACACCCTCACATATATATTTATACACACTTACACCCTCCTATACATATGTATATGTATGTAGAGATATACATACATATATATATATACATACATACACATACATACATACATGTATATTCCCTTTGTCCTCATACTGAGAAAAGTCTCATGAGTTAGTTACAATTACCATTTTTCCATGTAGGAATGTAAAAATTTCAACTTTAACAAGTTCTTTATGATTTCTTTTCCCTGTTTATCTTCTCATGCTTCTTGTATTTGAAAGTGAAATTTTCTGTTCAGCTCTGTTTTTTTTCATCAAGAATGCTTGAAAATCCTCTATTTCATTGAATGACAATATTTTCCCCTGAAGCATTATCCTCAGTTCTGCCGGGTAGGTGATTCTTGGTTTTAATCCTAGCTTCTTTGACCTCTGGAATATCATATTCCAAGACCTTCAATCCCGTAATGTAGAAGCTGCTAGATCTTGTGTTATCCTGATTGTGTTTCTACAATATTCAAATTGTTTCTTCTTGGCAGCTTGTAATATTTTCTCCTTGACCTGGGAACTCCAGAACCTGGCTATAACATTCCTAGGAGTTTTCTTTTTGGGATCTTTTTCAAGAGGTGATTGATGAATTCTTTCAATTTCTGTTTTGCCCACTGGTTCTAGAATATCAGGGCAATTTTCATTGAGTTCTTGAAAGACAGCGTCGAGGCTCTTTTTTTTGATCATGGCTTTCAGGTAGTCCAATAACTTTTAAATAGTCTCTCCTGGATCTATTTTCCAGGTCAGTGGTATTTCCGATGAGATATTTCACATTGCCTTCTATTTTTTCATTTGTTTGGATCTGTTTAACAGTATCTTGATTTCTCATAAAGTCATTAGCTTCTATTTGCTCCAGTCTAATTTTGAAGGAATTATTCTCTTCAGTGAGTTTTTGAAATTCCTTTTCCATCTGGCAAATTTGGCTTGTTAAGGCATTCTTCTCCTCATTGGTTTTTTGGGCCTCTTTTGTCATTTGAGTTTGTCTATTTTTTCAGGTGTTATTATCCTCAGTCAGGCTGTTGACTCACTTTTCTTAATTTTCTTGCATCACTCTCATTTCTCTTCCCAATTTTTCCTCCACTTCTTTTACTTGGTTTTCAAAATCCTTCTTGAGCTCCTCCCTGGCCTTTAACCAATTCATATTTTTCTTAAGAGCTTTTGATACAGGAGTTCTGACTTTGTTGTCTTCTTCCTATCCCATACTTCGATCCTTTTTGTCCCTGAAAAAGGAATCTATGGTAGGATTGTGTTTCCTATGCTTGCTCATTGCCAGTCAATTACTTGATTTTTGAACTCTTTGCCACGGTAGAACTCTGCTTTCAGAATGGAGAGAGCTTTGTCCCAAATTACTGGGTTTTCACAGCTGCCAGAGGAATTAAGAGGGTGTCCGCTCTGCAGCCCCCACAGGCTCTGGCACCCAGCCACACATCCCAGGATATCCACCTAAGACTGAGATCCAGATCCAAGCAGGTCAAAGCAAGAGCAATTACCCTCTGAATGGTTGCTTGTTCCCCCTACAATCTTAAGGCCAGGAGCTCCTGAGGCAGCCACACAGTGCAGCCACCTAGCCTCTACCCCTTCTTGCCCTGGGAGCAGGGGCCAGGCCACACTTTTCAGTATACCCCTGTTCCAACAGAGTTCCACACTGACCCTTTGGTGTTTATGGGTTGAGAAGTCTGGAAACCACCACAGCTGCTGGTGCTTCACTCTCCTGAAGTCTGCTCTGGCTGCTGCTATTCAGGGCTGCCATGGGATCAAAACCATGGGGCTCACACAGGGCTGGGCTCAGCTCCCAGCCTGGTGCGATAGCATCTTCCTGCCAGCTAGCCAAGTTGCCTTCAGCAGGAGATTTGTTTCTCTGTCACTTTGTGGATTCTTAGCTCTAAAATTTGTTTAGAGTCATTTATTACATGTATTAGAGGAGGTGGAAGCCAGAGCCACAGGGAAGTCCTGTTTCTACTCCACCATCTTGGCTCCACCCCCCTGTTCATAATCTTCAACCATCATTCTCTAACACCTCCCAAATAAATGTATTCAACATCACAAAAATAATGATATAAAAATGGGCCTTTGTTTCAGCAAGAAGTTTTGGGTTCATTAAAAAGACAATATAATTTTTCAAACATAATCCAACCCATTCATTTCCTCCTGTTAAACTCTGGGCAAAATTAATTGTTGAGTAGAAGTGTCTTCTGTCCAAAATGTGTGATACAGATGCACACACACAGTGTTACTATATTATTTATATTATGGTATGCCTGGTTTCCTTTGTAATCCTGTGTCTTTTATATTATCTATATATTTGTGGAATGAAGGAAAACACACAGTTCTATACTATGTAAATACATGTCATATATGTAAACATACATATATACATGGATATGCATATATATTTGGGGGGAGGGGATGTTTGCAGGGATAGCTTGAGAAACTTCTTCAAAAGTCTAGATCAACTAAATCAATAACATTTTCCCGAACTTAATAGCTCCATGAAAAAGGATATGAATTTAGTGTGGTATAATCTGTCCTTGATGAAGTCATGCTGGTTCTCTGTGATTTCTTTGCCTGTCCTTTATATAGCCACTATGTTTTTAATAATATATCCTAGAATTTTGCCAAATCAAGTCAAAGAACATTAGATGCTTATCATATGCCAGGCAAAAAGACAAGCAGAAAGATAGTCCCAGCTTTCAAGTATCCAAAGAAAGAAACTGAAACAGGGGAGTGTAGGGGAGGTACAGAGAAAAAGGTACCTGGGGCCATGATAGAGAAAGTCTAGGACAGTCAGAAGTATAACATGGGAAAGAAAGAAAACACTGTTGGTATAGATGCCATCCTTAAAATGTTGGGGCTGGTGGAACTAGCCAATCAGAGACAGAAAGGCTACATGAATATAGGGTACTTCCACTGTTTAAAGCCCAGAGGTGAAGTGAGTGTCCAAGGCCAAGTGACCTTCTAGGATAAAGTCTCTTAAGATCCTGGAAAGTAGTTCATTTGGACTGGGTGATTTGAACTATTCAGGAACAGACAAAACATTTTCCAATGAGATATTTCACATTCCCTTCTATTTTTTCATTCGTTTGGATATGTTTTCAGTATCTTGATTTCTCAAAAAGAAAGTCATTAGCTTCCTTGCTTTAATCTAATTTTGAAGGAATGATTTTCTTCAGTGAGTTTTTGAAATTCCTTTTCCATCTGGCAAACTTAACTTTTTAAGGCATTCTTCTCTTCCTTGGCTTTTTGGACCTCTTTTGCTACTTGGTCTAGTCTATTTTTAAGGTATTATTTTCTTCAGTTCAGGCTGTTGATTCATTTTTCATGATTTTTTTGCATCATTCTCATTTCTCTTCCCAATTATTCCTCTACTTCTCTTACTTGATTTTCAAAATCCTTCTTGAGCCGCCGAATAGTTTGTGGCCAATTCATATTTTTCGTGGAGGCTTTTGATGCAGAAGTTTTGACTGTGTAGTCTTCTTCTGGTTCTATGTGTTGATCTTCTTTGTTCCCCCCCCCCAAAATTCTATAGTTTGATTGTGCTTCCTCTGTTTGCTCATCTTGCCAGCCAATTACTTGACTTTTGAGCTCTTCGCCCATGTAGGACTCTGCTTCCAGAGTGGAGAGAGCTTTGTCTCAAATTTCTGGGGTTTTGTGCAGCTGTTGTCAGCTATGAGGAGGACGCCCTCTCTACAGTCACCACAAGCTCTGGCATGCTAGTGCTCTTCACCCCAGGATTGCCACCCAAGACTATGACCCAGATCCAAATAGGTCAAAGCAAGAGCAATTCCCCTGTGATCAGTCGCTTGGTCCCCCTATGTTCTATAGGCCAGGAGCTCCAAAGGCAGCCACTTGGCAGCAGCTGCAACCGCCCCAGGTACAGGGGCCAGACTATATGCTCTTCTCTCATCCATTTCCAAGAGTTCCCCACTGACCTTTTACTTTCACTTTGGCATTTATGGGTTGAGAATTCTGGAAACCACCACAGCTGCCAGTGATTCACTCTCCTGAAGTCTGCTCTGGTGGGTCTGTGCCATGAGTCTGGACCACTACTGGTCTGGGCTGGTGCGGCTTACATGGGACTGTGCTCTGCTCCCAGCTTGTTGCGATAGACCCTTCCTGCCAGGTTGTCTTCAGTGGGAGTTTTGTTTCTCTCTGTCACTTTGTGGGATCTGTAGCTCTAAAATTTGTTTAGTCATTTTTTACAGGTATTGGAGGTGGTTAGAGTGGGAGCTGAAGCACATTCCTGTTTTTGCTCTGCCATCTTGGCCCAGCCAAACATTTTTATACCATCTTCCTACTTTGGCTTCAACTCCTTATCAGTCATTTTCCCTATTTTCTGGTTGTCTTCACGTCTCTGATCCAGTGCCACCATCTGTACAAGCCTTTACCTGATCTCCTGCCTTCCTATACCCAATTGTCCTTGCTTTATTACCAAGACAGCAGTGTAATATTGGATTCCAGAGCCGATTGTTAAATTTTCAGCATATTTACACTTATAGTAAGCTCTACAAATCAGGGCTTTCATTGTGTCATTGACTTTCTAGACTCTAGACTTTAAGGAAGTGATGGAAAAAATGTTAAGAATGCAAATTAAACTGTCATACCTACTCGCTGCTCCCCCACCCCTCACCAGCCAGTTGTTAAACATTTACCGGCACAGCTCTGAAGGTAAGGTCCTTAAGGACAGAGATTGCTTTTTTTTTCGTCTTTGCACACCTAATGCTTACCAGAGTACATATTTAATTCTTATTCATTAGTTAACAATGGAACTCTTTGAAATTTTTTTCTCCTAAAATTCTACAGCACATAACAGACAACTTCTGGTTTTCCCCTACCATATCACAAATTCTAAGATGATGTAATCACTTACCCTCAAGGTCTATATCCCAGGAACCAGTTTCTCCTTGTTGAGGATAAGGTCCAAAACCCAAGTTTTCCTTATTGGTTTCTCCACTTTTTGAAGGATTAACATCATAGAGGCAAGTCAAAAAATTATTAATTGCTCTGCTTTTGGCAGGGAACTACAGCAGATGTCTGGATAATTGAAGCCCCCTCTCACCCCACCTCCTCCCCATTCCCATCATTACTATTTCAATGTCTCATCTCTGTGCCAGGTTTATGATCTGTTTCCCAGATTCTCTGATGAAAAGTTTTTATTCCTACTGCCATTTAATATTTACTAAAATATTCTCCATTATATATACCCTGTGGTTTGGGGATTTTCATACACACAGGCACATACATACAAAGATGTAGATATGTAGTTATAGATGAACAGATATCCATATCTATATATATATGTGTATTAAACATATATCTTCATATATGTATATATATATATATGTATGTATATAATACTAGCAACATCACACCCCTTTGAGTCTCCTCTGCTCCTACTGAATGAGGTACACTCTTCTAAGGCTTTATATTCCATTCATAGGTCCTTAGTGAGACATCAGTGACCCAAGATTCAGGGAGAGGTAGAAGGAAGCACCAAGTTATCAATGAATAAAGAAGTTAATAGTTTAAAATAACAAAGAAATGACTGAATCAAGTCCACATAATACCAGGAATAAGTAGAGATGCTCATTATCTGAATATTTGTGGAAGTACCAACAGATTTGAATTCCAGTTTTCCTAATATTGAAGTGATGTGAATAATTCAATGTCTAATTTTGAATACTCTATTGATGATAAACATTGCATAGAATCATGAAAAGTAGTAACATAAATTTTAAAACTATTCTTGTTTGCTGGTGGAAAAACCAACATAAAATGAGGAGCAACATTAACAATAAAATCACCCCAAAAAAGCTATATGGAGAATTAATTTTCCATTAGAACATTACTACTCATGTAGGTGTTTGCATATCTAAAATGTTGATTTTTTTTTATACCATCAGAACTTTTTTTATATACATAGACATACAGTTGTCCCAGAAAAAGAACTATGGAGTCAGAATGCAGACTGAAGCATACTCTTTGCTCTTTTTTTTTGTTCTTTCTCGTGGTTCCTCTCATTGATTCTAATCATTCTTTACAACATAACTAATGTGAAAATATGTTCAATATGAATGTATATGTAGAGCCTATATCAGATTGCAAACCATGTTGCAGAGGGGTGAGGGAGGGGCAGAAAATTTACAACTCAAAATGTTACATAAGTGAATACTGAGAACTAAAAATAAATGAATTTTTAAAAAGAAGTGATAAACAGTTGCACACATCACAGATCACTAAGGTGATAGTAATAAACCATAATCCAAAAATGATCAAAATGACATCATCAAATTAACCTGAAGGGTAGATTGGTATGTGTGTGATTTGAGGTTTTTGGCTTTTTTTAAAGCATCATTTACATACTTCTCCCATAGAAGCGTGACGAGCCCCATACTTCAAACCAAAGCCAAAATGATTTTTATGAGTTCCAACTCTGGCTTTGGTTGACATTAAAAACAACCACCACCACCACTGATGGAATTATTTCCTTATAAATCATTGCAACCCATCTATTATGTTGTGGCTCTATTTTCTCTTTACTGACAAAATGTCTAATCTTTGCATCATACTCAGTGAAAGCTGTGTTCTTATAAGCATGTATTTTAGGTGGTCTTTGAACCACTTACTAAACATTGATTATGTCCTCAGCCAACACTTAAGAAAATAACAGTAGTAGCAGTAGGGATTTTTCTTTTTGTCTGCTCTGTTAAACTATACAGCACAGAGAAAGGCAACAACCTGGTGAATGTGGGTGGGGTAGATAACCTAACTAATTTATCAAATTGGAAAGAGACCTTTGGGACTAAGGGGCTGAGGGTAGGGGCAGGGGGAGGGAGATGACTCGCATTTAAATAGCTGCTTTAATTTTTAAAAGTGTTTTCCTTTTAAAATAATCTGGACCTGAGATCACTTCCCTGTGTGGAAATTCCCTTCATTCATGAAGATCAGCAACTTATCTATAACTGACTTGGAGAGTTTCCTGGTCCCCCCGAGAAGTTGACTTTCCCCTTAATTATACAATCAATATGATTTACGGGTCACATTAGAACCCAGATCTTCTTGACTCCAAAGCCTGTTTCCTAACCACCACATCACATTAGCTATCTTTATATTTGTTCCCTTATCTAATCCTAACCATAGTGAAGTAAATAATGCAATGTCTAATTTTGGATACTCTACTAGTGACAGATGTCACATAGAATCATGAAAAGTAGTATCACACAAATTAAAAAAAAAAACTATCCCCATGTGCTAGAAGAAAAACCAGGATGAAGTAAAGCAGGCATTATCTCCATCTTACAGAGAGAGGTCAGATTAGCCCAAGAAATAAATGAGATGTGCAGGCAGATTTTGAACCATCACTCCTGACTTCCAACCTATGATCTCCAATGTAACACACACACACACTCAGAAACACACACACATATTGTGTGTCTTGGTATGTAAAGTGGCCAATAAAATCCCATACTAATTGAAACAAATAGAACCATTCAAAATCGTTGGGGTTATTGGCTCTGACTTCAGAGAAGTTGGGTGGATTTTTGGTTTTGGTTTATCTTAAATTTGCCATCTACTAGAAACCTACATACTTCTAAATGGGCTGCCATTCTTTGGTAAGACATCTAGTTTCTAAAGAAATCTTTGGAAATATACATTCATTTTCTTTTCCATACAATAATTCAGAAGCCAATAAAAATTCTTTACTTTAATAACAGTGAAATGTCAAATCTGATGACACGTGATGATGGTGGTGGTGGCAGACCAAGACGCATACTTGACTCACCCTTGTTCCAGCTCCCATGTTAATAGGCGGCAGTAGAATCATCTGATAATACGCATTGATGAACCCAACACCAAAAAGAGCTATCTATGTCAACTTCTTCAGGTTTTATGTCCTTGGCAAATCAGGACCAGAATTTATACATAATCATGAAAGGTCATACACATACTTTGCTTTGGCAAAAGAAATTTAACATCTTTGAATTCTGGCTCTTGGATATTTGTTTTAACTTGTACATAGTACTTTGTATTAAAACAAAAACTACCCTGAAGAGATGAGTCATTTGAAGACAAGAAGTACAGTCATTACTCATCTTCCAGACATAGCTCAGACACAAGCAATGAATGTAGTATTCATTATTACTTTATTAACAATGTGGCTTACAATTTTTCAAGTAAAAAGGGGATTTTTTTGTCATTTAGAATAAAAATTAAAATATAACTCTGAATATAGATTTTCATTTATTTACATGAAAACATATATACAGAATACAATCTTACAGCAAACTAACAACATGCCCTTTGTCCTGCAAATTTCAAAAGTAAAAACACCATCAATTTTCTCTTTTACACACCAAAAAGTACACAACATAGGAATCAAATCTCAGTACAAACTATTCAAACTGGAATGCAAAACAGCAAAAGGGCTTTCAACATTCGCCACTAGAAAGAGTTTATGCTTCTAAACATCATGCTATTTCCCATTTTCTGACAATAAATGAGAGAATTTTTCCATCTTTTTTCATCTGTCTCAATTTCCCAGCATACAAATTACTGTTATTTTGTTTTTTTAGCAAAAGATTGTCATCCTACAAGTTTTTTTTTTCTTCAGTACGTCTTTTCCACCCATATGGGACCCTTGTAATTCCTGGTTAAGGTTTGGCACTGCTTACAATTCTCGTTATCTGACCTTAACTATTTTGACTGATAGTTTAAGAAAAATTAGATGGAGATAACTTGGAAAATCATACTAAGTAGCATTTAAAATAAAGGAACAAATGTGAGAAAACTTGGCCAGAACGGAAAGCAGCATCATGTGTTGGCATTTTTAGTGTGTTATAAAGATGTTTGGGTAAAGGAAGTGGTTCAAACCAGACTAATTAGGATTCAAACCAAAATATTTAGTGGGCACATAGCATACTACGATTCTGATGGTTGAAAGTGTGGAAAATACATGGTCTGCAGAATTTAACTATAGCAAATGTTGTTTAATTTAAAGGGAGGGTGACAGATTAATTTTGAGCATGTTTTCTTATAAGAAAAATTGCACATTCCTAGAATGAGAACATCTTACATTATCATTGTTGCCACTTTTCTAGAATTTTCATTTGCTTCTGAATTATTATTGCACCAAAGAGAAAATGAGAATATTTTACGTTTCTCCAAAGATTTCTTCTCTAGAAACTATGGACATCTCGCTTTATCTTGTCCCTTCAAATATCTGCAACCTCTAATAATTTTGCAAAAAAGGAAAAAATAATGATCTTGTCAAAAAAGTGACTCTGATGATCCAAATCACAGCAAAGGGGTTTTTAATAGTTTTTTTTTTCATTTTCAGTTATATAAACACAGATATAAACTGTTCCTTTAAAAAAAATATGAAAGCCCCTAAGGCTTCCAAAATGTGGCAGCTTAAGGAAAAACATCTTAGAATGGGGAGTTTATTACAAGATACGAAGGCAAGACTCGGTGTTCTGCCTGACTTAACCCTAACAGCTCTAAGAGGAAGATTGGGAAATTCTGCTCAATCTCTGAAGGGCAGAAAATGATTCATTTCCTAAAGCTAAGTATTAGCCTGCACCACAGGCTTGGATCATTATAACTTGCTGAGGAGCAACTGAGAATTAAAGTTTTCTGGTGTAGACTGGGGATGGGTGGAGATGAAAAAGAAGCAGGAAATTTTAAACTTTATGTCTACACATCATGTTTTAAACATGCTATGGGAGCTTATTCTGTAACAGAATATTAGTGAATTCTCTTATACAGAATCTTTTATCATGACAATATTATTCCCACTATTTATCATTTTCTTAAAATTACAGTTCCCTTAATTTTCCCTTTGTACAGCTACAGTCCATACTTATAGTAAGGAAACACATGTGTGTGTGTGTGTGTGTGTGTATTGCGGAGAGAGAGAGAGGAGAAACTGATTCCCGCTGATGGGGTACAGCAACACAGTCTACGACTTTTTTCTTTGTTTACCAAATTGCATAGACTGTCTCTATATGGAACAGGAAGGAAATTAAAGTCAGGTTTTAAGGGCAGCGAGTTATGTAATGTACAAAGGACCAAAGTATTTGGGGGGGAATCTGTTCTTAAAAGTATGGTGTGGAGGAACAAAGTGAAATCACTCTTTGGAGAACAGTTGACTAAAAAGAGACTGTACCCATTAGTTTGAGAAGGGCAAAAAAAGACTAGTTAGGAGTTTGTGAGATGGCCAGAATGGTGATGATGGTGGACTCAAGAGTTTTACTATCCTTCTAATTAGCAGTGGTAGAGAAGAAAAATTTAACTGGTCTTCAGAAACTTTTTATCAATTTAATAGAAACGGGGAAAAACCCTATCTAAAGATGTATTTGTGTATATTTTATTTTGGGGGGGAGTGGAGTGATGGTAGTTGTGTTATAATTTGGGGAAATTAAAGCATACACACTGAATTCAAGAGTCAAAGGTTCTGGAAAATATTAGCAACTTCATTGAGGTGGGGGGAGGGGTCAGTGCTATGTAGTAGCATTACAAAGTAAAGAAAAGAAAGCTTCAAAAATCCCCCACTTATTTGATTTGAACATTGTGGTCCTAAAAGGAGTTGCTTTTCCCAAGGGCTGTGAGGATCATCATAATGGAAGACACTTTAATTAAACCAATCATGGGCTTGAGTCTGAGACTGTGTCTACCTCCTCCTCCTATATGCACACAAAGGTTGAAGCAACAATACACTCACCCCATTCTTCTCTTGTTGTTTGGCAGAGAGAATATGGGGAGAAAGTTAAGTCATAAGGATAAGGAAAATCACTGGCATATAGTGCCAAACCAAGGCTAAGCATCCAGACAGAAACCAGCCCAGCTTTGATTGACAGGCTTCATTGACACACCCACTGGTCATGGTGATGTCTTGCCCTTCCATCTCCAATCCCTTTCCACTGCTTGGAAAGAGCAACAGAAGCTGATATCAACACTAAAAGTAAAATGTAGTAAAGTTGGCTCATTCCTTCACATCAGTTTAAATGAAACAGAAATGGCATGGTTAGAAAAGGCCACAGAGAAAAGGCCAGAATTCTTGAAATCTCTCAGCAATCTTTAACTTCATGATACAGTATTTTGAGCCAAGGAGGCTGAGGAGATCCAAAGGGAGATCAAAACTAGCTTGGAGAATTCAGTAAAACTCTACTACAAACCAATGATGCATCACAAGGCATTTTTCTAGCATTATGATGTCAACAAGCACTGTTCTACATGATGCTCCATCAGGGTTCTCTACACAAAAGTTCATTTGTTAAAGGTTTATAACATGGCTGTAAACACTAAATTTAGGCTGAGACAAATACATCTCAGTAGCAGAAGATATACATGTAACTTCTCGCTTTTATCTATGTCAGTCCCAAAATGCTGAAACAAAGGTCAGCATTTCTAATTTGACTTGCCAGAGAAAGTTTAACCAATGATATTCCCATGGATGATAGAGATGTGAGCCCAGATCATAATTATATACATTGCCAGTACTGAGACCAAATTTTGGGTGGGGAAAGATCAAAATAGTTATTTTGGATAAGGCAGTAACTGAAGTTGTGAAGCTATCATTGTGGAGCTCAGCTTTTGAGTAATTTAGCACTTGTTACTAATTTCAAATATTTTTCTAAAAAATCATATTAAAATCATAACAGGTTATAATAATTCTTTAAGAAAGTTCCATGTGTTGATGAATGCTTGAGTTATTGACTGGATCTCATGGATAATTCTTTTGGTCTGAGAGACCTCTTATCCTGGAACCACACAGAGGTCTATACAGTTGGTCTACTTCTTAATTCTTAACATCTGCAAAATGTTCCAAGTGGTCAGGTTGGGGATCTGGATGGAGTTGTGGCTACAGTGTTAGTGGGGTGGTGGTGGTGGTGGTGTTGGTGCTAGTGGTAATAGGGGTCCAGTTTTATCTATCCAGATAATGCTGGACAATGGACAGTGAGTGAGTAGAAAGCAGAGGGCTTTGGTTCACAGTAATCATTTGTCATATCTCCCACTCATTGTGTTGAAGTAATCTGTGCGATCTGGGCTACTTAACCAAAACAAAGCCATGCCAAGCTGATGGGTAACACACTGTGGAACTCTACCCCAAGGAATTTCAGGTTGTCTGTGACAGAAGTCTCAAATAACACTTCATCTGAAATGTTCCATTTCCTTATTTTGGGATGCTTAAGTAATTCCTTTCAATATGTTGTCCTGTAGTTCAACTTCCTTAGGAGAATTATAAGAACCCCCTCTCTGATCTGGTTACAGACAAATTAAAGGGACAAAGCTTTATTTCATTAAGAGTTCTGAACACTACATGTCTCCACTTACTTTTTTCTAGATTCCTGCTCTCCTTTCCCGTGCTCACATTTGTCCTAAGAGCACTGACAAAACTAGAGGGATTTGTGGGTCCTTTTCATAATCACATCCTGCTTTAATATATATTTATCAAGACTCATGTGTCATAAATGTAATAGAAATGTGTTGATCACTAGGATCAAACTGCAATGGCAAAAGTCACTTGAAAATGTGATCACACACATTTCAATATGAAAGAAGTGTGGACAAATTTGCTTGAGGCTTATTTGAAGCTCTTTTTTCAAAATTGCCTGGTAGGTATCCCCCATAACTGCAGAAAAACACACTACTGACTCCTAACCTTTCTCTTGGAAGGCATAGGAAACCTCAATCAGAAGGCGCTGTGGATTTAGTGGGAAAAGGAAAGCAAGGTTCCCTAAGCTTTTAATATATCATGATATGCCACAATAGAAAACAGCAAGGTATGCTCTCAGAAAGCAGTTGCTGTGGCATTTCAGTGTGCTTTAAAAACAGAGACATATTAAATAAATGCAGAGGAGGGGGTCAAAGACTGGTTGAGAAGTTTGGGTCTTTCTCACACTGGGATTTTTCTTAGTGCTTCAGTTTCAAATGTCTGCAGGTAGAAGAAAGCCTGTCCCCAAATGGCCCGCCCCCATGCAGGAATCTTCCAAGATGGGAAGGGCTGAAGTTAGTTGGCATATTGTGCGTAGAATGCAACTTTAACTCTTTCAATCTGATGGCAAAGTTTGATAGCAGGCCCCAGCTTCAGCTCCATGCACTCCTGCACTGTGGGAAGCGTCAACAGTAGAAGTGCTTGGCCGTCAATATCCTGGCAGAAGAAAACAAGGGTTAGAATATGGGTTCTTAAATTCTTTTGTATCAAGGACTCCTTTTGGCAATCTGATCAAATCTAGGCTTTTCTAAGAATAATGTTTTTAAGGGCACAAAAGTAATTACAAAGCAAACCAATTATATTGAAATAGTTTGTTAAAAAGAAGAAAAAGTTCCTGGACTTTAGGTTATGAACTCCTGGATTAGGGAGAGGAATTAACAAGAGGAATGGTGTTGTCCAACCAAGCTAGGTCCCTAGCCAGGTTAGAATGCTTCCTCCTTTGGGGAAGGTCTAGAGGGCTCTGGGCTCCTCTGAATCCAATGGGAGTTACAAGAGGACTTAGCTTGAATTTTTCACCTTTATTTAGGGATATAGCCTAAAAAAAGTCTTATTTTAACCTATTCATTAGCTGTGAAGTTCTTATTTCCATAGCCTTTGTGTGCCTTGAAACAAAGAATACCCCCCCAAGGAGGTGATGGCAGAAAAGGTTTGTCATGGGAAATTGTCACAGAAGATCTAAAATGTCACACTTTCAGCTACTTGTATCTCCTGCGGATACTACACAGCTTCTGCTGATATGCTTGACACACACAAGGAAGGCCTGGCAGTTGCTGCTAGGACTGGTGATGGCCCCAAGGCCTTGCTAAGGCTTGAATTATCACCATGGAAATGCAGCTCTTTGGGTCTTAAAATATTTGGGGGGGGGGGGGGGAGGAACGTTCTTAAGTATTTGATGAAGTAGGATTAATTAATAGCTAGCTGGAAGAAAGGTAGATTAAAGGTGGGAGGAAGGGCCTTGGAAGAAGAAGTGTAAAGGCACCAAAAATCAGAGAGGGAGGGGAGGGTTGCAGTGGAAGGTAGGAAGACACATCTCGCCTATTCACAACTTTTGCTTAAAGTACAAATACAACACCCCCCACACACACACACACACATACACACAACTGATAAAGAGATGTCTTCTTTTAGAGTAAAGAAATTCAGAGGTAAACTTGAACCCTAAAATTTTAAGATAACTCTTTGACTGGATAAGCACTGACTCTGTTGTGAATAAATGTCAAAGTCTAGTACAATGTGGATTTGGTAAGTGATGCTATCAGTTTTCCTTCCCATGACACTTATCTGGTGCACATATGACTATAGTCAAGACAGATTAGGAAGCTGACAAGCCAAGAAGCTGCTACGATTCATGGAAAACACATTGCAGATTCCCTCCGTCCCCCCTTAAATACTTAATAGAGGCCCTAAAATCTGGTTCCTTCATGACCAAATCTCAAAGAGATTTTAGGCTGCTCCTCTGGTAATATGAAGAAACCAGTGATTCAATTGTGATTAGAATTTCACAGCTTCTGAAATTTCCAAGCTTATCACAGGCTCGTGAGGCAACATGATCTAAGGTAGGGGTGGTAAGGCTACAGCTTTGAGGCCACGTGTGCCCCTCTAGGTCCTCGGGTGTGGCCCTTTGACTGAATCCAAACTTCACAGAATAAATCCCCTTAATAAAAGGATTTGTTCTGTGAAGTCTGGATTCAAAGGACCACACTTGAGGACCTAGAGGGCTACGTGTGGCCTCAACACTGCAGGTTCCCCACCCCTGATCTAAGTTATAATCATGCAAGTTCAATTAACATATAAGACATGGCTAATATCCACCAATAAATAGTTAAGTTATTAGTTTATTTTGCCTGTGTGAAGACTTCTGTCTTCAAAGTAATGGTCTGTGAATTTAACGGATGGATCAGAATCCTTAGTACAAAATGGAGTTTAAAATAACCTTGGGAACAAAAAACCAAACACAAGAATCATTTATTTATCACTTGGTCTAGCTCAAAACTGTCATCTTTATGTGCTAACACAGTATAATAATGAAAATGGTCCGATTTATAAACAAACCAGAAGGTTGAGTATAGATATATTGATAGAAGCGCTGTCTATTAATTTTTCTGATTGTTGACAAACACTAGGCATGACATGTATCAAGAAATCACTATCCTAACACTAAAGATAGAGAGTTGTCATAGATTATTCCAGCTGTAAGGGACCGTAGGGAATTACTGTGCCAGTTCATCTGTAAAATAAAGGGGCTGATCTAGTTATCTCTATTACTCAAATATGACTGCATTTGTGATTATAAATGACAAATACCAGTCTAAATCCAAAGCCAGTAAGTTTAAATTCTTGGAGCATTGTGTCTTATAATGCATATTTACAAACTGTAGTATCTAATTTTATTTTCAGAACATGCCTATTAGTGCCTAGCAGACAGATAAAGTTTTCCACAAAATGTTATACAGTAATTCAATGACTTCATCGACCTGTGTCACCTGACTTCAGATGCAAATATATGACAATGGTGGTGGCTGACATCTCCAGGATTAACTCTCAAAGCAAGTAGGATTAAAAAAAATTTGTTATTATTTGCATCATTAGTATTATTAATAATAGGTGAGCATTTATTTACCACTTTAAAGTTAGCAGAGCGATTTGCAAATTATTATCTCATTTTATCCTCACAAAAAATCTTAAAAATAGATGCTATTATGATGTGCATTTTACAGATAAGGAAACTGAGGCAGACAGAGGTTAATTTACTGGTTCTGGGTCACACACTAAGTCTCTGAGGCAGGTGTGAGTCTTTCAGACTCTAGGTCCAGTCTGCTGTACCACTTGACTGATTTTATTATGTTTCCCATGTGCTCATGCTATATCTCTATTATGTCTATTCTGCCTACTACCCTTAGATGCTAAGAAATGATCTGACAGTTCCCTCATTCAAACTCCCCTATTACTGTCAAAGGGAATCACCATCTTCCCCATCACCTAGGCTTGTAATCTTCATGTCATTTTCAATTCCTCACTTTTCATTCATCCCACATATCTAATCCATTGCTGAATCTGATCCTTTCTACCTGAACTATTTTTATCACTGGAATGTGACCTCCTTGAGGGCAGGGACCTTGTTGTATCTCCAACAGTTATTAGCACAGCTCCCGGTGCACTGTACATACTTACTAAATGGTTTGTGGCTTGACCTAAATAAAATGTAATCTTGGATTCAGAAGGAGATTCGGTGCCTCGCAAGAGCTCAGGGCAAGGATGCTGAACATCAATTATTAGTATATGGTTGTATAGAGGGTGTAGAAATTGCTCCCTTCTCCCCTTTTAAATATCAGATATTCAGCGAACTTTTCTGTCACAAAAATCTTTCCTATTAAAATATATTGGAAAATGGACCTACCAGGATTAAACTATTTTAGCTTTTCTGAAGGTAGGTATAAAAATATACATGTTTGGAATATGAAATGATACGCATGACCATTCAGAACTAAAAAGAAAATATGCTATTCTTGCAAATGCTTCTTTTTTGTTTATAACAATTCGTCAGTTTATACTATCAAGAACTATAAATGAGCATGACTATTCTGCTTTTAAAAACTATGATCTCTACTAGGGCCTAGGAAGATATCATATGTTTCATTTAAAATACCTGAGAGTCTCCAGTTGGAAGCCTCAATGAAATCAAGGTCTTAGTGTTTAGCCCAATAAATGTCTTTGCCTTAATGCTAGCTAATTAGTTAAGTAGGGTAATTAAAGGTCTAATTGAACAACAAAAAAGGTCAAATTGCCCACTTACATTAAAAGCTCAGTAGGTAACAGCTTTCTACTATGATAAGCAAAATGCTTAATATTAAACTTGATTCTAAATATGATTAAACATACCATCCCTTACAGTTACTTTATCTTCCATTTCAGTGGGAGAAGAACCCTAATATTCTCAACCGTCAGTCATTGGACCCAAGTTTTTTAACTGAGGCTGGAAGGGCCACATGAGGGACCAGGAATCCATAGAACCTAATGAGTAATGGCCCTGAAAGCAGAATTGGGAAAGAATAAAGACAATGGAGCAAAGTAGGAACAGAACCCTGAATTTGTTATCAGAGGATCTGGATTTGAGTTTATAAATAATGATGGAGTTACTGTTCCCTAAGGTCTCTTAAGTCAGGATCCTATGAACTCAGTTTTATGTGATTAGCCTAGTAAAGTTCAAAACTTTCTATTCTGTTTTCACTCCTCTAATTTCACAAAGTAGACTACATTTAGATGTATTCTTTACTTTTTTGTGTGTCTTGCATCCCTTTGGCAGTTGGGTGAATGAAGCTTATATACCCAATAATGCTTGGTTTTTTAATTCATAATTTAAGGAAATGCTACATTTCAATTAGAGGTTAATGATTAGTGAAAATTAAAATGCAATTTTTTTTTACCATCAAAGCTCCTGAATCCCCTTGAAATGCAGCTATGAACACAAAATTAAGAACCTTTGATTCTGAAACTTGGATTTCTGTAACAAACGGATACTATATACTTCTACTGGTGTAGAATACTACAGGCAGAAGAAGTAGGAAAACACAGTCAACAAAAACCTGATGTCAGAGCCTGATTTAGGGTTTGTTGGTATATAGATTCTTTTCCATTTAATAATAAACCAAGTATGGCGGGCTAGTCTTGTTTAAAGCATGCATCAAGGTTATCAGTATTGAAACAAGTACTATCTATACTACTTTCTGGAATTCTACAATCACCCTATAGCACTTAAAGAAGGAGAAACATTTACTACTGGGTAGAATACCACTGATAAAACTGCAAAGTGAATGATTGCTTTTCAAATTAGGTGAAGGGCTGGGAACTAATAACTCCGTACTGATTTACAACCCGTAGAAAACTGTGAGCAGCAACTAAGACAAAAACAAGAATGGATGAATGGATGCTTTAATATCCAGCTGCTAAATTAAACAAATTAAAATAACACTTATTTTGTTCAAAATTGAAAATGTGAGGGGAGGGGGAAGAAAACACACAACATTTTTTCCTACTAAAAAAAAGCCAAAAACACAATAACAAAACTGCCCTCACCATGGACAAGAAGGAATAGGTTAATAAATTTCATGTCCCTTCCATTCCTTAATTTTCCTAGTCTAATGGTGGGGCTCTGTATGAAACTATGGAACTTTTCCCCCTGGTAGATAGGATAGATACACTAACATTTTACGGTGTCCTTGAGAAGACAACATTCACAAATCTTGAAAAATTTGATAGCTTTTTCCCTCCCTTACCGGGGGGAAATGAGAGATATGATGGCCTTTTTCTGATTTACTTCTATAAGGACAATTAAAAATGTGCTTTTACTCATCTTACAAACACAAAGTATTTTTTAAAAATGAAAATTTAAGTAAAAATTACTTTTTATACTGGCGAAAATTATGCTGTGATTAAAAATTGTGAAAATGCAAATAATATGCTATATTGAGCATGCACTGTGGAAGGAAACATTCATTTGCTTAAATTTTAACATTTACATAAGGCTACCAAGTCAGTCATGAGTGGTAATCACACAAAAAAAACAAAACCTGCCTTCAAGGAAGGCAAATTTCCTTATTTTCTTGCTGGGGGTAAACCAGCAAAACCTTATTATCTTTTTTTAAGGGACTAGAAGGAAAATGCTACAAATACAACAAATTAGGAGGAACGTGGGTTTCATTTTTTTCTATCTATAAAATGAGAGGGTACTTTCCAGCCCTAAACTTCTATGATTCTTCTGTGTAAATGCCCATCTTCGAAGATGTTATTACAACTTTTTGGCAAGGCCCTCATAGATACCATACTCACACTTCTGATAAAGAACTAATAAGCCACTAAAAGTTGCAGCAATTCCACTGTCCGCGTTGGCAGAAGAAGGAAATAAGAACTCGTAAGAATGCATAAGAAATGCGTCTGAGTTGGATGCCTCAGGACTCAACCTTGCCCTGCTCACACCTGAGTAATAATTCCAACTAAAACGTACTTGGCAAATGGTCAAATAAGATTGATCTAAATTTTCAAAAAGTTTAATAAGCATCCCCTGTGTCAAGGAAAAAAAAAAAGGTAACGTACCTGTTCCTGAAATATTTTGGCCAAGGGAGCACAATCTGTCAGTTTAATAAACCTTACAACATCTGTCACCGTCCATTCTAATGGGTTACTCTCCAGAACAAGTTTCTCTTCCTCTTCATGTTTTACTTCCTAAAGGAATCCAAAGGTAAAAAAGAGTAAAAGGAAATGATAAATGTTTGTGGCAATGCTCTTCATTAATTTTGAAAACCACTGAACCAAACCCTCCCAAGTCTAAGACACTGGTAGTACGTAAGATACCTTTGGAAGATACATGAACTCCCTCCAGTCCTAGAGCCAGAAAGTTTAATTGAGCAATTTACTAAATACACAATCAGTAACTAGGGTCAGGGTGATGCCTTTAAGGATTGACATGGTTTCAGTGTATGACACACAAGAGCAAAAAAAGCATACAGATGGGCTACTTAATGTAGCACACGTTAATAAAAAGGCAAGAAGTTTTAGCCCCACTACAGAAATAAGCAAATTTTGGCACAAAGAAGACTGATGACTTGCTAAAGTTGATGGCAGCAGAAGCCAAGGCGCATGTGTTTGTTTTTGTGGACAACAGCAAACAGTGACGTGCCCTCAGGCCTATTTGGTGCTTGTTCTGAAGTCTGATGTTCCACTTCCCTGAAATATGTCCAAGGGCAGTATACCATACCACTTAGAGAATTTGTCATTTGGTGCTGTATACAAAAAAAGAACCCAAGATGAAGAGGTTACAAACAAAGATATCAAAACTGGGCCAGAAAAAATTCTGTCACCCCAGAGTCAAAGGGTGCTTGGGACGTCTAACCCACCACAGACTAATGGGGTTCTCTTCCATTTTTAAAGCCTCAAAAGGTGGCCTGTTAACTCTTTCCACTCACTTGTTCTGATGTTCAAAACCTCCAAACAGAATCCTGTTCTTTGGAAGGACTTCAGGGGTCATCTAATCAAGCCCACACTTAAAACAGGAATCATCTCCGTAGCATCCCTGACAAGCAGCAACCTTCGGAAGACTCCTTCCCTCTGCGGCAGCCTAGTCTACTTGTGGACATTTCCAATTGCTTTGATGTTTTCCTTTACAAGGAAATGAAACCTGCCCCTCTGCTCCTTCCAAATATTGTTTCTAATTCTGCCACATGGGGCTCTGTTGTACACGTCAGCCCTGTAGATCCTCAATGGCCACTATCCTGTCCTCCCTTAATCTCCTCTTCTCCAGGCCAAATAGCAAGCACTCTTTTAGAGAACATTTTTCTATGCCTACATTGTGGGATGTTACTTCACCTCTGTCCTCTCCTGCTTGACTTGGGCGCCCTTTTCTCCTTCAGCACAGGAGAACGTCTGTGCTTTACGGCTTCTCCGGGCTCTTTCCACGGGAGGGGGTCGATCTAGTTCTGTGCTGCTCCGTAACGTGACGGCTCTCCGGGGACGGGCAGAGGGGACATCAGCTGAGGAAGTGTCGGTCTGGTCATCCCGAAGCTCTGAGCTGGTTTCCTCGCTCCCCGTGTCCTCTTCCACGGCATCTGCTTCCTCCTCTTCACTTTCCTGACACAAAGAGAGAACTTTGTGGCTAACATGGGACAGAAGACTCATGATTCAGGAAAGCTAAGTTTTTTAACCCTATCTCCAATAGAGACTTTGGCACTTTACTAACTTGCATGGACTGGAAATACCAAGTACCCTAACATTCTAATCAGCTGTGTCTCCTCCATGACCTCGGGCTCATGCCATGACTGACTGTCTGTGCATAACAGACAACACCCTTTCTTCCATAAAACAATCACACCCAGCGAACGTAGGCTTGTATCTGTACATAGCAGTAATGATCCTCTCAATCACATTTATCAAATGTGGACTGATAAGATTTTTTTTTTGACAGATACTCACCTCTGCTGACCCTGCCGCAAAGTCTGCTGTGGAGGATCGCCTTTTCTTCTGCACAAAAATGGATTTCCGTCGCTTCCTTCGCCTAGCTGGCTTAGGGGGCCCGATTTCAGTACTGTTTTCTCCAATTGGAGGTTTGACAATCTTCCTTCTCTTTCCATAATAATAAGCTATTAGGAAAAGTGAAATTTAAAAAAACTTAATGGACAAAAAGTTTCCAGTAAATAATTTACTGACGGAGTAGCTAGGTGGTGCAGTGAATAGAGCACTGGCCCTGGAGTCAGGAAGACCTAAGTTCAAATCCAGACTCAGACACTTAACAAAAAATTAGCCATGTGACCTTGGGCAAGTCACTTAACCCCAACTGCCCTACCTTCCCCCCTCCCAAAAGCAAAAAAATAAAAAAAAAGTTCTTGGTCCCATATTAAAAAAAAATAAGAATCATTTATTGACTAACATGTTGTTTGTTCTACATTCAATAGAGATGATGAATCCTGGGCATTTTCTCTGGCTGTCCTCCAGGTCTGGAATGCTCTCCCTCCTCAACCCTGCCTACCAACTTCCCTGGCTTCCTTTAAGTCTCAACTAAAATCCTTTCTTTTCTTAAGAAATAATTCTTTAAAAAGACCTTAAAGCAGTGGTTCTCAACTTTCCTAATGCCACGGCCCTTAAATACTTGTATGTGGGCGTATCTGCCTGTGGGATAGAGGAGCGGTGTCTCGGTTCCTAAGACCATTGGAAATATGTGTTTTCTGATGGTCTTAGGCGACCCCTGTGAAAGGGTTCTTCAACTCCCAAAGGGGTCGCGACTCACAGGTTGAGAACTGCTGCCTTAAAGGATATAGGGCATATTTTTTCACTGGTTTTGATCAGATGGTGGAAGGCTCAAAGTTGTCATCAGTATATAGACACTCTAAGTTCTTTATACTGTTTACTATGACAGCAATTTCTATCAAGTGGAGTGTTCTTACCACTGGTACTGTTTTGGAGGGCAGACATACAGTGTGTCCCTGAAGAGACCTCCACTACATTTCCTACTACGAGCAAGACAAATAAGTATTGATTTAAGGGCACAGGCCAAAGCATCTTATAACACTTACTAGCTATGTGATCCTGGGCAAGTCACTTACCTCCAGCTGCCTTGGTTTCCTCATCTGAAAAATGGGAATAATAATAGCACCTACCTCCCAAGATCAGTGACAACAAAATAAGATGATATTTGTAAAGCATGGTGCAAATTTTAAAGCGCCATAAAATATTAGCTATTATTATTAGAAACTCTGGCTTTCTTCCAACTCAGCTACTCAATAGAACAGAGAATTCAGTTGTCTGACGTGTTAAATAGTAAGGAGTAGTCATCAGTATAAATGCCAGCAATCCAGGGAGAAATAGGTGTCTTAGATCAGCACTGATGAATAATGTATTCATTAATAGGAACTAAATTCATAATCAATTACTCAATTAAAATCACTACTGAGAATGAAATACTTATGGGTCATGATCAAGAGAGCTCATTAATTAATCAGAATATCATTTGTCCCACTATGTGGTTCTCATTTTATAAAAGAACAATGAAATATGGCAAAGAAAATTTTGTGGATGGGGGAGTCACAAGAGAAAAACCCAAATCTTTCTCCAAATTTCAACTTCAGGTGCAATTATCTTCCCTGAATAATCTATACATCCTTAAGCCCCTGGTCTGTAAGATGATGAGGTAGGACTGGATGATTTCTAATATTCTTTCTGAATTATATGATTCCTTAATAAATAAGCTAGAATTTAATCCACACTTATGTCATTCAATGGCCAATATTCATCAGTTAAGGAAGTAAATGAGATCAAGTAATTTTAACCCTGTTGATTCAGGTGAATAACAGTGGAAAATTTTATATGGACAGTATTTATGATTATATGTGATTCTAAACAAAGCATTATATAAATATGATTTATCATCATCTTTGGATCAGACTCTTAATAGAGGCAAAATATCCCTCAAGAACCTGGAATTATTATAGAGCACTCTCTCTCTCTATTTCTCCGGAGACACAAGTTGCTGAGCATGCATAAACTATTGCTACATGAACAATACCTCATATTTATTTAGTTAAATGTATGAGATACCAATGAACAGGAATCTATTTATGTTGGGAAATTCCACACTGGGCATTCAAAATCTGTCAAAACCTGATTTTTCGAAGTAAAAGTACAGAAATAAGAAGTGTGGCAACTTTAAAAGCTTTTGAACTGGATTCAATGACTGTTGTACCTTATTGTTCAAAATTCCATCCAAAGATTGTTTTACCATCTTCCCTCTGGCTCTTTATAAATTCAATTCAGCCATCAGCAATACTCACTGTGAGCTGACTCAAGGGATGTTAAAAGATTTTGCACCTTATGATGCCAGACCTAGAAAAATCTTTAGTTTCACTTTCAAAAGTATTTAATTTTAACTGCAGTTGCCTGCTTTCTCCTCCCTAAGCCTGAGAGGAAAGAGTGGCTTGTTTTTCTTCTCAATTCCAGAGGCCAAGTTTAGTGTTCAGTCACGTCCTGCTGTACCCACTAAGGGTGGCTGCTGAGTGGACCACAATACTGTGAGTACTAAAACCCTTTTAAAACTCACTTTAATCTTACAGAGAGAGACTAAGTTTTACAGACATTCAGTTCAATTCAAACACTTATAAGCTTTCTCTATATACAAGCCATCATGCCAGGTTCTGAGAGGAATATAAAGTTTAAAAAAAAAGTCCCTACTCTAGAACATATTATAATTTAATAAGGGAAAAAGACACGTAAACAATTATTACATATTACAAATACCTACTGATAACTTATAAGATATTTGTGCATGTGTATATATATGTGTTCATATATGTGTGTTCAGATATACACATATATACATATACACACATACATACTGTGTGTGTGTATAACAACATGACTCTGTGAACTGATGGGAATTCTGGCATTTGTGGAGGAACAAGCAACCCTTCTCAGTCCTGAGAGAAACTTAGGATGGATGATCTTTGAAATGAAGGTAGATCTGAGTCATGCCTTGCAGTACTAAAGGGACACACAAAGTCTGCAAGAGACAAACAGAGAGGAAGGAAAGGGGATAGTAAGCACTGAAGACCAGCAGCAGCAGGGAACAGCATCCATAGTCCTTAATAAGCTGAGCTAGAAAGATTTGCCAGCAGCGTGATAATGATTTAAAGGAGAAATTGAAAGGAAGCATGAGCAGTGAACAGAAAAGGGAGAGATGGAGGTGGGACACAAGGCCCTGTAAGCATCCCAAAAGAGAGGATTTAGGTTACTTTAAAGGCCCAAGGGATATTCTTAACAAGTTCTGCTTTTTCTCCAACTTCCCGTCTGTTCAGTAATACGCTATAATGTACTCTGCTCACTTTGTTTACCTCAATGTTTCCTTAATCCTGATATTACCTCAAACATAAAAATACTAGGGAATAGCCAGGGATACACAAAACTTTAAATTACAACAGAGAACGAAACCTCTATCTGCAGGTTAGGTTTTTGGGTTTGGTTTTGGTTTTTTTGGTTTTTTTTTTAAACTGGGGCTCTGAGCTATTGTGATTGTACTAACACATTATATCTGATACAAAAATCCATAAATCAGCAGAAAAAGAGATTGTGTAGACCAGAGGTTTTAATCAGTTTGACTCATTAAACAATCAGCCTCTGATGTGAGAAAGGAAAGAGGGCCTGGTGGAAATGGGTAAGGCACTGGTAAGATATGTAAGAGTAGGTAAGGACATCTAGGTGGTACAATGGATAGAGTGCCAGGCCTGGAGTCAAAAAGACCTGAGTTCAAATTCAGCCTCAGCCAATAACTGTGTAACCCCAGGCAAGTCACTTAACCCTGTTTGCTTCAGTTTCCCCATCTGTAAAATAAGCTGGAAAAGTTAATGGCAAACCACTCCAGTATCTTTTCCAAAAACTCTCAAATACGGTCACGACGAGTCAGACACACCTGAACAATAACCACAAAGGTAAAATAGGCAAGGCACAGGTGAGAGTCCGCTCTGGCCTCCCAGAAAAGAGGAGGGAACTGAAAGGAAAGCACATTCTGCATTACCACTCAGTGATGCTGCTCAACATAAAGCAGAGCGTGATGAGGGCCGAAAAGAGGTGCAGTGTGCTGTGATAATGCAGAGAACAGCAGGAGGGTTAATTGAACAGAGAGGGTTTAAGTTAGTCCCAGAAGGTAGGGAGAGGATTCCCATGAGTCAGGGAGGATGTGAATGATGGCGCGTAGGTAAGATGTTTAGGGATATGTCTAAGCCGCTATGAGTAGATTAGTATAGCTGGAATGTACACTATTCAAAGAAGAGTGGAAGAAAAGCTTGGAGAGGTAGGGAGATAGGAATAGTATTGCAGAAGGAATAATACTTCAGAGTGATTCTGTACAAGGTGATAGTCCAGTTTGGTAAAGCCTGCTCTCTTTTAGAACTACTCATCTGCCAGAACACACTGGCTGAGCTGGAAGTCAGCAGGACTTGGTGAATGATGGTTGGTGGGTAACAAAGACAGGTGGCAGTTTCAATTAGAAACCATATCTGATGCCCATACGCTTTTATAAGCATCACTGATTTGTGACATTTTCGTGGTTCCCAGGCTCCTGGCCTTGTGACAGATAGCTCTGTGAACCAAGATGAGAGGTGGTCTTTGTAGGGGAACACCTGGCACTAGGTGGACACTTAATGAGAGCACACACTCATGCTAAAGTCCAGCCGTTCTGGGTAGCATATGCCACTGCTTCTGAAATGATCTACGTCCCCCAAAGCATTTGGCCAAGTAGTTTATAAACTGCATAACTTTGACAGACATGATGAACACAACTACTACCACCACCACCACTCAGTATGTTAAACAAGTTCAATCTGGACACCAACAAAAGTGTTCTTTTCCTTATGCTATACATGGTCATCTTTAAAAATTTTCTAAATCATTCAACCTCCTGAGATTCTATTTGATTTGGAACAACTTCCGAAACTCTTCCCCATCATCCCTCTCACTATTCTATTTAACAGAACTTGCCTAGAAGGCAGTGTAGTCCAGTGGATAAGGAACTGGCCCCAGACAGTTCTGACTTTCTTCTCTGTACCCAAAGCAGTTGTTGATTTTTCAGTGATAGAAGGAAGTTCACCAAAATAATGAAATCATCAGTTTGGTCTAAACCCTCATCCCAACTCAAAACATTAATATCTGTTTAGAACAGATACTCCCACAGAATTATCTCACAGACATTCCTGTAAAAAATTATTGGAAAATAACTAGAAATAAGCAGAGTGAATTATGGTGTGCATAGGGTTTTTGGTTTTTTTTCCCCGGGGTGGCGGGGAGAGAAGGGATGAGAAGGAGGGATATTGGCTTCCACTGGCTCCACAATTAGGACTTACTGTATTTGGTTTTGGTATGGATGGAGCAGTTCTCTGGGCAGATTTCAGTAACCAGAACAGGACTAAACAGATTTGGACAGCATTCCAACTTGGCACAAACTCTCTTGCAGAAATCTGCTACTTGGTCAGATGTTCGTACAATCTTGACAACTGCCCTGTATGTTTTTCCTCTGTACCTAGGAAAAGAGAAAAAAAAATTTCTTCTTCAAAAACCCAACTTTCGTTCATAGGGACAGTTTCTAGACCATGTTCCACAGATATCATAATATCATATTTTAAAATAACAAAGCAATTTGTGAAGTGGTTTACTTTATTTGGTTTCATATTTCTTAGTAAATTCAATTAAGTTCAACCACCATGCAAACACCTATTAAGTACAAGGAACCTTCCAACCCTCCCCCACCAATTGTGAGGCCCTGGGGAAATAAAGACAAAATTAGATATTTATTTAGATTTTAGAATATAGGAGAAATAGGAACACATGTACAAAGGACTGGGGCACTGAAAAATACAGAACAAATTCAGAAGGCGAAATCAATTCTAGTTGAAGAATTGGGCAAAGCTACATGGGACACATGTCCAACTCCATATATTGGACCTTGAAGGAAGGGAAGGATTTCAAAGAGCAGTGATGAATGGAAGCAGAAGGAATTTCATTTCAAGAATGGTAGACAAGAGGATAAGACACAATAAAGGAAGGATGAAAAATGAGAATGCAGGAGTCAGTGAGTGGCAAACTTATCAACAAGGATTTTTATGCCATATTAACAATGAATTCTGTTTACAAATGGTTGGTGATATAAAGGAAATGTTAAAACAATCTACTACAATTAAATTTTCCATTAAGTATATTCTCATTTGGTAATGTGCAATTTAATACATGGTGCATAACTAATGAATATTAGTACCAAAAATAAATGTTATGAAATGAAACATGAGCTTTTACCATCACATTTAATTTTTGAAAAATTAAATACATAAGTAATTATGTTATCATTTTGAAAACTACGCAATTCAGGACAAAGAAATCTTATCTTGGGAAAAACTGCACATCTTCTAGAAATTCAACTGATTTTTATTATTCAAAAATGGCATTTCTGCAAAAGAAGCAACAGGGAAAAAGACCTACCTACAATCCAAGGTCCCTTTTTTAAAAGAAGAAAAACACACTGAAGAAATAAACCAAAGAATAGGCGCTAAACAAATCTCAAGAGTGAGGAATAACAAAGCAATGTTACTGGGACTGGAGTCCCAGTGTCAGTTCTGAACAGACATATGGTCACAGCTAAAACTTCGACATTTGGCTCTTCCATTTAGTGTTATAGTTCAAGGACCACTTGGTTACTTATCAAAGCTAGAAGAGATGACTGAGAGACAGTCATGATTTCTGGAACTACTTAAACAAGAAAATTCAGCTTTGGGAAAGTCAGAAATCTTCCTCTGATCCAAGCTTATAACTTCACAGTAGAAGCGAATAGGAAAGCTACATCTTAGGTTACCACTTATCCTAATTTACCCACAAGACGAGGATATCCTGGAGAAGTAGATAGTCTCCCATTCTCACCTCCTTGCTTCTTAACTTTGTTTCAGTGTCTCTACTTTTTCTCTAAAATGCAGCCATTCTATCCAACAACACTATTAGTAGTTCTGTTGCCCAGAAGAGGACAAAAAAAGAAGAAGAGGACCCAGCTGTACAAAAATATTTACAGTAGCTCTTTTTGTAGTGGCAAAGAACTAGAAACAAAGGAGGGGGTTGTGCCCATCAACTGGGTAACTAGGGAATAGCTAAATAAATTATATTATATGAAATGTCTCAGTATCAATTGAACCATAAAACATGATGAAAGGTAAGGATTCAGTGACACCTGTGAAAATGTATATGAAGCGATGCAAAGTGAAGTGAGCAGAACCAGAACAATGTATACAATAACAAAAAGGTAAAAAAAAAAAAAACCAAGCGATTTTGAAAGAATTAAGAAATTCTTAAGAACAATGTAATGACCTACCATGCTTCTAGGGGACTGATGATGGTCCCAACATAGGACCTGCTGCCCAACACAGGTGATGGCCTTAGGGTACAAATGGGACACATGTTGGATGTGGCAAAGACGAGAAGCTGTTTTGCTTGACTACTCATATTTGTTATGATGTTTTTGTTTTTAGTAAGGAATAGGAAGGAAATAAAAATAGGAAATGATAAGAAAAGGAGACAGATTTTTTAAAAATTAATTTATTTATTTTCTTGTTTACATCACTCATTTCCATGAGATTTTGAGTTACAAATTTTCTCCCCATCTTTCCCTTACCCACCACCCCAACACAGCAATCCCACTGTATAGCCCCCTCCCCAAATCTGCTCTCTCCTATGTCCTCCCACATCACCCCTTTGACTTTCCGGTAGGGCAGGATGGGTCTCCCTACCCCAGTGCCTGTGTATCTTAATTCCCAGTTGCATGTAGTTAATAATAATAATGATATATATATACATATATATTTTTAACATTTGATTATAGAACTTTAAATTCTAGATTCTTTCCCTTCCTCCCTTGTCACCCACCCCTACTAGAAGGACAAGCAATTCAACACAGGCTGTACATGTGTAATTACGCAGAACCTCTCCACAGTGGACATATAGTGAGAGACTGATTATATGTCTCTCCTTCTCATCCCGCCCCCCCACGTGTTCTGTTCTCTACCCTGTCCCTGCCCCTTTACATAAGTGTGTCCTTCCAGCAACCCTCCCCCTAACCCTCCCCTCCCCTCCATCATCCCACCTCTCATCCCTATCCCCCCTACTCTCCTGTGTGGTAATATACCCAGTTTAGAGTTTATATAATTCCTTCCCTAAGCCAAATTCAACGAGAGTAAGGTTGACCCTTTCCCTTTTGCCTTCCTGTACTTCCCCTCCATTGCAACAATTATCCTTTGCCTCTCCTATATGAGATGATTAACTCCATTCTGTCTCTCCCTGTCTCCTCTCATTCTAATCCTCTCCCACCTCAGAATTTCACTTTTTAGAGTACTGTCTCTTCCTATTCAATTGATCCTGTGCCTTCTATGTACACATATACACATATACTCAGATATGTGTTCAAATACATATATATAAACCCTCTTACATAGACATATGTGTACGTATACGTATATATACATTTGTATTCCCTTCACCTATCCTCATACTGAGAAAAGTTTTATAAGTTACAATTACCATTTTTCCATCTTGGCATGTAAATAGTTCAACTTTGATAAGTTCTTTATGATTTCTTTTCCATGTTTACCTTCTCATGTTTCTTGTATTTGAGTGTCAAATTTTCTTTTCAGTTCTGTTTTTTTCAGCAAGAATGTCTGAAAGTCCTCCACCTCACTGAATGACCATATTTTCCCCTGAAACATTATACTCAATTTTGCTGGGTAGGTGATTCTTGGTTTTAATCCAAGCTCCCTTGATCTCCAGAATATCATATTCCAGGCCCTTCGATGCCGCAATGCAGAAGCTGCCAGATCCTGGGTTATCCTAATTGTGCTTCCACAGTATTCAAACTGCTTCCTTTTGTTAGCCTATAATGTTTTTTCCTTGATCTGGGGACTCTGGAACTTAGCTATAACATTCCTAGGAGTTTTCTTTTGGGGATCTTTTTCAAGAAGTGATCAATGAATTCTTTCAAGTTCTATTTTGTCCTCTGGTTCTAAAATATCAGGGTAATTTTCCTTGAGAATTTCTTGAAGGATGCTTTCTAAGTTCTTTTTTTGATCATGGCTTTAGATAGTCCAATAATTTTTAAATTGTCTCTCCTGGATCTATTTTCCAGGTCAGTGGTTTTTTTTCAAGGAGATATTTCATATTGCCTTCTATTTTTTCATTTGTTTGGATCTGTTTAATAATATCTTGATTTCTCATAAGGTC
>CM053581.1:448026749-448215204 GCA_028627135.1 Pseudochirops cupreus
TTCTTCTCCTCATTGGCTTTTTGGGTCTCTTTTGCCACTTGAGTTAATCTATTTTTTAAGGTATTATTTTCTTCAGTCAGGTTGTTGACTCTCTTTTCATGATTTTCTTGCATCATTCTCATTTCTCTTCCCAATTTTTCCTCCACTTCTCTTATCTGGTTTTCAAAAATCCTTCTTAAGCTGATCTATGGCTTTTAGGCAGTCTTCATGTTTCTTGGAAGCTTTTGGTGCAGGAGTTCTGACTGTGTTGTCTTCCTCCCATTCCCTGCTTTGATTCTTTTTGTCCCCAAAAAAGGATTCTAGAGTTTGGTTGCTGTTCTTACTTTGCTTCCTTTGCCTGCTCATGTTGCCAGTGAATTACCTGATTTTTTAGCTCTGTGGAACTCTATTTCCAGGGGGGAAAGCTCTGTCCCAAATTGCTGGGGTTTTTGCAGCTGCTGGAGCTATTAGGAAGCTGCTGCAGCCCCCACCAGCTTTGGCTCACTGAAAATGCACCCCAGGTCCACCACCCAAGACCACGATCCGGATCCAGGATGCTCAGTGCAAGAGCACTTAGCCTCTGAATGATCGCTTGGCCCCCCTGCAGTCTGCAGGCCGGGAACTCTGAAGCAGCCACAGAAGGCAGCTGCAGGGCTGCCACTTCTGCCACTTCCTTGCCCTGGAGGCAGTTCGGCCAGACTGCTTTTCTCCCCCAAATTTAGCTGAGATCCACTGACCTTTCACTTAGTCCTTGTTTCTTATGGCTTGCTAATTCTAGAAACTGCCACAGCAGCTGCTGATCCACTCTCCTGAAGGCTCCAGCCATGGCTCCTCCTGGCCACCCCAGGGACCAAGCCGTGGTTTCAGGCTGGGCTGGTTTCGGCTCCCAGCGTGTTGCAATGAGCCCTTAGTATCGAGCTGCCTTCAGCAGGAGATGTGTTTTTCTGTATTTTTGTGTGAGTTTTGGAGCCCTAAAATTTGTTTAGAGTCATATTTTATGGGTATTTGAGGTGGCTATGTGCGAGCTGGGAAACCTTGCTGCTTCTACTGACAGATTTTTGCTAATTGAAAAAAACAGAAAATATTAAATGCGTCCATTCTAATTAAAATTCCCTTCAAAAAGTCCCCAGATTCACTCTGAGGGCAAAAGATTCCCAAAGACCAGGGAAGCCCAAATTACATCTGTTAAATCACTATTCTCATCTCTTTTGTTGAACAATGCTGCAAACAGATCAATTATTCTACCCCTGCAAGTGGCCATTGGTTCTTGCAAGTCAGGCCCTTTTATGGTCTCAATTCTATAATTTTTCCTAAGGTCCATCTCAGGATTTTTTTCTCTTTTCTTAGAAGTGAAGATACCATCTTTTTTTTTTAACCTAGAAGAAATTTCAAATGTCCTGAGGGTGACCACAAAAGTTCTAGTATCTAAGCTTTCCTAAATGTTTATTTCAATACCCAGTAATTTGGTCATTGGAACTTATCCATCCTCTGAATTTAATCTCAATGACACTGACCTGGGATGGAAGGACTCAAGAAATTATTTTAATGCCTTTCATTGACATGATCCCTTGTAACATTTATCTGTTCTTTTTAATCCAAGAACAGAGTAGTGGCAGAGCAAGGCTTGGTATCATACCTTTTCCAACAAAGAGAAACATTCATTGAAAGGTTATGTGACTGTCCCAAATTCAGGGGACATCCTGATGCCCAAACCAGAGCTATCTGTTGAAGAGTATACTGTATTTCCTTACAAAAACCACATGACTTATCATGTGACACAGAGCAACTCACCACTGTCAAGAAAATCTTTGTTTATAATGATGATATGGGTTCTCTTTCACAAGTAGATGAAAGTTGTTGCCTACAATCTAGACACTACTTCCTCTGGTCATGTGCCCTTCTTCCACTTTTCAACATGTCTCCAATTCTTTATGATCTTTAAGAGGCCATTAAAAGTACTTTGGTCATTATATCAACCATTTCTTTCTACACCTTGGGACAGAACTATCATCTTGTGTTTCAACTACCCATAAGATATATTTTCGTGTTGCTCTTTTCAGTCCAAAGACTATTCTCCTTGGTAGACAAAGAAAGGAAAAGAAAGAGTTGAACAGTTCTGCCTTTTGTCCCTTGTTCCTTATCAAGGTTCCATTTACCCCTGGGCAACAGGGTTATACTTTTCTCTGATGCTCCTTAGTTCTCAACATTGATAGGAAAAAAAAAAAACAACATTTGCCTTCAATGACTACTCTTTTAAATCCCAATCCTAGCTTTCCTTTCTGATCAACACCTCTGGTGGGCTAAACTTGAATTTCTACATAACAGGAATTTTTTTTTAATCATCAGTAATAAGTCCATATACTAAGTCCTAAACTTCATTCTGTAAAGTTGTTTTTTCTTCCTAATCAAGAACTTTCTTCTTTAGCTTTAATAGGGTTCCTGTAATTCACTCCTGGGTGGCTCTCACCCATGGACATTCATTATGTTTCAAAATGAAAACAGAATCAAACTGTGTAGATAGCATGAACTATACCAAAATGCATTGGGAGCGAGGTTAAAATAATATCCAATCTGTACATTTGTCCTTTGTTGCTGTCATCCCTTACAATTTATACAGTCCTTGGGCTTTGTACTAAATAGCTAAAAAACCAGGCTTTTGGTGTGACGTTTTAAAATTATAGAAAAGTAGTACAGAGCCTCGGTGAAATCCAGGTCAAGGCTTAAAGTGGGAAACCTGGGGCATGTTTATAGAATTCTCTAACAATTGTGTCTCTGGCTGCCCAAAATGGATGAACAAGTTAGGCTATAACCAATGCGCATATAGGTAAAGATTAAAGCGTCTATGAGAAAAGATGGGGAGAACAAGTACCCCAAAGTATATTACAAATTTTTTGGGGGGGGGGACGAGATAATTTCTTATGATTGAGCTGGAAAGTACTACAAAAAGCTAAGAAGAAGGAGGATTAATTATAAACTATTTCTTAAATTAATAAACATTAAGCACCTAGTACAGGAAGAATTTTCATTCTATAGAAAAACTATTATCTTCATAATTACGGTTATGTTTGTCAGCTAATGAGGATGCAAAGATAACTAAGATGTTAGACCTGCTCTTAAGAATCTTATAACAAAGTAGGGGAGATAAACATGTGCAAAAATAATGACAGAATACGATAAATAAAGAAGCAAAGTACAAAACACGAGTTCTGACTGGGGGAAGGGAAAGGGGCGACTGAGAGGCCTTCACCAAGAAGGGAGTACCGTCTGAGGTGTGAGGTGTCTTTAACAGGGAGAAACCTGAAGAACACTAAATAAAGAGGGGCCAAGGGTGACTGAATTTCTGGCACTAAGGAGCTGAATTTGATGTTGATGAAGATGGCAACAATGACAGTTTGCACACGTGGAGCGCTTAAATCATGTTTCAAATTGTTGTTCAGTTGTTTCAGTTCTATTTGATTCTTTGTGAACCCACTTGGGGTGTCCTTAGCAAATATACTGTAGTGCTTTGCCATTTTCTTCTCCAACTCATTTTAAGGATGAGGAAACTGAAGTGAACAGGGTTAAGTGACTTGCCCCGGGATACACAGATAGTAAGTGTTTGAGGCCAGATCTGAAAGCAGGAAGCTGAGTTTTCCAGACTCCTGGCCTCACACTCTAACTACTGCACCACTCCCTGCTTCTATAGTTTTTCAAATACCTTCATGTGTTTTTTCTTGTTTAGTCCTATAGGAAAGCTATTATAAATATACCCATTTTACAGGTGAAGAAACTATGACTTACAGTCCATTTTCATGACTTATTTAGGGCAAATGTCCTGAGGAAATTGTTTTTAGTGTCATCTAGGGTCATGTAAACAATCAGGTAGTGTTAGGATATAATCCAGAACTCCTGATTCCTAATCAATACTTTATTATATTACAAAGGAACACTAGAATTAATTGTAGGGTTTATCCAGTGAAATTCTCCCCAGAGGTGAGGGGAAAGTGTATGACAAAGAAATAACTCCTTTTTTTTGTAGACTGGAGTTATGAAGAGATATTGCTGAAAAAGCATGGTTTCACATTTTTTATTTCCTATTGCAGACATGAACCCAAAGAAAAAAATCCTTAGCTATATAATTTATTAAATGGCCCAGAAAGGCTACTATAAACACTGAGATAAGATTTTAAAGCATGCCTTACAAGTAAGGAAAAGAAAAGGGCAATGGAGAGATAGTAAAAAGAGACAACTCAATTGGTACACAATAGAAAACTCTCTGCCATTATAAATCATCTCAGAAGGAAGGAAAAAAAATGGGAAAAAATCATTTCATCAAAACTGATGAATGGCAAAGATAGCATAAAAAACGAAGGTGGCCAGGAAGACATCTTGCATGAAGAGAGGGTATCTATTCCAGGCAGTTCCCAGATATGGCACTCTAGTTAAATCCTTAACTTAGTTAAACTCTTTCCCCAGTTTTTTAGAAAGTGAAAGCTTTTTTGTTTGTTCTGTTCAGTGAGGTTTATCCTGTTAGTAAAGATGTCAGGAGATCAAATAAGAGAGTCATCAGAATAGATTACCGCCAAAGAAAGGGAAAAAAATAGAGTCCAGCAAACAGATCACCAGTCTGACACTGGGACATCACGCAGTAGTCAGGGCAAACTTCGATTCCTCAGACAACCCGCAGAGGCCTCGAGCTGTCAAAAGCAGAGAAGCTAACGCTTTTCTTTGTTTGCCTTAATGATAGTTTGCTTCTTTGAGAAGTGGATGAAACAGTGAAGGTAACTCTTATATGACAGCTTTCATTGACTAGGATATACTAATTGCTGGGGGTATCGATGATGGCAATCTTGGAGGGAAATTATAACTCTAAGTTAGAATTTATGGTATAAAAGAAGAGGAAAGCTGGTCAGGGTATTTGATATGTACCCTCAATACAGGCAAATCATGTCACAAGTTTTCAAGGGAAGGCTAGGTAGTATCCTACAGCCTAAAACTCTAGAGGGGAATTCAGCTCAGTGGGGATCAAAAGCTCAGAAGTATAAATTCCAAGGAAGAGGAATATGGGACATTGAGATCAATGTAGAACAACTTGATTTTTAAAAGACTTATGCAAATTGAGCAAAAATGATAAGAGACAAATCCAGAAGTTTGGCATAATCCTATAAGAATTATTAGGACCAAACCCGGCCCCAGAGAAGAGATGATAGAATGCATCTCCAATCTCCTTCCCTGCAGAGGCAGAAGACCACATGTACAGAGCATAGATAATAATACATGCGCACACGCACACACATACACACATGCATCTTTAGAAAATCAGTAGATTCTTTCATTTGGAACTTTGTTCTGTGTTCTGAAGTTCTAGGCTGTTTTCTTATGTTATTTCTTGTATTATGGTATCCAAGTTTTTTGACTTGTCATGTTCTCTCTGACACAGAGGTGTCAAACACATCGTACTGCTTAAACTAGATTAAAATGCAATTAGGAAACATGCACCAAAACAAACGCATATACAACGCAACGTATATAATTGTTAATATGTGATTTCTAAACTAATATGCAACCCGTAGAGATCCTCGTGCACAGTTCTGTGGCCACCGTTTCTATGTTAGTTTGAAACTACTCTCCTGAGAGACCTGTAATCCTTAAATTATCTCTATATATCCCGTCCTTGAGATCAGATCACATTCTCTTTAAATGGTAACTGATTTTTGCTTCTCTTCTTCCAGAATATATATTGCATATATTTACATTCCAAATCATTTATCCTCTCATTTGTTTCTTTGGTGAGATTTATTCCCCTGGATTCAAATTCTTCTGTTCTGTCAATTATTTCTCCTATGCAACCCACAGATTCTGTCATACTTCTTATTTCTCTTTTAAACCATTCAGGAACATCCTGCTGTGGTTCCACAGGGCCCTCTACCTCATCAGGTAGTGATTTCTTTTCCTTTGTCCTGCAATACTTATTCACAGATGCTTGAATTCTTTTCCCTGATCTGGAGGCCATTTTCTCTTCATTTTCTTCCTCCTGATATCTTTGGTAATTTCAGATTTCCCTGTTATTTTCCCCTTCTGATTCCTTCCCTTGTGATGGTGTTTTACCTCACAGCCATCTCAGTCTCCTCCTACATTGGGCAATTCATGTTTCACTGGTCCTGAGCTCAAGTTTCTCCCCCAAGGGACTTCTGGGAGAATGCAAGTGATCCCAGATAAGTAGCTGGGCTCTCTTCCTCGCGTCTAGTAGAGTGCCTCCTAGCCACAAACCCGTCCTGCCCTGGTTTTCTCTGTTCTTAGTACACTGGCTGAGTACCTCTGTAGCACAGAGCACCGCCACGGTGTTGTTCCTAGCCAGGACAGGCTTCTCTGCCTTTTGGTTTTCCCTGGAATAAAGAGGGAGGAAGGGGAGTTGAGTTCTGCTACAAGCCTGGAGGTTGCCCATATAGCCCTGCTTCTGGAGCTGGGTGGGAGGTAGGGGAGGGTGCTGAGTGAGTTAGTAATCAGGCTTTAGGCTTTTTAGCTCACCAGTTCTTCTTCTCTTTCTTAGTGTCCCAGACCATGGAGAAAGCTGAAAATGCTTTGTCACTTGCACACAATTCCTATGTTGGAAAGGTTGGAGAGGTCATGAGGATCAGAGAAAATGGTCTTGCTGGTCATGTAACCCAGAAGCCTCCACTGCATGAACTGTCAGGCATGTATAATAGGATGATAACAGACCATGGACTGAAAGGGACCTCAGAGGCCCTCTAGGCCAACACTAACTCTTATTTTACAGGTGACAAAACTGAAACCCAGAGGGGTAAAGAGACCTGCCCAGGGTCACAGAGGCAGTAAGCAGCCAAGCCAATTTTTAACCCGGGATTTCTGACCCCCAATCCAACACCCTATCCACTGAGCCATTCTGCCCTGTGCTGGCTAATTATGCTGAACTGCTTGTTATAGCCTTCTTTAAAAAATTTCTTTGTTATAAGTTATGGTTCTCTGGGTAGGGCTGTAGTGATAGATACATTCAGAAATGAAAGTAAAATGATGTACAATAATGAAATTATTTTTAAAAAGAACAGTATCAAGAATGCTAACACTCAAAATAAATCACAATTGCTAAGGAATTCTAGACATCAAAAAGGTTTTGTTTTGTTCTTAAAATTATAATGGCTAAAATGAAAAAATCCAAGAAAGGATAGGATCTCTGTTCTGGGTGGGTGCTACAATGACAGAAAGAAGGAGGGCTCTTCAGTATGGTGCCAGTGGTGGTGATGTTAGTGGTAGTAGCAGCAGCAGCAGCAGTGCTTACTCTGTATCAGGCACTGTGCTAAGCATTTTACAATTATCATCTCACTTGATCCTCATAACAACCTTGAGAGAGAAGTTTAAGCAGTATGTCCAAAATACTGGAGAACAAGGAAATATACAACAAGAGAGTCTTTTCTGCCAAAATATGTAATAGTAGCTGACTGAACTATATGTAAAACAGTTATTTTATTATCACCGGTATTCAGTAAATGGCCATTAATAAATTGATAAACACTTAACTACTGTTTAAACACTGTAAGAATCTCTTCTGGGAATGATGAAAGTCCTTCTGATACCATATAAGCGATTAAAAAGATACTAGAAAATTCCTATAGAAGATATATGGTAATTCTTATGTAGATTTACTACCATCATGACCCTTTTTTTAACGATACTTTAAACTCCTTCCAGTATATAGGTTTTTTACATAATGTGAAAAAGCAGGAACTATGAATGATAAGTGATAGTAATCGCCTTGCCCCCATGGATAATCAAAACTCTATCTTTCTTTGAAACACTGTTTGCAATTGATTCAGTGACATATACCTTTGACAGCTCAGTGAATTAAACGCAAGTTAATTTATTCATGACAGCAAGGATTTCTGCCTTTCAGCTAAGTGGGAAAGAGCTCTCTCTCCTTCCTTCCCTACTAAAGTAAACAGCAAAGTTGTCAAGATCTAAAAAGCTGTCATTCTACATCAGAAGGAATGAGGTGACTCAACATGTAGTATGATAACACTAACATTCCTGCTGACTATAAACCTGTCATCATTAGCAGCTGCTCAAAGATGCTATTGTGATCTAGCGTACTTGAAACCCAGTTGAGACAGACATTTTCTCATTATAAGTTGCTGTGTAAGATTCTGAAATGGAACTTACTGTCATATTTGATATAATAGGTAATACGTTGCTTTTAGAATATGGCAGGGCCAGATTTCACAATGCCTGTTTTGATTTTATTAGGCTGGATTTAATAAAAACTCTGATCGACTTGGCAACACAGAAACTAGTGCAAGCTCTGCAAAAAGTACCCTCTCTGTTTTCTAACATTTGGAACAGGATCCTTCTGCTTTGCCATTGTTATGAAGGACAGTCAGTACAGAATTCACTTGAGAAGGAATCCCCTAGGGAAAGTGAAATTCTCTGGATGCTCCTATCTGCAGATGATATTTTGCTGATAGAATCAATCCTGACACTCTAAATTAGATCTATGATCACTCAAAAAAAGCCCAACCTAACCATCCATACAGTGTGTGTGTGTGTGTGTGTGTGCATGTGTGTGTATGTATATATGTATGTATGTATGTATCTCGCGTAGGCACTACCAAAGACAATGAACCAGGCCCAACACTAAACAGAAGGAAGAAATTGTGTAGTGCTTTTAACGACCCCAAGCTTATTTCTGAAATAAAAACTTATACTTTTATTATTAATGTTTTCTGGTGATGATGTACAACAGTGGCTCTCAACCTTCCTAATGCCACAACCCTTTAATACAGTTCCTCATGTTGTGGTGACCCCCAAACATAAAATTATTTTCGTTGCTTCTTTATAACTGTAATTTTGCTACTGTTATGAATCGTAATGTAAATATCTGATATGCAGGATGTATTTTCATTGTTACAAATTGAACATAACCCACAGGTTGAGAACTGCTGGTGTACAACTTTAAATTACAGATTACTAAATTGCTGAGAAATCAATATGAAGTGTGTCATCCAAAAAGCAAGGAAAAACATAAAATGAATATTATTATGCTGGAGTACAATACCAACAATTTACGATATGAACAAAGTATCGTGTAAGTTACTGTTAAAGAGAAAAATGGCCAGGTCTTGTATAAAGAGAGAGGGACGGCAGTGTGAGGGTCATATGGGTATTCAGGTAATATCAAGAGATCTTGATGAAGGTCTCATCAAGTTAGGTTGACCCCCTGTGTAAAATTAAGGGGAGGGTACAGATAAGAGTTAGACAAAATGAAAAAGCAGAGGAGGGTCTATGATCTATGTTGACAGAAGGGAATACCCAAATCACTGAGATTATAGATCCACTAAAAATATTCTTGTCTATTAGATTGATTCCATGTGCACTGAATTTGGGGTTATATTTGGGGACCAAAAAAAGAGAAGAGATTTTCCTGGCTGTCCAGATAATTAATAACCTTCTAACAATAAGACTGGCTATGATTTTCTACAAGGACTGACTACATGTGATAAAGGCTCTACTATTACTGATGCTTTCCTTTTAGTGGAGACGAAAAAGATAATTTTACAGGAGAAAAGTTCCAATTTCCCTTTTCTGTGCCATATACGAGATTCTTAAGAATAAGCTGCAGACACTTTCCCTAAAACTTCCATAAAAGCGAGTGGATAGAAAAATTAAGTATTTGAAACAATGTGATGCTAGTCTTTGAGAAATAAAAGAGCAGAAGGAAAAATCTAATAATCCTTCATTGAATAGAATGGATATGCTACAATGCCCATCAAAAAACAAAAACAACTCCCCAAAAGCCCTTCAGTTTTTTATAGATACTTTCTGTCTTGTATTGTTGAGTAAAGCATCATTATCTCATCAGTGATTTCAACAATAAGTCACAGTTCAGAAGATGTCCCTGAACATACTCACACCTGGAGTGCTAGTCAACTGCCGGCAATAAGTGGGATGTTCAAGATAAGGACAATGCAATGTGCTAGGTTTTCAAATACACACTGGGCATCAAAAGGACATAATGAACTTATATTGGAGAAGGATTAATTTAGGTTAGCTCTAAATAAGAAACTCTTGATTCTTAACATTTTTTAGCATGCTCCCTAGGTACTTTCTGGGCAAGATGTAACCTCACCAAGGGAAAGAGGGATGCACACACAAGACAGGAAATTCCTTAACCTTTTTTGTGCCATGGGCCCTTTGGCAGTGTAATGAAGCCTAATGAGCCCCTTCTCAGAATAATGCTGTTAAGTGGACAAATAAAATGTACAGGATTGCAAAGGAACCCAACTACATTGAAATTACTCAATATTTTTAAAAGGTTCACATGCTCCATATATGTTCTTTTTTTTAACTTGTCTTCAGTGTATAATGTGCTCCATATATATATATATTATTTTTTTAACTTGTCTTCAATGTATACAGTGTGCCAAGGGTGAAGATGAAAAAGTGTTTGCACCGTATGAGTTGGGAGGAAATATGGATTCCAGAGGAAGAAAGCCAATAACAGCTAATCTATTTTAGGGCACTGAGAATTTTTTTAAAAATCATCAAGTTTCAAAGCATTTGTTTAACATATAGTTGTCTGGAGCAACGTACACTCTCTATCACCTATGTATTCTTACATCCACTAAAACATTTGGCTGAGGGTTCTCAAATTCATATTTCAAGAAACTGAAAGCAATGTAAAAATTTTCTCCTCTAGTAAGTTTACCTGCAATTAAATGGAGATAAGAAGAAAACATCTACCATCCCAAGAAAGAATCACCACCACCCACCTCCCTCAATCAGCCCCAAAGAAACGTGGATCCACTGTCTTAAAAAAAGAACACTTCCAGAGAGCAAGGGCTATGTTTTGCCATGTGCTCATTCCAGTATCTTAAGTACAGATATCAATATAGTTAGGTCCAGATTTGTGTGAATAAGGAATTCCCCCAGGTAGGTGCATTATTCTAATCTGCACTGCATATTTCCAATGGGCTGGAACTAATTACCATATTTTATATAATTATAATTTCGAAAAGTATGAATTCAAATACAAAAGACCACTTCAGGGGATTCATTATTTATACTAATCATGGACTTTCATTAAAGCATGTTCTTCACATATATGAAAAGCCTCTCTCCTTTATATCCACCAAAGCATACACATTCACTTTAAGGCTACAGTATTATAGTCTACTTTTCAAATGAACCAACCAGATACTTGCCGCTGAACAATTAAAAAAACAACTTTCAAACTTGCACTTACAGAAATATATTGCCTGAAGTCCTGTCCAAAACGTAACTGGATATAATAAAACTCATATAAATCTATATTCATACATAGCATATACTGCTTCTTAAACTTCCTTTAATTTTGTTAGTTGCTCATTACTGGGTCAGTAAGAGATAGCAAATTAAACATTACTTAAAGCCAGGTTTCCCAGAGTTGAAAACACTTACTTTGCTTTCAGGGTCTCCTCCTGGAAATTCCATTGTGGGTCTTCCACAAGCTGTAGTTCCCTCAATACCCTTCCTGGCTTGTAAGCTGCATTAATTACCATGCTAAGAACCTATGGGGGGGGGGGGGGCAGGGGCAGGTGGAAAGGAGAGAGAGAAAAACACAAAGCAAAACAATTATTATGGTGAACTTCAATGAAGTTCATTTGTACAGAAACAATCAAAGTATCACCCTCACACCCTCGACACTTAAAGCAGTAACAGTTTCACCTAAGTTAAGTGAAACACCTTAGTTAAGTGCCATAAAATCACCTCGAAAGAGAACACTAAACTGGTTCACCATCAACTGGATACAGCAGGTGATGACCTCGATCCCACTGGTTAGTGAGCTGCTCATTATAGAGAGGGAATTTACTTTTGTTAATTCTTCTAGGATAATGAATTAAAACCACTTCTAAAAAAACAAAAACATTCCTCTCTCTGACAGAATGTTGTTCTGATCATTTGTTTAAGAATTAAAATACAGATGGAATAAATAAAAAAGAGACAGTCTACTTATTTTGTCATTTCCTGTTCTGACAGAACCATTTATGCCTAACCTCTGAATAGGTGTAGCTAGGTAACAATCCTCTTCAGTTTTCTTGGAATTGTCCCAATTTATGAGTATGTAATCCCTGGCAAACTTCCCTAGAATCATAACTATTTAGGAGGCTTTGGCTCTGGGTCTAATTCTCATACCTTTGCCCGACTTGTCACTTCCAACTCAACGGCCAAGAAAATAAATACCTGATAGCATCTTCTCAAAAAGTTATGTTGAAATCTTTTGTTTTTATGCCACAGTCCTCTCCTGTGGTATACCACCCCAAATTGATATTCCTTTGAAATAAAGACAAATAATGGAACATAAATGGGACAAAACAGCCACGTCTGGAAGAGCTGGCAACATCTCCCATCTGTCCTACATGTTACCTACCAAGGGGAGGGGACTGTGTTTCATAATCCATCCTCTGGGACAAGAATTTGTCATTGCAATTAATCTAAGTTCCATGGCCGTTAAGTTCTGTTTTCTGCAATAACATTGTCATCACTGTTAACATGGTTTTCCTGGTTCTGCTTATTTTACCTTGCACCATATTTCATACAAATCTTCCCATGTTCCTCTGAATTCTTCATATCCACCATTACATACTGTATAATAATATTCTATTACAACTTGTTCAATTGTTCCTCAACTGATGGGTACCCACTTTGTTTTCAGGGTGGGTTTTTTTTGCTTCCACAAAAAGTGCTGCTATGAATATTTTGATGTATATGTGACCCCACATGCTCATTTTTTTCACAATGCAACTTACTGATCTGAAGACACTTTTTTCCTCCCAAGTCCAGCCAGTATAAACCTGAACACAGCCTAAATCAGAGTATACCAACCTTTCAGAGAGATTTCATGTTGCGGTTATAGTCTATATGTGGAGTTACCTATATTCAGATCAATATAGCATTTCTTCCAGGGCTGTGCATTCAAATGCATGCTTCCTCAGCTGAACAGAGGCCCCTATTCACTTTGATGTGTTTTAACAATGAACAGAGCTAAGAAACCTGGATGCTCTGGCATAGTCACTTTTTAATAAACAGATTATCATCATCTATTTATATTTACTGAATTCATGGCATGGAGGTGTTTCTAGTTAGAGATACTACCTAAGGAATTTGAAAGGACAAATCAGCATGGAAAGAAATATGTATGTAGGAGGGAGAAGGGCCAGGGATAGAGTTCTACCATACCAAACAAAAGAAAAGGATACTAAAATATTTTTAATGCAGAGAGGAGAAGAAAAGCTAGATAGCATCACATACAAGCAAAACTGTTTGGGAAGTTGGATGTTCAATTTATTATATACACTTAAAAAGGAAAGCAAGTTCCATATAATATTTAGTTTCATATATTATCTTCTATGTATACAGAAATGCTCATTTTATTAGGTATTTAAATTCAATTTTAGAAGAATTCAAGAAACACGCAGAAGACTGGTGACATAAAAGTGTTCAAAAGGCAGAAATTTTTGCACAACAAAATAAATTCTAAATGTGAGGAAAAAATATCTTATGTAGTAGATGGACTGGCACTATCATCAAAGTAATATGCATTAATGCATTGCTGCATAATTAGGGCAGGCATTATAAACCAATAAAAGATGAATGCTCAGCCCCTAAAGAACTATCATATTGACCCAAACACAGATGACCCTCAAATATTGGCTGTACCCTCAAAATGAAGTCTCCCTTTGAATGCAAATAACTTGCTTTGGAAACTTGATTGATATCAGAAAACAAATCATTTTTTTTTGCCTTCAATTAAAATCAATTCTAACACCATTTATACCATAAAAGGTACATGGCAGGTATATATCTTCTTCCTCAGATTACTACTCTTCTGATGTTTTGAGGGTCTAAAATTAAAACATCTCTCCAACAACATGTTTGAATAGCTATGCTGAAAGGCCACAAGAATGAATTACAAAGAGTTCTGGTGTGATTGTGTGTATGTGTGTTTTTATTAGAATCAGCATTTGATTTTTATTGTTGGCTGTCACTACAGTTTATGGGAACTGAGCTTTAAAATAAATCTAATTAGAGCTGGCTGAAATAATGTACAAAGTGTTTACCAACAGACAATAAAATTTCAGCTGATTCTGTTCATTCTTTTCCGCTGAGAAAACCCCAAGAGCTACATTGCAGTAAGCTGAAATGCATTTTGCTCTTGTGGAAAAAAAAAAGGACCCATCTAGCTAAATTTAATACAGGAGTAGGCAGCAATTACATTGTACAAAAACGTCAAATGTTGTACCTTTAAAATGAGGGTGTAACATATCATTCATCTCCAAATTCTCTCGGCCTTTTGGCTAAGAACCTAAACCGCTCCCCCAAGTAGCTTGAAGGACTTTTTAGCCATTCCCATGAAATAGCTACTGAGGCTACAATAGCCAAAGAGCTTATCTGGATTTGCTATGCATATTCCAAGAGTTTCTAGTGTATATGCTAAGGGCATGAAATGATAACAAAAGGGCAGCAACCCCAGTGGATGGTACCCCTGGCAGCAGGGGATAAGAGGAGAAGGGTTAGAAATGTGGAATCAACAGAGCTTTGAATCCCAATTTGCTGGCATGTAGGTGGCAAACAGAGCATTAAAAAAAGGTGACTTATGCTTTTTATGATAAAAAGTCCTATGAGGATCCCTGAGAATCACTATGGAATCATCCTCAAACATTTATTGGATGCCTACTGCCACAGCTAAAATGTATTCCTATTAAATCTAAACAAATCAATGCAACCATTATCAACACCTAAATCATTTACTCAATAAATATTTAATGACTAACTAAAATGTATATATAACACTACAGAAAACTCAAAGAAATATGAGACTTTCTGCCTACAAGAAGTTTACAAACAAGTTTGGAAAATAAGACACAAGGGGTTATTTTTTTTAAAGTAAATATACAAGATTAATTACTCATGGTACCATATGGGGAGTATAATAATTTGATACCCTGCCTAATACAATAACATAAATGGAATTAGACTATGAAGTAGCTCAACTGTAACTTTATGTACCCTTTCACAAAGCTACTCTCATAAATACTTGGTCCCTATGCCAAGTACATGCTGTGATTTAATTTTTAGCCTTGAAAAATTGTTTCAATGCAGAAATTAATTGCTGTTTTATAGAAGTTAATGATAATAATGTTTTTAGTCAAAAATGCATCAAAGTAGTGTGGAAAGTTTTTACAAGGAGGCAAATTAGAAGAAAGGCTAGAGAAAAAAAAATACTCAGTGCCATAGCTCCAATGCAACCTGTTTAACCAGCTGTTAAAACTCTCGAAAAAAGGGATCATGACATTGATTCTGATCATAAATATTTTTAAGCAAATTTGATGTTGTTCAATTGTGTCACATTCTTCTTGACCCCATTTGGGGTTTTCTTGGCAAAGATACTGGAGTGGTTTGCCATTTCCTTCTCCAGCTTGTTTTTTACAGACGAAGAACTGAGGCAAAGTTAAGTGACTCACCCAGGCTCACAAAGAAGTATCTGTAGCTAGATTTGATCTCAAGAAGGTGAACTCAGGAACTGGCTTCAGCCTGAACACGGTATCTACTCTACCACATAGCTGCCATTTAGCAAAGCTAAATCATTAGCAAGTAGTCAGTACCACAAGGAGACCAGAGCTGAGAAATCATCTCAGTGAGGTTTCTAAGCAAATGGATGTGGTTAAGACCTGAGCAGCTTGTAGCAAGCAGCCCACAAAATTCCAGAGTACAACTAGAACCAGATTAAAACCTAAGTGGGATATGATTAACAAGATAAAAATACAACACAACATAAATAATGCTAATTTGTGGTTTTCTAAGTCACACTGCAGCCCACAGCCATCCCTTTCTTTTTCATTTCTATTCTCATCTGACACCACTGGTTTAGAAGTGTTCTGTGTAGAACAATTAAGAGGATGCAAAGGACAGCAAGTAGTATCACTTCATGAATCAGTCAAAAGTAGCAGGGGAGTGAGGGGGGAAGTATCTGTACAAAGCTTACCATCAGATCAAACTAAATCAGATCCTAAGAAAATTTACAGATGGAATTGGGAAGAGGGTAACAAAAAGACAAAAATTATACAGATTTGTCAATGTTTCTAAAGCAATCTAGGGTCAACATTAATTACAATGGAAGCACCACTTTTGGACTCTGGCACCACAGACTCAAGGAAACAGAAATGTTACGAACATGAAGTAAAGGAAAGAGGACACATAAAACCAAGCACCAAATCCAAGGCACAGGCAACAACACAATTATAAAACCATTGAAGGATTGGTTTTTAAGATATCTAACGTAGGGAAAGATAACAAAAGGATACAGAAGTCACAAATGGCATCATTACTTTAAAAAAAATAAGATGACTCTGAAGATAATTAACAAACACAAATGTCTACTTTCTTAATTTTATGAAATCTTTATGAGAGTCATCCACATACTTCTAAGTATCCTTGAAGAAAACAGGCAAGCTTTTGCAGGTAATTTTCTAGAGCAGACACATTTTCACAGGAAAACAGAAAATGAAAAGGGTGGAGAATACAAGGGGCTTTCATTAGATACAATGTTGAACAAGGACACAGGAAGAACTGCGTTCAAATACCACTTCTGAAACTTACTATTTATATGGTTCTGGTCAAGTCATTTAGCCTATCTGCCTCAGTTTCCCCAACAACAAAATTTGGATAAAACCAGTACCCTCCCTTACAGGGTTTTTATGAAGATCAAATGAGATACCATGTTATCTTAACATATTTCATGCAAATCTTAAAAGTGCTATACAAAAGCTGGTTACTGCCATTTTTTTATTCCCAGGAAACAAATATATATTGGAGACAATGATACAAGATGCAAAATGCATCCTTAAAGGCTCTCTTCTAAAAGAGTATCTCCCAATCCCAGATCTTACAAGATTCCTTAATACACATTAATCATAGAGAACTTTTGTTCAACTAACTTCTGAAAATCAACTATTAACTGAGGCATAAAACAAGATCTGCATTCACGAAAGGTATTTAACCACCATCATAAGGAATGCCCTGCACACGGTATACACAAGTGAGACATTCCCTACATATCAGGGTTTCATAGAGATCTATAGAACATCATGGGGACTACCGATGAATTTCAGGGTGTCCATGAATTTGGATACGGGGACCTTACATCTTTATTTTCACTAACTTCTAATTGATATTTAGCATTTTCTTCAATTATTAATTTTAAAAAGACATTTTTTCTGAGGAGTCCAGAGGTTCCATCAGACTGTCCAAGTGGTCCAAGGCAGGGGGGAAAAAAGATTAAGAACCCCTGCAAAGAGGGTGGGCCCTCCAGGATCCCGTTTGAAATTGACATGAAGTTGATTGTATTATGGCCAAAATACTACAGGGCCACCAAAATAATAATAGCAGAATTCTTTGATGGTGATAAAGAAGAACAAAATGAATATCCACCAATTGAATAATAATAGTAATAAACTGTGACAAAGAAATATAAGGGAATATTATTAAAGAGTAAGAAATGACAAATATGAAAAATCAGAGAAACATAGGACGATTTATATGAAGTGATACAAAGTGAAATAAGTAGAAACTGAAGACATAATGATGACAAAATGGTAAATGAAAGTATCGCTAAAAGTATATTACTGAACTGAGAGACCACTCATGAAGTCAGAGAATAGAGAATGAAACATCTCATTCCTATAGTAGAGATGTAGCAATCTACTAGGACAAAATATTTTACAAATTATCAGACGGAATCACTGCATTTAGGTGTTTTTCTCAATTGTTTTCTTTTTTTTTCTCTGTCACGACGGAGGATTCAATATGGGGAGGAACAGAATTTTTCTCAAGAAACGTCTGTGATACAAAAAAAGAGGAACAACAAAACTTGATAAAAATACCATAGGGTATCATCACTAAGATTCATGCTTATACAAAAGAGTCTGACCTACCCTACCAAGCCACATAATAAAACCAAGTCAAGGATGGAGGAAGCCTGTTAGTGCATGTTTTCTCCCCTGATCAGATCACATCTGGGTTACTGTGTTCAAGTTAGGTATCATATTTCAGCAAGGATATTAATTAATTGGGGAATATCCAGAAGAGGACAAATCATGATGGTAAAGGATCTCTAAAGCATTATACAATATCAGTAACAATTAAAGAAACTGAAGATATTTATCCAGAAGAAGAGAAACTAGAAGAGCTGTCACATTAAAAACAAACTTAGACATTTTCGGCTTGTCCCCAGAGGGCAGAAGTAGGAAAAATGGGTTGAAACTGCAAATGGCACATTAAAATTTGATGTGAAGGAAAAACTTCCCAACAATTAGAGCTATTAAAAAAATAAAATAGGCTGCCTCGGGTGGAATTTCCCTCACTAGAGATCTTGAAAAGGTTGAACTGCCACTTGTTGAGCATGACACAGAGGGGATTCTTGTTCAGGTATGGGTGTTTCAGAGATTCATTTTAATTCTGAGATTCTGTATTACTCTGAACAGTCATGGCAGATAGGCAATGAGACAAGCCCAGAAGACAGTAAGAAAAAGAGACTGGCCTGAACTGAATTTGGGAAATTACACACATAGCATTTCCATTAATCTTAAGATGATCCAATTTTAATACATTTTAATATGATGATGCTATATGGCTTTGAATCACAGGAAACTGTGATCTGTGAAGGAACAAAAAATGGAAGTGACCCAATGGGCAATGGAGACATACATGACTGGCATAGCTGCTGGAGCAAGGGTTACACTTCCATAAAGGAAGTAACGTAAATGGGAAAAGTGAATCGCTATTTACATACATTTAAAATGGGTATACTCTTATTCCACTAAGAACCTTCTGGCACACTATAATATCCTTTATATGTTGTAATAGTTTCTGGTTTGAATTCGATTTTGTCTAATACTAGTCAGTGTCCCTCCCACTTTTCATGACTTGGCAATAGCATGGAAAATTTCAGACCAGCTTTTCACTTGAAATCAACTTAGATTGTTCTGGATTAAATATTGGTATTTTTTTCAAGCAGTGTATTAATGGGTTCTGATTTTATCGTCTTGTAACTTTCACAGAAGGTAGAAAAGGGAAAGCTGAAAAAAAGATGAATTACTTGATGTCAACAAGAAGAAACATTTATTAAACACCTACCATGTGCCAGAAAGGCAAACACAGTTCTTATCCTGAAGAAATCATAATCAAATGAGGAGAAGACAACATGCAAAAAGCTATATTCAAACAGGAAAGGAACTAGCAGTTAAGGGGTTAGCAAACAGCTCCTTACAAAAGGTGGGATTTTAGCTAAGACTTGAAGGAAGTCAGGAGACTGAGATGAGGGAAAGCATCCCAGGCAGGGGGTACAGCCATTTAAAAATGCAGAGTCCTGGAGATGGAACGTCTTGTTTGAAGAACAGTAATGAGGCCAGTGTTGCAGGAATGCAGAGTAGAGTAAGGTATAAGTCTGGCAAGACAAGAAGGGTACAGGTTATGTATGAAAGGCTTTAAAGCCAAATAGATCGTTTTTATATTTGATCCTGGGGGTAATAAGAAGCCAGTGGAGTTTACTAAAGAAGGGCGAGAGGATGGTGGTGGTAACAGTGATAGGGTGGTAGACTTGTACCATGGGAATATCACTGACAGCTGAGTGGAAGAAGGGAAGTGCTGAAGACCTGAGGCAGGAAAACAACCAGAAGGCTGTTGCAAGAGTCAAGTATAAGGCCTGGACTAGGGTGGGGGCAGGGTCCCTGAAGAGGAAGGGGGCATATATAAGAGATGCTATAAAGGTAGCATTGACAGAACTTGGAAACCAATTAGATAAGGGGAATGGGAGTTAAGGAGGACACCTAGGTTGTGCACCTGGGTGCCTGAGCTCACTACCTAGGTAAGGAAAAAAGAGATATAAGGAAAAAGAGATGACATCTGTATTAATTGCATACAAAAAAAGATGAAAATGATATCAAGTAACTGTACAGTTGGAAAAGAAGGTGAACCTATCACATAACAAACAGATGAATACTCTGACTGCCACAGCATATGATGCATGCACATTATTTAGTATAGTCTCCAATTATTCTCTTGGAAGAGAATACATTCTTTGTTATTCTTATTTCTATTATTAATTCAAACTTAACAAAACTGCCTGAAGGAAGTTCCCCTGCTTCTACTAATAACTTTTAACTTGGACTTCACCTTCATCAAAGATAACAGTTTCTCCAGGAAGTATCTTTCTCCCACCCCCAGTCTATTTCTCTGGCAACCCTTTGAAGACCTAGTTAGTGATTTAACCAATTCAGCTTTCTGAGTATGTTCACATTTCATCAGCAATGATTTTACCTTAGTTGTTTAATTACTTATCTTTTGGGGTGGGAAGCTTGTTTGTGATCAATGACTTCCTCGTAGCAGTCAAGCTTTTCATATAAATTTTTCAGTCTCTATGCTTCCCAAATATCCATCTCCCATCATTATAGAGCTGCTGAATTTGTTGGGTAGTTAAGTCTGTGTTTGTAGCGCACGTTTCTTAATTTTGTAAATTCTGTGCTACAGTTTTTTCAGTCTTCTTTTGTTCTCCATGAAAAAATCACTGTGATCTAAAGTAAATTATTTCTATCCTTCTGGAAGACTGAAGTATTTTTCTTAACTCTTGCAGCACTTAAATTTTAACGTGTGTGTGTGTGTGTGTGTGTATGTGTGTGTGTGTGTTAAAGCTTGGATTCCTCCTTATTGGGGTCCTACGCATTCTATTTAATTCTGGGAAATTTTCATGGATGATTTCCTGAAATATAGTATCCAGATCCTTCCCTCCTTCCCCCATTCTTTATGACATCAGTAATCCTGTTACTATTTTATCATAATCTCACTTCTCAGTATTTTTCTTGGGTTGATGTATATGGATAAAATTTGAATAATTCAATGATTTTTGAGCCCATATTTTCTATCTGTTCTTCATTATGTACAATTCAGTTTTCTACTGCAATAAATCTATTAGTTGTCTGCATGGATTGTGAGAATTTTCTATTATACAATTCATACTACTAATAAAATGATAATAACTAACATTTACACAGCACTTTCCATATATTTTTTCATTTGAAGAGAGAGAAAAAGACTGACAGACAGACAGACATAAGTCTAGTAAGTGTCTTTGGCAGGGTTTGTACTCAGGTTTTCCTGAATCCAAATCCAGCACTACATGTACTACAGCACCTAGATGCCCTCTCACTTTTTCATTATTTACTCCTATTCTTTTCCTAACTTTGAATTCCATTTAATTGCATGAAAATAAAAAATCCTTTGAGTTTGTTCTTTGCTCTATTTTTAAGTATAGCAAACAGCTACTCAATTTCTTTGAAGTATCCCTTTGAAAATGTCCTTAGGATATCTTATGTTGTTTCTAATTTCATTTCCATTGTTCCCAGTATTTCAGGTGATTCATTTGCTCTGAAGCAGGGCATCTTAACCTTAACCTCATACACATGAACTTGTTTTTAAAAAAAATATATATTTTGATGACTATCTTTCAATATAATTCTCTTCCTTTTTATTTTACACATTTAAGATACATTATTCTGTGAAAGGGGTCCATGACTCACAAAACGTTAAGAACCTCTGATCTATAATATTTTTAGCTGCAAGAGAACTTTGCTTTGATCATTTAACAAGTAGTTGAATGGGTATGAATACTTCGGCTGTTTCTCTTCTTTGTGGCGTGTCTATGTGTTACTGGAGTTTGGCGTTTTGTTTTTTAAGGATTTCAGTCCTCTCTCTACCGACAGAAATAGCAGTGTTGGAATCCATTTATGTGTGAGAAAGCTAAATCCTTTTCATTTTAAAAACACCAAAAGCTCAGACTATAGCAACTATCTGTAAGATATATACATACATACATATATATGTATATATATATATATATATATGTATGTATGTATATATCTCAGACACTTCATTAAAATCCAAATGAATATGATTTGTGTATTATTTGAATCCAGTTAACATATGTTATATGGAAATGTGATTTGGTTCAAAAGGCCTTAACCACTGAAAATTCACAAGTTAACTGATTTTAAAATATAATGAATGAATTAATAGAGTGAATTCACATCTCACAGACCTATCACTTATTATCAAGTAAAGGATTTGTATTTAGATTACATATGTGTATTACTATATCCTCAAAACTGAGTCTAAATGTATTTTTCATAGTTCCTCTGATAGAAAATGTGCAGCATTATTGTTTCTACAATAAGGTATTTGGAATATATGTTTACTTAAATTCACCTTACTCTACCCTGCCCCTACCCTCATATATAAAAATATAGCAAACAATAGGCAAACTCTTTGAAATATTTATTATAAATACTTGGTATAATTTAGCCACTAAGTATCTCATACTGAGGTCTGTGCTCACATTGCTTTCCAGATATTTCATATGTTGATTATAAATGATCTTTTCTTTTAGATGAATATATTAAAATGCAACATTTCCTACTTTCTCTTAGAGCAGCGGTTCTTAACCTGTGGGTCGTGACCCCTTTGGGGGTCGAATGACCCTTTCACAGGGGTCACAGGGGTCGCCTAAGATCATCAGAAAACACATATTTCTGATGGTCTTAGGAACCGAGACACGGCTCCTCTATCCATCTCCAGGCAGGTCGGCCCACAAGCAGATACGTCCACATATGAGTATTAAAGGGTCGCGGCATTAGGAAGGTTGAGAACCACTGTCTTAGAGAAAGTAATTTCAATCCAAGTAGTATCATCATTCCCTTTAAAATTCCTCTGCCCTGACCGCATCTAAATTTTGAAACGTCAATGTCCCTCGTTCTCCTATAACTTACTACTCCATAGCATTCTCTTGGTTTTAGGCTGTTCTCCAACTTATCTCTCACAGTATGATCGTAGCCACTCCACATCTTTCTTTTTTTGTACTCCAATACCCTGGGCCGGTGGTCTCTGGCTGCCACAGGCCTTCACAGAACCCCTTAAAGAGGATGAAAGACTTCCCCTCACCACCTACCCACCCACCCCACACACAAAAAGAGAACACAAATTTTTTTCTAGAACCAGTAATTCTTGATGCTTTTACTAAAAACTATTAACTGTCACTAGACTTTCTTATTTTGAGACCTATTTTCCTAACTTACTAATTATGTCAATCATATTCCTATTGCCCCTAACAACGTTGTTGGTTTTTCCTGGAAAAGAAGCAATAACGAAGATTTTCAGGTCAGAAATTGCATCTTCTACTTCTACTGTGTTTTATGAAGTATTAGCAGGAATTCAAGAATACTGACAACAATTAGTCTAACTAGAACTAGATTTTTTACTTCTTATAAAGATTAGTTAAGAATTCTTAAATCATATCATTAAAGACATATCAATCAAGACATTAAAGATTCACTTTTTAATTAAAACTATTTAGTTATTTAAGGAAAAATACCCAAAAGAGAGGCATAATGAACAAGTATTGAGTCAGAAAGACATGCACCCATTGAAAAATCACTTAATTCCTCTTAGCCTCAGTTTCCTTAACTGTAAAATGGGCATACTATCTGCTATACTTACCTCTGCAAGGTGATTTACAAATTTCAAGTGGTATATTTACATTATTCCTATCACCATCATCATCATCAAATGAGACCTGTGAGAATTAGCTCAACCTTTCTTTTTCACTCATAATCACTCTTCGGTATTTTACAAGGAATCAAATTTAACCCTAAACTTTTTCATGTCACTTTTATATTTAACTGAAATATTTAAAAATGATTGTCCTGTAGAAATCACTTTAAAAGGCTAAATAAGTTTTGTGTATTATGAAACAAATTAAAATTTTTAAATGCAATATGACTACTGCAAGACTGCCGTCTGCCTTTGCCCAATGCCCACCTGCCCTAAACATTGCGCAAATTAAACTAAACTTTAATTTTCTTGCTAATTATTACATGACCTTATCAACTTTCTAACAAGCCACATAAGAACCCTTGGTTACACATTGCCAAATATGATTTAGGTATTTTTGATAACTAACTATTTTTTTCAAATATATCTTACTGTGGAGGGACTTTTCTTCCATTAAAGATCAAGAATACAAAAAATATTCCTTACTTCAAATCATTCTATCAGTAAACATTTACTAAGCACCTAACTCTGTGCCAGATACTGTGTTATATGCTAAAAAAAAATTAGGGCTAAATACATACCAAAAAAAAAATCCCTTCTCTTAACAAAAATGACTTTTACAAGCTGATTCTAGTAATAAATCAGGATTTGGGGGTCTTGAAATCTTCTGACTTCAAGTAAATTTAAAGAGGTTGAACTAGTTAACTGTTTTGTTTTTTTTTTAAATCAACAGATCTACTAAGGGTTCTCCCTACTGCAGTGTCTGGAAGGAGACTGTTACTAGGGAGCCAGCATTTAGTCACCTCTGTCTAGATTTCTGTCAGGGTCCTTTCTGTTTCTGTCAGCTAAGGATTCCTAATTATGGCAATTGAACATTGCCTAGAAACCAAGCACAACAAAAACCTTTCTTCTCTTCAAATTCCTACCAAGATCTACCAGTTTTCGTTTGGTTTGTATGTTCTATTTTGTCAAAAAAAGAAACACAAGTACGACTCCCCAGAAACTCTCCCACCCTGGTCCTGGTTTAATTAGGAATTTCTTCATAAATGGAGGAGCCTACAGTGAGTGGTATTTTTATGTGTGTGTTTATGGAAGCTCCATTGGGGCGTATTATAAAATGCTTCAGAAGCTCAGCAAGTTCATTCTGACAGAGTTCCAAAAGCATAGTTTTCATTTTGGTAACTTTGTTCAAATCGAGTACTGAGATTCTCAAAAAGGTTTCCTTTGAAAATACATCATTTAAAAGGCATTTCAACAAAACTACATCTACTTTGAAAAGCTATTTATTTCCTTCCACACCCCCCCAACAGGATTCTATTATCATATTAGCAATGTCCTGTTCCAATGACATTATCTTTTAATCTCATTCATATACAGATGAGCAGTGGGGAAATGACAATGCTTGAAAAAATGTTTCTCCTGGGAAAAGAACAGAGTAAAATGTACCAGATGACCGTGGTCTCCTCCTTAGGGAATAGACAATTCCCAATGAAGTCAAGAAGAAGAATATAAGGACAGATGAGAAAACTAAGTAATAAAATAAGAGATCAATTTGACTTTGAAGAGTGACTTTGTTCACTTTTTTTTTAAACTGGAAGATGCCTTTGCTCTATGAAAATCCAGGGAAAAGTGATATCAGTATCTAATGCAATGGCAAGCTCATTATTAACATTCAACAAATATTAAATCACTCATAATTGGTATATTTGGGGATGTTTCTCTTTGGGGAGTGGCAGCTTAAAACTCTTCATACTTGGTAGATTTTTGAGAATGGTTATTAGATGAATTTTGTAATTCATCTTCCTAGCCAAAATCCTACCCATCCTTCCAGGACCATGTGGTAAGCCACCTATTTATGAAGGCCTGTCTTAATTCCAGCAATCTGAAATGATCTCATTTTATTCTAATCCTTCATGGTCTTTTGTACCTGGTACAGATGAATCCCTTCAATTAACAACCATTTATTACATGCCTACTAAGTGCAAGGGATACAAAAACAAAAAAGGGAACATCTTTGCTAGTTTGAGATGCATGCCACATATCCTTTCAGAACTCTCTAACAGGTCACTGGAAACAGGGGACTGAAAGTCAGGGGAGAAATGACAGTGGAATATATAGAGCTATGAGTCATCTGCACTGAGGTGGGTGCTTATGATAACCAACAGAATGTAGAGAGAGAAGAGAGATCAGGAAGAAACCTTGGGAAACACCCAGCATAGGGAAGAGTATGCTATGGATGATGAGAGCTTAGCAAAGGAATCTGAGGAGGAGCAGGTCTCAAAACTTTTCTCAGAGAGAAAAGTAAGCAGAAGAGATTAGTCAACAGTAACCAATACAACTGATACAAAGAGGAGGATGAAGCCAGAAAAGGTCATCAGATGTGGCCATTAAGAGATCTTTGGTAAATTTATAGAAAACAGCTTCAGATAAAGGATGAAGTGAAAACCAGACTGCAAAAGGGTTGAGGGAATGCTGTAGAATCAGTGACTGAAGACAGTTTTTTTCAGGAGTGTGGTTGAGAAAGGGATGGAAGGTACAGGATGAAAGCTTGAAGTCACAGTATAGTGAAGGCTGAGGGACAAGAACAACTTGAGAATGCTTGAAGACAGAAAAGAAGGAACCAGTGGAAAGGGAAAGGCTGGAAAATTCAACAGACATAGAGAAAGCAGATGATCAGGGCTGTAATCACATGGATAAAACTGAAGGGATGGAAGCTGAACAAGATAAAGCTCACATAATGAGGAGCTGGCCTTGGCAAGGAAAAGGTCCACTTAATTCTAAGAGGCTAGAGGAAATGCCGAGAGAGTAAGGAGTCATGCCAAGGGGCTCTCACATGAAAAAGAGTAAGGGATTCTAGCTGAAGGGTTCAATTTTCTCAGTGAAATTAGAAGCAAGAACTTCAGCTGAAAAGATGGGTATGGGGGGATTGTAGGAGACTTAAGAAGAGGTTTAGATGTTTCTGTAGCACGGTAGGGAATCAATTAAAGAGGAGTAAAAGGATTGTCTTGCTGCATCGAAGGTCTAGCAGAAATTAGACAACATAAATGCAAAGTGTCCTAGGTCAGCCTATTTGAATGAGGAGCAGAGGAAGTTGATGATGGGAGTGACTCAAGGCTGGGGTTTGGCGAGGGAAGAGTAAGACAAGAGATCAAAGGGATTCATGAGTAGGTGACATTATGGAACTGAATTGGTTAATTAAAAGGCTGAGATTTGGAAAGGATGAAGGTGCAGTTAGAGCAGGAGTAATCACCAGAAAGAAGACTGAAAGATGGAGGAACTGGGGGTCATGATGTGGGTAAACAATAGGTTTAAGCACGGTGAGGTATAAAGGGAAAGAGGATGGTAAGAAATTGTGATCAGATAAAGAATGTCAGTTATCAACCAAGGAAGTGGAACATTTGCAGCTAAATGGTGAGACCTATGATGAGAACATCCACAAAGAACTGAAAGATTAGGGCACCTTAAATAATAATAACTAAAGAGTGTATTGTCCCCTAGTGTAAGAGAAGTCGTTGATACTGAACTCACTGAATAGAAAAGGAGAATGAGCTGGGGATGGGGAGTCAAGTAAATAACCAGGACCATAATCTGTATGAAAAGGGTGAAAAATTCCAGTAGAGTAAATTTCAAAGGAGGGTAAGTTGTTGAGGATGTTTACAAAGGGACAGTCTGGAAGTGGCAGCGGGGAAGAAGGAATATTTTGACTCTTTCTCTGGGACCAGTGGATTGAGAGGTATGAGAGAAGGTACAGCCAGCCAGTGCTAGATAAAACAACGAAGGCTGCAACAGCATCTGGGAAAAGTCAGGCCTCTGAGGGCAAACGGATCAAAAGGTATAAAAGGAAGAGGTCCCAGAATAACAGGATGTTTGTTCATCATGGAATTCCAGAAGGCCTAGTGAGAAGAAATGAAGAGTGACACAGGAAGGGTGGAGTTAAAGAGAACAGGGGTGAAAGATTATGAGGATAAGAGTTGGAAGGAGGTGACTTCTATATCAGCAGTGATTAAGTAACTCTGGGGTAAGGAGAGTGACAGGTGGTGTGACTTCACTAGTCATACAGCAAATCAAGATTTGCACCAAAATCAGTTCATTGCAAATCTTCTAAATTAACAAGCTCTATACATTCATATATAAAATTCACCAGTTATTTAAGATTTGTCCTTTTCCCTCTTGCATTCTTTGTCATCAAAACTTGCCAATTCTTCTCTAAAACTATTATGAGGGGAAGCCAGTAAAAACTGCCAAGTATGCAAAGGAGCAGGGTTTCACAGGATGTAGCAAGGCTCCTGGCTGATAAATTAAAGAAGTATAAATGAAGACAGGGAAAACTTAATCTGGATAAAATACCCTACTGACCCAGAAGTTAAGAACAAGAAGTAAGTAGACACAGTCAATTATTCAAGGAGGAAGACCTACCTCTGCTCATTAAACCATTTTGGGGGCAGGAATGCAGATTCCTGTGTATGGAAAATAACATCACTGACAAAGAACCGCCTAACTTGAAGAACAACAAAGGTAGGAGGGTTGGCAGACACTCTATTCAGTGCAGAATTTTAGGGTATGGAGATCAAATAAAGCTTCAATGCAGTGTAACAAGTTGAGATTTCATTGGAGTCTCCAGCTCAAACCTATTTCACATGTCAGTGAAGCAAAGAAGGGTAGCAATAGGCTCAGAATCCTCAGTGACAGCATGTCTGCCCTCTCTCTTTCCACTTCAGATGGTGTGGATGGGCAATATTTCAATCCTCTGCTGTGTTGTTGGAAATCATAATCCACTTGACTGGCTTATATCTGTCATACTTATTGGAACCATCTCAAATCCAGAGATAATTACTAGAGGACGTTTTGCAGACTTGCTAATATTCTATTATCCCAAGAAAGCTGGAGAGAAGAACTGTGATGATGGATTGTGATCTCTAACAAATCCTAAGAGTCAGGTTGGTAATGGGCTGAAAGGTTGCTCAATAAAGACTGTACTTAAGAAGGAGGCATTTTTATTCTATTATGTACAAGTTGTGATGCTAGGACCTACTGCTGATAAGATATCACTGAAAGCCTGGCTTCTAATGTCTCCCACAACCCAGATGATTTATTTTATCACAGTTTGGCTTCCCAAACTGCCACTTAGTAAATCAAGAAGCATTTATTAAGTGTATATTGTATTGCTAAGCACTGTGTTAAGTGCTAGGTAATCAAATATGAAGAACGAAATGCTTTGTTTAAGGAGGTTACATTCTCACAAGTGAGCCGCTAAGTAAATATATAAGTATATACAGATGAAAATAAAGAGAATAAATACAAAGTGGTTAAATACAATTTAGTCTGGGAGAGAGGGCACAGAAAAGGATAATAAATCAGGCAAAGCTTCAAGTAGAAGATAATGTTTGACTTGCATCTTAAAGGAAGAGGTAAGGAGGGATGCACGGTAGACAGCCAGGACAAAGGCACGGTGGCCAAAGCTGAACCTTTGTGTGAGAAGAACAGAGAGAGCCCGTTTAGGTAAATCCCAGCATCTGGTCGAGGGCTTATTCAAAGAGGCTAGGAAATTAGTTGGGATCAGGTTACAAAGAGCTGAAAAAGCTAAAAGTAGGGATTTCTCTTTTATTCTGGAGGCAACAATCACCTGAATTTACTGAGTAGAGGAAAGGTTTGTGTTCAGACCTAGGCCAAATATAAGGGATGTAAGTGGGAAATAGTGCCAGTACTTTAGTCCTTCCAAAGTACCAGAGATATTGAAGAAGGAGGACACCATGACTCAGAGTCCTCACACTCTACATTTCTCCTTTTATGACCTATTAACCCTCCTCTGCTTTCCCCACCACCCACACCTCCCAAACTGAACCTTACAGTCTCCTTCTATGCCTCCTCCTAGCATGAGTGTGGGCGGCACGCCCACTGAGAAACCTGCACTGCCGTCAGAACCATTCTGATGGTTATTAGCATCTCCTTGTCATAGCAATGATTTTACCCGTTTATGCAATATTACATCTTGCAGCCCCTGGCCGCGGCTCTAGCTTGAATTATTACATTCTCATTCTTATTCACACTCTCTCTCTCATTTATATTTTCCCCCATCTCTGAAATGTTCATGAAGGTTGAACTGGTTATATCTATAATTCTGCATTCTCTGATTAGATAGTACATTGCATCTTCTGGGACTGACTGAGACCCGGCTAAACGTTGATGACACTGCCTCTCTTCCCTGCTTACACTTTCTTTCATATGCTGTACTCACTGGCCATAGCCAGGGAACCCCAACATTCCTTGTTCCCCATCGTTGCTTCTAGACTCACCTTCTATGCTTCCCCAAAACACTCTCACATCTCCCTCATTCTCAACAGCCCTGACTTAGTCCCACCCTACCACTAAATAACATCCTAAATCTTTGTTCGTTTTCATCTAAACCATCTAAGATCAGTGTCTGTTCCCTTTCCTCTCACTCTTATGAAAACAACTGGCTTCCAACCATCGTCTTTCAAATGAAACTGCTCTCTCCAAATTTACCAATGATTTCTTTCATCACTCAATCTAATAGCCTTCTCAGTCCTGACCTTTGCTGACCTCCTGGCAGCGTTTGATACTTTGGATTCCTTCCCTTCCCTTCCTAGGTAGTGTCTCCTCCCTAGGTTTTCATGACACTGCTCTTTCCTGGTCCTCTTGCCATACATCTGATTCTTTCCTACTTTTCAATCTCCCTGGCTAGATCTTTATCTAAACCCACTGAGAATGGGTTTCATCCAAGGCTCTTTTCCAGGCTCTCTTATCTTTTCACTATATATAATGTCAGTTCCTGATGATGCCAAGATCTATATACATAGTCCTAGTCTTTCTCTTGAGCTATAGTCAGTCCTGTGCCATCAACTTGCCTTTTGATCAAGACATCATTGAGACATCAAACTGGATGTCTCACAGGCATCGCAAATTCAATAGGCCCAAAATGGAATTCATGATCTTTCCTCCAAAACCTCCCCCTCTTCCAAAGTTTCCTATTACTACTGAGCACACCACCATCTTCCTTCCCAATCACCAGGCTTGTTGACTAAGGCATCATCTTGGACTCCAGATTCTCGCTCACTCCACAAATCTTTACCTTGGTTTGCCAAATCCTGATGTTGAAACATTTTCCCCTTCTTTCTTCTGATAAACCTGACACAGACCTTCATCACTTCAAACCTGAACTAATACAACAGCCTTCCAGTTGATCTTCTTCCCTCAAAAGGTTCTCCTTGTTCTAATCCATCCTTGACTTCACTGATTCCTATCCTTTTGTTATACTGGTATGAAAGCTTTACCAAATAACCTTCCCGAATTACTATATTCACTTGATATTTATACTGAATGTATCTATATAATCTAGTACAGTATGCAATCCTTCCCTGTCGAGACTGTTTTATTCTTTGTATTTGTCTGCCCAGAGCCTATCACACAGTAGGCACTTAATAAATGAATGAATGAATAAACCTAACTAAATAAGGTCTTCTCTCTTACTCTAGGTTTTACCTTTCCAAAGACCTCTCTTACATATACAAACACTGACACCACTGTTGTTCTTTAGATTGCTAGGAAATGAAGGGTCATTCAGCATTATGAACTTCCTAGACACATTGACATCCCTTGCTTTTACATCACTATAATTTCTCCTGTAACCATCCCCTCCAAAAGAGTCATCAATTATGACAAAGAATTTTTTTTTACAAAGGAAGAGGAAAAAAAAAATCCATCCAAACTGGTCAATACATAAAAAAGACATTAAATCCAATGCTTCCCACCTGCCCCCCCAACCCACCTCTGCAAATTTTTAAACAAGTATTTCTAACATCACTCATGGCTTAAAGAAAGAGAGATGCTCTGCCTTCTCTTCAATTACCTTTTCAATGTTAAATGTTAAAAACACACACACACACACACACACACACACACATGCACATATACACAGAGGCACTGATGCTACGGGGAAAAGCATTAGCATAAATATTGGTTTGGCATAACTTATATTTTTCTTACACTTATGGAACTGAAGAGCTTGCAATCCTCCCCTGCCTCACGCACTTTGTAAACATCAGCAGAAAACTAGTTCTATCATCAGCAAACTGCTCAGGCCTAGCTTTGAAATCTGGCTACTGTCACCTACCACATCATGCGCTTTCTGATTAGGAATAACTAACTAGTTTTGACTTAAAAAAAAAATCACTTAATAAAAGTCAAACAATCCAAGCGTAGAATGGGCTTAACCTTAGGCTGCCCTGTTGGCCAACATACCTGACAGATATCTGAATATCTTATTTCAACAACTGGAAAAGACAATTCACTCAGAAACAGCCCTGAAAAATCCATTAGTTCAACATATTTTCCCAGGCCTTTTCAACACACCCACATACACCCCTACACACAGTGTTATAACAAAGATGTGCCTATGGGCACCAAGTAGCAGTAACTTTCTGGAAGTTAGTGAGGATCTCATTTTAAATTTTTGTTAAAATTCTTCCTTGTGCCTCCAATCTGATTTCTTTTTGGCTCAGCTTAATTTCTTCTGGGTTGGTGGTCCCATGGCAAACTACATGGTGCTTGTTAATCAAGGCATCCTATCACATATCCCATTTGCTTTCCCACCTAGAACAACTAATGGTTAGGGAGAACACTCAGCAATGTAATCCACTTTCCACCTCAGCAGGGCAGAACGTCAGCCTGCCAACTTGCCCAACACAATAGAGTAAACATCTTGCATTTACCTTCCCTGATAAATTACTTTAAGGGGGTAAAATGTGGGGGAAAAAAAATCATTTCATTTTGCTGCTGCCCCACCTCATCTGTTAAAGTTTAATTTTTTGTGCCCTGAGAAAAATTAACTACAAAACGTTCCCTATTCAATACTTCCCACAAATGATGAAAGAGATACTGTTGTCCCTCTGCTTAAGGGAGAATCTTGATGTTTAGGGGAACAACAAAAGAACAACTGTAAGGAAAGTCCAGGCATTGATCTGTAGTTTCCATTAATCAATCTAGCTCTGCATGAAACACAGTCATTTAGAAAGAAGTAAGATAACGAAGAATTATAGAATAGGAAGTGATTTTTTTAAAGGTCAGTTAGCTAACTCCGGAATCAGGAAGACCTGGGTTCAAATGTGACCTCAGACACTTACTAGCTGTGTGATTTCTGGGCAAGTCACTTAACACCTCAGTTTCCTTATCTGTAAAATGAACTGGAGAACAAAATGGCAAAATGAAACAAGGATTCCAGAGAGAAACAAAGAATAAAAAGGATCTGAGGAGGCTAAGGCATAAAGCTGTGTTGGAAGATTGGAAGGTAGAAAAATTGGATACAGCAAAGAAGGACCACTGAACACTTCAAATGAGCAGAGATGGATAGAAGAAGTAGTTCATAACACCCTAAGAAGAAGAGGAGTTAAAGGGATAAGACTGTAATGGTAGAGGTTGGTGGCTCCCAGGAGAAAAGGAGGTACTGAGGCTGCCACTTGTCAACATGACATTAATAACAACGAGGTTAGTCTGTTGTCTCCTATCTATGAGGTGACCAAGAGCTTCCAAACCTGACTGACCATTGTTTACCTCTGCTCCTTCATGGGGTGACAACTTATATTGCCAGAAGCTGAGAATTAAGAACTTTTGAGGAAGACACTGGGCTCTGGGCACTGTGTGGTTTTCATGCTTGTTTCTAATGAAAGTCAAGGACTTGAAAAAAAGAAAGCAGAATTTGTGAAGCAAACAGCTGATGAAAGAAAGTGATGAGTGGCTGAGAACGAGATTTGGATTTCTGAATCATGGGGCCTAAAAAACAGGGATGCAATCTCAGGGCCAGGGACGAAATACAACTGACCAGGTTGGTTAAAAAATGCATTTTGTCTAGAGTCTTACAAATCAAAAGGCTTTAGGCAAAGAGAAAAGGGAAATGCACAGAGCCTACATATAGCCACCAGGCTAGATACCTAAAGAGTTTTTATAATGTGTAAAGAATAGTAGTACACATGACCAGATGAAGCTATCCAAGAAAGGCTTATAGACTTTACGCCAGAGGGAACTTTAAGAGTTCATCACATGTCACCTTCTCATTCTATAGATAAGGAAACTGAGGCAAACAGAGGTTTGTTTTTTTTTAAGTGCCTTAACCAGGGTCATAGTGTTAGTAAGTGCCAGAGGTGAAACTGGAATTCAGTTCTTCCTGATACCAGTCAACTGTTTTTTCTACAAGACCAATTACCTCAGACACCCAATCCTATGCCTTAAGGATATAGCCTCAGTTATCTAACACAAATGCATAAAGTATAGGAAACAGATAAGGTTAATTAGAAATTTTAATGCAAGTAGGCACATTTGAACTCAAAGATATCACTGAGACCCAGCGGGAAGAGACCTATGACTGAAATAAGTCTCAGGGGACATCTTCTTTGAAAGGAAGGAACGAGGCTGGGTGAGGGACGGGTGGGTAGGGATAAGTGAGTATCACTTTATTTTAAGACAGGGTTCATCCGAGTATAACTAAGAATCACAGGGAGATAACAGTTGTAGGAAATAACTTATTTTGGAGGAACAATGAAAGGAGAAACAGAAAAAATGTACTATAGAACAACAGGAAAGAAGGGAGAATGATAGATGAGTTCAAAAAACTATCAAAACTGACATGAAAACATGATAGAATAAAGGCACACTTCAGTCCTCTGGCCATCTGTAATGGGCATTCTGCTAAAAGCAGAGCAACCATTTATTGCTGGGTTTGACAATGATAGTTACAGCCTTCCAGAAAGGTAAAGAAACTGATTAGAGGATCTGCTATCGCGGACCTGAGTCTGACCCAGAGTCAACACCAGCATAAATAAGATGAATTATTTGTCAGGAATGTCACCTTCTAATAGAAAGGAATACAATCGAATAAGATATTTTCCTATTGATAGTGTATGTGATATAATATGATGGATATAAAATCTAAAGTGTTTGTCAACAGTATGTTCCCTGGGTCCCAAGTGATGCCCAGTTATGAAGCCTTGGTGGAGTAAGGTGGGAAATAGCTGTGGAATGACCAATCTGATGTGCCTAGATCAGGAATGGAACAGCTTCTCTGGTACTAAAATCGTCCAAGTACCCAACAGAGTGGGGGTAGGTGAGAGGAGACTGTCTAAGAAACAGAGGCAGGAAAAGCAACGGGTTTTGTAAATAACCACTTTATCTTCAAACCAAAGAGTCTTTACATGTGCATATTTTTCCAAGAATGTGAACTGCTCATAAGTCTTTGCAGCTACATTTGTAAACACTGAAGATAAATAACAGAATTTTAATTTTCAAAAATGAAAGACAATACTGTGCATCAATAAGTGGAACTATTATCCTATTCTCCCAGAGTTTTATTCTCAAGTTCCATCAATGGCATCAAAATGATTTTATCGACATAATAAAATAAATAACCCATAATCATGAAAACATCATACCTCTTTAAGAACCAGCACGCATTTGCCAGGTCCAACAGATTGAGGTAGCTCTGCGATTCTTCCTTTGTTCAGGTAGGGGCCTGAGAAACACCGGTGGTTGATGAAAAGCTGAGGGCAGCAGTATTTCCCATTGACGGTACCTGAATGAAAAAATCAACATGGCTTCTACTTGAGGATCACAATTTTTGTGCATCAGGGAACAACCAGAAATCCGTGTGAATTCATTGGGCTGGCAAAGCTCCCTGAAGAAGTCATCAGACACCCTGACTGACAGGGAGTTCAGAATGAAAAAGGGAACAGGTCTCCAAAAGGAATGTTTACTCCTGGAGAGTTAAAGAAGACAGGGCAAAAATCAAGCTGCATGAATTCAGGTCAAAATCTTGTGAAGCAACTTGAAAAATATCCAGGTACAGAGTTGTAAGTTTTAAAGAAAATGTCTTCCTATAAAAGCAGTTATGATTCCTACAGTACAGAGAGAGATGAACTTGAAATCAGTAGGACCTGAGCTAAAACTATGGCTCAGATATTTACTATTCATGTAACCCTGGTCACTTAACCTCCCAGCTTCAGTTTACTCACCTGAAAAATGGGGGTAATAATCGAATGTATCTCAGTGTTATTCTGAAGATCAAATAAGATATATGTAAAGCACTTTGTAAACCCTTAATGTACTATGTAAATATTAATTACTATTACTGTTGTTATCGTTAAAAAACAGGGACATGTCACTTAATCTTTCTGCGCTATAAGCTGGCATTTAAAATAAAAACAAATTCTAAATCTAAAAGCTCTATGTCCCTGGAAGAAGGCCAATGGGTAAAATTTATTTTCTGGGTAATGACAAAAGACAGTATTTTTTGACGTGTGTGTATGGCAGGAAAAAGTAACAGTTCATTAGGTAAGTTTACTGCTTGTCTCCAGCAAGATCTTATAATAATTCACAGATAAAATTAAGTTAATAGCTAAAGCCTGGATGTAGAGATTCAAATCAACTCTAAATTCTAAATAACACTGATGTTTCAGTTCAAACGATTTCCAGTTGGAATGGGAAGTGTTAACAGATTTCAGGAAGGCTTGTTCTCATGAAGAATTCAACAAAGGACACAAAAGGTAGAGGGTATAAATGTTGTTTTCCTGCATCTAAGAAAAAGGGAGTAAAAGAACAATTATAGACTATAAAAAAGTAGCTGACATGGTTGTTTGAACCATTCTTTTAGACTGAATTCTACACAACTGGCAAGATTATTAAGCCGGCTTTTGCATTTACATGAAAATTCTTCAGTAGGATTAACCCTGCCAAGACCTTCATAGAAAAATAATTTTAGTAAGGCTAGCCATAAAATTACATTTTTTAATGCAAAGATAGCTTCAGATACAGGCATCCTTTCAATGTCTTGCAGCTTTTAACTTAGGATCTTACATTTTAAGATTTCTAAGTTTCTGAACTTCAGAGAATTCAAAGCTAATATTTGGACAGGAAATAGTGTTTCTTAATCAAATATTACCTAATACACAACCACCACTATTATTTTTGTAAATTACCAAAAGTAACATACAGTAGCATTTTCAGGAAATAAAGTATAAGATTTCAAAAAAAAAACCCTCAAATTAATTTTTTCCAAAGAAAAAACACCTCCCACACCCCCCACACCCATGAAACCTATTGTCAATTCTCAAACACAGTCAAGTTGAAGGAATAATAAAAATAATTCTAGCCAATAATCAAAAGACTATCATATTCTGGTAAAAATAAATAGACAAAAATTAACACAGCTACTGGCCAGAAGGTGACAGAAAAGGGAAATGGTATTATCTAACCATATAAGAAATTAGGGGGAAAAAATCCAAGTAATCTCCAAAGAAAAAGAACAAGTTGTAAATATGAGTGAGATGTTAGGATCTACCTAAAAACTCTACCTCTTACCCAGGGCATCAAGGAACAGAACAGCAGCTAGGCCCAGTCTGGCTCAACTCACCTGTTGTGTCTGGCTGAGGAAATGAACAAAGGTCATGAGGTATTTTCTCAACAGGCACTGTGGATGGCAATCTGTTAATAAAGAACAGAACACAACAAAACCAAACAAATCTTACTAGGGACCTCATGCTTAATTAGGAGAACCATGTCTCCCTATTACCTGCTTACACTGTTTTGAGGAAGTCTAGTGTCCTGGAAAGAATACTGGCCTTGGGGTCAGAAGAGACCCATCTTCAAATCTTGCCATCAACCCTGAGCAGTGGCATGCCCATAAGGCAGTCACTTAACCTGAATCTCAGTTTCCTCCTCTGTAAAATGGGAATAATACCTGTAGAACCCACCTGAGGATCATATGAGGTAAAGTATATTTAAAAGTACCATATAATTGCCAACTATGATTATTAATCTCCTGCATGAGAATAAGAGAGAAACCTTAAGAAAGAAACCTGTGGCCACCCTAGTGAGAACAAGAAGGGATGTTTGCATCTTGGGGCAGTGTGAGTAATAATTTCTGAAAAGTTAAATTTAGAGGAGTTGTTCACCATCAATGTTAATCCACAAACCATCCTGCAGTAATAAAAGGGGCCTGTCATCCACATGCTCTCATTTGCTACCATGAGATTTACCACAATAAATTGGAAATGCTGTGTTGCTTCTGATAAGACACTAATTATGTCAAGTCTGTTTTACATTAAGTAAAACACTGACTGATTCAAGTCCAAATATAAGCCACAGATACTGTCATTAATGTCAGTATTATAGGATCCATGGTGGAGGGCACCATGGTGTAGTCATGCAGTGGATGGAATCTGCCCCAGACTCAGGAAGATGAAGGTTCAGCCAACCTGTAAACATTTATTACAGTGGTTCTCAACCTTCCTAATGCCGCGACCCTTTAATACAGTTCCTCATGTTGTGGTGACCCCCAACCATAAAATCATTTTCGTTGCTACTTCATAACTCTAATTTTGCTACTGTTATGAATCGTAATATAAACATCTGATATGCAGGATGTATTTTCATTGTTACAAACTGAACATAATCCACAGGTTGAAAACCGCTGATTTATTAAGTGCTTACTGAGTGCCAGGCACTGGGTTAAGTGTTGGGAATACCAAAAACAAAAACAAAAGACAGTCCCTGCCCTCAGGGTGCTTACAATCAAATAAGGGAGACATCATGCAAACAAATATATACAAAGCCCACCATATACAGGATAAATGAGAAGTAAAATAAAAGGAAAAGCATTTGAGTTAAGAGAGGGGTTAGGGAAGGCTTCCTGAAAAAGGTAGGATTTTAACTGGGATTTAAAGAAGTCAGGGAGGTATTCCAGGCATGGGGGACAACCAAAGAGAATGCTCACCGCTAAGTGAATTGTTTGTACAATAGCCAGGAGACCAGAGTAACTGAATTGAAGAGCACAGGTTGGGGAATAACTTAACTTGCAAGGGGACCAGAAGAGTAAGAAGGGGCTAGGTTACAAAGGGCTTTGATTGCCAAGCAGAGTATTTAGTATTTGTTCCTGGAGGCAATCGGGGACCACTGGAGTTATTGAGTTGGGGGTGGGGTGGGGTGCATGTGTGACATGGTTGGACCTGGGCTTCAGGAAAATTGCTTTAGTGGCTGAACAAAAAGATGTACTAGAGTGAGGAGAGACTTGAGGAAGGAAGACTCACCATGAGGTTACTGCAATAACTCAGGATTCAGACCTAGTTTCTCAAAAGACACAAATAGGCTATACGACTTCTGAGAACTCAAGAAGCAGCTCTAAGACTATAAACTGAAGAACAGTAATTGCTGATCTGCAATAATAGAGGTTGCTTCCTAATTGGGAGTTTCCCATACCAATAAATCAAAGGTCAAGTTTTCTTTTAAAAAGCCACACTTGTAGAACCCTTGGAAGAACCTTGTGGATTGGTCAAGTGTCATTCCTTAAGAGCCACTTCCCTATACGGAAGATGAAGACTGGGGGAATATGTTTTGGTGGTGTTTTTTTGGTTAAAGGCTATTCCTTCTCTTAAGTAAAATAAACAGAAGGATATAATTACATTTCAAATCTCACTGGGTAATTTTTTTTTTACTACCTTTGCAGGAACATTGAGTCCTAAATGTGGGATAACTATTTAACATTTCTTCACATCAATTCCCTCCAAAGTAGAAAGGGGACAGCAAAACTAATCTGTTTCACTGGGCTTAGTAAAAAACAACCAATCAATAATACTGTAAAATCTATTATAAAACATAATGTTATAAAACTGCTTCAAAACCGGGACATTAAGACAGATTGGATATATGACCATGTTTCACATGCTTCAATTACAGCTGTTCAGTGGCTTCTCAGAAACTCCTACGGGTAATTTTGCTAACACAGGAACAGTCGCTTTACCCTTTGATCCTGAACATCTCAATAACTATCAAGAAGTCCAGGCTTCTCCCTCGTTCAGAATACTTTGCCTAGCCAGGGAGTTCCAAAAATCTTAAGGCATTTTTAAGCTTTAGTAGCTTAAAATGGAAGTAAACAAATATTCCCACCATTAAATTGTGAGCTTTTTGAGGCCAGGAGCTAACTTCCACCCATTTTTGTATTCCTAGAACTTCTCACAGTGCCTGGTACAAAGTGGGTACTTAATAAATGCTGATTGATTGGCTGAAATATTCTTTAAAGCATGTATACAACTTGCCTCCCCCTGCCCCCTTTTTTGGGACCCTAATTGTCATTTCATCAATGTGGGAGTCCTGGCTGATGTCAAAGGTCCCTCCATAGATAAACACTGGCAGTGTACCTGTAACTTATAGCTTTACAGTTGCCCAGGGCACTAGGAGGTACCATTTCTTGCCCAAGATCACACAGCTAATATGTTTCAGAGGCAACCCTTGAAACCAGATCTTCTTAACTCAGAGGCCAGTCCTTTGTCTTCTGTGTTATACTGCTGGGCACGGCGCCCCATTAATAATAAAAAGAATTCTGACAACAGAGCCCGAATTTACTCTATTTGAACTAACTGTTGCAAATCATCTCTGCTATGCTTTTTCTTTCAAAACTGCTAGGTAGCACCGAACGGATGTTTTAAAAAATACATGACATTTTACTTGGAAAAATGAATGAAACAAAGAGAGGAAAAGAAACTTCGAAGGCTGATTTGAAATGTGACCTGATAAGTGAATGAATGTCCTTATGGCCTCTCTCAATAAGCCCATAATGCAAAGCATATTGTTTCCACTGTTTTGACCTTTTCCCCCTTCAGATCTCATAAAATGCTTTGTTCCAGCTCTCTAATGCAAAACTCTCTAATGCATTTATTACACATTAATCCGTACCACAGCTGCATCTCATAGGCCTCTGTGGAACTGTAAGACCCATGAGGACAAGAGCCATGTCTTATCTAAACTTTGTACCTCTCTCTGCATCTACGTTATTATACACACATTTCACATTCATTTAATTGAGTTCTGGGAAAAGAAAACCTTAAATTGTTAGAGGAACACGGCATGGCTTGCTTTCAACTGTCTATTTCAAGAAATGCAACTCAATAGGAGTCCAAAAACTAGTCTGTGGAAGGCATCATGCTAGGGACTGGGAATGTGTAGCTCAGAAATCACAGTCCTTGAAATTATTATATTATTTCTTAAAAAATTATCCAGCTTTATTCAGTATTCAGAGAGTCATTTAGCAAGTAAAAGATACAGTATGGGGGCTCCACCAGTCATTCAGCCTTGCTTAGGATATAATCTGTATATTCTTTGGGGGCTGACTTTAGAAGTTAGCGGATTGTAAGCTTTTTGAACAAAACAAAGAAAAGACTAAGAAGCTTGATTATAGTAAGTACAAAAAGCAAGGATGATACTGTAATGACACTGAGATGTGAGACAGATGGTCTTTCTGTCATGGTCAAGTAACTATTAGCTATTGAAGGCCTGTCTCTCTTCTATAATGGAAATCGAAAAAGAAAGGCTTAAAGGATGCTCCTTTGTGCTCCAGGTTATCACAGAGAATGAAGTGATCCTATAAAGGAGGATGAAAAAGAGCTTCAAGTCTGGAAACTGAAGGGGGGGAAAAAAACTCAAAAGGCAAAATGAAATTCTGAACTCTTTCAGGAGGTAAGAGGGAGAAAGACAGAGGAGACAGAGAAGGGAGAACACTGAGCATCTAGAGCTAAATAAAAGATAGGAAGTTTCTCTGAAAGACCAGGGAGCTGGATATTCTAAGGAGGATCTGGCTGCTTTTCTTCTAAAGACTGATGGTATGGAAGATGTCCAAGTCCTTATCATCCAGTAAAGGTCAGAAGAAGAGATGAGTTATGGATAAAGAGAACTCTGTTGATCTGCTGCAACAGAAAGGAGCTCCACTGTGTTCTCAGGGCATGGATGCAGGAAGGGACCAGGAACATTTGAAGCATCATCAGACTTACTGATAATTACCCACTCTGAATGATTCATGATAATGCCAGACCCTAGAAAAATTCTAAAGATTATGAAGCCTTAGGCAAGAAACCAAAGACCTTAGGAACAAGGATAGGGTGTCCCCCCAATCATTGTTGGCAAAGACATGATGAAAAAATGGTGAATTTGGAAAGGGATACCTGATAAATGGATTTTGATTAAAATTAAAATTAAATTAATTAAGACAGAATTACAGCATCTTGGACAGGGAAGAAGGGTAATCTAACAAGGGCTGTTTTTGTTTTTTAAAAAAAAATATGTATCTACCTAGAGTTTTATAAGTCTAATTAAGGCATAGGGATAGGAATTAGATTTGTGATTCCATTGACATGGGAAACAACTCCCACGTGAGAGAATTCCTTCTACCACTGAAGGCCATCACCTTATCTACAATTTATAGTTTTATAGAATTATCTAGGGCATGGAGAGTTTAGAGGACTGGCTCAAGGTCATCATACAGCCATAAACTGGCAAGATTTGACTTCCTCACCTTCTTGGCTCTGAGGCTGGCTCTCAACCACAATGTCTTTCCTATAAACAGGGCTTTAAACCCAAAAATGATTAACTGAATGAATGAGTCTTACCATCTATTCCGCCATTAATCCCTGAGATCCACCCCTGCTGTTGTGTCCTCCAGATTCCAGGTTACTGACATCTGACCTGCCACTGTAACCCTAATGACTCTTCAGATTTGTCATTTGTCCTACTACTGCAATTTAAATAATAATAGTTAACATGTATATAGCACTTATTAGGGGCCAGGCACTGTAAAAATATGATCTCATTTAATCTTCACAACAATTCTAAGGGTAGGTGCTATTATCACCCCTAGTTTGCAGATGTTACAAGAAACTCAGGCAGACAGAAAGTTAAGTGACTTGACCAGGGTCATATACTATTAAATCTTTGAGGCTAGATTTGAAAATCAGGTCTTCCTATCTACTATACCACCTGGTTGTCCTCCTTGGCAGCTATACCCTCCTAAAAGTATGTATTATTTCCCATAATTTGCATGTGAGTCCCTGTGTACTGTCAAATGTGTCCATTTCTCCCAAAACTTCACAGAGGCCCACCCAAAGGCTAAGGGCCTTCCTAAACTGCTCATGACATCTTGGGCATCCCTGGAGCATTCTGACTGTCTACCTGCTATCCTGTGCTCTTACCACATGACCTCTTCCTAACATGCACCTCTTCAGAGTTCCTCACTGGCTCTATACTGGCTGTAGCCCATATATATTTGTCACAGGCCTCTTACTACGTTATGTGACACTCATTTTTAATTCTCCTAAAGTAGGAGGATTTCATGTGTTTCTGCCACAGAGCAACACTGGTAAAAGGTTGTTATTTCAAACATGGGCTTCGTGGGAAGCCCGGAGTAGGATCAGTAAAAGAAGTCTACAGTTTCCCCAAAGCAATGCAGTCTACTCTTCCTGTTCAATTCTGGGGCTCGATTGACAGCATGTTTATCATAATTACAGATATCACAAAGCTTGGAAGGCTAGCTAACACATGCATGGGTAACAGAGTTAAGAACCACAAAAGATCACAGCAGGTGAACAAGACGAAATGTAATAGGGTAAAATGGAAATCTTAACACTTGGGTCCAAAGAAAATCTACTTCACACATACAAGAGGGGGTGCAGCATGACAAGGCTATTCAATGTAATAAGAACTGGGAGGCTCAAAGGTGTGATTCAGAAGCTATCCAATGAGGTCCCTAACAACTCGGATCCTATAATTCCACATGCATAGGGCCTGGTTTTTTATTTAAAATATTCTAGAACCTGAAGAGCCTGGCAGAATGTCTTTCACTAGCAGGTCAAGTAGCAGTACTAAATAAATGAAGGAAAAGATGTTGTCCTAGACCAGTCATTTTACTAGCTCTGTATTGACCTCAGATCACCTCACCTTACAACATCCCTCATAGGAAGAAATATCAATAGTGTGGTTAAGGGGGGGAACTTACTGTTTTTCTGGTTGTACGACCGCAATCTTTCTCTTCTTTTGTACTAGAAAGCAAGGAAAAAAGAAAAAAAAACGGGACTCCCATTACTCTTGACATTCGGGCAACTGTGTCTTAAGAAAGTGTCTATTATAAAAATATAATGCCCCTAAGGTAGCATTTTTAAGAGAAATGACTGCAATCACATATTAATTTTTTCTCATATAAAATAAGCTGTTAACCCATCAGAAACATGTTCTATATAGGAAAGAATACATTTAATGTTATCACGGCATGGCATGCTATATTTTAAATGTTCTTTTAAGAAAAGGCAATGGAAAAACTCAGATTTTATACCACAGAGAAACACACTGTTGCAAGTGTGATTACCCAGCATGATTTTTTTTTCCATAAAAACTGTAAAGTTTGAATACTATTGCTACAATACTATAATCTCAATTAAGTATGAATTGTAACTAAAACATATTTTACTCTTTAAAAAGGGACTGGCTGATGCACTGTAAATTTGGCTGTCAAATATTAACATAAACAGATGGATTTTTCTCTCATTTGAGGATATTTTCCTGCAAACAACCCATTTCATTTAGATTTATTACAGTCTATTCTTCACCTTAATAAAATTAGACCATCACTTCCTGGCACTTATTAATTTTGGCATAAACTAACTACATTTCCCCCTAAATAAGCAGGAACTCATTCCAACACATCAAAAGCTGTGAAAATTGAAGAAAAGTGTAATATACTTTGGATTATTAACTATAAGTTTTTTTTGTGGCCTGGACTTCTGATGTCAGCAATATAGGGAGTTCTTGGTATATCAACTCCCTCTCTCAATATGGCCATACACCTTTTTTGCAACTGGAAACTCCAGTTTTAGAGAGGTTAAGTGATATATCCGGAGTCACAATGGCAGTATGTGTCGGAGGCTAGTAGCTAGCTTCCTATCTCTAGAATGCCAGCTTTCTATCCAGGATCCTATATGGTGAGAGGCAGTATCATTCAAGGGAAAAAGAACCAGTTCTGGAATTAAAAGGCTTGGATTCAAATTCTGCCTCTAACACTAGTTCTTGGTTTCTTCAGCGTTAAAATGAGCGTTGCCCTAGATAACTTCTGAGGTCCCTTCCAGATCTGTATGTATGATCCTATGATCCTATTATCTTAAATGTTAATTTATTTGTAAGAAATGAAATTAGTAGTAACAAGGCAGGATCTGGAGATAATTGAGACAATCAAAACTTCACTCATTTTGATACTCAGTGTTCAGTGTCCGTTACCAAAAATTAACTTAAATTTTGTCTAACTCTAGATTCAACGAGTGACCCAGAATAACTTATAACAATCAATGCCTGTTAGTAAAATTAGGGAATGCAAAACTAGACACAGAAGGTTGCCATGAAGTGGGAATACTATCCCATTCACCTTTCATTTATAACACCTCTTCACTCAGAAAAGCTCAAAGGTCCTTTACTCTCACAGAGGAGAATCAGCTAAACACACCACATTTAGTGAGAAATTAAACTGTGAATCAAGTCAGTGACAGAGCTGGTACTGGTGAAATCTGAGATCGTCTATGAAAGCAAAGCTTTAGAAGTGACGTGAGAAATCTCCATCAGTCGGCAAAAACACCAGCTGTTGGGGATGAATTGATTCTTCTCATCTTCAAACCCCAGCAAAGTGGTGGGGCTGCAAGGGTGTGGGGGGGGAGGGTCCTCAGATGGGAATGGGAGGAAATTCAAAAGCCACTTCCTACTCCACACTTCTTTAGTCTCCACACTTAACTGCCCCTGTGCCATTCACTGCAATCGCTCTGTTCCAAGCCCTCATTATCTCTCGCCCGCAGTACTAACGGCAAAGGCCTCCTAACTGACCTTCTGCAGTCAGTTTTCTTCTTTTCACACTGTGGCTCACATAATCTTCCTCTTGCACCAATGTGATCCCAGCATACCTCTAACTACCCTGTGCTCCCCAAAAGTATCAATCCTGCATCTTGTTACACAAGAGCCTCTATATTCTGGCACCACGTAAGCTGACCAGCCCTAACTCACACTAGCTTCCTTTCCATACTCTATGTTGCAGCTACATAGACCTACCCTCTGTAGCCCTTATTCTCATTCCTCTCTTATCTCCAAATCCATACTGTTTCCTATTTGCCTCCCCCACCTTCACGCACACACACCACCTTCTAACTCTGATCCTGGGCCAGTGAAATTCCTATGTTCTTTCAAGACCTAACTCGGCTGCCACATTCTCAATGAAGCTTTCACCAGGCCCTCTCCTCCCTGAGGGATCTTCTCCACATTTAAATTTCTCACAGACCCTTGACCAGACATCTCATTTTTAGTAACTACATTTCCCCTTATATCATAGTTATTTTACCCCATGAAAGGGTACCTTACTTAAATCTCAGTGAGTCCAGTTCTTTAGATGCCCAGTATACATAGTTAACAAACTCTCAGTGACCTGAGCCTATGTCTATTTGTGAGGACCTCTAAAAATGAAGATTCCTTGATGACTTTCAGTGATGTAGCTACATACCTAAGAATCATCCCCGGGAAAGAAGAGGAATTATGGCACACTTGGAGACAAGGAGACAATTCTTAAAAAAAGGACACAGCATTCAGTCTCTGAGTGTAGCAAGGTCTGGGAAGGTTTTGATAATAATGCACAGGTAATGTGTTCTGAACTTGTGACACAGAAAGCCTGACAGAAAAAGAAGTACTGGCCACCATTTGACATTTCTCTCCGGCTTATAACTGTGCCCTAAAGACCACCTGAGACGTCCATTCACCTACAGGAGCAATCCTGTCACCCCCACTAGGAAGTGAGCTATCTGACTCCAGGCACTATTTCTGCTTCTTAGTTTTTAATCACACAGTGGGCAAGTAATTTTGCTAAGATTATAAAAACTAGTTAGTAGTATTTGAGGAAGCCAAATGGTATAGTGGGTAATAACATTAAATTTGGATTCAGGAAAAGATCTGAGTTCAAATCCCATCTCAGACAATTACTAGCTGTGTGATTCTGGGCAAATCACTTCATCTTTCTGAGACTTAGTTTTTTCCTCTGTAAAATGGGAGTAATAGCATTTATCTCACTGGGTTGTCATGAGGATTAAATTATATATGTAAAGCACTTTGCAAACCTTAAAGTGCTATATAAATGCAGCCAATTAGTAGTAGTAATTAAGTAGTAGAATTGGACCTAGGATTCATGTGTGGCTAGAAAAAGGCTGGAGTGAGGACCTTAGATAATGAAAGCCAATGCAGTAAATTTGGACCTCTGGAACAATGTCTTTTTCATTTCTTTCCTAGTCATGAACTTTTATCCCATCCATAGATCTAACAGGCAAGTTTTCCATGTTTCTTTAATATGTTTATAATATAACCTTTATAACCAGGTCAAATATGCCTTTGGAGCTTATCTTAGAATAATGTGGGATGTAATGGTCTAAATTCAATTTCTTCCCTATTGCCCTTTCCTAAATGTTGATCAATAGTCATACCTCTACTATTCCCAAACTCTCCCTCACTGCTAGACTTCCACTTGGTATTATTAGAAGGTCAGTACATGGGAAAAAAGAAATACATACAACACACACACACACACTTACTTGATGATGCTGACAATAATACTTGGGTCACTTTACAGCAAGTTTATATACATGTTCCTTGTATACGTGTTCTATCTGTAATGCAATTATCTTTTTGCTCATGAAAGACTTTTAAAGCGAATGTGCATGTGGCATACACTTGTGCACACTGAATATATTTGAAAATATAGGAAACATGGTAAATAAATGAAAGCCATCTTTGCTGCCCATACAAACTGCCACTATGGTTGTGGAGAAAGAAGGGAGGGAAGAGGGGACAAATGTTTAATTAAGTGCCTACTATATATCTACTATATAATAAATGTTTTTAAAATTATTAAGTGTCTACTATATACCTATTATATACTACAAGCAGCTACGTGGCACAGTGGATAGAAAACCAGGTCTCATCTTCCCGAGTTCAAATCTAACCTCAGACACTTATTAGCTGTGAGACCCTGGGCAAGTCACTTAACCCTGGTTGCCTTAGTTCCTCATCTATCAAAAAAGCTGAAAAAGGAAATGGCAAACCACTCCAATATCTTTGCCAAGAAAACCTTAAATGGGGTCACAGAGAATCAGACATGACTGAAAGGACTGAATGATAAATATACCGGGTTCTTGTGTTAAATGCTCACAAATATGATCTCATTTGATCCTCACAACAGTCCTGGGAAAGAAGTGCTGTTATCCTCCAACTGAAGACAGAGGTTAAGTGACTTCACTCAGCTAAGATTTGTCTGAGGCTGGATTTGAACTCCAGGCCTGCTGCTCTACCCACTGCAATATCCAGATGCCTCTTTGCACTTCTGAAATGGTCCAGTGTTGAACTCTTCTTCTATTTTTTAGGACGTTCTGGATGAACTTGTATAGACTATGAAGGTACATGGCAGAAAAGAAAGACTATTGAATGAGGAGTCAGAGGAGACCTGATTTCTAGGCCTGATTGTCATTTACTAGCTGTGTGATTTCAGTGAGCTCTTCAACCTGTCTGGGCCACCATTTCTTCACTGAGTCAAAGGAGGTGGCTGAACTACATCTCCAAGGTCTCCTTTCATGCTTGAAGGATGTAACGCTATGACCTCTGAAAGGCATGGAAAGCATACTGGGAATGACAAAAAACACTTATATTTTCTTCAGGTTTTTTTTAGGCAATTCTAACATGCCAGTTCAGCCTAAATCCTTAGCGAAACTCAAGCACCTGTGAAATGATGAAAACAATAGCTTTCAAGTATTTCAGTTTTGTAGTCAGTCACTTTAAGATTTCTTGTAGCATTCCTTACCTTAAGAAATTAAACATGATGCTTAGCAATGTATGTGCTCTTATGGAACACAAGGGCCAGGAACAAAACACAAGATTTAATTGTCTTAATTTTGACACAATGGAATATGCTGAAACCATCCTCGCCGTGCCCAAGAATGATGAATCTTACTGATGATTCAGTGTTATGCATTTTGATTAACCAATTGTTTACAGTAAGTCAGTAAATCATTGGAACCAATTATGAATCTTTTAGAGAAAACCTTGTAAGAAAAATTATCCCCTTCCCAACAGCAATAATTTAAAAATATGAAGTAATGGCATAGATTTCACTTAGAACTTTTCAAATCTACAAACTGGACAGAGAAACATAGGTGCTTCTGTTGTCTATGTAGTTTTTAAAAAATATTTGTAAAAGCATTTAGCACAGTCCCTGGAACATAGTAGGGGCTAATGAAGGTTTATTCTCTTCCCCCCGCCCCATTTCCAACCTGCAAAATGGCCAATAATTACTGATTGATGTTATAGGGATGAACAAAAAAATGGGAGTTCTTCAGCTCTCTGGGAAATCAAATGATGGTAATTCACGGTATGATAATTACTTCAAAATTGGGATAAGTTTGCATCGTGTAACTAGGCATACTGACTGTACTTACAAACTGCTTTATGTGGTGGAGTTAAGGGATAAGCGTTTGCTTCACACCAGCCAACTGGGAAGATGTCCATAGACTCTACATCAACAATGTACTCTGGAACAGGAGACTGCAAGCCTGCAGTGGAAAGAGGCAGTGTCATTAATTACACAAATCTAAACACTCCTCACCAGCAAGAGAAATGAAGTTATGAAAAATAACAGTATCTAAAGAAGGGGGCTCCTCAAAGGACTAGGCAACACAAATCCTTCACAATGTCAAGAAAAAAGTTACTGGGTTTAATTTGGCAGACAATTTCTGTTTTCACTGGGAATGATTCCACTGATCAAATTCACCATTCATCTACTTTAGAAATACTGACATGAAAATCTTACCATTTATAATACACAGAGAGTTCGATTGCAATATAGTCGTCCCGATAACCAGTTACTCCAAATTTCTTCTAGACAAAGCCATAGGGAAATAATTTACTTGCTTGGCACACTGCATGGACACCACGTTAAATGGATCCTCATATTTGAAAAAAAATTCTGGCATTTATCTACATTGAATAATGTCATAATTCTAACGGAGTAGGCAAAGAAACTATGAGGCCATAATCTCTTCCTCTTTTTCCTTTTGGGAAATCCTATGGAAAATCAATAAGATCATTTAACTTTCAATCTCAGTTTATATAGTCACAGCTGTGATTTCATTTATTATTGGTGGCATGGTTGTAGCATCCTTTCATTTTTATATTGGCAAAATATGCCATAGGAAGTATCGCTGAGTAGCTGGACCTCAGAGTTAGAAGGGTTATCAGAAATCACAGGATTATGGGTTAGAGTCTAACTGATCAGGACTGAAACATCCCAAATCAATCATCAACTGAACACCATCTGAAGACTTCCAGCGATGGTGAGTTCAGCACCTTCTATTGCAGTCCGTTCCCCTTTTCAATTGTTCAGAAGCTTTCTTCTCAGGTCAAAGAACAATACCTTCTTTAATTTCCACCAATGGCTACTGTTTCTTTCTTCTGAGATCCCCTATTCAGTCCTTCACATAACTAAAAGACAACTATTGCGTACACACACCCCCTCCCCTCCGCACCCGAAATCTTCTCTTCTCCAAGTTGAAGTCTTTCCTCTCATGAGCTGGTGCCTTTGTGACGTCAGAACTATCTATATAAAGAAACTCTGTTTCAGATTCTGCTCTGTAGGAACCTTGGGGCAAAAATGCACGAGAGGCTTGTAAGGTAAAGTCGTGGATTTAGGTATTTTAAAACAACACGCAGAGAAATGACCAATCAACAACATATCATATGAACTCTATAACTCACTCCTGGAAACTAACTGAAAACCACTTACATTAATTAAAAAATTAGATTAGTGGGGTTTAATGGTGTGGCCAAAAAGAGGAAAAGAATAATAATTAGATCTCCTTGTCTCTTCAATGTAAACAAAGGCCGTAATTCCAGACTCTCAGTACTCTTTCCCAGTTAATCTAGGAAAGACACTGACAAATCTGACTCAAACCTATTTATTTCTCTCCCCGAGGTCCTCAAACAGAAGCTGCAGGTATGTGTATAGAGTGGCAACAGAATATCAACTGTGGGAAACTCTATTATTATACCTAGGTGACTATCTACTATTATTCTTTTCAATTCCAACCAAGGATGTTAAGATTTAAAGCTGACATTAAATAATAAAAATTAATAAAGCCAATCCTAACACAGAAAAGACAATTTCTCAAGGGAACTGCTAACTTATCACACTGACAGAAGTCACTTAATAAATTCTTGATTTGTGATCTGCAGTCTCACTGATCTACAAAAGTAGATTTGCGTAGCAATGACTTCTTACAGCATTCTTAACTACCTCATCCTGTTTCACAACAGTAATTTTGCTTAGTTATGAAATGAGGGTAACAGTTGGGAAAATTCAGTAATTAAGGGGAAATCTATTCCAAGCAGATTACTAGTAAAACAAGTTGTGAGTATTTGGTAATTTTTTTTTCATGAATCAATAATCATCTCCCAGAATGCCTGTACAGAATACTTGGAGGCAATCCCAGTGAGTGCTGGACCACAAATCTGAAGTGTTCTATAAATAGCGAGGCAACTGAGTCACTAACTTGAACCACTTAATCATTTTGTGTTTCAGTTTCTCCAATGAAATGAAAATAATACGGTGAAAATCCATTATAACATGGTTACGATTATACTGACTCCACTATATCATAAATTAAATGATGCCCCCTCCCCCAAACCAGATAATTATAGGAAGGAAACATATAACATAATATTAATAACTTGACAACCTATTTAAAGAAGTTCTATTCTTACTCTCAAATATTTATATGGAAGTTTCCATCCATTTTTTTTCCTACCTTTTGATTCATTACAAAATAGATGGTTTGAGGATTGAATACATCAATCAATTAACAAGTTATTTATTAAGCGCACCAGAACTAACTTTGCTCTGTAGGAACAGGGGCACCTAGAACATTTTCATAGACACATACAGGATTTATGCAAAATAAAATCATGGTGATTGGAGATGGGAGGAAAGGAGGGAGGTAGCACTAGCCCTGATCCACGAAGGGAGCCAGGGGTTCCCACAGGCAGAGGTTAGGAGAAAAAGAATTCAATTTGGAGGGGTGGTTAGGACCTATTCAAAGGTACAAAGGTGAGAGATGGGTAAAGCATGTGTGGAACATCTAAGTATGCCAGTTAAGCTGGAGTGCAGAGTACATGAAGGGGAGTAATGAATAATCAGTCTAGAAATATAGGCTCGAGACAGATTGTGAAAGCCTTTAAATACATCACTTAGCAGAGTGTGTGCTCTTAACCTAGAGTTAAATAAAGCTACTGACATAGATAAAATCACTCTGAAGTATGAGTCAGGTCCTCATATGTACATATATACATTACCATTATTATTAGTTACCTTGAACTTCCAATTTGTTCTCAAAGGCATAAAAATTATTATAATTATCATTCAACCCTGACTTTCTTTACTCAAGTCTGCCATAATTTGATGGGCATGTAAGTTTAAGCAAAAGAATAGCTTTTCTAGAGCATATTTTTCAACAAAGGGTACTGATTAAAAATCGTTCCAGTCCAATATCTAACTCAGTTGGCAAAAAGCGGTATCAAGTAATGAATCAAAAAGTGCCTGCAAGTGAAGCAACTTCCCAAATCACAGCTCTAAATTCATGAAACCCAGATGGAAAAGGGACTCTTGCTACACTGAAAATCTCAAAGATTCCCAAAGGTGGTCAATAAGGCAAACCCTTCAATGTCTTTTCCCCTTACAGAAGCTGTATGTCTTCTTATCCTCAGGAAGACACAGCTAAAGGAATTGGAAAAGATAACATAAACACTGCCACTGAGACTAGCCACTGGGATTCACTTGTCTGACTGATCTATACATCCAAATTTGTACTTTGCTACAAGTAAGATGTACTATGATCAAAGGATTTTACATTAAAGGCAACCTTTCTGGGCAACCAACAATATGTTTACATCCTATTCTCCACTTGAATTTTTTTTCCTAACCTTATCACTGAATCAACCATTTAGAGCTTTATTATCTATATTTATCTGCGTCACACTGAATCTTCATACTAAAAATTATTTCATTATGGTCTCTTTATATATGTTAAGGCCACCTTCCTTTAGCCCTAAATATAAGCCCTTTAAGCTACATATCCATGAGTCATTCAATAAATAATAACTGAGAAAAAGGTCTATTTCTTTTATGCAAATGCTCATTTAAAGGTCAGATTAATGAAGGTCAAATTACCTTCAGGAAGTGAAGTAAACCACTTCCTGGACTGGTAGGCCACTTCCCTCATAATGGGATAAAAATAATAAAAGATCTAAGAATATTTTCTGATGCAAGAGCTATATAAATGATCCTGCTAACTGCCATGGTACATTTTTAGATCTTAAAATAATTCTATTCTTTGACATGGGGGGAGGGGGGAGTAATGTCCTCAGATCAGCTCATATTTTAAACTTCTAAAAAAGCTCTAATTGCCCTTCCAACTGCAATCAATGCATTATGGCATCATTCAACTGCTGACACACAAACAGCTCAGGATGAGAATAGAATTCAGTCTAGTTCTATTCAAGATGTAATTCAAGTTATATTAGAGCCAAAAAAAAAAAAAAAAGGACAGCTTCTATATCCTATTCAGGCATCTGTTAAGCTGAAATTATGCGCCAGGCCCTTTGCTAGGTACTGGGTATACAAATATACAAATAAAAGAGGGCTCCCTGCCTTCAAAGGGTTTATATTTTTTCTCTGTTGTACGTTCCCTGGCAGGGCAGCAAATGACAGAAATCAATTTTCCAAGCGTGTATGACAGTATAATATTTAAGAAAGCCACCATAGCAGTGGCTAGGTGGTTCAGTGGATAGAGCACCAGCCCTGAAGTCAGGAGGACCTGAGTTCAAATCCAGCCTCAGACACTTAACACCAAACTAGCCATGTGACCTTGAGCAAGTCACTTAACCACAACTGCCCTACCTTCCCCCTCCAAAAAAAGCTAAAAGAAAAAAAAAAAAGAAAGAAAGCCACCATAGGGTGAGAGCAGAAACATGTGAGAAACAGAGATGATTAAGAAGGAACTTCAAGGGAAATTATTACATCCATTTGGAGTCAAGAAATTTACAGCTGAAAGGGACCTTCCATATCATCTAGTCCAATCCCCTCTTACTTACTGATGAGAGAAGGGAAGGTCAGATAGGTGAAGGGGCTTGCCCATGATCAATCGCACAGCTTTGGGACAAGAAGCTAGTGTTCCTGACTCCTCAGTTCAATGCTTTTTAAATTATTCCACAACCTTCTCCTCTTTGTAACTCAGTTCAACATTAATCTGGGATGAATAAAAGCTGCTAATTTGAGTGACAGCTTTGAGCCTTATTCTTCACTTTCTTGGAAACCAAAGGGAGCTCCAAATGTGGATATGCTCAGCAGAAGCAGAAGAATGAGAAAATAAAATGGTGTAAAGTTGGCTTGATCCTCTGAAGAACTGAAAAAACTGAATTATTTCAGCCTCTTGCCTTGCTCTAGCACTCCCCAAGAGTTATAAGTACAAGCATATATTTTGTTGTTTCTTGTTCTAAAGAATGTGCTTTCCCCAGACCTCTATAAAATATATTGGAATCTATATGGTCAACAGAGGATGAAAAAATATAGGAGAATCAAAGGAACCTTTCATCAAAAGAAAATGCTTTAGGTAGAGAAATGATAAAAAGGGAATGACTATACTAACCCTCTTAGCAGAGGTGATGGAAGAATCTGAAAGGGGTGAAAAAGGAGAGAAACGAGAAAGGTAATTACTACTAACAAAAATGGGCATAATACATATCATACACACGTATATAATTAGTTATACTGAATTATACTTTATAATTGTACATTAACTTCATCAACTAGTTGCCTGTTCAAACAGGTTGGCTGAACAAGCATGTGATGTCTTACATTATTAGTTTATTAAAAGAAAAAAATCTTCGTTTTTGTTTTAGGTACCTCTAGAAAATGTGATGGAACTGGCTGGCTTACTCGCATTCCAAGATCTTGTGCACTCTACTCACCAAACATATTAGTTCACTTTTATGGTGATAAAAGTGAGGGAGGAAGGGGACAATACTGACTTTTGGCTGCATAGATTCTGGATTCTCTGAATGTCATCAATGTATGGATTCTGCCTTGCAGTCATACATGTGCTCATTCCCTTAAAATTGTTGCTAAAAACTCAGTTTCTGTATCTTAACATATGCTAAAAATTGACAATTTGACATTAAACCAATTCTGGGAATAAACAACATCTTACTTCTCTAAAAATACCCGTAAGGCTAGTTAGGCTCAGATCACGACACACGTAACAGCATATCTGACCAGCTCACAGTACAGTGCCTTGGACACTCACTCTTCTTCCTAACAACTGTTAGCTCAAATCGATGTCAGGGGTTCTTTAGCGGCATCACTGAGCTACTCAGATTCTACAAGAATGACTCTCTCTCCCTACAGTACAACTAATCATCCCATCTTAAGATCTGAAAGACTTAACTTGGTTGACCAGGTGCCAGTTGGTACCAAATTGGACCTTTAGGTCCGGCTTAAGCCAGAAGAGAACTCCAGAGGCTCTGATGAAATCCCTTTTTCCTTTAGAGGTTCAGAAGTATAATTTGTTGTACTGATCAGCAAAACATTACCTTACTGCTAAAATGTACCAATGCTCTTTATGGACCATATGCCAGTCTATCAGATGGCTCAAATGAACCAAATACTCTGTATCTGTGGGTCACCATTTCCTTAATGGCTCCTCTAAACTCAATGACTGTTTGAATTTCCTGACATAAAACATAAAGGTGAAGCAGACAGTTCAGTATAAGCACAAATAATCTCAAAATTGCACAGTAACGAAAAAGCCTTTTTCTACACTCTTACAAAACCTATTCTTGTTACACAGTAAATTCAAATTCACTTGGCAAGTATGTCCTCCTTCTTTTTAATGAGCCTAGTCTGATTCAATCATTTTTAAGTCCTGGCACCATTACTGATTTAGGTAACGTGAGTGACTATTTGTTTTCCCTTTCATTTCTTTTTTTTCTTACAAACTAAGGGAACTGCTGCAAGAGTACTTCAGAAAATACATGCGTATTTCAATTTTATGCTACTACTTCTACAAATAAAAACATAGTAGAAATGAAATTAGTCTGTCGAAGTTTAGGATTATAATTAAAGTTAATGCACACCTGAGGGAATTTTCTTACTACCCATTGACCTGCCTTTCAAAATCCTGCCTTTTATCTCATTTGGTCCAGGTTTCCTTTTATGAATGTCTACAAATCTGAAGAAAGCAGAAGAATAAGGTTAGAATGATATTAATATAATCATCAAAGCTGCTCACATTTCTTAGTGTTTTAAGGTCTGAGGAAGAGTTTGCTTTTTCTATTTATGTACAAAGTTAAAGGCACCTAAAAGCATTTATTTACCAATTCAACTGCTAAAAAGAAGTTAATAATGAGACTTGGAGAGATGCAATATGGGGTGGTAGTGGATAGAGGGTAGGCTGTGAAGTAAAGAAGGCCTGAGTTCAAGGTCTGCCCTTGATACCTATGGTCTGGGTGACCTTGGACAAGTCACAAGTTCTCCATGTTCTAGGCAACTCTCTAGGACTCTACACTGCAGAGAAGATAGCACTCTGAATAGGGACTTTCCCCATCAGGAGTTCCCTACAGCATGGAAATCACAGGGCCAGTCCTTATCCTGATGCCTTTATTGTTTACGAAGTGCTTTCCCTTAGTTGTAAGGCAGGTGGTACAAGTATAGTCATCCCCATTTTAGAACTTGCTAAAAGAAAAATAATCGGTGCTGTCTTCATTAACTTCAGAAAAACATATAAACTGCATCACTTATTCATAATCTAAGGTACTTTCTACTCTATTATCTCAGAAGCCTTATTTACTTTTAACGATAACAGAAAGGGAAGAGAGACTATATTGACTTTTGGCACCTTCTTTGAATTTCTCATAAATGGCTATGTGACTTGCCTTGGGTATGACATTTAGTAAAAGGAGCTGAGAATTCTGGCTTGTCCAGATCTTTCTGCATCTGAACTCTGTGATCCAACGTATTTGCTACAAGTATTGGGTTTTGTGTCACCTTCATACTGAAAAGACCCATTAGTCATCAACAAACACATGAAATGGCATCAAATCGTAGAATTAGAGCCGAGTCAAACACCTGAGGCACTTCCCCACAGACTTCCTTCCAAGTTGTCACTGAATCGTGAACCTAAAGTGCCCTCTATGATTTCTAGTTTTTGTTGTTGTTCATTCAGCCATCTCTGACTCTCTGTGACCCCATGGACCACAGCATGCTGGGTCCTTCTATCTTTCACTATTTATTTCCCCAAATCTGTCCAAGCTCATGTTCTTTGGTTCCATGACACTATCCATCCACCTCACCCTCTGTCGTCCCCTTTTCCTTTTGCTTTCAATCTTTCCCAACATCAAGGTCTTTTCCAATGACTCTTTGTCTTCTCATTATATGGCCAAAGTATTTAAGCTGGTTGCTAGTTATAAGGCCCAAATGAATTATATTCCCAGGTACTGAAAGATGGGCAGATGGGAATGCTAAGTTGATATACATCATCTTTGAAAAATCAGAGATAAGAATGGTAGTGTTACAGGAAAAAAGAAGCAGATGTCATGCTGATTTTCAAAAGAAAAGAGAAACTGAAGTATATAAACTATTAGGCCAAGGGACTTAACTTTGCTTCCTGGAAAAATTCTAGAATATATTATTAGAGAGATGGTTTGTTAACATATAACAAAGAAAAGCTGTAATCACTACAAGTCAACATAATTTCCTGACCAATATCAAACTCATGCATTCAGTTTTTTAAGAGAATTACCATCACTAGTAACTCAGGGAAATACTACCCTTACTTTACTTTTAATATACTGAAGCATCTGGCAAAGTGTCTCATGCTATCCTTGTGAAAAAGATGGAAAAACAGGGACAAGATGGTAAACATAGCAATGTTAATTTAGAGTGGTTTCAATGGCCAAACACAATGGCCAAATAGTCATTAATAGACTAGTTTCAACTTGGAAAAAGGTCTCTTGATGGAGCATCTATCTTTTAACCCTTTCTACTGACTATTTCTATCAATCATTTCTATAAAGGCATAGAAATTATGCTTGTCAAATCTTCAGAGGACACAAAGCTAGGAGAGTCAACAAGTAGGATCCAAAACTATCTCAACAGGCTATAGAACATTGGGATGAAGTTTATAAGATGAAATGCAATAGATGTAAGAATATATAAATCTATCTAGATATAAAGCTTTATAGACAAATAGCTGTAAACGTAAACCACATTTAGGTTAAGAAAATGAATTTCCTAAGTACAAGAGTGGGGCACTGAAGTTGGATGATCCAGGTTTGGTCACTTCTGATGTCTACTTACTACCTGTGTGACCTTAGGCAAATAACTTAATCTCTGCAGGGCTTCTGTTTCCTCATCTGTAAAACAAAAGAATTAGCCTCAAAGTCCACTGAGGTCTCTGCCAACTATAAGAGCCAAGAACAACCTGTTGTTCATTCTCTCAAACTCTGAATGATCCAAAGTGTCTATGACCCCATAGTATAAGATACATATAAGATTAGTGCTAGAAGTGTTCATTTTATATGAAATTTAAACTAATAATAATAGCCAACGATTATGTAGCACTTCTGGTTAACAAAGCATTTCATCACATCTGTTATCCCATTAGTCATGAATATACATTTTCATTTATGCATGCTGAGCTCCTCTTCCCTCTTCTACTCAAAAAGGATGTCACTGAGACCTGATTGTTCACGGATGTTTGTAGTGACTGACTAGCAAACACTTATAAATCTAAGTGGGATAGAGAGATTCCTAACATTTGCCCACATCTATGTATAATATCAATATGGTCTTTTCTCCCTAAGATGGTAATGCTACAAAACGTTCCCTTTTTTAAGTTAACTCCAACCTTTCAAACAATGTTCATGCCTCACTCAAGGCTTCAGCCTGGCTCCCAACAAAAATTTCACTACAGAAACACATACTTCCAACTATGGCTGTAGTGACTCAGTACCAATAGTACCTATTCCACTCATGAGTCTAAAAATGAGTGAAACAAAATCCTGGCCTCTAATGACATTGGACCATTTCAGGATAACCAAGCAACTCAAGTCATAAAAATAAACAAACCAAAAAATCCGTAAAAATTCCAAGTGATGAAATACCTAAAACTCTATTATGCCCCATAGACACTGTTCTATTTCCAGCTCCACCTCCCAACCCACTCAAGCACATAATTATACACACAATTAAACCTAATTCTGTGATGACCTGCTCTCCCAAAATGGCAGAGTAAAATGCTTTGTCCTAGATAGTAGAGAAGGATGTTCCTGAGGACTCAAAATCTATAATCCTGATGACATCTGATAATTTTTGAATTTTTCTTTATATGAACCCAACAGGTCCAATGCAGTGGACTTGAGCTCTCCAGAGCTAGAAAAGTCTGCCTCTGGCCAAACTCACCAGAGGCTACTGTTACATCAAGGAAGAATGTGTGTTAGTTCCCTGGCTTACAGATAACCAAAGCCTCACACAAGAACACCTAAGAGACTACAGTTAAGACTACGAGGTCACCATTTGGCCCTCCAGATACCAAGACCTGGTGCATGGTGCTGTACATCCTGCAATAGTCTGTTGCTGAAACACCCACAGATATGGCTGTAGTCACTGGTAACTTCTCTGAATTCCATCACTGACCTTCTACTATGGGGGTACATTGTTGTTACTGGCATGATCTTCAACTTGCTTAACAAAATTAATTCCTGCATGGATGAATGGATTCATGCCCTGCATACCCACTCCCAGGTCTTTCCAGCTTCTGTAAGAGGATGCTCTTCATTTAAACAGTCTTCCTTAAATTGTATTGGCTGCAGTACCCAATTTACTTTCCAATTGCAAAAAGCTTTTCTGAACTTGCTAGACATAAACATCAATGTAACTATGGCTTAAGACTGGGAGCCAATTTGAAAAAGAAACTATACATTTAATTCATACTTTAAGCACTTCCAAGGACACCAATAAAATGTCCTCTGAACCTTCATAGATTTCACATAAACTTGCACCCTTCATGCCTTTCATTCTAATTATGATTTTCATCTTCATGCACATTTCCCATTCATCCTATCTTCTCACCGGTGTTTACTGTTACTTCCAGAGGAAGATACTTGAGAAAAGTCCAATTCAAAGCAACCTTATTGCCCAACAAGGCCAAGGAGAACACCATTACCGTGCAGCAATCTCCCTTCCACAGGAGACAAAGTGCAGTTGCAGATTTCACAAAACTTACCCACCAACATAATTTACTTTGTGTAGTAAAGTCTTCTCACTGACTTCAGGTCAATATATTCTCTGACATGCTCTCTAGGTCAGTGGTTCTCAACCTTCCTAATGCCGCGACCCTTTAATACAGTTCCTCATGTTGTGGTGACACCCAACCATAAAATTATTTTCGTTGCTACTTCATAACTGTAATTTTGCTACTGTTATGAATCTATCTGATATGTAGGATGTATTTTCATTGTTACAAATTAAAAATAACCCACAGGTTGAGAACCGCTGCTCTAAGTTGAGCCAATTAGGTCAATGTGTCTGTTCTTAATTTCTAGCAAAATAACTCCTTGCTCAACCAAATCTCTTTCTGGGACCCAGCAAATATAATCCTTAATTCCAGACAGTACTAAGGAAAATAAATGAATGAATGAATAAGCATTTATTTAGCATCTAGTGTTTGTCCAACACTATGCCAAGTGCTGAGGGTACAAATAACAAAGATGCAAAAACCATCCCATGTATTTTATACATGTATTTTAAGGGGGGAAGTAATAAAAAATGGCAGTGGGGATCAGAGAGAGGGTGAGTGGATTGTAGAAGAGTAGGCTGACATGCCCCATCAAGGAATAAAGATAACGTGGATTTGATTGTGGTTCACGGCCCAAGAACCAGGGCATTAGAGGGGGTGAGTTGTGGGGGGAAAAGCAGTACGGCAAGTGGTACTAGAAATGACTGCCGGGCATCACACAAGGGCAACCAGATTGAGTGCCAGAAGATGAGAAGTATGGGAGAGGAAGACTCAGTCTCTGCCCTTAAAACAGTTACCTGACAGCAGCAAGCATGATTTTCCTCATCTGTAAAATGAAGATACTTTACAGGATGTCTATCCATCTAGATAAGTATGTATCTCTCTCTTTCTCTATATATGTGTGACTATATATGTATGTATATGTATATGTGTATGCATATACAGATATACTTATACTGATAGACAGATAGATAGATATAGATATAGATATAGATATAGATACAGATATAGATATAGATATAGATATAGATATAGATATAGATATAGATATAGATATAGATATAGATATATGAGGAAGACAGCCCTGGGCTCCCACCTATATCCTGCACAAAGTGCCTTGTCCTTCAGCCTCCTTGGGCTTCGTTAGAGCCCCAAACCACTTTCTCAGTTTGTTGCTGCTTTGGGGGATATTCTATCATGTCCCTCATTCTCTGCACAATTGTGCCTCCTGTAATGCTGAGTTCTCTCTCCCTTCTCCCTCCTGCCCTTTCTGCCACTTCTGATCTACTCTATCACCTAGCCAGAGTCCAAGGAGGAAAAGTGAATTAGGTAAAAGGGAAGTAGAGGCTCCTCAAAAGTACTGTGGTCCATGATTTACATAACTTGCCAACGTGAATTATCTTAATAGTACAATACATATTTCTGATGTCAAAATATATGTGTGTGTGTGTGTATATATACACACACATATAGGTGTGTACACACACACACACACACACACACACACACACACACACACACCTCGTGACCCGCTGGCTTTCCTGCTGTTCCTTGAAGAAAGACTTGCATTTGTTCCACTGGATTCACTGCTCTTCCATCACATAATTCTGCTCATTTCCACCGGCTGTCCGCCATGCATGGAATGTTCACCCTCCTCATCTTTCTCTTCTAGCTTCTTTCAAATCCCAGCTAAAAATCCCACCCTCTACAGGAAGCCTTTTCCAATCTCTCCTAATTCCTGCCTCCCTCTACTGATTATTTCCAATTTATACTATATGTAGTTATTGACGTGTTGTCTCCCGTATTTGATTGGGAGCTCTCTGAAGACAGGAGCCATCTTTATTACCTTTCTCTGTATTCTCAGCGCTTAGCACATTACTCGGAACCCTATTATTCAGCTGTTCAGTCATGTCTGACTCTTCATGGGATTTTCTTGGAAAAGATACTAGAGTGGTTTGCCATTTCCCTCTTCAGTGGATTATGGCAAATAGAGGTTAAGTAACTTGCCCAAGGTCACCTATCTAGTAAGAGTCTGAGGCTAAATTTGAACTCAGGTCTTCCTCACTCCAGGCCCAGCTCTCTATCCACTAAGCCACCTCCCTGGAATACAGTACATACTTAAAATAAGTGTTTATTGACTGATGGGTCAGGTGGAAATGTATATGAAAGCTCCCATGCTATTCAAATGTAGATTTCTCTTTCCTCACAAAGGGCCTTGAAAAAAAACAGAAAAATACGTACAAAAAGAAGTGGTATGTCCTAAACATCAGCCACTGGGAACAAGGTATGGAATTCTGATTAGACCCTGGCTTGAAACGAAAAATGAAGTTTTTAAAAACAGTCTAGGAGCATTTGTTCTCAGGAGACATGACTTCCAAGAGCAGCAGATACACAGCCTTTTAACTCCAAAGTACTTCACAACTAAGGAAGACAAGGAACCGTGAAGGCAAGCCGATCTACTGAGTGACTTCAGAGATTCCTCTGATCCACGCTTGCCCTAAAAAGAAATCTGAAATGTATATATAAGGCTACTTGGAAATGTTTTTTTTCCCTGTGCCTGGTTTAATGTGGCTACTAAGCTGTTGGCACTGACAGAGTAAATATTAGTCATGATGATAATGGCAATGATGACAATAATAGAAGTGATTATCTAAAGCACAATGTTTATTATAAAAGAAAACCCATTCCCAAACACCAAATCCCATCATCACAAATCATTCTTGATGACCGTCAGAAGCATTTCTGAAAGAGCTTGGAATCATTTCCAAACACGCACCTAAAATAAAAATACCCCACTCACAGATCTGTTATTCATTCCTCACCCTCCAACATCTGCTCCTTTACGAGCCCTTGAAAGGATATGCAACTTCAGAGGAGTCAACCATTATACCAAAATGATGTTTTAATTATCTAAAAGTGGTCCATCAACTACTCGGTAAAAATACTTCAAATCAATTTAATGCATAAAAATAACTAATATAATTAGTGACAAGCACTTTGCAATTTTAAAGTGGGATTTCAATGCTCCATAATCAGAAAAACCACTATCATAAAAATAATTTAACAGTCACAAAGTGACCAGACTGAACCTTCATTGGCTCCCCCCTTCGCCCACCCTGGACTTAAGAAAAGAAAACGTAATAAATGTGAAACTATGATTAATGAGAAGTATGATTAATCTGTCATTTCAAACATTAAAAATGCTAAACAAGGGCAAACAATCAAGGAAAGACCAGCAGGAATTTTTGTTTTCTAAGTGATGGGTGAGAGGCCTGATTTTCCTCAAGCTTTTCAGTTGCTTTAAATCATTCAGAATAAGGACTAGATTTATTGAATGAATCTGGGATCTCATCTGACATGTCTTCCCTTCCATCAGGGCAGATCAATCCTATCTGAGGTTTGCCAATGTTCTCCAACAGATACTCCAATGAAAATTTATTCAACATGCTATGGAATACAACCTCCAGGCCCTTTTGCATATTGAAGGATAGTAACAGTGTGGTATCAACACTGTCAATCACATTGCTCTTCCCTCTCACCACAGGCCTGACCCATCTCCTTTTCCAATAATACATTCCCTGGTGATAGCCCTAATTCTATATGCACAGGACATCATGGGAAATATACTAAAACTACCACACATCCCCCTATCGCCTTTAGGGTCACCCGCAACTCAGATTCTTTGGAAGTTTTGATATTTCAAGATTCACAGATATAAGGTCATCACGGAGGGAAGAACGGTGTTGAATATATGCAGTTTTGTACTAAAATTGTTAAAAACCTGGTACATTTTCCCCAAATGCAGCCCACTCTCTTTCTACTCAATTCTAGAACCAATATATATCTAGTGCTATATATCTAGATGAAAATTAATTTGCTGTTGTTCTGTCATTTCAGTTGTGTCTCAGACTCTTCATTTTCTTGGCAAAGATACTAGAGTGGTTTGCTTTCCCTTCTCCAGATGAGGAAAGTGAGGTAAACAGGGTTAAGTGACTTGTCCAGGGTCATATAGCTAGTTAGGGTCTGAGGCCGATTTGAACTTAGGAAGATGAGTCTTTCAGACTTCAGGCCCTGCATTCTATCCACTGTACCATTTTGTTGCCCAGGATAATTAGCAGCTACATTAAAAAAAAACCATTTAAGTAGATGTCTTTGGACTGTTAGAAAGCTCTCTTTAGAGTTATCATGGATCTCAATGAAAGAGGCCCTAGGAGGGTTTGACTCAATAAACACAGTACCGTATACCCACAGCAACATCTGGAATACCTCTCCATCGATACGGAATGTCTCGTCCATTTGGACCTCGGAGAAGGCATCCTCCATAACTGGAACAAGCAACTTTGGTGATTATACATCTCCCTGTCTCAGACACTGCCTGACATGAATCAGCGGAGTCACTGAACAAAGATATCTTTGTGGCTATACTTCTCAAAGAATACTGTATGATTTTAACATATGCATGACAGACCCCTTCTTATAAAAGCCTTTAAAGATGAGCTTTGTTCTATCAAATCAAATGCTTTTCTGTAATGAACAAACACACAATAGAATCTTGTATTTGCTGCATATTTTAGTCAGTTATGCAACTGCACACATAGAAATTGCTGTAGAGAATTATTTATAACAGCTTGCCTTTCCCCTTTTCTTATTTTCATCCAAGGTACTCTTCCATATGCATCTCTATCATTTTTTAAAAATTTTTTCTATCCTTATAGTGGTTTTAAAAAGTGTGAGGAGGAAAAGCATTCTGGGGACACAGTTACTGACTTATTCTCGATTCCCTAGGAGTAATTATATCATCTGTGATTTTTTGCTATTCTTTTGGGATCTTTCCTTTGAAGGATCTTGTAAAATGATCCTTTGATATTTTCAGTATAATTATGATCTATATCAGCGCTCTATAAATTTTTCTAATTATGTACTCTTATCTGTAAACATTTTTGAGCACATGCTCCCAACAATATATATTTATTTTTAAATGACATGTACATCATAAAATTGTGCAAAAATAGAAATTTTAAAATGACATAAAGATGAAATAATAAAAATATTGTTAAATGATACAAAATGCTTTTTACTCTAATAATACTTTTTATATTTTTTCAAGGACAGCAAAGTGATTGAATATATGAATTGAATTGATGAATTGAATATATGAATTGAATATATGAAAAATATATTCGAGACCACTGACAAGAACTGATATTTGATTTAGACAGCAGGAGATGCATGAAGTGACTGGATATGATGCAATCAGTATCAAAGATACACTCCTTGCAGTAGAATCAGGCAGAATAGTCTACCATGCAATCAAAACTGAAAAATCTAAATCACAAATTCAGCTATGAGATAACACAGAACTCATACTGTCAGCTAGGTATGATCATGAGCCAATTACCAAAGTTGTTAATTTAATAAATAAATTTAATAATAAACCATTAGATGAACAGGGAGCATTTCAGGGACCATCTTAAAGGTTTTATACAACTCAACCTAATATTCAAGGACTTCTATAATCTAGCCCCAGTCTCCCTTCCCAGCATTACTCCTCTAAATACTACCTTCCTCGAATCAGTCAACAAACATTTATTATTTACTATGTGTTAAGCACTATGCTTAGCATAGTTTTTCAAAAACTTTGTGCACGTCCTATAGATTTGTAAATAATAAATGATAGTAATTATTCAGTTACTCTAATCAATGTAGCTAACCTAGCATGTTAATTTCTTTTTTATATTTAGATTATTTTTTTTACTGAACATTACACAATATAACAATCAAATAACAGATCCTAACAGTCAGAAAACATAATAGCTTCTCAGCAGGAGTCATGTTTTTCTGTATGTATATATTCATATGCACAAAGAAGAAACAAAAGTGAACACACTGATTTCAACTCCACACAAAATCTTTAATAGGAATTCATTCTATTTCTTTATGTGCTTCTACTGACGTACATTAATTTCCTACTGATGTTTGGTTAATTTGGTTATGTTTCTCTAAGAATCTGAGAAAGTAGAGAGATTAGCGGGAATTCATGAGTGCAGGATGGGGGTAATTAATAATCAGGCTAGGAAGGCAGGTTAAAGGCAGACTATGAAGAGCTTTAAATGCCAATGAAAGGAGTTTACATTTGATAGTGGAGCCAAGAGGTAGCCACTGGAGAGAACATGGTCAGACCTGTGTTTCAGGGAAACCACTTTGGCAGGTCTGTAAAAGATGGATGGAATGGGGAGACCAATTAGGAGACTATTCAATAGTGCAGGAAAGGTGATTAAGATTTTCATGAGAGTGAGTGAAAAAGGACGGATGTGAGAAAGATCAAATCGACATAGAAAAGACATGATGGGGCAACTGAGAATTGAGGATGGCACTAAGGTTGGGGCACTGGAAATGATGTCTTCAACAGAAATAGGGCCATCTTAAAGAAGAGTACCATTTGAGGAAAAAGATAACATAATGAGATCTGCAAGGCAGAGCATAAGCCATCCATGCTCGGTCATCTCATATGATTAATTCTGTGTCTTGTAAAATAAAAAAGAGGAGGGGGTTGTAGAAGGGGATCTCACTCACCAGTCACTCCTCTGAGAAGCTCATCTATGGCAAGGTAAAGGTGTACTGAGGGGTGGAAAGTTTCCCAATGGCACAAGAATAGCTCTTGATATGGGTATTCCAGTGAGTTTGATTACAACTGCCCCAAGAAGCCAATATCTGATAGGAATAAGTAGGAGGGTGGGAGCTTGCACAATGGCAAGAGAAGGCAGAATGGAGGGAGTGCTAAACCAATAATTGGTGAATGGTTGTGCTAGACAGAAGCCTTACGATTGTCAACATCTCGCTCTCTGTTTGGCAGACCACAGCAGACATCACACCTTGGGGTCATGCTGTGGCTCCCACTTTGGAGACTAAGAGTCTACAGACTTCTTCAGTGTGCACTTGGTCTGATCCAACTACTTTTGCTATCTTCATAAATAGTCACTTCTACTTCCTAAAGGAGAAGTTCCTCCAGTATTAATGATAATAATAGGATGTTAAACATTTGTTCCAATTCTCATAAGTTTATCTATCATCCTCCTAACAGGAGAACATCTACCAATACTCTTGTGATGTTGTGGTATACAGTTGGGTTTTATATCACGTATTTTGAAGAGTTATCCTTGCCTCCACTATTTTACACTATTTTATAAGTTCATATGGCTCTGAATATTCCCCTGTAGAGTTCTATAGATATACTGGTATTCTAAATCTGTACTGGCCTTGACTGCTTTGTCTTTTCCATTGGTATTCTGATCACTAGTGATAGTTTTGAGGCTCTTAATATCTCCTTGTTGCAATGAATGATTTACTACTGTTTGTTTTTGCGGAAATTGTTGGTACTTAAGATCAATATTTTTATTTTTTACATTTTCTGGCACTGATGACTTATTTTAATGTCAGGCTGAAACTATTATAATCGTCCTGGTCGAAGAAGCTACATGCTACATGCATGCCTCTATGGTTGACACTGATAGAACTTCCTACATCACTAACCAGGCATTTCTTTTCAGTTAGCCCAGAATGAACTTTATTTTTTGTGATACTATTTCATAATAACATCACGTTATCATGTCTTCACCACCTTCCATGTCTCTCATGCAAAAAACTGTGCATGACACAAAAGCACGAGACTTCGAAATATCCTGTAAGCCTTTGGGCTTCTTTTGTTTCCTGAATCTGAGACATTTTTCAACATAATTTTTGTCATCTTTTCCTGTACCCAAATTTTCATTGAAATAATTATATTAAAGGTTTAAAAACACAGGTTAGAATATATCAAATTGCTTGGCATCTTGCGGAGGGAGAAAAATTTGGAAATGAAAATCTTATAAAAAATGAATGTTGAAAACTATCTGCATGTAATTAGAAAAAAGAAAATACAATTTACTAAAAAAAAAAAAACACTACCACAGGTTAGAATACTAGAGTCAAAAATACTCTTTTTGAGGTGGCTAGGTGGCACAGTGAATAGAGCACCAGCCCTGGAGTCAGGAGGACCTGAGTTCAAATCCAGCCTCAGACACTTGACACACTTGCTAGCCATGTGACTTTGGGCAAGTCACTTAACCCCAATTGCCCTCCGTAAAGCAAAAAGAAACTGGACACTCTACATTCCAAATCTAGTATAAGTATTCTATGTTAATCAGACTTCGCATTACAGGCTAGTGACCATACTCTGAAAGTGTGAGGAATAATTAAACAAACGCTAAATGAAATATTCCAAAGTACAACAGCATAAAAAGAAGACTACTGAAACAAGATGACTGCTGCTTGAAAAATTAAATACTAGCTATTTCTCATAAAAGCTTGAGATCCAGAAGGCTACAGAATCTAGGCATTAGATGCAGTGTCAAAAGCCTTGAAATTGAATCCCAGAAACATCTTAATGGCTCTGTTAGCTTCCCACCTATAAAATTCAGGACACTATTACTGCTGTGTTTGTTAACTAATTAACAGCTGTAAAGCACTCTGGAAATATAAGCTGCTAAATAAATAATGACTACAGAGGAATTGTAAACATAATGTGTTAAATAATAATGAAACATGGGCTTCCAACTTTACCATTTTTGTTTTCAAAGAAAGAATGTAAACAAACCTTAAGCCTTGGAATACATGTTTCATCCCAGTGCAAATTAAACTCAGTGTTTTGGAAATACAAGAAAAATCTTATTTCTCCAAGGATAGCCAACTCAGTCCTAAATGTGGTAACGAAAACAAAATGCAATCTCTCTTCTGTTTAACCCTAACAGACCATGCCATTTTGAGATGTACTAACTTGAGTAATTGGATATTTTAGAGGATTATTCTATTATTCAACTGGACCTCAAAGTGCAGTATATTGATTGCATGAGTATAAAAGTCAATATTACAATCCCAATGACAACTGTCATTAAAATTAAGTGTTAATGAATTTTAAAGTATTTCTTGGGGACTAACGGTGCCAACACAAATAGAATTCTTTTAAAAGTTAATGCCTAGAACAGTTACTCTTCACCATTCCCAAATCAACATTAGAATGTGAAATGGCATATAGCTGGGAACGAGACTCAGAAGACTACAGACCTACCAAGGAATCTTGATTTTGTTGGACTTATTTTCCAGGGACTCTAAAGGGGATGGGAGAAAAGCCAAAGATACATTTACAAGCTTCCAAACTTTATGCTTAGATGTCAATGTTAAGGCCTTCTAAGATAAAAAACCACAGGTCTAGAGAGCCAAGATTATTCCAATATACCTCCACAAGCTAAGTTTTTGCATTTTCTTTTCAAGAAGACATACTTATCTTATTAAGTGTCTGAAATAACAATATTAGGTGTTACAGAAAAACAAAATGTTGGTGAGTTGGGTTTTTTTTTAAAGCTCAAATCCATTCTAATTACTTCCTCCTAAAAAAGTGGCAACAGAAAACTATAGATTTATCTCCAAGGTATCCAAAATCTCATTAGTGTTCCACTCTTCGGAAAATACAAATTCTTCATCTTCCCAACTCTACTGATCATGTTTCTACCCCTACACAGAGCATATATAAGGAGTAATCTATGCAGCACTGAAAGAATCCAGCTAAAATCCCATTCGTTATACATTTGAGACAAAAGCCGATCCATTCTATTCTTTTAGAAAAATATAAAACAAAACATCTACTAAAGATAATGAAGCAAAAATAATGCAAACAAATAAATAATGCAAACATGCAAATATTTTATCTAGATAATAAGACCCCAACATTCGAGTTTTAGCGACTCATGTTAATCTGATTGTAGCATTAGCTTTTATGATCATACAAGCAAAAAGACCACTGTGTTCCAAACATAATTATCTCTCCAACATCTCATTTCATGAAATTATTAGTTAAGAAGAGAGGCTCAGAATGAATTTATATTTGATTAGTTTCACTTACTTAAGAATATTGAATAACTTAAGACTAATTTGCATAAAAGAAGAGCAAAGGCAGGGTTGTTGGGGGAGAGACTACTAGAAGAGCCGAATTCACATGCACACATGATGATGCTCTAAGTATCTAAAAGGCTCTTGTCACATGTACATACATACCTTCCAGGTGAAGCCACATCAACCTTCCCTTCACACTGACGATAGAGGCCACACAGAGTTCCCCTGGGTTCCTGGGGTTTACAACTTCAAGCTTCATGTTCTTTGTAAAACCACGGCTGAATGATGTCTGAAAGGAAGCAAGCATGCATGTTGAGTCAATATGCACTAAGCCATGATGAGATGAAGCAATTAGGCTGTGCAGAGAGAAAATAGAAGTTTTCATTCCACCATTAGCATGCCAGAGCAATAAAGAGAACTGGAGATTATCTAATCCCTTCTTTTACAAACGAGAAAACTCGGGACCAGGGGTGACTTGTCTAAGAGTTAAGTGGCAGAACTGGGATTCACACTCGGGTCTTCTGACTCATAGTTTCAAAGTTTCTTCCATTATGTTAGTTCTTCCAATCCAGCTCCATGTCACTCAACAACAAAATAGTGGAAGAATGGAACCATTCCTCCACTTTCTTTCCAATATCTATCAGAACTGATCACATGCCCAATCAGGGGGGAAAACAGAGCTGGAAGCTAATTTATAAAGGATCAATAGCAAAGCAGTTACCTATGAGTTTACTTTAATGAGCATTTAAGATGTGTTAAGGATCATAGATAGGTCTTTGTAGCTCTTAGGTCATTACAGAGTTTAAGTGGTTTCCAGAGATTCCTGGGAAAGCATTTAAAAAAGGCACACATGAGCTGGACCTGCCACACATCTGCAAATTCCCAGAAAGCTTTTTTTTTTTTTGGAGAGGGAAAGGCAAGGCAATTGGGATTATGTGACTTGCTCGAGGTCACACAGCTAGTTAAGTGTCAAGTGTCCGAAGCCAGAATTTGAACTCAGGTCCTCCTGACTCCAGAGCCAGTGCTCTATTCACTGTGTCACCTAGCTGCCCTCCCCAGAAAGCTTTTATAGCTTCATGTAGGTCTAGCCTTCTTGGCAGCAGCTAAGTGGCACAGTAAACAGAGTGTTGGCCTTGGAGTCAGGAGGACCAAAGTTCAAATCTGCCCTTTGATACTGACTAGCTGTGTGACCCTGAGCAAGTCACTTAACCCTGCTTGCCTAAGTTTCCTCATCTGTAAAATGAATTAGAGAAGGAAATGGCAAACCATTCCAGTATCTTTGCCAAGAAAACCCCAAAGGGGGACACAACTGAACAACAACAGATTTCTTGGCTTAATATTTGAGGATAGGAATAAGGAAAGGGCTTGGACCTATATAACTTCTCCATCATGAGGCATCTCCCTCTATGAACAGAGTTTGGCACCTTAACTTGTGGCTTTAAAAACTGTCTAGGGCACTGAGACATTTAATTGACTCATCCATGGTATGTCAGAGGTAGGATCTGAACCCAGTTTTTCCTGACTTAGAGGTCAGTTACTTCATCACATCACGCTGCCTCTCATTATTACCTGATGATAACGTATAATATTCTGAATGGCATTTCATTCATAAACAAGGATGATGACATTTCACCAACTTGTCAGTCATTGTCAGATAAGGACCATAAGAAATGGTACAGAGACCCAAAAAAGACTCAAATGTATAACCTGATTTTCCAGAATCAAGGTCCAAAAAAGATTGTAGGCAGAACTTAAAGGTGATACTCTAAGTAGTGGCCAAATACAAATGATGTTTTTCTTTTTCTGGTCCGCAAGCATGGTCATCTCTCAATTCTGTGTGCTAATGGAAGATACTGAGGGCAGCAGCGGATAAACTCCTGACTCCACGAACATCTTTCTCCATCATACTCAGCAGCCTTCTCACCCTGGAAGATCCTTCTGTTCTTGTGATTTCCTTTCTGAACACTGAATTTCTCCCTAATTCCTAAAACAGAAGCTCTTCCAGAACCTCCAATTCCCCTGGTCTTTCAGCTCCCTTTTATGCATTATTTTCCCTCATAGAATAAATGATATATGAAGTCAAGAACCATCTTTCTCTCTGACTATATCTTGGCACTTAGCACAGTGCCTGGTATATGATATGTATTTAATAAACACTCACCATTAATTAACAATTTCATTGTCATTCCTGGACTAACCTTTAAAAATAATACTGGATAATGAGAAACATAATTGATACTTCCTTTCTGAAGTCTATTCTACATGAAGACAATTAAGTTAAATTTCATAAAGATGGCTAACCTCACTGTGAGTGAACTTTTAAATTTGCTTTTGCTTTTACAGTCAAGATAATGTCATCGCTGTTTCCACACTCTTTTGGCTAGTATCATTTATGGCCAACACAGTGTTTCTGTAGTCTTCAGGTGACAGTCTAAAAATCTATATAAATAAGGAACAATCCATAATGGATTTGTCCATGTGGGATTCGAACCCATAGACTTTTTAATCTAGCTATGTACTAAAAAAAAACAAACTCTGAGCTATCTGGCCACATGCAAATACAGCATCTAGTATCCCCAAGCAACTTTCTACCCAAGTACTACTTTGCTCTGACTGTATTTACTTCCTTAGCTTAAACAGGATTGGGACTGTTTAGAGCAGAGGTTCTTAACCTTCCTAATGCTACAACTCTTTAATACAGTTCCTAATGTTGTGGCGACCCCCGACCATAAAATTATTTTCGTTGCTACTTCATAACTGTAATTTTGCTACTGTTATGAATCGTAATGTAAATATCTGATATGCAGGATGTATTTTCATTGTTACAAGTTAAACATAACCCACAGACTGAGAACCGCTGGTTTAGAGGAAGGGCTACTAATGAGTAAGGAACTGACCAAAAAGCAAGCAAATACAATAAGAAAAAGTTAAAACTAGATAATTCACAAAATAAAATCAGTATCTGGAAAAGAGTTGCTCTCTCTTTATCTGCTGCCATGCTATTTTTTTTTTGCTCCACTTAGATTGATATTAACAACTCCTATCATCACTTCAACATGTACATGTTTACCCAAAGAATATTTGGCCCAATAAATTATATAAATATAAGTATATTTGAGAAAAATATGCCCTATCTGGCACTGTATGCACACAATATAACTATGAAGTAAGGAGGTGGAATTGTCGTGTGGGTCAGAGAAATCAGCCTCATCACTTTGTAAAGTCTCTGTGTGTCATTCAATTAAAGTCAAATATAGTCTTTAAGCTGAAAAAACCAAATCTACTTCTAAGTAAGCAGACCGGCAAGTTATTTGCATCTATTTACACCCAAATCAATTGGTTTCATACTATCATTATTCCCTGCTCTTCTTACTGACTGACCCACACACACTGGGCACTGAGCTTCTTTCAAAATACCTCACAGGTTGCCTACTAACCCTTTTAGTAAGTGAGTTACACTACTTTTTGTAGTTAACAGGGAAGAACTAAAACCATACAACCTACTTTCGGTTCAACTCAACTCACTGCTTGAGGCTAATTTGTAAAGGATCAATAACAAAACAGTTACCTGTGAGTTTATTTTACTAAGCATTTGGCTGTGTCGATCCATTTCATAACTGCCTACGATTGTTAAACATACCCAGGGAAATGGCGACAATGCACACACTTCCACATGAGATCTGCTGTGCTGCACTGGAGATGTGTGACTAAAAAATGAATTTATAATAAGCATTCTATCAAAGAATGCTTGTAGTGAGCTGACAAATTCAACAACTTGCCAGTTAATGCAAGGCATATGCCAACAGGCAGATTATAATCCTGCCTATTAAATAAATCAAGAGCCAGAAAACAAAGGGGAGCATTTTTGTAATAAGCCTTCTGCTAATGAATACACAGCAACAACAAAATAATTAAAACTGATTTCATCTTCAGAGAATATCCGTCAAGGTTCAAGAGCTGGCAGGTGATGGGGGCCATGTGTGAGCCCCTCTATTTTAAAGCTCTAGTAACAGTGGGAGGAGCTGAGGCAGATACAGAGTCACAGAGGATTGCAAAAATGAGAGAACTAAGAGAATATTTAAAATCAGAGATAAAGCTTGGCTCCTAAAAACAGAAATTAGGTAGAGATGTTGAGAATTTTCTCCTTACGCCCAAAAAGGCTGATAAGGAAACATCTCCCTTAGCAGGAAAAATATTACAGGAAGAAACATATCAGGGAGTTCTCTATGGTTCCTCGGGTACAATGGAAGAATGTAGAAGCTGATTACTTCTAAAATAAAATACAAACTCCTGTTTGCTTTTTCAGTGTCTTTATAACTTAGCCCCTTCCTGTCCTTCCAGTCTTTAGGAGAGCATTTCTTTTGGACACATTCTACAGCACGGTTATCTTGGCCTACTGGCTATTCCCCACACAGGATGGTCCAGTGCCCATTTCTGTGTCTTTGTCCTGGCTGCCCCCCATGCCTGTTATCTTTCTCCTCCTCCTCCTCCTCACTTCTGCCTCTAAGATTACCGAACCTCCTTCAAGATTCACTTCAATGCCTCCTTCCCAGGAGGTCTTCTCTCCTCTCCCCTCTATCTGCTAATGCCTTCCCTCTAAGCCAGAAGTTTTTAACCAAGAGTCCATGGACTTTTAAAAAAACATTTTTATATATTTCGACATAATTGGTTTTCTTTGTAATCCCATGTGTTTTATTTTAGACATTTATAAACATTATTCTGAGAAGGGGTCCACAGGCTGCCAAAGGGGTCTATGACACAAAAAGGACCCTGCTCCCCCTTGTTTATCTTGTACGGACTAATTTATATATGTTGTCTCCCGTCAGAATGGAAGCCCTTTGAGGGCAGGAACTGTTTTTGCTTGCTCTTTATAGCCTAAGGGTTTAGTAGGGGTACCTGGAACAAGGTAAGCACTTAATGAATGCTTCTCTGACTGCCCTCAAGGACCAAGCAGAGGAAATTCAACCCTGTTATCACCTACCATCCCTTTAACTACTTGAAGGCAAATATTATATCAGCAAGAGGGCCCCAGTTCCTTCACTTGATCCTTATATTCTATGACCTTGAGGCTGTCCACCATATTTGTTGGGCACTTTTAGGTTGTAAGCTCTCTGAGGGCAGAGACTGTCTTTTGACTCTTTGCATTCCCAAAGCCTACCACACCTCCTGGCACAAAGTAGGAGCTTAACCAATATTTGTTAACTGACACCTCCTTGGGACACACCAGGCTTATCAACGTTCTTCCTAAAATGCTACCTGACTAAATGCAATAATATTGATATGGTCCAACCTGTGTAGAATATGGTGGAATCGTCACCTCCCTCTCATCATCATATTAGCTTTTTTGGCTGGCAACTCATAACGTTGACTCATTTCAAGTCTGAAATACACTAAAACCTCAATTTGACAGCTGAAAAAACTGAAGTCCAATGAGATGAAGATACTAAATTCAACAAATATTTTTTAAGAATCTACTACAATAAGGTATTATGGACTAACAATGGTTTATTTTTTTAATGTTAAGGGACATGAAGTTTCCTTTATTTTTCAATCAGTTTTCTGATCTATAAAATTAAAAGTGATCTGATAATGTTTTACAAACTCTGGGACATGAACCACGATGCTGATGCTGGTCTGAGGACACAGATTCCTGAGATGAACTCAACAGACAGGCAGACAGAGAGCACTAGACTTAGCACCAGAAGGGTAAATCCTCAGATACTCCCTAATTGTGTAATGTCACTTAATTTCTCAAAATCTAATTTTCTCCACCTATAAAAAAGGGGAGAATATGTACAGTAGCCTCCTTACAAAGTTGCTGTAAGGAAACCCAATCTCTGAAGCACTCTGTGTGAGAAATGGTTGATGTCCTTCTTGAACCATGACTGGTGGTGGGTAAAAATGACAGGCAGCCCAACTGGGGCACAAGCCCACACAAGGGAGATGAAAGAAGCTGGAGAATAAATAGGGTCAGTATCAACTTAGTTAAGTGGGAAAATCACTGACAGGTAGCACAGGGGAGTCCTGGACTTGAGTTCAAACGCAGCCTTAGACATTGGCTGTGTATCCTCGGGTGAGTCACTTCCCCTAAGAGCACCTACCTCTCAGAGTAGGTGTAAGGATCAAATTAAGGATAAAATACAATAATAAACTCGCCATAGTGCCTGGCACATAGTTAAGTGTTATATAAATGTTTATTCCCTTTCCTTCTTAGAATCAGGGGACCTGGATTTCAATTTTGCCTCTGCTATTTACTCTTTGTGACCTCAGGCAAGTCACTCAGATTTGGAAGGAGGGGTGGGCCTAGTTTTGCTATTTGAATAAGAAGGAGACTGGCTGAACCAGAGGACTCCTAGGCCCGTTCTGGCTCTCAGTGAATGATCTAGGTTCTTCCCATTAATACCATGAATCAAAAGGAGTATCTGCTACAAACTACCAGAGGGAGGCAATCACTGCGTGAAAAATAAGGTGTTTTCATATGTAATTATGGTTACTTTATGTGCCATAAAACCCCAATGACCAAGCCAATAAGATCCACTTGAAAAAAGGTGACCGCTCCCAAATAAGCTAGTTAAGAACAGAATATAAAGGAATAAGCCAATTAAAGGCCTTTGAATACCCTCAGACTAAAGCACATACACACATTTAAGGAGGTCTTAAGAACATGTTTTAAGAAATGTACTTTGGGGGTGACAGAGTTTAGTTATTTTTAACACTCCTAAGACAGCATTTAAGGATCACAGGCAACTAGGTCAGAAACTAGATTCAAAAACTCCGAAGATTTTATGATACGACAACATAATGATATATCATGTCCTTGTACATTATTGTGGCTCTATAGAAAAACTCATAAACAGACCTACAGATTCATGAGGCCTTAACAAGAGCACCACCATTCAGGATATTTATGGGCAAAATATAATCCTTCACATTTTAATACATGCAATGAGAGAGGAAAAAGACAATAATATGTCAACCAGGGAAAAGAACACTAACACTGGACAATGGCCTTCTTTAATTCACAGTTAACAAATAACACACTTACGTTTCTGAAACAGAAATGAGGTGCGGCCTCGGCACCATGTTGTTTCTGATAATCTGCCCAGTCAAAGTCCTGGCCAGCATAACCTGTACGGGACAAGACAGATAAAAAACAGTACTTGTTAGGCCAAACTAGAGACAGTCAGGTGCTTTGGTGGCACTTCCATTGCTGAAAGGCCAAGAGACACAAAACTAGCCCTGGTAGAGAGATTAATTTCAGTCAAATAATAAACATTTGTTAAGCAGACAAAAAGAGGGGAAAGAAAATCCTGGCCCTCAAGGAGCTTACAATCAATTGGAGGAGATGGCCTGCAAACAAATATATATGAAGCGAGCTCTATGAAGGATAAATATGAAATAATTAAAAGAGGGAAGGCAGTGTTGTTAAGAGGGTTAGGGAAGGCTTTAAGTGAGGGAGGTCTGTTCTAGGCATGAATGACAGCCATGGCTGAGACATAGAAGGCCTTGTTCATGGAACAGCTAAGAGGCTGGTATCACTGCACTGAACGGTAACTGTTGGGGAGAAAGCTGTGAAAAGACTACAAATACAGAAAGGGGGTGGGTTGACCACCCTTGAGATCAAGTAATATTGCCTATGGTTTGTGAAAGCACTGGCTTCACCGGCAGGCTTATATACAGGAATGAATAGCTGAGAGAAACTGCTATCTGGTGCACAGTCCATTAACTAAAAATTTTTCTTAAAAGAAAACAATTAAGAAGTAAGAATATATCATCTTCCTTTTCCTTTAAAAGCAGTAATTTCCTGGTTAAAATAAAGGTCAAAATTCAAACCCCAAAGTGTATTTGTAACCATTTAACTGTTAAACTCTCCAAACTATCCCAAGTTAATAGAGAAAAGGTTAACTCCTTTAACACCTCTTGTTACCCTGTTTTTCCTCTTATCTAGATGGTACATAGACTGATACCTTTAGAGGTATCTCTGACTTGCCCAAAGGAAAATGAAGCCCCTTCATTTACAGCTGGGTCTCAGCTGCCTTACTTGGAGCCCCTCTCTCTCTCTCTCTCTCTCTCTCATTGATTGGTTCTTCTTCCATTTTACAATCTGGCTTCTTAAAAAAGACCAAACCCCTTTTTTTCTTCTACTAGCAAAAGTTTTTCTTGTTGTTTTTTTTAAATTGTATTGATTTCTTTGTGAGCTTCCATAATCATCTGACTTTGGAGGCAGCCTTCTCAAGTCAAAACACTCACGTTTACAAAAACAGAGGAAGTGGCTCAAGTTGAGATCATAGCATTGTGGGATATAATAAAAAACACTGTTCTGGGAGTGAGAAGATCTAAGTCTAAGGCTTGGATCTACCACTAATTAGCTGTACGATCTTGGACAATTAAACTTTCTTAGCTTTAATTTCCTCATCTACAAAACAGAGGGAGTTCAGATCACTGATGCTCTGAAGGATCCTTGTAGGGCTAAGGTTCTATCATTCTAAAATGATAACTGATTTCCTTTGCCTGACTTAGCAGAACACTTGCTTTTTCCTTTGTGTAGGGTTCATTCCCTTCTCTCTTCGTGAGAAAAAAAGAAAGATGGACAAAAGGACATTCTAGTCTAGCATACTTCCACACTATCATCCTCTAAGGTCAGGGTAAAGTGTGTGTAATGTATAGAAATATCAGTTACTATTATGGTTCCCTGGGATCTTCTGGTTAAGAAATAATTTATTTCTTTGGATTCAAGGATGATGACAATAATGAATTCTTAAACATATCTAATAGAGAGAAGCCATCTTTATTTTTAAAGTCAAATTGGTGACTTGTTTTCACACTACAGACAACTGCCAATATCTCCCAACTCCTGTACCAATATCACACACATTCCCAGCAAAAGAAAAATAAGTTTAAAAAAAAAATATATATATATATATATATATATATACTTAAGCAAAACCAACGCACACAACAATCATTATTAGCCAAAACATACAAGATACCAACATAAACAACATTCTACAGCCATAGTCTCTATCTTCCTTTCAAGAGGAGGGAAATATGTTTCATCTGGAGAAGCCATTTTCTAGAGATGGAAGAGCTTGTAAACTTGATGGCAAAAAAAAAAAACCCACTAACAAATAATTACAGTATTTGTTATCATCCCTAAAAGGCAAAGTATGATAATTACCTTAAACTTACAAGATATCTGAAATTGATAGGCCTAGTGTTTTAACAGACCAATTAGCAAACTTTAGTTAAAAAGCATTTTAATTCAGGTTCAGCTGCTGGTAGGCAAGGATTGTGAAGCCCCCAGGAAATAAGTGTTATTTGTGCAGAGAATAAATGGCCTACAGAAAAATGAGTATCTGAGCATATGAATTGTCTAGAAAAATTAAGAGAGTCCCCATCTTGAATCCTACTAGGTCACCTTTCTTTCTTTTTTGTATTTTTTGGGAGGCAATTGGGGTTGATTTGCCCACAGTCACACAGCTAGTGTCTGAGGCTGGATTTGAACTCGGGTCCTCCTGATTATTTCTTAACCCCAGTTTTCTTATTCTCTAAATCACCTTCGTTTTGGACACTTCGACTCCCTGCTTTATTTCTGCCATGTCTGCCCTAGCCAAGTTTGGAGTTACTTGGATCTAATTACTGTTATCCTCCCTGGTTCTCTCTTATGGACCTTTTCTGCAGCCCCCTCCTTGGCTCTCCTCCCTTAACTTCCACACCTCTTTGCCTGGGCTTCCAGAAAAGTATGGGAGTCAAGCACCTGCCCTCTCATCCCCAACACATCTGGACACGACATGATTCACTATAATAACTTAGTTCTTAAAACAATAATCTTCCCATGGGCCTTAAAGCAATCCTACTGAACTTTACCTATTTTTCCTTGGGTACATTTATTCCCACAATTAAATGTAATCTGAGATCTCTGAAAACAACTACCTTTTCTAAGAATCAATTTCTCTTCCCTTCCATCATCATACATGTTATATCTCCCTTGTAAACTCATTGAAAAAAAGAACACTTTCTAATTTTAACACAGACACGTGGTGCTTAATAAATGTTTGGTTTTTATCACAACTCGACTGAAATGCAAAAAGCTAGGTTTCTATTCTATCCCTTTTGCCTAGAATCCTATCATGCCTCCTTCGTCGGGGAGTCTCAGAGTCATGGAATTATTCAAGTTGGAAGGAATCTCCAGTGATTATTTGGTCCAGTCTCTCACTTCCAGCATTGGCAGCTCATTACCATGCCCCAGGAACAACGTTGTTTCCTCGTGCTGCACCACCTGCTTAGACTTCTCCTTTCTCCCCAAGGGACCTCAAGTCACTTCATCTCTTTAAATTCCTCTTCCTCTAGGCTTGATAATGAGCTCTTTTTGTAAAGCAGTTTTGTGACAGCTCCTGGAGAACTGCTATATAAAAACAAATTGCTTTGGATTGTATTATAAAGAGACAGGGGTCAATTACCCTCATTAATCAACAAAGACAGAACAAGAAGTAACAAGGCTTAACTGAAGTCGGAAAATGCGTTTAAAACCCTGCAGAATTAAAAAAAAAAAGCATGGGGGGAAAACTTCAGAACTATTAAGATTTGCAATAAGCAGTCAGGGGGAGCCTGTTAAACCACAGTGCTGCGGCCAAGACTGATTGATCAGGATGCAGTTCTGATTGGCACAGGTCCAAAGGGGAGAAAACAGATCATCCTCACTACCAAAATAAAATGACATCAGACAGCCCCATGATTTTGTTACCTATAATATCTTGTAGAGCACTCAAATTATTCAAAAGATGAAATACTGATTCAGTATCTACTATGCATTCAGCACTGCAGTAAAGACTATGCCAGACACAAAAAAGCACTAACAATAACAACACAAAAATAAAAAAAGACACCAGACTGAGAGTTACAGAAGCCGGGTTCACATTCTAGAGCCACTATTGGCTACCTGCATGGCATGGGTCAAATCTTTTCACCTCCCATAAGAATGAGCTGGACAACTCCTAGAGGTTTTGAAGTGGGAGACATGTTACTGCAAGATTTTTTTTAGTCATGCTTTACTCCACCAAATTAAGTGATTTAAATATACTCATATATGTATGCATGCACACACACACACACACACACACACACACACACACACACACACACACACACACACACACACACACACCAAGTAATAAGCACCACTGGATCTTAAGTAAACAGCTATTGATCTCTCTCTCTCTCTCCTCTCTTTACTAAGAGAGAGAGCTATTAAGTATCTAAGACTGAATTTGAACTCAGATCCTCTTGACTCCAGGGCCAGTGCTCTATCTACTGTACCACCTAGCTATCCCTTTTGATATTCTCTTAATAGTCTTTTTTTTTTAAGTAACAAAAAGGTCCAAGATTTTTTTTTTAACAACTTTGGTCTCTACTTTTTGTGAATCAATCCCTCAATTACAATTTGTCAATCAATCCTTCAATTCCTTACAACTGTGTCATCACCCCCTGTACAGATCTCCTCTATAAACATTAAATCTATTCCAGCTGTTTCCTTGTTTTTGTTCTCTTCAAGTAATTTGAAAACAGAGTCAAAGCATGAGGCTCTACTGTCCTCGATGGTGAAAAAAGTTTGGTATAAAAATTTTTGTGAATCTTTATAGACCATCCCCATCTGCAAGATCCTTAGCATTCTTTCCACCTACTCTGCTGCCATCAACTACAGATGCCCAGATGGGTTCATGAACTGTAGTAATTACACAGGACTAAAAGCTAATTTAAATTTTTGTTTCGTGGGGCCAAAGAATTCATCACCAAGTGGCATCCACCTACCAACTGTGCATTTTCACTGTGCCTACAATGCTCTTCACATCTGCAATCTGGTTTCCTTAAAAAAAAAAATCAGCTAAAATCCCAGAAAGCCTTTCCCCAGTTGCTTTAATTTTCATGCCTTCCCTCTGAGATTAGCTCCAGTTTTTCCTACCAATTGTTTGTCCATAGTTGTTTGTATCTGTCTCCCCAGCCAGACCATGAGCTCTTTGAGAGCAAAGACTATCTTTTGTCTTTCTTTGTACCCCCAGCACTTAGTATAGAGCCTGGCACGTAATAAGCATTCTATAAATGCTTGCTGACTTGACTTTTCAGCATGGCAGAATCTCCTCGAGCTTGTCTTCAAGAACTCAGGATTGTATCCACACTGTAACAAGGTACTGCAGTGCCATAAGAAAGGAGAGAGAGGGATAAAAAAAGTGAGAACAGGAAATAGTCCAGCAATCTGCAAGATGAACCGTAGGAGGAAAGGCCTAGAGTCATGAAGGTGACCCAGACATTCAAAAGTCCAAGTGTTTAATAAGAAAACCTAGTCTAAGGTAACAGCAGGAGGAATGGAAAATCAGGAAGGATCTATTGCCAACAATCTTGGATTCACTTTGGAATTAATGCCCAAATCCAATGAATTCCCAAAGCTAAACAGTTACCACTGTGATGGAGAGGGACAGAAGATAATGTGGCCACTCTTGCCATACACCTTCTAGGACTAGAAGCCTCAGTAACCATATGCCTATCCTGAGCAAAATGACCATAGACTTTCTTCTCCCCTAATCTAATTAACTGAATATTTGATAAAATGAGATTCTATATCTTCTATCCCAAGCTAAGTTACTCTGGCTATTTTTAGGCAACAGAAACATTTAGGTAGGATATGAGAGCTATCTTCAAATATGCAAAGGAAGGACTGAATTACCTGTTTTGTGCTACTTCTGAGAGCAACTGAGAATTTATTTAACCAAGAATGAGAAATGCAAAATAGAGACACAAAAAAATCAACATTTTCTGGCAAGAAAACAAAGTGGTTCAAAACCGTTAATGTAATCCTTTTTTGCCTCTTCTCTCTCCACTCCCTTTGTCTACATAGGGAATCATACCCTTAGCAGTGGTTACTCTGCCCAAAGGAAGATAAATTTTGATACCACAAGGTATCTAGGGGTTTCCAGGCATTCTGATCTATATCATGCCACTGGATCCAGATGGTTCTATAGGAGACAGTGAGACTGGTGACTCCCTCACTTAAATCCAATTCACTTGCAAGTCATGACACGTCCTTCCTGATGTCATTGGTCTCCTTCAAGAAAGAAGGACAAACAACAACACCTTTCTTAAGGCTTCCTTGAATTTAATTCTACAACAGTTGACAATTCCTGCTCAGTCATTATTCACATAAACAAATTGGATTAGACAAAACAAAAATCAAACCACCCACCACACCCCAAATCAAAGCAAGATATCAAGGAATACAAACCCTTGGGTGGTGTGAGGTTGACTCCATTTTTAAGGCACCACTGTACAGGTAAAATCCCTAAGGAATCAGCATGGCACAGCATTGAGATTTTTTTAGCTTCTGGTCTCAAGTCATCAATAGTCACTTGCAAATAATGATTGTTAAAAACCTAAAGGTAAACAAAGGAAGCCAAATGTTAGTCTTATGTTACTGATTCCCTTAGACACTAAATACTGGCACATTTCTATGCACAGGCAGACAATGAATGTCTTTGATGAAATGATGCAATGAGAAATTATTATCTACCATGGGGGTCAATGAATTGGTCTAGTTATTAAAAAAGTAGAGATGGTCATTATGACTTTTTTTCAAAGAGAAGCTTTAAAATTACCTGATAATCTTTATAAAAGTTGATAAAGAAAAAAAATGGAAAATCATATATTTATATATATGTGTGTGTGTGTGTGTGTGTGTGAGTGTGTGTGTGTGTGTATGTATATGTGTATATATATGTGTACACACACCCACTCACCCACCCACACACACACAAACACTCACACACACACCAGAACTGGGGGAAGGCAGGGGGAGAACAGAAACAGAAGCAGCTCACTTAGAAGTGACCTGAAGGAAAACCAAGACTGACATAGAAAGATTTGTCACTTGGTCAGCCAACAAGCACTACTATGTGCCAAGCACCACACTAAATTCTAGGGATAGAAAGAACTGAAGTCCCCAGCCACATGCCACACGGAGCTCCCATCGTCACAGGGGAGACAAGAGGACAACAACTACACTTATGTATGTAACATAGGGTAAAGTGGAGTTAATCTTGGAGGAAGACAACAGGGAAAGGCATCTTGTAGAAAGTGGGAGTTAAGCTAAGTCTTGGAGGTAGCCAGGGAAGCCAGAAGGAAAAGGCCAGGATTCCAGCCATGGGGGCCAACCATTGGGAAAGACCAACAGAAAAAGGGTAAGGAGGAAAAAAAGGAATGGTAAAATGAAAAGAGCATAGAAGCAGGACAAAAGGGTCACACTGCGGAGCTATCCCAATGCTGGAAAGAATGAAAGATTAAGAGAAAAGAAGGCCAAAAGGTTAGCAGTAAACTTTCCCCAACTTGTCAGAAAGGAAGTGAACAAAGACCTCTGATTCCGAACTGCAAAAGTCACCTTGCTGAGGAGGGCATGCTCCTTGGAACTTCATTTATACAATGCCTTTGGGGATCAAGTGACTAATCCCGCACTTCTGTGGTATTCTTCAGGTAGTATCAGTAAAAATAAATGTAATAATAACAATGTGATTGCCTAAGCAATGCCACTAGAATTTTACACAGCTATCGAGAGTTCTCAAGAGACCAACTAGCCTATTTCCTTGCTTCCAATGTATGTTACGCACATGTCACAGGACCACAGACCACCACCATCCTGCAGTGCAACAAACCCTTATTTTCCAGATAAGAACACTGAGGCCTAGAGAAAATAAGTGCAAGTGCGTCGTCCAAGGTCACACAGACTGTTACTAGTAGAAGCCAGGATTCTGAACTCCCATTCCAGTGTTCTTTCTACTATACCATGATGATGTTACTTAGACCGCAAAGAGATGCTCCCTTTAACGCTCCGGCTGGGTACTTTATTAAAAGTTTCAGTTCATGCCTGTCTGCATTGGCCTCTATTCATTATACTGTTATTTTTTTCCTTTTAAACAATTTTCCTGAAAACAATAGCCTTGGACAAAAAAAAAAGAAATTTAAATTATAGTAGTCATAACAACATGATACAAAACTAGATAGGGCAATACTCTAAAACGTTTTCTAGAGCTAAGAGGAAATGTGCACTTGTAATGCTCCTGATATATATGAGAAAATTCTGGCAATTTATACTACTTCTTTACTGAAAGATGAATCTTGAATTAACACATGATAATTATTCATAATTCTGTGTACTGAGAGCATAAAATGTTTGAGAAGCATGATTATGAGAGGGGCAAAAGGTTAAGTAGGATGACTGATTGTTTTTTTTTAATCTTTGATACAAAGAAATAATGAAATGACAAAGAAAACAATTAAACTATTAGGGGAAACTAGTTCCAAAAAGGATTAACGAAAAAAAATATTCCCAAGAGTAAAACCCCAAAAAGAAATACTTTCAACCAGATTGGGAATAAAAAAGGATTGAATGACACAAAGTTATTCCAATAGAATTAGAATGTCACTCCCATTTTCACTCTGCATACTTGATACGTAATAATGAACTCTAAGCTAAAAAAGTGGGGCACAGGTGGAATCTTTGGTGCTACCAAGCTAACCCTAAAAGCTGTACTCCTGTTTTGTTATTCTTTAAACTCCTGGTGAAGGTGACATTACAAAAATAGTCATCCTTTAAGACAATTTGATAATAATACAAATAAACCTGCAGCTGGTAAGACTGTGTCAACTGTTGCTGGAAAGAAGAGAGATTGGCCTGGCTCCAACAAGCCATCATTCTTCAGTATTTGGGAAGAAATATGCTCACCCTAAAAGCCACACAGTATGAAGGCCTCCAGATGGTGAAGTGGTCTGGGATATGAAAGAGGGAAGTTTGGGTGTTTTCCTTTTAATCTATATACCTTGGCTCTTGGATTAGCATTCCTTAATACTATTTAATTTCTAAATTTTGAATCATTTCTCTCTTTCCTTTCCTTCCCCCCACCAAAAAAAATGTCTATCTTTTACAATATTTGTAGGATCTGGGGACTTAAAAACTGAAAGGAGACAGATGGAAAGGATTAGTGGCTCCTAAAAGCTACTATTGCTATTAGAAAGCAAAAAAAACTCCTGGAGAAGAAAAGGTTAATATATGAACTTTAGAGCCATGGGCCTAGTTAAAATGACCAGAGGGCAATTACCTGAAATATTTCTTGCTTCAATACCTCAAGGTTCAATAACTTTGTCTCAGTGGGTACTGCCTACATTAACACACATCCCAACCCCCATATGCCTTAGCAGACAGGTCTTCGAGATTTGTTGTGGCTGAAAAATTCATCACCCTGCAGCCAGTATGTTGATGAGTCTATCCAAATTTAGCTAGGCTGTTCCTCAGGCGACAGACTGACAGTCAGTTGCTAGGCCCCTACTTGAAGCCCTTCCAAACTGTTAGACTCTGCCAGGACTTGCTGGCAATAGGCTCCAAGAACACATGGTCAACTCCACACCATGATGAAGTATCAAGGCAGCAGTTTGGTGGGGGTACCCAAATCCCATAAAATAAAGAAAACTATATCCAAGCCATTATCAGGTAACAAACAAGTTAATATTAAGGTGATAGATAATATGTGACCCTTATCTACAAGCATAAAGACTCTGAATGCCATGGGATTTTATATTTGATCCTAGAGGCGATAGGAATCCATGATGCAATATTGGGTTCTGATCGTTTCTCCAAGCTCAAAGACATGACTACCTTCAACACCTCTGCCTCATCCCAGTTAGATGGCAAGGAGGAGTCTCACCCTCCCCATTTTCCACATAAGCCATCTGATGGGATTTACCCTAGACTTCTCAAAGAATCTCTAGCCAAACTAGAAATAGTACCAGACTGTGAAGTAGTAAATCTATGTTTGTGTCTGCTAGATGGGACCTTCTGCCTCTCCATGCGCAAAAAAGCATTGCGGAGGCCTGACTTTGAGGTTGAACTACTTGTTTAATCCCCTTTTCAGAGGGGCTCACCTTAGTCACTGATGCAGGACAGATATTAAAGGGCTCGCTCATATCCACTGCCTCCAGCTTCATACCAACTGTGAAGAAATGGCTTCGTAAATCCGCATGATCCTGTTGAGGGGGGAGAAAAAGAGTGAATGCAACTATAGTGCTGAAAATTAACTCAGAGACTGTCAGGATAAGATTCTCAAACATTTTATTTGGCAACAACTGAAATCTGCCTGAAATAATTAACTCTCCTGGCTTCAAATTTCTAATTATTGCAACGTACGGCAACTTTGATTATTTTCTGCAGGCTAATAGCTTTTTTCCCAGGAATTCAGAAGAGAAGGAGGAAGGGGGTTTGTCCAAAGCAATCTTTGGATTTAGAAAGAATAAAGAACAAATTCATATAATACTGCTTTACTCCCAATAAGTAGGAAAATGCTGTTAGTTAAAATACGGTCCAGTTATGTTAACAATAGTAATAATAACAGCAACTCCTTACATGTATATAGCCTTTAAGGTTTATAAAACATTCACTTTCCTTACCACACTCTGAGGTAGGCAAAAGCAATCATTCTTTTTAAAGGCAGAAGCAGCAACATGGTTGAATTATATGATCTTTTCTAATGCAGATCACAATTAACCTACAACATGGGTTCTTTACCAAACTTTTTTTTTTTGGAGGGGGAAAGGCCAGGCACTTGGGGGTGACTTGCCCAAGGTCACACAGCTAGTTAAATGTCAAGTGTCTGAGGCTGGATTTGAACTCAGGTCCCCCTGACTTCATGGTGGATGCTCTATAAACTGCGCCACCTACCTGCCCCATTAACCAAACTTTTGAAAAAACAACCTGATAACTGCATTTTCTATGTAACAGTTCTCCTTTGTATATTATGTGTGTTATTTTATGCATTTAAAAACATTATCCTAAGAAAGGGTCCACAGGATATACCAGACTTACAAAGGGTCCAAGACAAAAGTTAAGAACATCTGCTCTAATCCTAGGGATGGCACCATTTTATTCCCATCTTCTGTCACTAAATGTATCTTATTTCCTAATCAATAAAGACTTCCCAAACACCTACATTGTGGAGATATGTACATACAAAGATTGCTAGTAGCTGCATAAACAATCAAGAGCTCACCTCTACTAAATACGTTTCTACAATTCCTCTCGTTTACTACTAGGATGCCAGATTTATAACTCCCTCAGAGTTCTGCTGCCTTCTCAAGGAAACAAATTCCAGCATTCACTTTAGTCACACCACTATAGATACAGCTGGCTAGAAGCTTGAAACTAGGATTTATCTTTCTGAAATGAAGGCTACCTCATCATTCATAGGCTATATAAATAGAGGTGGATAAATGGATATATTTACAGCCTAACCCATAGGAAATAATGGCCAGAGATAAATTCAGGCATTTCAAAATACTTACTTTAGTTGGGCATGAAGCACACACGCCTATATGAGGATTTGTTTTCATTTTTCCTTGAATTAAAAGCTAGTCTATTTCATTTAGCTTTACTAATACAACTCTGACTACAACCTACAGAGTTCACCAAATGCAGGCCAGTAATGCAGAGACATCTACTATGGATCACAGCTGATTTCTATAGATGACACCCAATAGGAGGCTAGCGGGGTCTTGAAATCACCGAACATAGGAACTAATGACAGGTACCACCTCTAGTGGACTATTACCACCCAAAATCTGCCCCTTTACCTTTCTACTTCTCTCACAGGAGCCACAGATTAGGAACACCCATTTTTCTTCTCAATCTTCTTGCCCTGTGTATCTCCTAGAACACTGGTTCTCAACCTTCCTAAGGCTGAGACCCTTTAATACTTGTATGTATCTGCATGTGGGAGGACCCTCCTGGAGACAGATAGAGGAGCACTGTCTTGGTTCCTAAGACCATTGGAAATATGTGTTTTCTGATGGTCTTAGGTGACCCCTGTGAAAGGGTCATTCAACCCCTAAAGGGGTCGTGACCCATAGGTTGAGAACCGCTGCCCTAGAACTATCTGCACAAGGAAATTACTCTACAAACTGTTGCTTAACTGGACCAGTCAACGAGCATTAACTAAGGGCTTACTCTGTACCAGGTGTTATGCTAAGAAATGGGAAATACAGAAAAAAGTGAGACAAACAGCCACCCTCCCAAGGAGTTTACATTTCCATGCCAACAAAACCACACAAAGGAAAATGAACACACACACATCACAATTAACAAAAATTTAAATTAATTTAAATTCAATGACACAGTTTACACTGCACTAGCATGGCAAAGCGATAATATCCAATAGTAAGAACCAGTCTACTTTTCAAAAATCACTAGAAAAAGGTGGCTCAAAAAAATAAGACAGAAGAATGGAGAAACAATAACAGATATTAATAGAACACTTGCATTGTGCTAAGCACTTTACAAATATTTCATTTGATCCTCACAACCCTGTGAGGTAGAGGCTATTATTGCCTTCCTTTTAGAGTTGAGGAAACTGAGTCAAGGAGAGGTTAAGTGACTTGCCCAGGACCACACAAGCTAGCAAAAGTCTGAGGCCAGATCTGAATGCCAGTCATCCCGACTCCAAGCCCAGCGATCAGCGCTCTCTCCATTCCACCACCTAGCTGGAAGTAGGGATGATTCAGGAATATTAACATAAAAGTTAAAATGAAGGTCACTGGTTGGTAGACAAGTAATGCCTCATTAATGCACATATTCAATTCAATCAGAAAGAACTTAAGTGAGGATTATCTACTAGGAACTAGAGACACAAAGAGAAAAAATGAAATCCCTTCTGGCCTCAAAGAGATTACATTCTATTGGGGGGGGGGGGGGAAAGAACATGTACATATTTAAGATTCTACAAAGAGAAGGAAGGAGTGTATTCCAGGCATGGGGGACAGCCAAAGGAGATAGGAGATCAACCTTCATGTCTAGCGAAGGGCCGTCCCCACTCCCCCATCAAAAAAAGGCAATTTGGCTGGAACATGAAGGGGAATGAAAAGTAGTTTTCCCTTCCACATCATGACTTTCTCCACTGCAGTTTTGACATATCACGGGTTTAAGAAATTAAATGGGAATTTGGGGGAGTTTTGTGGAAGCTGCAGGTGGCGTGCGAAGGCCAGCCAATGACAGAAAAAGTTTAGAAACTCAGAAAGGCATAAAATATATACATATAGTATTGTATAATAGTATCAACACATTTTTGTCTTTTATTACCATAATTCAGACTTCTTCTCTGGTATGAAGGGAGGGCCAAAATCTATGCAGATTTTCGAGATCATGGGGGGCACCCTAACCCCCATGACGTGGAAGGGATAACTGTAATATGGATAGAACAGTAGGCAATAGACAGATTGTAAAGCACTTTAAATGCCTGACAGAGAAATATGTATTTTATTTACTCAGCAGAGGACTAGCACGATCAGCCCTCTGCTTTAGGAACATCATTTTAGAAGCAGTGTAGAGGATAGATAGGAACGAGGAGGGACCTGAGGCAAAGTCATGCAATTCAGGGGCTCCTGAGATAGCTCGGGTGAGAAGTGATGAGACCCTGGACTAGGCCTTGGTCACCACAGCTGCTGGAAGTCTGTCCTAGTAGAATAAGCAGAGTAGGCATCAAACCTGTACTGACATTTCAAAAACCCTTGGGGTCTTGAGGGCCAAGCCAGTTGTCCATAAACTCTGGTAGATCCTCCCAAGCTGGAAGGACTTAAGTACGGGCCTGATGACTGACTATAACATGCATGCTCTCTGTGGACCAATCTAGTTCTATTCAGAGAGGCTTTTCCCCAGGCTGGGTGCAGGGTGATGAATTTTCTCTCCAGGGCAGCTCTTCATTTATTAATCATGGAAGGTTTGCAATCTGCGTCAATGGAAAGAGCAGGGATAAAATTACAGACTGTGAACGAGGCATTCTAGTCTGTCAACAGGCAGTCAACAGCACTGAAGTGCTTACTTATTATACATAAGTGGATCTTCCAAATTAGAGAGATTTATGGATTTTTAAGCACTAAAACCTTGATTTTAAATATTTTTGATGGAGATTTTCTGAAATGGCATCACATATATCCTCACTTTCTAGAGACAGCCTATGTGATGCTAAATATAATTTAAACTTAGTGACCCAGGGTCATTATTATGAACCTCAATTGGGATAGGGATAGAAGGAAGAATCAGACTTGTGATATCATTAAAGTACATGTTTCTTCTCCCCATTAGAATGTTAGCATCTTTCTGCCTTTATGTGCATCTCCCACCATTTAAAATGCCTTACACACAGCAAGGGGAAAAAGGACAGGACCTAGGATTTAACTGGTTGTAATGGCAAGCAAAACAGTACTTAGCGCCTTGTTTCAGCTACTTAAATATTTAGCACCTTGTTTGAGTTCAAGGGACTTTGAGCCTTGCCCTGATTATATCAAGTCTTTGTTAAGAAACAACTTGTGAACCCCACAATGGGAGGAACTTCCTGATGCAACAGGGAGGAGCTAATGACCACATATAAGGAGAAGCTCAAGCCAGGAAAGAGTAGAATTGAGAAGGGGAACTCTGGTAGCCGGGCACTCTGTTTGTCTGTTCTGCTTGTGTTAATTTTTGTTTCTGATACTTTGTACATAAGCCCTGGGACCTTACTGAAAGCCCTGAAAGAGGATTTTCTCGTCTGTTTACAGAAGTCCTGGAGGAGGGATTCAGAGGTCCTCGGACTACGCTGAGGATTTGTGTTGAGTTCTCAGACCTTGTACGTGAGTCTGTGTTGATTTTTTTTTTGCATTTTTTTTTTTAGGGCAATTGAGGTTAAGTGACTTGCCCAAAGTGACACGGCTAGTAAGGGTGACAAGTGTCTGAGGCCACATTTGAACTCAGGTCCTCCGGACTCCAGGGCCCGTACTCTATTCACTGTGCCACCTAGCCGCCCTTTTTGCATATTTTTTACAGATTTGTTTGTTTCCTTTTAGTTTACAAGATTCAGTTCCACAATCCCTTGAGTTTCAAATTTTCTCCAAGTATAGGATCTGCAAATACTTTTACATTAGGCATTAGTCGGGTTGTATAGAAGGGCTGTAAGTCATGGAATGTACAATGGGAAAGAGCAAACAAAACCAAACAAGAAAAAGAGAGAGAGCAGGCTGTTTGTTTCAGTCTGCATTTAAACTCTATTCTTTCTAGATCTCTCTCTGAACGTAGACATCTCCTTCCATCCTGAGTCTTGTAGAGCTGTCTTATAACCTTACATTGCTGAGAGGAGCCCAGTCTATCAAAGTTAGTCATCACAGATATGTTGTGTCTGTAACTATGTACAAATTTCTCCTGGTTCTGCTCTCCTCACTCAGCATCAGTTTGTATAAGTCTCTCCAGGTAAATATGAAGTCCGTCTGCTCCTCATTTCTTATAGCACAGTAGAATTTCATTACATTCACATACCACAACTTGTTTAGCCATTCCCCAATTGAAGGGCATCCCGTTAATTTCCAATTTTTTGCCACCACAAAAAGAACTGCAATAAATATTTTTATAGATATGGGTCTTCCACTTCTATGATCTCTTTGGGATACAACCCTAGAAGTGGTATTGCTGGGTCAAAGGGTAAGCAATTATTTATAGCCCTTTGGGCATAGTTCCAGATTGCTCTCCAGAATGGCTGAATCAACAACAATGGCTGAATCCACCAACAATGCATTAGTGTTCCAATTTTCCCACATCCTCTCCAGCATTTGCCATTTTCCTGTTTTTTCATCCGAGCCAATCTGACTGGTGAGATGTGGTACCTCAGAGTTGTTTTGATTTGCATTTCTCTAATCAATAGTGATTTAGAGCATTTTTTCATATGCTTATAGATATCTTTAATTTCTACCCCTGAAAATTGCCTGTTCATATCCTTTGACCATTTATCAATTGGGGAATGACTTGTATTCTTATAATTTGACTCAATTCTCTATATATTTTAGAAATGAGGCCTTTATCAGAGACACTGGTTGTAAAAATTCTTTCCCAGTTTCCCACTTCCCTCTTAATCTTGGTTACATTGGCTTTGTTTGTGCAGAAACTTTTCAATTTAATGTAATCAAGATTATCCATTTTGCATTTTATAATGCTCTCCAACTCTTGCTTGGTCATAAACTCTTCCCTTCTCCATAAATCTGACAGGTAAACTATTCCTTGCTTTCCCAGACTGCTTACAGTATCAGCCTTTATACCTAGCTCATGCACTCATATAGATTTGCTTTTGGTATACAGAGTTAGATGATAGTCTAAGCCCAGTTTCTGCTATACTATATTCCAGTTTTCCCAGCAGTTTCTGTCAAATAGTGACTTCTTATCCGAGAAACTGGGGTCTTTGGGTTTATCAAACAGTAGATTACTATAGTCATTGACTGCTGAGTCTTGTGTACCCAATCTATTCCATTGATCCACTACTCTATTCCTCAGCAAGTATCAAGTAGTTTTGATGACTTCTGCTTTATAATACAGATTAAAATCTGGTAAGGCTAGGCCACCTTCCCTAGCATTTCTTTTCATTAATTCCGTTGACATTCTGGACCTTTTGTTCTTCCAAATGAATTTTGTTACTATTTTTTCTAGCTCTATCAAGTAATTTTTTGGTAGACTGATTGGTATGCCACTAAATATGTAATTTAATTTAGGTAAAACTGACATTTTTATTATATTAGCTCAACCCAGCCATGAGCAATTGATGTTTTTCCAATTAGTTAGATCTGACTTTATTTGTGTGAAAAGTGTTTCGTAGTTGTGTTCATATAGGTCCTAGGTTTGTTTTGGCAGATAGATTCCCAAATAATATCTACAGTAACTTTAAATGGGATTTCTCTTTCTATCTCTTGCTGTTGGATTTCATTAGAAATATATAGGAATGCCGAGGATTTTTGTGGGTTTAAGGGTCTTTGTTGATTTCGCAGGCAGATAGTGAATTAATGATGGTGCCGGCAATGTGAATGAATGTTGTGTTTTGGCTCTGTTAAGCTCTGTCTTCCCAGAAACAGAAACTGTGAAGGACCTGAGGTGGACTGGTTACCATGAGCTTCCATATGGAACAGGAACTGGACAAGGAACTAGATGAGGGACTAGACAAGGAGCTGAGAGCTTTCTACCTTTGAATCCAGGTGAAGGTTGGGCAGATTTAGGCAGGAACTGGACCATGGAAGAGGAACCATGGAATCTGAGAGCCAGCCTCAAGTCAAGATGAAAAGATCTCTCCTTGGGTATTTAGTGCTAACTGAGAAGATCATGATTTACTGTGGCCTAGGGGTGGGAGAACTTTGTACTCCATACCTTGTACCTCTTAAGGATGATTGGAAACTAATCTCCAATTAAGAAGAAGACTTTTTGACTGAGAGATTAAGACAATGTGACCTAGAGGTGGAGAACTTTGACCTTTGTACTGTGTGTCCCTTAAGGAGGCTTGCTCCTTAAGGATGACTGAGTTAAGGACTTATTGAAAGATATCTTTTGCTTAAAACTATGTGGTCACTTTAGTGATAAGTTGTTATGTTATAACATTGTGAATGCTGTACTTTGGTTTCTACGAATGTTTTGCTTTAATTTAGTGCCAAATAAATAGAGAATTCACTATACTATGTGATCAGAACCATAAAGCTGTTCACAGCAGCAGTCCTCTGCAAAGCTGCTAATACTTGGCTTTACACTGGTACAGGGAATTCCCACATGAGAAAATTACCTCTCTAGTTATATTTCTAGAGCACAGACTGTTGAAGGGACTTGCAGAGGGATCACACAGTTAGGATGTGTCAGAGGTGGGATCTGAACTCAGGTCTTCCTGGCTCTGGGTCCAGTTTTCTATCCATTACTGATTACTCTACTATAATACTAATAGGCAGCTAGGAGGCACAGTGGATAGAGCACCAGGTCTAGGGGCAGGAAAACCTGAGTTCAGGTCCTACTTTAGATGCTTACTAGCTGTGTGACCCTGGACGAATTACATAACACTGTCTGCCTCAGTTTCCTCATCTATAAAATGAGTTGGAGAAGGAACTGGCAAACCATTCCAGTATTTTTGCAAAGAAATGGGTTCATGGAAAGTCAGACACAATTGAAATAACTGAAAGATAATAAAAATAATACTAATAGAGTATTTTAATAGTGCAATGCTTTCTACTACACGTTTACCAGCTCTCTTAACAGAATGATGAAATGGATTTAAATTACATTGTTCATGACCTACTTATTTCTTCCCTCAAGGTTTCCATCAGTGTTGACCGTTCATATCTATTTACATTTTAGCTTAACCTTGCTTGCCTCATTCTGGCCCAGAATGCTAGGACCTTTGATAATAAGACTAGTCCAACTACAACTACTCATCTGATTTTAGATTTCAGATCTACTTCATCTAGGATCATGCATTTTGAGCTGAAAGGGAACTTAGAAGTTATTCTGTCCACCACCACAACCAACCCCATTTTACAGATGAGGAAACTGAAGCCCAGAAATATTAAGTGACTTCCCTGGGATCTCAAATGTAGCAAGTGGAACAGTCAAGATTAGGACTCAGGTACTCTTACACGAAATCCGTGTCTGTTTACAAGATACAATGCAAGGCCTACCCCAGGTTTCCCCCATTCCTTGTAGGTCTATTTTTCATCCTGCATTCCCAGTCTCATCTTGATCTCCCAGACGTGGATCTACATCCTGTAACAACATGTTAAGAATACTTAACATCAGCTGTACTATCTTATTTTAACACCCATTTGTCTGGTGGAGGTCTTCTCTTTTGGAATAAATTACATCAATTTAAAGAAAAATACTTCCTCAGAGGCCTTTCTAACTTCTGTGCTTATTTTATACCATTGTGGCCGTGACTATATGCCACATGGTAGATGTTACTGCATGCAAACTTCAAGGTAAACGTGATATTAGCAGCATTTTCTATTCTTCTTCAGCTTAGTGGTTCATGAAAGGCTTCTACGTTAAGAAAAGTCTATGTTCACGTGTAAGTCACCCAATCTCTCATGGTATCCTTAATTCAGTCATTTAACTTCCTCCTCTCTCTTTTCATCTATGAAAATGATCATATAACTCATTCACCATACAGGCCCAGAATGTGAAATGCTAATTAAAATGCTAATTAAATGCATTTAAAAACAATAAGGTATTCAATTCAATAGTATTACTGGGTACTATCCTACATACACAGGGGTTTTTTCAAATAAACGTTTATTAATTTCTTATGTTTTTACATAAGCGACATTTTATTTTTTTGGGTGAGGAGGTAATTTAATCATTTTATTAATAAGGGCAGAAGGTTATTAATGAAAGGATGGCAGTGGGGTCACAATTTATATGCCCTTCAAAGAGGAGGTATTTCTGAAGGATGCCCAGTCACCTCTGATTGGTTAACCAAATGGGACGTAGGCTATCTTGGGATATATGGTTTGGGTCACTCAAATCTTGATTAAAGACATATCAATTACTATATCACCTGTCTTGATAATACAGAGAATCAATATTTCCCCAGACCTATCTGAACAAACACAATGAATGAGTAAATGAGTAAGAATACATCCATTAGTGTAAACTTAAAATTTCTTTTACTGTCTGATTTAGATGTTGGTCTTGGATAGTCTCTAAGAGAAATTTCCCCCACAGGGTGATAAAGTAGAAAAGGGTAAAAAAGGGTTAAAAAAAAGGATAAAAAACAAAACAAAACAAAACCAACCCCTAATACAATAATTAGTTATTAAATATGAGAGAAATATTCATTTCTCATACTTCCATTTTAATCTAATTGAGAAATGAAGTCTCCTCAATGAATCACTGATATTACAAACACTTCATCAAGAGTTCTTAACTATGGGGTTTATAATGGGTAATACTGTTGGGTGGAAAGGGGAAGAAACTGATTGACACATTGACAAAAATGTGTCAAAAGACTCAAAGGGAAAAAGTTAACTGAAAAAACAAATTGTTCATTTAAGGCTCAGAAATCTCATCTCACACAGCTAGCTGTCTGATTCTCAGGACACCATCTGATGCAGCTCCCTGGTCTGGGGGTGGTCTCAGAGCAGTTTCCAGTTGACTGTCTTCTTAGACTCACATAACCTACATTTTCTAATGCATCCTGCACACCTTTCGAAGAGCCATCCCATATTTTTAAAATTACATAAAAGGAATAAAGAAGGAAGGGATGTGGGAAATAGTTCAGCAAAACTAATCAATATTTTGAAAAAACTCTTTCATATGCAATATTCTAAGCCTACATTCCTCCTCTCCCCATCCTTCCAACCAGGCTGATGATGAGAGAAGGGTAGGTAACAGAAAACAACAAAATACCCTCAGAGTCATACTATTATAATTCTGGAATGAAATCAGAGAGATGATTCACTCTGGAGAAATCTAGTCTGAACCCAGTTCTACAATCAGTATTGGATGCTAAGGGAAAAAAAGATGTTCTAAGGCCTTACAGATAATCCACCAAACAGATAACTAGCTTATCAATAAGCAAGAGCTCACTATTGCATGAAAAATTCATTTTGCCTTTGCCAAATTCTGAGGTGCAGTGCATACACCAACACCATTGGATCAAGAATGACATTACAGGGGTGGCTAGGTGGCACAGTGAAGGGAGAACCAGCCTTGGAGTCAGGAGGACCCGAGTTCAAAACCACAACTGCCCTGCCCTCTCCCCTCCAAAAAGTGAAAAAAAAAATTAAATGACATTATACCTAAAATCACTTGGTATTTGCTAAAGCCTTAGAACATTTACAAACATGTGAGATACATTTTTTTAAGTGTTGTTGTTTTTTTTTAAAACAATGTAGAGTCTGGTCAAAAGAGATGTAAAAAATCTACTTCTCCTTAATAGATGTTGGTAAAGCCGTTCCCATCTACATTCATTCACTACACATTTTATTCTTGCCCTAAAGTAGTTTCATATTGATCAAAACTAAAATGTCATTCATTTTATTTGAGGAATGTCTTTTCAAGTAGCTGTAACAATTTCTCTTCAAGGGAGCTTATTTTTAGTCAAGTATAGTACTAGTGACATTGAAAAAAGAGATCTTATAAGCCCTAACTTGCTTTCTACACTCCTATTTCAATCAATTTTATTCTTACCAGTGTCTAGGTGGGAGCTGGATTGTATTGGATGACCTCTGTAGTTTGTTCTAACTCTTGAGTTTCACTAATCTTCTAGGTCACTCATTCCTGGTTGTTTTGTGCTTTGTCCTTTGTTCTTGAAGAGGACCATGACATAGGGGAGATGATGACATGACTTGCAATTGACCTTTATTTGAGTGAGGGAGGGCTGTGCAAGGTCCCAGCCTCACTTTCTCCTCCACAGTGATCTGGGTCCAGTGGTTAGATATTCATCGGGATAACTAGAGATGGCCCAGGATGCAATGGGAGATCCTGGCCCTTTTAGACTAAGGCCTTTTCAGGTTCTTACTCTGAGTCAGGCAACGCCCACTCAATGAATAGGCCTCTTTAAGTAGTGAGTCAAGGGATGGCCCCTTTAATGGGAAAAAAAAATCAAACTTGGGAGGGTAAGATCCTCAGTAGCTGGGCAAAAGAGAAACAGTCACTATTTACTTTCACTCTGCACCAGGAGGCCCAAAAATAACCATTAAGTGCAGTAACCAGAAACAATGGCTTAAAGGAGTCATGTTCACCCTTCTAGGACACAAAGAGGCCACTGTAATGGAATGCTACATCGTCTTTCTCTGATGGAGTGACTTGGGCACTAGAAAAATGTAGTTCCACATATTTTATTTTGTTTTTCTATTAGACAGGGAGTGACAAAAGATGACTAAAAGAAGGAATGGTTGATGGGGCAAGCTCCAGGAAGAGACAATGAGGATGAGATGGAGGGCACGTGTAAGAGGAGACAGGGCACCTCTTTCTCAGAGGCAGAACTACAGGAAGAGATGATACCATGATGTAGGAGATATCACAGGATCACAGGGCTGTTAGGGGTCATTGAGACCTCTTAATTTTACAGATAAGGAAACTAAGGCTAAGAAAGTAAGTGTCTGAGACCAAATTTGAACTCAGGGCTCCCAGACTCCAGGTGTACCAGTCTATCTAAGGTACCACTTACTTAGCTGTCTATAAGAGCCACATTGGTATGTGAAGAGAAGGCCTCAAATAGATTTTCAAAAAAGTGTTTATGAGAAAAATGTGGACAAGGTTTACACAGGATAAGGAAGCCTGAATGGGCTGTAATATATAGCATTAGAGGGAATTAGCCACATTCATGAGATCAAAGATCCACCGACATATTGCACCCAGAATGGAGGTGACAGTTCCAAAAATCCTCTGTCCTGGTAAAGCACATTTAGAGAATCACGGCCAGTTCTATATACCAAATTTTAGGAAGGGCATTACTAACATGGAGCATATTCAGGGGAAAGTGACCAGGATGGTGAAAAGATTTCAAATCATGACAAATCAAGGTCAGTTGAAGGTGCCGGGGCATCTCTGATAAAGCTTGACAAAAGCATCACACTAAGCAGGATGCATTTCACCGTCTGGGGGTCCGGGACCCAGCCAATGAATCTCTGTTTTCTCATCTATAAAATAAGAAAAAGGGGAATGACTAAGCTCACTCAACTCCTGGGAGAAATGCTGAATGGTACCTGATTCCTTACAACCATTCAAATCCTAAATGATGAATCATGTTGGTTAAATTACTTAGCTGTAGTTTGTTTTCCCTTCTGGAAAAATAAAATAAAACCTTGATTCTGGCAGCGCCTGCTCTTTATTTGGATGAAAGGCAAGATATATAAATACAGCTATTAATAAAATACTACTGCCAAAAGAGATGGCTTGATATCAGTCAACAATGACGGGGCATCAAAAAAGTTTGGGGTTTTTTTTGAGCATGACAACAAGCTGTATTACTGCAAACTGAAGCTTCTGATAGATTATAGACATTACTTTGAGCTCCAGTCCAAGCTTGTATGGTAGGGAGCAGGGTATTTTATTTATTTCACTTACAAAGGGGTAAAGGATCAGAACACAACACGGGGTCATTTTAAATTCAACTCTTCCCTCACTTATATCATTTCAGAGTTGAATGTTCTTATTTTCGCTGCAGATAACTAAGGAATTTGAAGCTATGCTCTTTTTAATTTGGGATATAGATATTAGCTAAAACTTCTTTCTTTCTTTTACTCCCTTAGAGGAGTATATTCCATCTGACAAAGACACTTACAAATACAGCTATTAAAGATTAATACTGCACCAAGACTTTTGGAACGTCGCGTGTGTGTGTATATACATATATGTATGTATGATGTATGTATGTACACGTAGATGTGCATATACACACTAATACAGATAAATGTGCATATATATGCATGTGTATACACACACACACACACACACACATACACACACACACACACACACACACAGGCAGAATGGCTTCCAAGAAGACATCACAAACATTTTTTAAAGTACTTGTTGAAGTTTTTAATTTAAAGAAAAAAACATATATACTAGGCAGAAATCAACACTTAAATGGAGGGCTCTACTATTGACTATTACAAGACTGATGCTTTAGCTGAGTCAAACTGAGCATTATTCTTTCCATAATACCTTCTTCTCTATTGTTCATGATGTGACATGAAGAAAAATAGTATCGATGCAAAAAAATCTTGAAAAGAGTAACAAAATATTTTTGGTCTATCATCTTTTCATCAAAAGAAATATCACGAGATTTTTTTTTCAGTTGTGATGTTCTGATTGCTTTAGTCTATAGGGAATTAGAACATTGCATAGGCTTCTCTTCAAGACTCCAATTAATTTACATAATTTCCAAGAATAGGTTTCAGTGAAATGAAAGGAAGGCTGTTAAATTAGTATTATACTCAAACTGATACATAATGAACTGCTTTTTCCATTATTTATTCAAATAGGCATGGTAGTATGCTACACTTAAAAATCTCCAGTGCAATTATTGTATTGTGGCTGTTTTCTTCCCTATCAGTGACCCAGTGCTCATGTTTGGTAGCTCTGAAACAAAACCTTATGCGATAAAAAAAATTACTCCCTTAAATATTGGTTTTAACCCAAAATGGCCATTAGGTTGCCAGCATTTATTACATCGATAAGATCACTGGATTTCCATTTTTTTTTGCAACAAATTAAATCTAAGTCATCAACTATTTATAACTAAAACATAAGACTCTATAAGCCGAATTTGTAAAAAGCACTTCCATTTTCTGCTTACAGTGGCAAGACAGGTTTTTTTTTTAAAACAAGTCAAAAACTAAAGAAAAATGCTAAAACAAAAAAATGTGTAATGAGAACCATTCTCTGCAACTTGAATCAAAATGCTTCTAATAGGAAATTGCTATTTTCACAATATTCCAAACAAGTAGCTCTCCAAAGCTTGTAAATAAATGGATAAAATAAATATGAGTCAGTATTTATTAAATAATAATATTTAGCACCTTGGAGTGTGTTTTTAAAGGAGTAAATTATCCATTCTTACTTAGATTAACATCATAGGAAAGGTAGACACAACTCTAAGTAAGGATTACTCTGCCTTCTTCATATCTACTTAATTCTCTCCCAATAAACCAAGGGCTCTCATCTTACCGCAGCAACACTCCGTACAGTCTGAGTACTCTGGGCTACAAGAGAGCATGGCAATATCACTGCTGGACAATTTCCCCCCTAGCTTCATATCCCAACCATGAGAAAATAGCTGGTGGAATTACTGATGTGTGCCCCTTCTGCTTAGGGCATTGAGACAACTAAATGTTACCATGGTAACATCAGCGAATGCTCTTAAGTATACTGCCCCCACCACCAAGTCCTGATTCAGCCCTTTCCCTTCGAAGAAGGAAGTATATAATGAATGGCATTTCTAAGGGGGAAAGTCCCTACAAAATACACAGTCTTGCTTCTCCTTCTTGTCTCTAGCTGTTGATCCAACAGCTATTGAAAAAATGACCCTCAAGAGTAATAATCTCGTGAACAAAAAGAAATGCAACCCTCCATAACATCCCCTCAATGGGAAGGCCCACAAACACCCAAGCAGAGAATCAATACTGCATACATCCCATTCATCTCCTTTTTTCATCCCTGCTGCCCTCAGCTTCAACTTGTTACCCCTCTACTTCCAGCAGAGGGGACAAAGTAGATTTTTGTTATCTCCAAGCCTCTGTCAGGGGATTCCTGAAAGGACTGTCCCATCCACTTCCTTCCTTTGTTTTCCTGTCTCCACAGGTGAGCCGTCTTGGGCTACCTTCATCCCTTCTGGAACCTCTTTCAGTTAGGACTCGTTTTCATCCTAAGGTGATAAGCCCTGATGTGAGGGAACCTGACTTATGCAATGACCGCTATGTGCTGTGGTCATCCTTCTTTTCATGCCATAAGGACGGCTACCCATATGTAACTAAAACATGTTGTAAAGAGTTAAAGAAAGAAAAAATAATAATACTGGCACCCCCACAGGGTATCTCATTCCATTTAATCTATGTTTATAGAAATAGAGAAGCTGTTTAATAGCAGAAATTTTCTTTATCCCATGACAGACCAACATCCTGTAAATAACTAAGTCTCTGTTTAGGAACAGGGGGGCTCATTCCGACCTCAGGCACAGGATTATAAGAGGTCATTACTCAGAACCACGGAAATGTGATTTAAGTTCCTAAACATTTATAAACATATAGTGCCTACTCCCTGCAAAACACTATGCTGAAGGCTGGAGGAAATGCAAATTATAGATGAGACACAATCCCTGCCCTAACTGAGCTGACAATCTAGAGCAAGATACGGTGCGAATTAGTCAATTAACAAGCATTTAATAAGGCTCACTATGCCCAGGGCATAACAGCACTCAAGGAGCACACATACTAATAACGAATATAATATGAACTTATAAAACAAATAACTAGGAAAAAGTTAAACTGCAGGTCCTTTGCACATGGACAATTTTCACACTCAAAACTCTGTCAATTATTCATCATATTCTGCTTCTTTGGCATATTAACTGCCAATGTTCCAATTAGAATGCATGGCATACAAAATTCTCACCCAGTCTGGTAAACTCCTTGTTTGTTTGTGGTTTTTTTTTGGGGGGGGGGGAGTAGATTATTCACGACCTCCTTCTCTTTTTATCTATGTCTCAGTATGCTGTGTTGTGTAATACCCAGTGATTTGATTCTACACATGGCATGCAAAAGCCTAACATATCAGAATCACATTCTCCATAATCACATAAACCTCAACTGGCAATCATTGCTTCCTTATGGAAATAAGAGTAACCATCAATTAACCACCAATGGAAAATTCTGATGAAAAACAAAGAGATCAGAGAAATCACAAAATTTTAGATTTCAAACATCACCCAATTCTAGTTCTTTTATTGTATAAGTGAGGAAGCTGAAGCTCAGAAAGATTCAACAACTTGTCCAGGGTCATAATGAACATTTCTTAAAACCACCTGTCTTCTTTCATTGAATATATAATTCACTGACTTATATATAATTAATTCAATGAATTATATATTTGATGAAATGTGATTTTTAAATTTTATTAGGACAGTCTACATTAAATTATGTAGTTTTATAATAGACAGTATATATTCTATATTTAGCTATAAATACATACGTATATATGTACACACATATGCATACATATATACACACAAATGGTGGATGTGTGTATTATGTGTGAATATACGATCTCGCTTCAAGATCTGTCAAGAATTTTACAAATATGCCTTTCTTTTATCTTTACAACAATCATGGGAGGTAGGCATTATTATTATTCCCATTTTTATATAAGAGGAAAATTAAAAGAGTCTTTGTCGTCGTGAGACTTACATTATCCTTGGGGAACATACACAAATACATACAAAGTTCATATAAAGTAAATGGGAGTGATAAAAAATTTCTTGTCAATAATGCAACAGATCTGTGATCTCCCTAATGTGCACAGTCCTTCCACAAATCACAACTCAGCCACACTTCCTCATTCTATCTAATTCTGATCCATCCTCAGTCATCATCCAAAGGCTCTATGCGACTCAGAGCACTGGAGTTTCAGCCAATGCAGCATTTAGGACATTCAGCTGTTTTCTCTTATTCTTCCTGGACCCATTTTACATTTCTACTTGCTATCTTTGATGCCGTTTCTTGTGCCCAAATCCTCACTGCTGGCCATCATATTAATTATTCCTATTAGGGTATCTCTAAATCCTCTCACATAGAGATTCACAGAATCACAGCTCAAAGTTGGAAGACCAGACTTCTAGTTAAATTCATGCCTGAATACGTGCCTCCTCTGTGTGCTCCCCAGCAAGTTTTGAGTGCCCAGCCTTTGCCTGAAGGCATTCAGTAAGGGTGAACCCACTATCAACCTCCACTGTCCATTCTAGTGTGAGTAGCTCTCTTACGTTACAATGTTTTTCCTATCCTAAGCCTAAATGAGCTGCAGCAGCCCATACCCACTAATTCTGTCCTTGCACCCATCCAAGCAGCTCTAAGCCCTCACCCAGAGGGCAAATTTCATGAAGACAGAGCTATTCCACCCTAAATCAGAGGCTCTCAACCTATGGGTCAAACAACCCTTTCACAGGGGCCGCCTAAGACCATCAGAAAACACATATTTCCGATGGTCATAGGAACCGAGACACCGCTCCTCTATCCGTCTCCAGGCGGGTCTGCCCACATGCAGATACGCCCACATACCAGTATTAAAGGGTGGCAGCATTAAGAAGGTTGAGAACCACTGCCCTAAGTGTTCTCTTCTTGAGGTGAGATAACTTCCACCAGTCCTCATGTCATATTCTTAAGGTCCTTCACCATTCTTGTTACCCTACTCTAAAAGTTTATCAATACTCTCCCTAAAACGTGACTCCCCAGAACTGAACACCAAATATGGTTTGACCAGGGCAGGACACGACAGAACTGCCCCCTCCCTAGTCTTGGACACTTTCTCACTGCATTATACTAGCTTTAGTTCGCTACCACCTCACACGGAAGACTTGTAACTGAGCTTGTAGTCTACTGAAATCTCTCATTCTTTTTTAAATGAAGTTTTATTCATTGATATTGATCTTTCCCCCAATCCTTTTCAAGTAAAATGCTGAACGGTTATACCTGCCCCATCTTATATTTGATGAAACTGATTTAGCAGGGGAAAACATCTCAAGTGTAAGCCTTTACATTTATCACCAAATTTAATCTCATTAGATCTGGCCTGGTCTTTTCACCCTGGCAAGATCTTTCTGACTCCTGTCATCCAGGATTTTAGTTACCACCTTCTCGCACATGAAACCTTTCCTAAGCTCCCTAACTGCTCCCGCTTTCCCTCTCAAACTACTCTGGATTTAACTACTCCAGGTAAATACATGTAAACACATATATGTGTGCTTTATATTTAGGCTGTATGCATTTATGTATACCTTTGTTTCCCATTAAAATGTAAGCTCCTTATGAGGATTGTTTCATTCTTTGTACTTGTATCTCTTGTACCCAGCACAGTATCTGACAAACAGTAGGTACTTAATAAGTGCTTGAGGATGGGTTACTTTCTAGCTTTGATAAACATTCCATTTTCGTTTTTCTTATTCAAGTCATTTATAAAAATGTTAAACAATATAAGGTCAAGCGCAGATGACCTTCCAAGTTGACATGAAACATTAATCCTCAGGTCCAGCTATTCAAGTAGATCAAAATGAACCTCATTATACTCTTTGTCCCACATCTCTCCATCACATATACAACAAAAGGCTGTGGGGTCTATTAAACTATAAGTTACATTATAGTACCTACTGAGTTCAAATTACTTTTCTGACAATAAGATGTTCTCCTCTTAGAATTTTTTAACTCTATTGCTTCTCAATTTCTTTTGCTTTTACCCGTAAAATCAAATTTGCCCATTCCTCCAACTTTTAGTTCATATGTGTCTACTTGGTCCCAGTCAGTCCCATACCACCTGGATAGATACAATCCTATATATCACCCTATTAGCCAGTCATGGTTTGGAGACATTTTAATCCCACATTTTCATACCTCTTCAACCAATTATTATATGCCAAAATGTAAAACACTGAGCTGAAAGTAGATGTAATAAATAGCAACTTGTTCCCCCCACCAACCGTCATTCTGGAACCCTTGAAAAGATAGGAATGACCGCTGGAATTTTTCTGATTCAAAAAGAGAAACCAGGAAACCATCACTGAGGGAACTGAAATAGCACTACCTCAAATTGGACACAGATCAGGAAAATTACACTACCTTCTTCCCATCACCACTCCTCCTCTGAGGCCTTACAGGGAATCTCCTTTCCAAAACTCACCTGAACATAAAAGTCTTATGCACAAGTTTTCTCCTTTTCCCTTCAGTAATGTGGAATTACCTGAATTACCACATAATCAATCACTCATTAAGCAAGGCCTTTACTGAGAAATGTGGGAACTGAAGTGGAAAGGAGAATGAAATCAAGTATTCTCACTTGAAAATTCCTCAAACTGACAGAGGAATCTCATTCAGACTGATGCAGTGAGTGGTCCTAATTAAAAAGAGCATGAGACTTGGTCAAGTACTTTGCTAAAATATAAGTAAAATCTATCAACAGCATGTTCTACCACCTATTAGAGTCAGGAAAGACCTGGGTTCAAATCTGACCTCAGACACATACAAGCTATGTGACCCTGGGCAAGTCACTTAACCCTGTTTGCCTTATTCCACTGGAGAAGGAAATGGCAAACCACTCCATCATCTTTACCAAGAAAACTCACTGCCAGACTGGTCCACGTGGTCATGAAGAGTCAGAAATAAAACAACAACAAAACCACCGACCACCTGTAGGACCTTGGATCCCTTATCCTCTTAAAAACTCAGTTTCCTCATCTGTAAAATCAGGGGCTTGGACTCTAAGGTTCCTTCCAGCTCCAAATGTATGATCCTATAATATTATTAATAGATGCAGTTACATGATTTAGCTTTTATTGTAGTGAACTATACACATACCAAGAATCCTACTAGTTACACTTATTGTTAGATCACGGCTTCATAAAGTCAGTGCTCCCTAATGTCCATTTGTAGTGATGACATTCCCGGGCTTCAAATCCAAGCTCCAATTCACAAAAAAAGACAAAAATATTCCTTCTTCCATAACCCCATCCCCAAAATAACAACATCTCTCAACTTTCTAAAAGAATTAACTATGAGAAATGGACATTTTTCCTGAGGTCTAGATGAAAGTGATTTCTACATGAGAGTCATTTGTTTGCAGTTCACCAACCTGGACACTCTACCAGAGCAGACTATGACCTGCCCCACAGAAGGGAAATAATCAATAGTCATAACTACCACTGAAAAGGCACTTGGACTGTTGGTGAAACCGTGGACAAGAACTTTCCGCTCTATCGAATGTCCAGGATTGGGAGGGGGGTAAGAATGGGAGTGTGGGGTTGGTCTGGGAGACCATGGAAGGATCCTTTGCAAAATTCTGTTTGAGGGCCAAGAACTGAAATTCATAACACTGGCAAATGCAGAGAGCAATAAGCTGCCAGAGAAATGCAGGAAAGCCAACCTTCAAACATATCCAATTCCCAAATGCCATTTGCATTTTTTCTCGATAAGAGAAATTATCACGGAAGGGAAATTCTGTCCTTAGACATGGCCACAGGTTTTTTCCTAGCTAACATATTAAGCAGCTGAACAACAAAATATTAATCACCATAGAAACTGCAAAATCACAATCCATCCGTGCTAAAATTCTAATGGTGTACATCCTTTCTTACCCCTTTGGCTATACCAGATGGAGTGAGAAAGAAAGTCTTTTCTCTCTTTGTGAAACTTAATCTTCTCTCCACAGACCCAAACCCTGGCCTCATATGGGAAAATGGAAGAGAAATGTTTTTGCTAAAGGTTAAGTCTACATGTATGCTTACATATATATACATTTATATCTAAGAATTGAATAATAGGGTTAAGAATTCTCAGCATGTCCTTTGATCAAACTGTCTGAATACTCTTAATCAGATGGGAATATGTACATGGAAAGCATTTTTCAATGTCTCTAAAAAAAATCAATATTCCACACAATATTTTTCCATCATTTATTATTAAATGGGAATCTACAGGAAAGGAGAAATACACTAAAGCAGTTCTCAACCTGTGGGTTGTGACCCCTTTGGGGGATAGAATGACCCTTTCACAGGGGTCCCAAGGGTCGCCTAACACCATCGGAAAACACATATTTCCGATGGTCTTAGGAACTGAGACACCGCTCCTCTATCCATCTCCAGGCAGGTCCACCCACATGCTGATAAGCCCACATATGAATATTAAAGGGTCTCAAATTGGGAAGGTTGAGAACTACTGCACTAAAGAAAGGATTAGCAATACAGGTCTTTGAGACCAGACTAAAAAATTAGCTTTAACTAATTGCTTTCACACTACAGTATACCATCATAAATGCCCTTCTGAAACAGATTTCTGGGATGTTTTGACTAACTTAAATCAAGCATTCCATACAAAATGTGAGTTTATCTTGGGAATGATCTATGCCAGGGCTGTGCAGTCTTCAGCCTTCAAAATGTATGGAAACCTCAATTCATCCCATTTTCATGGTCTTCTGACTAAAACTTCCTCTTATTCCATCTTGCCCTGTGCTTCACCCTCTGTAAACCTATCATTATTATCCTTCCCTCAAGACCCTCCCCTCTACTTTGGCATTATCCTTAACTACCCACTCTCCATCAATGTTCAAATTCAGGTCCCAAATCTTGTCATCACTGACCTCTACAAAGTCTCTAACATCGAATCCTTTCTCTCTACTCACCCTGCCACAACCTTAGGACAGGAAGACCCTCATCACCTCTTGCCTAGACAGCTCTCCCAATAGGTCTCCTTTGCCTCAAGCCTCTCTCTCTGTCCCCCACAATGCTGCCAAAATGATTTTCCTTCAACACAAATCTGACTATGTGACGAGCTCTAACTGCCAATGATTTCCTATTGGCTCTGGGTAAAATATATTCTCCTTTGTTTAACTTTTAAAGCCATTTACAAAGCGGCCCCAGTCTATCTTCTGACTCTCAATGGACATTAATCCTACTCCAACATTCTGTGATCCAAGTAGAGTAGATTTCCTTTTCTTTTCCTCATACATGAAATTCCATCTCCCATCTCTGCATCTTTGCACTGATCATCTCCCATACCAGTAAATGGACTCTCCTCACCTCTGCCTCATAATGCCCCTGTCTCCCTTCCAAGACATAGCTCAAAAGCACCATCTTCTGCTTGAAGCCTTCCCTGATATCCTCAAATGCTACTCTTCTCTTTTCCAAACTATTTTGCATTTAACTACTTTGTATTGGGTTGTGTTTTTCCCTTCAGAATTATTTTTATATAGTTATATATGTATTCATTGCCCTTCTCATCAGAACATAAGCTCCTTTTGAATAGGGATTGTTTTATCCTAAGTACTTGGATTCTTGGATCCTAGCACAGTGCCTAACATGTGATAAGTACCTAATAAATGCTTGTTGACTGACTAATAATCATCTAAATAAGTATAAATCTGGATGTGACTTTGATCACAGTAAATGTGGGATAGATTTCCCCCCCTCAGGTTTATGTGACTGGATTTCCCCCCTTCTTTATTTTTACCACAGTGATAGTCATAACACAGTAGTTATGGGCAATTGTCTAGATGACAGTGGAAATACCAACTTTAGTTATAGCACTTAGTCAAGGAAGGATGGAAGGAAGGGAAGGAAGGAAGGAAGGGAAGGAAGGAAGGAAGGAAGGAAGGAAGGAAGGAAGGAAGGAAGGAAGGAAGGAAGAAGGTAGGAAGAAAGAAGGGAGGAAGGGAGGAGGGAAGGAAGGACAGAAGGACGGATGGAGGGAAGGAAGGGAGGGAAGGAAGAGAGGAAAGGAAAACAAACAAAGATATATACACATAAGGAACTCTTTAATAAGGAAATTCCCTCTAACAATGCAGGTCAGAACCTCCTTTACAATTTATAGTCTCACAGGATTGGGGGACTAAGAGATTAAATAACCTGCCCTGGAGTGTGTCTCCAGGTCAGGAGTCTTTCTGACTTTTTAAGGCCAGCTCTCTATTCATTTTGCCACACTCCCCCTTCTGTCTACTATGCATTTTCTCCATACATGTACACACACACACACACATATACCCACACAGATATAACAGTTAACAGATTTCCCTGAATTCCTCTTCAACTGAGATGATTTCTGTTCTTGAAATTCATTTTCCTAGGTTGAGCTACCAACACCTTTCTTTCTAACTCAAAATGAATCACAAGCTCATTCAATGTTTCCATCACTTATTGTTCATTTCAAACATTTTCACAGAGGATGAAAAAAAGCCAAGGATCAAGCAGTGTCATTTCTTAAAGGCATAAAGAGGGATAATGGATGGTTGGTGGCATTTCAAACAGTGTTTTTCTTTCCTTACACTTACACATTAATGAGGGTGGTTTGACTCCCTCTCCCCACCCCAACAACTTCAGAAATTTGCATTTCCTTGGAAGACAGAAATAGTTTGCCAATAAATGGCAAACTGGGAATACTTTTCTTCATTTGCAGAACATCTGTTTGATAGATACATTAGCTGCCAGTGAAGCTGCTATAATTTAAAATTTATAAGCAAGTAGGGCGGAGAGTAGATTACAAGTTACAGAAATTACAAAGAATAAAAATTAATATAAATTATAAAAACAGCATGGATCTATGAAGATCTCAGAAAAGATATTCCATTAATTCTCAATATATGAATTTTTCTTCCCCCACCATGCACATATTGTTCCCCCTTAAAATCTTTCTAGAAATACAAAAGTTTTCAAACACATTTAAGTTGTTTCTGTACACTCCAAGTGAATTAGAGAACTGAAATCACCACCCCGCCACAATGACTAACCAGCTAAGAGCCTTAGTTTACAAAGGCAATGGCATAATAGACACCTAGCTAGTTTCCATGTGTGTCAGATTCTACATGTATGTCTAAACATGCCTGAGCTTATACTGACACTGAGCTACTTCATGTTAGTTGATGGTAGAGCACATTTCACTAATGAGAACCCAGGCTTTGCTCATAAAGACTGGATATTTAAGGGATACTTATGTGATTGTTAATCAAATGGTGGCTTTGGTGGCTCCACAGTGGGGCACAGTGTGAAATTAATTTGGTCATCTTGGCTGCCAGGTATTTTCATATCATTCTCAATCAATGGTCTGCCTCTTCTGAGCTCCAATGATTACAAAGCTGGCTCATTCTCAGATAAACCTACCCTATGCTAGATAATTTATTCAAGTTTCAGTGAAATGCCAACCTGACTTTTAAAGCAGCCACCTGCTAGTAGACCAGTATTAGCATACCCAAAGACTGTCTGAGCTAGAAGGGACCTCAGTAATAATCTAATCCAATTCCCTCATTGCGCAGATGAGGAAACTAAGGTCTATTAGTGAGAAGTTCAGAGCCAATTAATGCATGGATTGTTCATTAAAGACATACTTTACCAAAAGTTTCAGTGAAAGAAGAGCAACACATTCTCCCTGCAAAAACACAAGCTGCTTTGATAGTTTAAGATACAGATAGAGACAGCCTTCTCATTCCCACTTGCCCCTACCTCTATCCAGAAGGTAGAGAATAAATGTAACTGAATGTTTAGCCTTTTTCTTTTTACCACGACGGTGGTCATAACATAGTTAAGCAAATATGTGGTACTATCTATGTGGTAAAGTAGCAATTTCAGTTATGGTATTTAGTCTTTTTAGGAAGGAGGGAAGGAAGGAAGAAGGGAGGGAGGGAAGGAAGAAAGAAAGGAAGGAAGGAAGGAAGGAAGGAAGGAAGGAAGGAAGGAAGGAAGGAAGGAAAGAAGGAAGGAAGGAAGGAAGAAGGGAGGGAGGGAGGGAGGGAGGGAGGGAGGGATGGAAGGAAGGTCATTCATTAAAAGAGGTAATAGGCTCTACCTTTCCTAATTGACTTTATAATACCACTGGTAACACACATTAGTTAAAGGTGAACCTGAGCCTGACAGAGCTATATATAAGTACACGCACATGCTATATGCTGAAAACTTTTGTTGGCTAATGTGATTCATCCCATCAAAACACCCATTTATCTGAAGTGTAAAAAGAATGGCCTTGAAATATTGTTCATCTCAGCCCATTAAATGTGCTTAGCTTTGACTTGTGTCTCATAACAGCTGAACATTATGACAATTTCCCACCACAACATGCATCTAGGATGATTCATTGCTGAATCCAAACATATATTCCTTGCACCACAATGAAAATAACTAGAAATAAGTTTGCCTGCTGGGAAACAGTGATGATCAAACAGTGATAAGAGGGAAAATACAGAGTCTATTTTTGGACTCTGCAGGAACATATTTGCATGCCGAAACTTCTAAAACTTAAGAAAAACAAGATAGATTTTTTTTCATTCCTTGTATTTTTTTTTAAATTGTGACCATTAGTGTGATATCACACTCAGATAATTTTTTAGGCTTAATTACCTTCACATAGATGTAACTACTTACAACAAAATTTGGCAACATGTTTTAAATTTTTTCATATTCTCCTATAAAATCAGACATTTTTCAATATCTTAAATTTTAAAATTCTATCCAAGAATTTATTAACCGCTTCCCATGTTCCTAGGACTGTGCTGGAGATACAAAAACAAAAATGTAACAGACCCTATTTTCAGGAAGCTTACACCTCATCCGTGTAAGTTTAAATGATGAGTATGTAATTTTTTTTCAGTAGTGGGGAGGACAATCAGGGTTAAGTTACTTGTTCAGGACCACACAGCTACTGAGTGTCTGAGGCTGGATTTGACCACAGGTCCTCTTGGCTCCAGGGCTGGTGCTTTATCCACTGTACCACCTATGAGCATGCAATCTTTAACAAATGACTAGCAAAAAGATGAGCCCACAAATAGCCTGAATCTATTAATCCAATGTATGAGACACTGAAGACCTTTAGGGTTTCTCCTACTCACTAATTTGATATGATTCCACATTATGAGGCAGTAACTTCATAAAGTAGGGCAAATAGAAGTTAATATTTTTTTTTAAAAAAAAGGTAGATTATAATGATTATGGGCCAAATTAGGTTTTAAGATTTGAAATTATAGAATTCATTAAAATATAAGATTGAGTTTGTGTCAATATTTCTTTTCCATTTTATTCAATGGAGCAATAAACCTATACACAAAAGAGAATGTATGAAAATACGTATTTGGTAGTGCCCAATACTGTGTTAGATAGACATTGTAAGAGGTACAGAAGTGGCGTATTATGTGGTCTTTGTCCTCAAAGAGATTTTGATCAAGGGAAGGAAAGGCTAGATAAAAGAAAACTTATCAATGACAAATTCTTAGGCACGTCAGGAAAATGACTTCCCAAGTCAAAGCAGAAGTCAAAAGAAAGCAGAGATTATATTTTAGAAAATGCAGGTGAGCTACCAAAATAGGAATCATGACTGATTTTTCTTTTTAATTAAAACAAGCAAACAACAACAAAAAGAAGAAACTACTGGGAGGTTTTTTTAATATACTAAACAGCTTTTTCAAATGGACTCCTAAATAATCAACCTGTACCTCTAATTATACTCTTATTTTATTAACTCAAGAAACAAAATTAATTAAAAACAGAATAAGAAAGTTATGGAGGTTTAGATATGGCTTCATTTTTCAGTAGTACCTCGGGAAAACACCAAGGATTGTGTGTTACCTCATCTGCAGTGATTATACATTATTTCATTAACAGGATCAGTCAGAAAAAAAATGTTTAGGCAACCCTGATTTGTCAGCAATTACTGCTACTAGTGCAACAAAGTCTTCAGTCAAGCAGCTTAAAATGTTGTAAACATGTCAAGTAGTTCATCCTCAAGATATACATCGACATCGTAAATTAAGAGACAAGTCTTTTTAGCCCCATTTTTATAGACAGGGAAAATATAAGACAGAAAGATGAGTCATTTTTTCTAATCTGCCAAAAAAAAATTGAATCAGTAATGGAAATAAGGCTCAGAAAACAAACATCCAGATCACTACTTATCCCCTTCTTCAACCAACAAACATTTATTACATAACTACTATGCACAAGGCTCTCTCTGCTCTCTGAATACAGTCCCTATCTTCAAGGAGCTTAAAAAATTAATAGTATTTTTATTACTTTTTAAAACTACCATAAAATATAATTATGCTGTTCTAGTCTAGAAAATGAACTCCTATTAGGCTGACTTGGAACTAACTGGAAAAACTTCTAGGATTCATAGCACCATAAATCTAGATCTGGAAGGGATTTCTAAGGACATCTGGTCTAACCCTCTTTTTACAAGTAAGAGAACTGAGGCCCAGGCAGATTAAAGGACCTGACTGAGGTCACAGAGATCGTAAGCATCATAGGCAGGATCTGAACTTAAGACCTAAGACTACATATTCAATGTTCTTTCCAGTGTACTATACTATCCCTATACAGTCTGGACTTTGCCACCTACACTGGGTGATACAATACATAAAAAACTTCACCTGATGTCAAGAAGATCTGAATTCAAATCCAGTCTCAGACATTTACTAGCTATGTGACCCTGGGCAAGTCATTTAACCTCCCCTACCTTCAGTTTTTTCATCTGTTAAACAGGGATCAATAATAGCACCTATCTCCCAGGGTTGTTGTGACAATATCTGTAAAGTGTTTGAAAACCTTAAAAGTACTAAATAAATGTGAGATATTATTATTAATAACAACAATATTTCCCCTTTGCCAAATGTACCGGGGACAGAATACTGGCCTGGCACCCTAGAAACATAGGTTCTAGTCTCTGCTCTATGGGAACTTCAGTTTCTTTGGACCTCAATTAAGCGCCCCGCCCCTCCCACCCCCCAATAACAAAGCTGGACTATGTGGTCTCTTTTCTGTTCTAAAACTCTATGATTCTATACATATAGTCTTTCTTCCCAGGATAGAAGAAAATATATTCCTACAAGTTCTTATAAAACTTAAAAGAGCGACAGGTATTCAATCCATTTCACACCACTCAAAATTTTGCAAATTTCTTTTCATTATAACAAGTAGGTATGTAACTTCCACTTATACATGTGTTAAATAATCAATACCTTTAACCTCATGAGTAATCACAGGGAAAAACTGCAAAAGTTAGATAAAGCTACCTTATACATAAATAGTAAACACTGAATATGTTGTCTACTGAATCAAAATGGAACACCAGAATTCAAAAACTGATTCTTCTTCCTTTTTTATAGGGCCATACATTCAGAGCAGGAAGGGTCCATCAACACTGAACACAACTTTTACATTTACACAAATGAATAAATTGAAACTATGGGATGGTAAGAGACTTGCCCAAGGTCACGCAGGAAATAAGTACCAAAACTGGGATTAGAACCATGGCTTCCTGACTCAGATTACATGATTGCACCTAAATGGTTCATATTTAAATATCTGACATGGAAATATCACTGGAAAGGAAGCTTTCTAAAGTGGAAAACTGGGGGGAAATGTTGGCTAGAACACCAACATGTATTCTGATCAGAGCGATACTCAAAACATTCACATATTCATTAGTTTCTGGTCTCCTGTTCAAACCTGTGTTCTGGAGAAGAATGAACAGCTTACCTTGAACACTTCCATTGGAAGAGGAAATTTTGCAGCATCATTAAGAGATTTTTCCAGAGCACATTTCCATTCAGATGTTGTCTTCAAAGAATAGATTTCTGAGTGAACAACAACAAAACACAAAACAGTGTATAGGCTACAGAATGCTACAGCTCTGTGTGTTCATTCACAAATGTTAACTTTGCAAACCCTTAGGTGAAAACCTAATAACCACAGCAGTCACACTGTAACTACTACAAAGACCCACTCCCAAATTTGTGAGATGAATGGCAACTTGGGATTCCATTATACAATGTGCAAAACGGAGCTAAACAAGGCTCCTCTAAAGGGAGCATTTGCATACACTCTACAAGCATTCTAAAAGGGATTTAATGGTATTAATCACATTAGCAAGACCTTCAGTGATGCACTACCCACAAATCACCTAGGAAACAATATCCACTGGTGAAGAACTTAATATCTGATGTATTTCCATACTAAAAAAAGCATTCAGTTGCCTATCAGTCACCATTATTACAGCACATTTGTCACCAAATCTTTAAGCTTTCTGCATGCTGAAAAAGAGATCCATGTAAATCATAAAATTACTGAAAGGTAAATTAAAATTTACTAACCAAGTTTAATATTTACACTTGAAATGTTGCTGTTAACACACCACGTGCTACCCATATTTGTTTCTGGGGGGGAAATTACCCATGTGGGTTATTCACTCTGAGTGTAAAAATAAAAAAAAAATTTAAAAGAAATTGTCAAGTAATGTTTTTACCTGTGGGAATTTTATGATCTGATCTCAACAGATTTAAGACCTTATCAAAATAGGATTTGCAGAAGCACTCACTGGAAGTGGATATGTTTATACCATCACTATATCAACCCAGGCTACTTTAGACAGACAGACAGGATATGAATATGAATTTAAGTACAGTTAAAAGGCAACATTAAGCATTTGGGGCTGTATTTTTAATTCCCTGCCTGTCTGCTTTTTAACATGTGGTCATATATTTTGATCCTCAATGCTTCTGGATTCACCTTGTACTTTGAGCCCTTGTAGGATGTGTATGTGTTCACTGTCTCTTTATTATTTTCAATACCTTTTTTATGGTGGGAAAGAAACGCAGCCCAAACTCACTGAACCATCGATGCCTCACCCGGGTGTGCTGATGGCTAACTAGCTACAAAAATGCAAGATTAACTAGTAAATAATAGCAGACTATACTTGAATACAAATAATACTTCAGTATTTGGAAGGAAAAGTCTTGTATTGAGGCATTTTTTAAATAGAGAAGTTACCACTTACAACCAATTAAGGTAGAGGGATAAAAGAAACAGATCATGGAACTTGGCATACTGCTATGAAGTCAGTCAAGCCCTGAAGTGCTTCAAGGCTGACATTTCACTTCTGACGGATAGCCTAACACTCAGGAGATAGCGTACATTCAATGAATACCTTCCAATTTGCTAATTTATTAAATGGCTTTTCCATCACAACAAACTGCACAAGAGAAACAATTTCTATAGAATTTACTCAACTTAAGGCAAAAATTACCAAGATGATAATGCAGTGAAAATATGGTTTAAGGTAATTAAACTTGATTCTTGAAACACTCAACTTTGCACTGCTTTTAAGCATCCACACTGGAGTGATGGCTTTATTCATTATTAACTAACCATCTTTTTTTTTTTACACTAGGGTACTTAGATAAGTTCTAACTAATTTGTTCTCAGTATAGAATAACGTGCTCAACAAAGCCCTATTCTGATGCTTTGGAGAGGCATGGAAGTGAACCTGGGGTCTTGAAGGCTTCGCCAGTGGAGCACCAGCTGTGGAAGACTACAATGCTGGAAAGGCTTTGAGTATGATATCAGCAAGAGTCTGAATCTGCTTTCCAAGGACCAGCCTAATTGAGGATGAAGATCACCACCAGGCAGTTAGCCATTTGGCCAAAGGCAAGCCACTACACAAAAATGTAAAATGGCTCTCGGTTTTATATAGCTTTTCTGGCGACAGTGGCAACATGGCTGAAAAGGGGGCATAATGTGTTATGCAACAAAGATTTTGGAGATAAGGTTATTAACTAGGAATTCTGTGAATTGGGGGTTTTTCAATATATCAATAACTATTTCACTATAATGGATTTCCCTCATCTATTTTATGAATTTAAAAATATTCTAATAAGATAATTATGTATAGATATAGATATAGATAAAGATACAGATATAGATGTTTCTTGAATGCCAAAGTAGCCAATGATACAAAAAAAGTTTAAGAACTCCTTTCTGACTGTCTAAAACTCTCATTTGATGGTTACACTAAAATGGTACTCTAGCTTGGAGATCTAAAAGTAAATAAGAGTCCAATGACCACTGAGTAAACATACTACTGGAAGAACTGAATCCTATAAATGTTGACATTCTCACTCTACATGGAACCAGAAAGGTCAAGCAATGGAATAACACATGACTGAGAAGTGCTAGTGAGAAAGGCAAAGGAAGGCTTTGGTAGCGCTGGTTTTATTTTATGCCCTTTCAAAGACAACAAGACACATTACCCCATGGGATAGATGGTCATCTTATATTGCAGAGGCCATGATAAGACCACTATGAAAATAACTGCAGCTTATGCACCATATTCAGGAGGTTGAAAAGGTTTAAAACTATGAAGAATACAATAAGATCCTCCAAATTATACATATCTACATTTGATACTAGATGACTTCAGATTCTGGTGGAAATTGGTTAAGATGACAAGACATACTGGAAAATATGAATCAAGGAAAAGAAATGAGGGGCCAAACATAGAAAGACTACACAAAAGCCCCTTGTCTACGTAACATGAATACTTCCTTCCAGAAAAACAAAATCGGTAGGCACTGAACATTATAAACTAAATGATACTGCAACAAATGAAACTGATTATATTTGGACAGATAGGAAATGATTCACTTCTGATAATAGGAATCATTCTTGAATCATCTGTCTGGGTACAGTCAGAACACTGACTTATAAGAGCCAAGTATAAAATCGGTACAAAGCGAGAATAAAAATGAGAAAAAAAGACATGGTGCACAATTAAAACAACTCCATCTGGGCAGGCTTAACTATATTATTGATGACAAAAAAAACAGGCTATGGATGGAACAAAGAACACAGACCACAAACTGCAATAATTTTTTTTCAGAAATTTTTCCAATAAGAATCAATTACCATAACAAAGGAACCACAAAGCAACCTAAAAGGTTTCTCGGTCAGCACACACTTGACTTATTGCCAAGTGAAGGGAGTTAAAGACAACACTTGTTTAGGGGGAAAAAAACTGTTTGCAAAATCTTATGGAGAAGGATGATGAAGATTATGAACAGGATCACCTCATCAATCAAGACAGATACAATTAAAGATAAAATCAGGGTTTAAATAAAACTTTGCAGGTGACCCAAGGAAATAATCCCAAGAGCATTTAGAGATAAAAGACAGAAGATCAGCAAACAAAAGAAAAGTGAAACAGATCTATACTTTTACGACAAACTTTTTTTCACCATTAAGGGGAGTAGAGCCAATACATTTAGACTCTAATATTACTGTCCTGGATATCCTTAAAGAGGAGGTTGAAATGATGTTAAATAAAACAAAGGAAAAGAGGCTAGCTTAGACTAAGTGTACATAGAAGATACATTTGCTGGTGGTAACAAAATTGTAAGGGTATTAAAGGGCAGAACCGTGAAGTAACTGAAGGGAAAAATACCAAAGGTATGGAAAAGATCTGTCTTATAGGACTTCTTTCACATGTACATCAACTTTTTATGAAGATAATCTATACACATATATCAAGAGTACCCACTGATGACAGTATAGGAAGGTATTACATAGGAAACTATATTTTTATCATCATACAACTGACAAAGACAGAGCAAATCCAGGGTTCCATTCTGCTCTAATGTTGATTATAAAAAAATCATTTGATTCATTACATCAAAGCACTACCTTGAACACTTTCTTCATACAAGGTGCCTCCTATTCATATATCAAAGCTATCAAAAAATTGCTGAAAGATCTAACAGATATCCTTTGTGGATGAATGAACGAATGAATGAATGGAAAGAAAAATTATAAACCATTTTCTAATAGCATGTGGCAAGCACTGTGCTAAATTCCGGAGATAAAAACTCAAAACAGTGAGGCAGTCCCTGCTCCCAAAAAGCTTATACTCTAAATAAGAGCTCTGTTCAGCTTCAGGTCTGCTTCAGATAGAAAGGTCTGCAAATTCTAAGAATATAGTTAAAACAGCAAGGTATCTGATAGCAAGAAACTTATAATAATAGGTTAGATGGTAGTGTCCAAGGATGGCAAGGGTAGATTAAAAGGGCAAATGGTAAAGTCTGGAGGACCTGCAGATTCGGGGGCTGAGCAGATGGAAAAGCCTGGCAGACCTTCATGTTTTCAGAAGGATTGTAGTTAATGACTTATAGCTCATCTAAATGGTTCAACTCTTCCCATTTCTTCTCCTCACTGGAGTCTGTGGAAGTTTTTCACACCTGGCCTCCCTGATGGAGTCTGATCTGAAATATCATTCAATGAAATAAAACAGGGAGATATGAACAAAGTTTGCCTCTATCATCATGGAAGAGAGCCAGAGCAGAGTCTAAGCTGAAGAAGGATTCCCTATCAATGGTGAGAACGTTCCACGTTCCTGCTGGTGGTTCACATTATGGTTGTTGAAAAGCCTTGAAACACGGAGGAAGATCCTGTAAGAAATCCAAAACTGCTCTAAAGAATTAGGCCTGGGGGTAGCTAGGTGGCGCAGTGAAGAGAGCACTGGCCCTGGAGTCAGGAGGACCTGAGTTCAAATGTGACCTCAGACACTTAACATTTACTAGCTGGGTGACCAACTGCCCTGCCCCCCACTCCAAGAAAAAGGAAAAAAAAAAGAATTAGGCCTGACCTCCACATTGGCTAGGGGGGGGGGGGGGGAGGGAACCACAGGTGGGTTGATATCATAAGAAAAAGAATTGGCACTCAATGCAGGATGCAGATTTATATAATGGTGACAACTTCACAAGCATTCTTTCTCACCTGTGTCTTTTGTTTCTCAGAGAGCAAGATCTTCAGTGACAGTAAGAACAATGACAATCATTTGTGGATGAAACTGGTAAGTGCCGACTCTCTAACAATATCAAGTCAGGAAAGCTTGCATCTTACTTAGTGGGTAACCAGACTAGAGCCAGATGGCAGTTAGGGTAAAATGCATATGGGCAGTATGCACCTTATAAATGTAAGCATGCCAGATACGGATCAGCCTTGAGTGACACTGATAATAACATGCTGGACCAGGGATGTTAGCTACTGCAAAGGACCAGGTTATCTGAAACCTTTTAAAGAAACTAGATTCAGAAAGAGAAATAAAATAAGAACACAGAATGAAATTAATGAGAATGGAGAAGTAAAGGTAACAGTCAGCCTACCAGAAAAACACTAAATTAAATGTGTCACTTAGCTGAGAGAAGGAGAGTAAAGGCTCCTTTGGAGTCAGAAGAAAAAAACAGAGGATTCCTGCTAATGGAGCCTAAAAGATTAAGTCCATCAGGTCAAGGACCGTCAAGAGAACGACTCCAAGTAGAACAAAGAGGAGGCCCCACATCCAACTACAAAAGAACTCTACTATTCCAAGGGCCTATAGATTTCTCTCAAGACCACTCTGTCTAGGCCTGGGTTAGAAGCAAGACAGACTTGAAGAAATGGCAATGACCCCAAGGATTATGGCTAAAGGAATGCCATGTTGGCCAGAAAGGAAATAAAAGTGAGCAATACCCAAGAGACTCTTGAATGCTCTAATTTTATGCCTAGCTAAGTACTTAATGAAAAGTTATGTATTTATTAGGTTTTAGTTATACATATAATTTAATAATTGTTATTAATATTAATAAAATATACAAAATAATGACAATAAAATTATATTAACAATTGCCATATTAATTAGCTATAGCATGCCCTGAGATTCCCTCATAAGGTGGTAAAGATGAGTTGTACACTTAAATGGATTCTGGCTATGATGTATTACAATAGTCAGGATGCTTTTTTAAGGTAGTGGAGGAGAATGAGAAAGAGAAAGGAAAGCTAAGACCACCCCCACCCCCACCCCTGCCCCCTGGACTCTGGAAAACAAAGGATAGTCTCTCCAGTCTTAGCAGAAGTGCTAACTCAAATGGGGGACCCATGGGATTGAAGGCAAGACCAAGAGCTACTCAAGTTTATCAGTCTAATGGGCAATTTCTGTCTCTCCAGCCACTGAGGCACCGCATGGGTAGGGCTCATTCTGGATTTCTGACACTGATCAGTCGTCAAACTCCCACCAAACCAGGGATTAATGAAATTCTTCTCAGACCAAAGCTTCAAGGTCAAGGGCACAGGAGGTAGGGATAAAATCATAAAGCCCAACCATACCCAAAAAGAGGCTTCAGCCAGTGCACAGAAAATATTCCTCTGTCCTCCTTCCAGAAATATTGCATATGAAAACAGAATTTAACCCTGGGGCTTATTTCTCTTTTTTTAAAAGGTGAAAATTAACTGCAGTGTTGTCGGTTATATTCAACCACCTGCAGAAGCTAAACACCTAATAGTTTCAATAAGCAGAATTGCACATGTGTGCAATTCATTAGACAGAGGCATTTCTATTACACTGGCAAGTTTATGGACAATAAACAGTACTGTTAAAAGAGCATAAAGCATTTTCTTAAAATGCTAGTGTTGCAGGTAATTTAACAAAGTGCACCATGTCAATGTGTGTTTAGGGGAAGTAATAAGCAATTAAAATGTGTCCTGATTCATCTTTAACTAGGAGCCTACATGAAAATCAGGCAATCTTCCTTTGTAGGATTTGGCAGGCTGCTTTATAATAAATGTTACAGGAAGCAGGAGTGTAAAAAAAAAATAACTTGGAAAATCCCGAAACCAAACAATTCTATTCAATTCACTGAACAATTATTAAGGGCATACTATATGGAAGGCACGATGCTCGGCACTGAATTGTTTCTGATTTCCTTTTTAAAGGGGAAGGAATGTGATTTCATTGGCATAGGGAACATCCAGTAAGGAAACTCTCTCAATCAATTAAGATCAGCACAGGCCTGGGGGCACTGAGGGGTTATCGACTACCTAGGGTTACAGAGCATGTCACCCCATCCAGTTGCCTATCTAGTATATAAAACACTGCCTCTTCAGACACTAGTGATAAAAAAGACAAAACCGAAAGAAACAGTCCCTGTCCTCCTGGAGCTTACATTCTACCAAGCACAAGAGTTCTTACCCAGAGGTCCAAGGATTTTTTTAAAAGTGTATCTGATAGCCGTATTTCAATATAATTGGTGTCCTTTGCATATCCTAAATGTTTTTCTTTCATGTATTTAAAGGCTTTATTCTGAGAAGGATCCACTGGCTCCATCAGATTGGCCAAGGGGTCCACAACACAGAGAAGGTTAAGAACCCCTGTATTAGCACATACAAATGCTTACTCTCTTCCCCCTTGTCTCTCCTAGATAAGTAAATAAAGGAAAATGTGAGGAGGGAGAGTATTTTAATAACTGACAGGAAGGGGGAAGGGTGGGGTACCGAGCAACTAAGCCGAGCCCCGATACTGAGAGACAAAAGAGAGAAGGGAGACATACGTTCATATTTGCATCCCCGGTGCTGAGCTCAGTGCCTGGCACACAGTAGGCGCTTAATGTTTGTTGACCAACATGGGAATTGGTTTTGCATGTGTACGGTGGGAAATAGATGAAACGTAAAATGTAGGAACACCTGGCAATCCAATTTGGCTGGAATACAGAATGCATAAAAAGGCATGTGAAATGAGGCTAGATGAACAAGATGTAGCCAGAGCATGGGGGATTTTTAAATGTCAAACACAGGGGCTTGTGCTTTATCTAGAGGCAATAGTGAACTGCTAAAGGTTTTTTGAGCAGAAGAATGACACGGTCAGACCTACACCCAAAAGATATTCTTTTGGCAGCTGTATTAAGGTGGGTCAGAGAAGCTAGAGGCAGGAAGAATGATAAGTAGGCTACTGCAATACTCCAGGTAGGTGATGATGAGCACCTCCACCATGGGAAGGGGGGGGTAGCCAGGAGAGTGAAGAAAAGGGCAAAAAAAAATCTAAAAAATGGGTAAGGAGCAACAAGATAACTAGATATGGAATGTGAGGAAGGAGGGAGGGGGAGAGGGAGAGAAAGAATGGGAGAGAGAGAGAGGCAGGGAGGGAGAGAGACAGAGACGGGGGGGGGGGAGAGGGAGGGAGAAGGAGACAGTGAGAGAGAGGGAGGGAGGGAGGAAGAGAGAGAAGGAGGGAGAGGGAGGGAAAGGGAGAGAAGGGGGGGAGAGAGAGAGAGAGAGAGAGGAGAAAAAGAGAGAAAGAGAGGGAGAGGGGGGGAGAGAGAGAGGGAGAGAGAGAGGAGAAAAAGAGAGAAAGAGAGGAAGAGGGGGAAGAAGGAGGAGAGAGAGGAAGAGAGGGAGAGAAGGGGAGAGAGAGATGAGAGAGAGAGACAGACAGACAGAGAAGGAGACAGGAAGAGAGACAGAGAGAGAGGGAGGGAGGGGGAGAGAAGGAGGGAGAGGGAGGGAAAAGGAGAGGGAGAAAGAGAGAGAGAGGAGAAAAAGAGAAAGAGAGGGAGGGGGGAGAAAGTAAGAGAGGGAAAGAGAGAGACAGAGAGAGGGAGAGAGACAGAGAGAGAGGGAGGAGAGAGAAGGAGGGAGAGGGAGGGAAAGGGAGAGAGAAAAGAAGAGAGGGAGAGAGGGAGAGAGAGAGAGATTAGAATCAAGGATGATTCCAAGGCTAACAACCCAAATAAGTAGGAGAAACAGGGAAGCTTAAAGGAGAGGGAATACAGATAAGGGAAAGGAAGAGGAAGATGGTGTGTTATAGTTTGAGATGCCAGGGAAATATCCAGGTGGAGATGTCCATTAGGCAATTGGAGGAGAAGGTGACTGGGGTGTGAAAGAGATACAGGGTTAAGTAGTTCAATTTGGAGGGATCTGCATAGAAATGATGATTGAAACCATAGCAGATGACAAAAAACAAAGTGAGAGAGAGTATAGAAAGAGGAGAGGACCAAGGTCAGAGGGAAAAACCATGCTCAGCCAGGGGGAGATGTATAATGAAACAGCAGAAGAGACTGGAAAGGTCAGACCTGTAAGAGAACCAATTTAGAATGGTTATCACAGAAATATATTTTTAAATAGCCCTTTGTAAAGCACTTTGCAAAGATTATCTTAATATCCTCACAACAACCTTGGGAGGTGGGTGTTATAATTGTCTCCATTTTTACATATGGAGAAACTGAGTCAGGCAGAGGTTAAGTGACTTGCCCTGGGTCACAAAGTTAGTGTTTGAGGTCACATCTGACCTTGGTTCTTCCTGGCTCCAGGGCCAGTGCTCTCTCTACTGGGCCACCTTGCTGCCTCTAAGCCACATAAGCCAAGGGAGGGAAGGAGATCTGAGAACCACGGATGAACACCAGTGTCAAAAGCTGAAGAGTCAAGGAGAATGAAGAATGAGAAGTCACTGCACTTAGGAATTAAGAGATCAAAGAAAGTTCCACCTCCAGTAGAGTGACAGGGTCAGAATCTCCACTTAAGAGGGAGAAATGAGAATGGACAGAAAGAAAGACTCTCCTTTTCAGGAGTTCGCCAACAAAAGGGGTCAGAAACATAAGGCATATGGGTGGTAAGATCGATTTAAGAATTTTGTTTCTTTGTTTTTAAAGGCCGTAGGCTTTGGGGAAGGAGTTAAAAGAAAGGGAGTGACTAAAGAGAAGAGAGGAATTGATGAAGCTAGTTCCTAGAAGGAAGAGGAAAGGGTGGGAAGGAAGGGTATAATAGATGGAGTAAATGACCTTAAAAGTAAAAAGAAGCAACCCCAGGGTGGCTAGGTGGCACAGTGAATAGAGCACCGGCCCTGGAGTCAGGAGGACCTGAGATCAAATCCAGCCTCAGACACTTAACACAAAAAAACTAGCCGTGTGACCTTGGGCAAGTCCCTTAACCTCAAGTGCCCTACCTTCCTCCCTCCAAAAAAGAAAAAAAAAAAGAGGCAACCCTGTCCTCAGAGACTGAAGCTAAGGAAGTAAAGACAGGTGAAGATGTAAGGAGGTTTTGAGCAAAGATAACAACTAATGGCCTTGATTCTCCCAATAAGGCAGGAATGTAGATTGTCTGCTGGGTACTGAGGGAAGAAAGTGAAAAAAGGATAAGAAAGGGTGGCTGTGTCTGGATCACCTTAGACGGCTTGAGGGGAGAAGATGACAGAGTATCAATGAAAAAGACAAAAAGGATCATGATGTAGCAATCAGGGTCCATTAGATAGCATGAGTCTGCAGTAGATGCAGTGGGCAAGATTATCTGATTTCTTCTAATGGTACTCAGCAGTAGCAGGAAAAGAAGAGAAAGATGGTGGATTTGAGGATTGGCAGGAATTAGCTGGTGCCAGGCAAGAGCGGTCAAGGGATTGAAGAGTGACATCTCAATGCACTGTTAATTGGTCAGATGTCAGCAGAGTAGTAATCATGAGAATGAAAAATAGAGTAGGGGAAAGACAGAAGGATAGGAAGTCATGACATGAAGTGGAATAGGTGACATTCACAGGTGATCTACACAAAGTATGATCCGCTATAGGGGCTGCTTACAAGAAATGGAAAGATAGTATGAGGATTAAGAGCGGTTAATAAGCTGGGTGTGGCAAAGAGGTTTAAGGGGATACCATGTACACTACATTTCCCAAGGATGAGAGTAAGAGTGATGAGGAAGAATGCATGGCAAGTACCAAATTCCTTTATTAAAAAGGGACTTTAACTTGAAGACTGGTAGATGACAGTATCTGATACCATGTTGTTTTGGTGGAACCCTCATTCTAGAGATACCAGGGAAAAAAAAAAAGAATATACATTAAAAAAACAGAATGCTAGGTCAGGAAAAGACCTCAAAACATCAAGATGACTGTCCCTCCAGAGTCCACCTTATTTATTTTATTTATTGGGGTTAAGTGACTTGCCCAAGGTCACACGGCTAGTAAGTGTTAAGTGTCTGAGGTCATATTTGAAATCAGGTCCTCCTGACTCCAGGGCCCTGGTCTATTCACTACACCACCTAGCCACCCCCAGAGTCTATCTTAATGACTCTAGTCAGGCAAGTATCCACCTCTGTGCCTTATAGTCTTAAATCCAATTATTTGGGAACAGAAAGGGCTCAATTCAAGAAACATTCTATCGAGCAACCTCATGTCCCTACTGTGCAGATGAGAACCAAAAATGCTGAGTTCAGACACAGAACTGGAGAATGGGAAATAAAAAGACAACAGAATGCTTAGCCTCAACGACCCTCACAACCAAAAATGTAGTGAGACCAAAGTCACCAAAAAAGAACTCTAATTCTATTCAACAGGAACAAAATAAAGACATATGAATGAATGCGGCTCATCCCACAGTTACGAACAATCAGGAGCACTGATTAAGCACCTATTGTATAACAGACACTGCACTAGGCCCTGTGGGTACAAAACATGATGTAGTGGACAAAGCACCTGCCTGCAGTCAGGAACACTCATCTTTCTGAGTTCAAGTGTGGTTTCTGAGAATTACTAACTGTGTGACCCTGGGTAAGTCACTTAACCCTGTGTGCCTCAGTTTCCTCATCTGTAAAATGAGCTGGAGAAGGAAAAGACAAGCCCCTCCAGTATATCTGCCAAGAACACTCCAAATGCGGTCACAGAGAGTCAGACATAACTGAAAAAAAAAGCAACTGACTAAATTAGAGAGAGAGGAAAGATAGTTAATGCTGTGGATAGAAGGGAGCAGAATAGCCAGCCACAGGCTATCTTCATCACATCTCCCTACCTGTCTGCCATCAGCCAGGGAGAGCTCAGACTAGACAACACTCATCTGTTCAACAGTAAATGGGGTCAGATAAAAGATCCTTGCTACCTGAAGGGGGCCTGTAACTGTAATTCACCCTCTCTGGTATTAGGGAAATGAGAATATAACATAACCACTGCATTTGTTCCTGTCTTTAAAATAATTTTTTTAATGCTTGGAACAATCCTATTCTTTGATTTTCCCATTTTTCATACAAGGATAATATCTTCCGTCCTAACTCATATGGGTGCTGATAAGCCTTAATAAGATTATGGTCAAGTTTTAATCTTGTAATTACTATAATCTGGAGAAGAACTGAAAGGCGCTGAGCATGTGTTTCCATTTCCTCTCTTTTCTTCCTCCCATCCCACCCTCTCTTCCCATTAAAATGTTGAAATAAAACCTTCAGATGATGACTGGCTCTTCTCATTTCTTTAAGCACTGCCATGAGCTCTCCAGAGGAAAAAAAAAAGGACTACATTTATTTGTCTTAGAAAATGAATGAGTTTTTTTTTTTAAGATTAAAAAAGGCATTCGCTGCTAAAGGGAACAGATTTCATAGACAACACTTTCCATTCCTTCTACCAGAAGGTGATTTTATAATTTCAGAGTTTCAGGAAAATCCCAAAACATTTTCACAAGTTACTCATAATTCTTTGTTTGGTAATCAGTTTTTGAAATGAATGGCAAAAGAATTTCCTCCAAAATTTTATAAGGTAATTATAGCCTGAATGATATTTACACAGCCACAAAGTACAATTTTCTCTGCTAAGCTATGGCTTTTCCATGGGGCCCAATCTTAGATACTTCCTCATAATACTGACGTGCCCTTTGTCTCTTTGCCTATGGAAATGGATTGTTATCATACTCCAAAATTACCCAGATTATAAATAGATTTCCTGGCTGCCTTTCAAAATGTAGCCAACGACAATAATAATGAAATACCATCTAATGTTTCTATAATCTCTCACAATTTTTAAAAGGAATGGAAATGCTTAGGAGAAGAGAACTACGAAGAAAATATTTTGCAATTAAAAGTCTTTGGGAAAAACTACAGAAAAAAATTTGAATTTGTATTACATGACCAGAATTGGATTAAATAGCTAATTCCTTTTATAGTTTTAATTGAGGGAGGGAGAATGGAGGGAGCTCTTGAAGGAGAGGCCTGACCCTGTAATTTAATGGGATCTCCAGGTAAAAAAAAAAAAAATTCTCCATTAATGCCGATCAAAAACTGTTCTGGTACTTAGGAGTCCTAAGAGAGCTCCCTACGGAGCTGAGATGTTAAGTGATTTACCCATGGTCACATAATACATGTCAACTATGAACTGGAATCAGGTCTTTCTGACTATGAAGCCAACTCTACTGCTAGGGCTGCTTCTCTTAAGAAACTAATACCCACGGGGCAACTAGGTGGCACAGTGAATAGAGCACTGGCCCTAGCGTCAGGAAAACCTGAGTTCAAATCCAGCCTCAGACACTTAAGACTTACTACCCATGTGACCTTGGGAAAGTCACTTAACACCAACTGCCCCTCTGGAAAAAAAAAAAGAAAAAGAAAAAATGAAGAAACTAATACCGAAGGAAAATGCTCTGGCATCTTTAATAACCCAAGAAGTTGAGTTTCTTTCCAAAGACGGCTTTTCCAAAGGCAAGAACATTTTCCCTTGTATCTCAAATTCAATAAGTCCATTTATTTCTTACTGAGTAAAGTTTCACATCCAAATGTTGATAAGGTCCACAAGCTATGAGGCATTTAACGGGACGCTGCAAAATGTCTCACAGCCAAGAATAATACTGTCAGTCAAAAATAAATGCTTTTCTCATACACACGTTATGCACCTGTTTGAATACAGGCTGCGTAATGACTGATTTTTAAAAAATAATGTCGAAAGAACAACTCCTGGAACATTGGAGAGAACTCTGAAAGCTCAAATGTTCCTACACTGTTCAATGGCTTATCGTGCCTCTCATCAAAACAGAGCGCCACTCTCATTTCCTGCGATGTTGCAACTTCTGAAAGAATCCTAAATCTTGAGCTTGGAAGGGTTCTCAGAAACCATCCTCCAGTTGAAACCCCTCATTCTGCAGTGATTTGCCAAGTCACACAAGTAATAAGGATTCAGGCAGGATTTGGCCACGGATCTTTTGACTGTACCAAGTCGCCATCTCTTATCTCCCATGAGACTGTAAATTCCAATATTTGGGTGGCAAGAAATAATTGTACACACAGTATATGTTTAATAAATGGTTTAGGAGGGGTTTTTTTTTTGCCCCTTCTTTATCACATAGTATTTACTGAGTTCTAAGATTATAGTATTTAGAAGCTATTAAAAATGCATATTTAACCTTTAGCAATCTGTGTTCAGAATACAAAGAAGCTAGGAAGTTTGTCCTACATGCACATCATTCAGTAGATACTATAAACCCAGTTTTCAAAATGGCTCCTTGCTTAATCAGTCAAATTTTAAAAGCAGATGAAATAGTTTTATGGTTATAGATAGCAAAGGCCTTGTCAGGTCTCAAACTTTTTATTAATCAGTTTATTTCCCAGGATCCAAAACATGAACCTGGACACTCACTCATTCAGTTCCAAGGAGGGAAAAATCTTTTGGAAGGCACTGTTCACATTAAAACATTATTACATGGATTAACCTTTACCTGAGGGTGGGTCCATTCTGTATTTATTCTCTTGACACCAACCGACTGGTCGAAGTCTGTAATCCAAGTAAAACAACCACTGGTCATAGGATTCAGTCTCCTCCAATCCCACATAGCGAAGGCGTAATCTTCCTCCAACATTTTCAATCACACTAACTATCCAGTACTGAAAGGGGTTCTGAGAATCCTGAAGTTCTATTAAGGAATCAACTGTAATGAGGTCTACAGGGTTTTTCCCTCGCAGAGGCTGTTTAAACAGAAGCAAAACTCCTTATTTTAAACTTCATTTTGAGATTTCTCATGGAAACAGATGACAGCAGAAGATTATATTTTTTCACACTACCATCCAAGCTATCATCAAACAGTCTGGTGTTTCCCTTCCCCCCACCCCATCCTCTCCATAGCCAACCCCCACACTTCCCTTCTTTTACACACACACACACACACACACACACACACACACACACACACACACAAATTTTGCCAATTTCTATATTCTAACAACAAAATCACATGTAAACAGAAAATAACAGTTTGCACTTATTTCTTACCAAACAAACCACCACCATCACCACCCCACCTCCCTTCCCCATCTGGGTAAAGATGTCTTTAGGATAATTTTAATTTTAAGAGGTAGAATAAGGCTGGAACATAAAACGTGTATTCATTAACAGAGAAAAGGCTACTCCTCTCTCAACAGATGGTTATAATAGAGGTTGTTAAAATGACACGGTCCCATTCTTCAAAAAATATTCCTTTAAGGATCAGCACCATTTCAGATGCCTAGTAATCCTTCATGTCATAGATACATCTCTGTCATGGTTAATGTCCATAAGTAATTAACTAATTTGTAGACCATGACTATGTAGTTATTTCTTTTCTGAAACTGACCCAATAGTTGGTTTATTTAACCTACAATCGTTGAAATCCTCATTAAGAATTGTTACCACATTAAAAGGTATTTAAATAATTGCCCTTGCTGGGAAAAGAGTAGTGTAAGCTATCTATCTTTAACACATTTTGATTTTCTAATCATACCAAATAAGACAGTAGTCATCAATTAAATAGAAAATTGGAGTTTTCCAGGGTGTTTTTTTTAAGAAATGTCAAAATGATTAAGTCACTTACTGATGGCCATTTGCTAGTAGAGGACAGATGCATACATGTACTTTATTAATACATACACATATGTGTGTGTGAGTGTATGTGTGTGTGTGTGTGTGAGTGTGTGAGTGTGTGAGTGTGTGTGTGTGTGTGTGTGTGTGTGTGTGTGTAAAAGGAAGAAAGATCTTACGGACAAAACTTCACACACTGTATCACCTTTTTTAAACCTAAAGGGACTGCATCTTCAATTTTTAGTATTCTTGTACAAAAGGCACTAAACCAAAACGCTTTGCCTTTTTTTTCAGAGGATTATTAAATGATAGATTCTGCAAAACCAGATGAAATACATTTGGCAGTTCATTTTTCAATCCAATAATGGTTTATACCTCAGTACAATAATTTTGTTATTTTCATTTTACATAGTAAATATATAAATATGTCTTGTCACAACAGTCTGTCAAAGCAAAATAATGTTTCCAAATCTACTCTCATGATTGTCAGCTATAATATTATTTTCTTCAGCACAACCTATAGTTTAATACCAAAAGTCTAATATTAACCTTAATCCTTCAAAAAAAAAAAACCAGAGTAAGCTATTTCCATTCTGGTTTGCATACGGAAAGCTTAACTAGGTTATTAATTTTCACTTGTGCTATCTTACCGCAGGGTAATCCTTCTGAAATAAAATATTTGGTGTGGAACCATTTATTAAACTAATCCAAGAGTCTGCAGTAGAATGTGTCTAACTTCAGTTGTAACATGAGGTCCTACAGAATGATATGACAGTAAGCCACATCTTTACTACAGTAATGTAGTGATTGATGCGCATGTTACTCTAGATGAAGATTCTGCATTGCCATGGGGATTTAATAAATGGCCAATATTCATGCAGATCTCTGTATACTCCAAATCAAGTGCACAAAGGCACAAGATCTAAACTGTTTATGCCAAATACAACACATTTGATGTTTTGGAGTCCTATGCTAGAGTATCTGCACAAGTAAAACATGACCATCCCAATCAAAAAAAAAAAAACCAAACTATAAAATAATATAATACATAATACATACACCTTCCAGTAAATTGGCGGGTGCTGTTCGAGAGCCAGTCAAATCATGTATAAGAAAATCCGTCCAGTCTGTGTACTTCTCTTTGATGGCTGTGAAAAGGTGAAGAAAAAACATATAAACACAAAGAAGGCAACCAGTCCTACCGCTATGTCAGTGACCCTAATGGGGCAATGAATCCCCCACAAATACTTATGGACTTATCTATTCTGGGAACAAACATTACACACAGGTATTAAAAAGGAGTAGAAAGATGCAGACCTTGCTTTTGGGAACTTTACCATCTGAAGGAAGATTTGAGATTTATTTTAATTAAATCTCAATACAAACCAGTATATTAGAGACTGCTGAACTAGAGGGCACAGACGACACATACTATAGAAAGTCAGAGATGGAAAAGCTTGGTGAGGACGAACTTGACCACAGAAAACATAAATCAGAGGGCTGAGAACTAAAAGGGATGTTCTCTAGTACAAAGAAAATGTAGGGACAGATTATTGAAGGTTTCAAAAGCCTGGGAAGTTTGATGTCACAGCCAACAGCGAGCCACTGAAGAGGCAGAAGGTGGTAGGTTAGATTGAGGAGGCAAAGGATGGGCTGGAGGGGTGGGGAGAGGGCAGGGGTAAAACGTGCAATGTCAGAAAAGCCAGTAGAGAAGGGGTTAAAATGGTCAGGCAGCACCTTAACCCTCTAGGAGGGGGTGACACTATGAATGAAGAAGAGACGAAAGATAAACAAAGTTTGATTGCTGACCAAGAGACAAAGACAGGGACAAAATCAAAGACAGAATATCTATCCCCAAGGTTTGAGAATGTCTTAGGACCCAAAGGGAATAACTCCAGATTGGGTTGTATTTCACATACAACAAAGAACAAAACACACACACACCTTTGTAAAATTGTTTAACTGAATTCTGCATGAAGGAGTATTTCTCACAATCTTGTGAAATTATACGCAAAATTTGTTTATTAATGCACAGATGTTCACAAAGACTTTTCAAAAATGTTGCTGTTCATTGCCACCAGCCATGTGAAAAACAAAAAGCATTCATTCCCTTTAGGAGAGTACCTAAGAAAAGCATAGCTCAACAACTGTAGCTGCTAGGAAAGAAAAAAAAGGCTTGTCCATGGAAAGTAAATCTCCAGTTGTCCTGATCTACATCGTGCCACCAAACCCAGATGGCTCCAGAGGAGAAAAGTGAGGCTGGTGACTTTGCACAGCCCTCCCTCACTTAAATCCAGTTCACTTGCATGTCATAGCATAACCTCCCTGACGTCCTCGTTCTCTTCGAGAATGAAGAACAAACAACAACAAATGGCAAGGAGGAAATTACCTGTCTTGGTAAAGTTTCTTCAAGACTCATGAACGAGTTCTAAAACTTTCTACTACATGTGGCACAATGGATAGAGAACTGAATTTGAAGCCCTGTCTCACACTGACTAGCTAGCTGTGTGACCTTGGGCAAGTCACTTAACCTCTGCCTCATTTTCTCATCCATAAAATGAAGACAATAATAACACCTACCTCCAAGGATTGTCGTGAGGATCAAATGAGATAACTTTGCATAATAAAAATATTTAAAAGAAATAAAAAGATCTAACCTTTTATTAACCTTAAAGTTAATAAGTGCTTGATCCTTAATAAATGCTAAACTCTCCTATCTATACATTTTGACTTTTAGTTTCAAACTGAGATCAGATATGCTTCATTGTGTTATAAAGCAATTCCTTTTAATAAACTTCTGAACATTTATTAAGCTCTCTAGAAATAAGGAAACTAAGCCATTCCCTTGATCATCAAATAGCCATGTTTTTAAATATAAGGGGACAGATTTTAATCTACAACAGATAGCCCTATGAACTCAGCATCTATTCAAGGCATTCTTACCTGACTAAAACCAGGCAGGTCATTAAGTGTTATTTCAAGACTTTAGGAATTTGTAAATCCAGTAACAATTCAGAGTAACATTTTTACACAGCAGTGCTTCAGTGAAGAAGTCCTATCTTACACAAGAAATAAGTACATGAGTAAACCCAGATTCCTAACCACCATCATTTTTTGTGAGTATACTTCAGGATGACAGGAAAATATTATTATATATCTTAATCAGAGCTGTAAACGGCTGGAGAAAGGAAACAAGTACAGAGCAAGAGATAGCAGAGAGAACTATTTTGATCAAGCTTTCAGAATTTGGGAAAATAGGACAATTCTAGACTTTGAACCCAGGCTAACACGGTGTAAACAGTCCAACAAGTTGTCAGCTTGCAGGGAAGTCTCCTCGGGACAAATTGGTCCACTCGTATATAGCCCTCAATCAGCAGAACACATTCAGACCCTCTCATCGAACAATCCCACTCTTGTGCTGGGGGGTCAAATGCATTAAAGGTGACACTCTGCTCTCTGTATCTCTGACTCATGTAGCAGACAGCAAGCCAACATCATATCCTAAATGTATCAGTTCTTCAATCATTTTCTGAGTTCAGGGAGGTGGATAGCCCCTCTGCTGAAATACAGATCAAGTGTCATTCTGAGGTAATTCCTTCTTCAGGCACCTGTAGTCAGGAAATTCTTGGGATGATGACAAAAATAACAAAATTGGAATTTCTCTTCATTTTCTTTCAAGTACTCAAGAGTTACTTTTTTTGCATTCACTTGTTTACTCTCTGGAAAGTCAAATTTCCTATAATTTACCTCTGGGCTAATGCAACATAAGACTTTCGAGAGTCCTTTAGCCAGCAAGGAGATCAAATTAGTCAATACTTAAAGAAATTAATTCAGGCTATTCACTAGAAGGTCAAATACTGACGCTAAAGCTTAAATACTTTGGGCCACATAACGAGATGATAGGACTTGCTAGGAAAGACCCTGATGCTGGGAAAGACTGAGAGGCAAGAGTAAAAGTGGACAACGGAGGGCAAGATGGATAGATGGTGTCATGAAAACAACAAACTCAGATGTCCTAACCTGAACAGACCTCGAAGAGATAGTAAAGGGTAAAAGGGCCTGGAACGCTGTGGTCCATGAGGTCACCAAGAGCTGGACACAACGAACAACAACAAACGAAGCAACAGAAATGATAACTTGAAAAAAATCTTCTATTACACGTTACTTTTATAGACAAGTGAGTAAGCTCCATGATGAGCTAGGGTGATAACTATTAAGAATAGCCATTAAGAATAAATGCAAAAAAAAGAAAAAGGAATAAATGCCCACACATAGACAGGATGTTAAAAGAAGGTTTGCTAGATAGCTAGGTTTTTTCATTAGGCTAATGAGTACTATATTCCTGAAAAGTTATTTAAAAGTCTAAGTGATACTATCTAGTTGAAAAATGGAAAAATTCCAATTATTTCATCTCTCAACCTAACTCCTTGTTCCTTACTTCTGTCTAAGGGGCTTTCTTTTCCAGCAATTTTCCTTTCTTTTAAAAACAGATTTTAAACAACCAGTTGTTCCTTGCTTTTGGAATAAACTATTTCTCTCCTGAAGGATCTAATTACATTATAAAATACATTTAAATAGAACAGTTTTCAAAACAGGTTTCCACACACTATCAAACAACTCAATTAGCTGGTCTTATACACACACACACACACACACACACACACACACACACACACACACACAATTTGAAACTATCTGGCATTATGTAAGCAAAAACCTAATTCAGCATTTCTAATGGACTATAACTATCTTAAGAATGTGCCACGGTCCCTGCAGTCACAAGAAATCTGTAGCAAAAATGCATTCACTGGTGCACAACACGCCACAGTAGAGTCTGGCTGTTTAAAGACACCCTCCCTCCCCATACACACACACCCCAATGACCAAGACAACAGGAAGGGCTGAAGGGCAAGGACAGGCTCCTGTATCAATAGTAATAGTGGCAGTGGGTGATTTCCAGGCAACTCACATTCCAAAACTGGATTGTTCCCACTTAGAAAAAGTCATCTATTCCTAAAAGATGTCTGTCTGTGACTTAATTAATCCATTCAAACTCACCCTTGTTCACAACAGGAACGGGCCCAAAAACAAGATGCCCCAATAAATTATAAAAGGCTAAAGAGGAAACTTACAGAGCGTATCTTGATGCATCTGGAAACTTATTAACAGAGAACAAGGAGGGGCAGTCTTGAATTGGCACTGGACAAACTTAGGGTACATAAGAGGAAAAATAGTACAGTGGAAAGAGTCAGTCAGCAAACATTTCTTACGTGTCTGTTATGTGCCAGACACCAGATGGAGACTCCAATGTCCTAGTTCTGATTCACACTTGCCTCTTTGGGATGTCTTGTCTTTGAATCTGTCTCCTAATCCATCAGACTGTGAGCTCCTCGAAGACAGGGACTGTCTCTTGTCTGGTTTTGTATCCCCGGGGTCTGATATAGAATAGGTGCTCCAGAAATGTGTACTGACTGACTAATGAATAAAGGTGATAGTACTTGTAACACACCCAGTAGGGTCATTTTGTGAGGGAAGTAATATAAAAGAACTACACAAGGGTGAGTTGTCACTACTATTCTTCTACTCAAGTCCCATACAGATGATACATCATAGAGGAAAGATAACTCCAAATGTTCTAAGGTCATGCCAGTAGCCTTGAAAGACACTACCCCAAGGCAGGAAGTTCCCCAAGTATCCAGTGCTAGTGTCAAAAGACCAGAAGAACCCAAATGAAAGTGGCTTAACACTAGGCAAGATGGGATGCAAGGGGCAGAACTTTTCTGATATGGCAAGTCACTAAGTGATGGAAAAACTGTGCTTTGGTTATAGGGGGGAGGGAGAGGAGGAGAAAAATGTGCTCAAGATGATAAAACCACAGACCTCTCAAGTAACATTAAAAAGCAGGGGGCTGTAGACTTATCTTTGCCAGAGGTTGTTAAGGAGGAAAGGAAAATCTTTCCTAATTGGTTCACTGAGGAACAGGGTAGCAGACCAGGTTATCTCCTAGGGTCTACTAGAGTCCTCAATCCAATGATTTGGTCAATTAAATCAAGTGGTAAATTCCTGATGTGGGAAGTATGCAACACTAGGGAGTATAAAGGTAACAAAAGAAAGAGATGATAACACTTTCTGTCTTCAAGGAACTTATGATCTAATTAAGGAGACAACATAACGAGAGAGAAATTATGACATAAATTAGGAAAAAAATACTAGACTCATCAGTTGGGAGAATGCTGGTTTAAACCCTTACTGACACTCAGTAGTATATGAACTTGGAGAAGACCCCTAAGCTCTGAGCCTCAGTTTCCTCATCTGTATGACGATATCACCTGCATTAGCTACCTCACCACATAAACTATGCTATGTAGTTGGGTGGACAACTCATAGAATCAGTCATTATGAGTATACTTATCCAGAACAGAAACTCGGCAAAGAATTGGGTCCAGGGTTGAATGGGAAGAGAAAAGGCTGGACTGATCTTGGGAAAAGATGCTGTAGTTTCAACGACCTCGGGCTTTTGCTCTAAACAAGGGCCCATCTTTTGAACGTAAATATTCTTTCTGAGATATTGTATGGTTCCAAGCCATGCGACATCATGGTAACCAAAGCATGAAGGTGAGTAGCTACCTTCCCACTTGTATGGTTTATGTAGGACAACAGTGGATGCAAGTGGACAGTGACATTACCAGCAAACGTGGACAACAATAGATGCAAAGGATGAGGATGGAAAGAAGAGCATCTTGTCACGTACTGAGGGTAAGGGACAACCTATGGATATCTTATGTATTTTCCTGGTATTCATATAATGTCAAAAGTCCTACAAGAAGGCCTGCCAGCAGCTTAAGTTAACTCTTACAGAGGAACGCTAGGAAAACATGGACATCTCAAAGGAAGGAAGGCAGGCACAGAAAGGGTACAATCAAACCCACCAAGGGAGAATATACCTATCAATGACATCATAGGTCCGTCAAGGTATTAAAGAAATGCCCCCATGGTCTCATTGTACAAACCGAACAAGGAAATACATGTAAAGTGTTCTGCAAACCTTAAATTGCTACCTATTTTTATTAAATGAGATACAAGTAAAATTAAAAATACCCCTACAAATGTACCAACAGAATATAAACTGGGATTGGTTAAAACATGTAACACTATCAGTGAGGAATTGTGCCCCCACACTAAGTCCTTTCCAATTAAAAGTTCTAAAAGAAAAATCTCCTGTTTCTAATTTGTACTTTCAAGGAAAGTGCCACCTCGTCTGTTAAATGCACCTCACAAAGGTCTGCGCTCTTATTTTTTTAAAGTAGTTTAGATAGCTTTAATGTTATTCTATAACATACATGTGGCATGTGGTTGAATACTAATTTCTCAATTCTCACTTCTGTTGTTTCACCTAGGGGTAAAACCACATTTCAGAACTGCAATCCTAATTCTACGACTACAAGGAGATTATGTTTCATTCTTTGGATAAATTCTCAGACGTCTATTCAGTCCTGATCTCTAAAGCAAAACAGGATCATTCATTTTCTGACAGATATCATCAAAGCCAAACTGAAGATGTCAGTGTACCTATACAAGGAACAGTTCTAAAAAGTTTTGTTTAAATCTTAATTTTAATAGCTTAAATAAACAGTTGAAATGCATAAGAGAAGCATTATTTAAATAGAGCTTGTAGGAGTCCCCCTGTGAAGGGAATTATGCTTTTATAATCTGAATAATAATTCCTTTTTCTGGAAATTCAGTGGGGGTTTTTTTAACCTTTCACTTTACTTTTTAACTTTTTTTTACTTTACAATTATTTTTATACTAATACCTACACAATTTATCAATAACATAGGTTAAAATAGTACCAGCTTTCCAAAATATTCTTTTTGACAAACCTGAAGTTTCTAAGTACCAAAATTATACAATAGACAATTTTTATAAGAACTATTTTTTAAAAAATTTTTCCAGAGCACCATTTCTTCTAAGTCCAGTCTTTCTGTCCCCAGGGTTATAAGTCAGTACTAATCTGACTATGATGATTCGGTTCAGAATCATTTGCCAATGAAGGACACTGTATTAGAAAATAAAAATGAAACTGATTTGAATGTTTCTTCATGTTAAATTCAACTTGATTTTTTTTTTCCTAAGTAGCCATGGATGTATCTCCAACTTGAGCCTCTTTCCACCAAGTGTAGTCCCTAGTTTACTCTAGCAACAATTAATCTTCACTCAAAAAGATCTACAATTTTAAAAGACCACTGTCTAGACAGCCAATTAATCTCTGATTTCTATAAGAACAGAACCAATCTAGTGACCACTGAACCAATATAGTGACCATTGTATATACTCTTAGACATCAAAACGTATGCACACATACACAAAGAGTTCGTGCTGTATTTTCCGTCAGTTGGGTATTTTCCTACATTTAAATCAGATGTATGTGTTTTTGCTGCTTTTCATGTTATGTAGTAAAGCATTGTTTCAAAAGAAAAAAATTATAATCAGATGTTTTTCTAATTTCTAACACATAAACACAACTATAATCATAAAATCCATCAAATCTGGAACAGATTTACTTCAATTCCAACTGTGCATCTGTGTTTACTGCTTTTCTCATAGCTCTATTATTCACAAATTGTAACAATCCAATATACCTCTCTTCTTACCATAGGTGATCCCAATTCAACATAAACCTCTTGTGTTTTATTTTTTAAACAACTGTTCCAGTGGAAAACGTCAGGAGGAATGATTTCTTGCGCACATCTGTGTGTGATGTATTCTTTTTTTGGAGGGGGGGCAGTATTTCTTTAATGTGGGTGGAAGAATCAGAGCTGAACAAAGCAGCCCCTACAAAGACAAAGATTGCTGCATCTCTATTTATAGGCTTTAGGCTTGATTGTACCAGGGATCCTGGTATATCTCCTAGGGTCTATTGGAGCCCTCAATGCAATGATTTGGTTGATTAGTAGTGTGTGAAGTATGCTATACTAGGGAGTATAAAGGTCACAAAAGAAATAGATAAAAACACTTTCTGTCTTCAAGGAACTTACAATCTAGTTAAGGAGACAACATAATGAAAGTGAAATTATGGCATAAATTAGAAAAAATACTAGGCTCATCAGTTGGGAGAATCTTGGTTTAAACCCTGACTCTATACTTTCTCTCTACCAATACTCCCCTGGGTTTTCTCTCTGTCTAGGTCTCTCTTGTGTGTCTCTTTCTCTCTCCTCCGCTCCCTTCATATTATACAAAGTCCAGTTGCATTTGCCCACATCATTGCCTCCACACTCATCTTCTTCCTTCACTCATTCACTCTGCCCTCTCCAGAGGCCCTCAACTGCTATGCTGTCCCACTCAGACACTCCCTTCCACCACATTTCTCTCTGTCACCTCCCGGCCCTGATGCTCCAACCTTTGCTCCTCCAACATTAGGGGATACAAGTAAAATTACAAAAGAATGCTTAAATAGAGAGCACCAACAATATTCACAAACTTGCAAAAATCTGTTTTACACATTTTTGTGCTCATTAGAACGTACTGAAGTTCTGTCAAATTGCAATTATTACATTATCATCCACCAGAGCTCATGCACAGTTCTGCTAGCATAACCTACAACATCATATTTACTTAGAAGTATATTTTTATGCTCATATATGTATTTTTTCTGCCCAATTTCCAAAAAAGTAAACATCTGTTTACATTACTCAGGCACACTGTAATTTCTTTTTTTCTGTCATAATATATGTTCCCAAATACATATCAGGTGGGCACATCTAGGGTCAAGGACCTGTAAGTGGCCCCTGGAGTTTTACTTCACTGTGGTCTTTTGGGCATTTTCAAGCCAGTCCTTTTAAGACAAGGGCAGGCAGTACACATGGGCTGAGGAGGTTCCAGTCCAGTAATTCCAAACTGAAGCATCCTTCCTCCCCCTCCCTCTCCCCTACCACCAAAGGGACCTACTGTTCCCTGTGAAGACACTGAAGTCCCACTCAAACTCAGAGGTCAACTAAGCAAAAGTAATTACACTAACTTGGATGAATTAATAATAACACCTGCTTCTAATAGAATCAAGGTACACCTCCTGCCATCTGGCATAATTTCTTTAAGGGGCCAAGAAGTTAAGTGGGCTTTAAGACTATTAAAGGAAATTTTAAAATCTTGGCATTGTCCATTGTTTAGAGAGATTCATCGAGGAGGAAACTGAATTGCTGTTGTTACTCATTTCCTTCCAGTCTTTTCCAGGAGCCAATCGCCTACTATCATGGATGCAGATGTAGACTATGAAGTCAGAGAAATCTGTTCCAAATTCTGTAAGTTTTAAGTCTAGTTGGATCCATGTTTATGTTGGAAATAAAAGTCAAAATATTCATTTCAAATCATTTGCTCTAAGCACTCTTGAATTTGATATAATTTCCTTTTAAGGCATTAGGTACTTCTCTTTCCTTTCTACCAGGATAATTTTTCTGAGTACCAATTCCCTATACAAAAGCCATCAATTCCGAATTGACAAGTCACCTAAAGTCCATGGTTCCAAGTTCAATGGCATTAGGCACCTGCTTGCCAAAGATTTTATCCCCTTAGGGCTATCTCTTGTTTACTCTCATAAAATAATTTCTGTGTCAGAGTAAAATTGCCTTCATTGTGGTTTTTCAAAATGCCACATGTAGGTACAGGAAATAGGAGAATAATGAGCACACGTGCAAAAAATCTGCACATTAGCATGAGAATCGCATGTGTCCAAATAAATGATTCAGTCTGTTTTCAGGCAATTTTCAAGTGAACATTACTATTAATTATTTTTCATTTATTGCCATTATGTTATAATGAAGGTTACTATTCCTTGATTTGTCTCACTCCCTCCTTCTCCAAAATACATTTCATTCAGTAAATACATAAAAACCAGCAGAAAAGACCAACCAAAAAAGGAATGGGTGAAGTAGAATTAATGAGGACCAAAACAGAATTTTCCTCAGGCCACATCTTTAGGAATATTACTTCACAGATTAGAGTGAGTTTTAGGAAGTTTAAATAGTTTATTGCTGAAGAGTGGGAGCGATCTCCATTTTACCCATTCTGGGGAAATGTTCTAAGAGAAAACATTTTTTCGACCTTGCTGATTTATGTCAATTATTAGTAATAACTGAGAAGCATGGAAAATACTTACTGTATTCTTACTGATTCTTACAATGACCCTAGGAGGTAGGTTCTGTGGGTACTATCCCTATTCTGAGGCTCAGAACGTGATCCCGTAGCTATTAAGAGTCAGAGGCGGCACTCTGTCCATAACAACACATTGAATCTGACACTAATATCTGACAACTTAAAATTTCTTAATGATTATTTCTTAAATTACTATGGAGTTTTACAGCTAATAAAGTACATTCACAAGATCTCATTTTATCCTCACAACATGCCTGTAAGATATACAACACCACACATTATCCCCATTTGAGAGATAAGAAAATGGTGGCCCAAAGAGGTCATGTAATTTGTGCCAGGTTACCTGTCTGGAAAGGGCTATAACTGAGATGAAAGCCCCAGGTATTCTGACTAACTGCAGTGTTCTTTTTACTACACAGTGCCTTCTGGTATTTCTTTGCATAAATACCACAATGGATTTTGAACTATGCCAGAACTGCAAATAAAATGTCCATATATTTTAACAAAGGTATATGTCCCAAGGAGGTCAAAGATATCCTCAAGGGTCTTATATAAATCAAAATAGTCATAACAGAATTTTCTGTTCGTGAAATGAAATAAACTAGGTGCCTGATCCTTTGGAAATGGATGAACAAATTGACATAAATTAATATAATGAATTATTTTTAATATAACAGATGGCTATTTCATAAGATAAAACAAGCATGAATAATTCAGAGAAACTTGGGCCTTCTTCGAGCTGAAACAGATAGAACAACATACACAATGACCACAATAACATTAAAGAAAGACAAAACAGAATCCTGTGTGATGCAATCATCATTCTTGATACAAGACATTCATAGCGAAGTATGTCCTCCCTCTGCTCTTGTAAGAGGTGAGTCATGACTACAGGTGCAGAATGAAGCATATGCCAACAGATCTGGTGGCTGGAGGGGTGAGAATTATACTTCTCTCTGACAAACAACGGTTTTGATGGGGAACTAGTACTGAGAAATGGCCAACAGTCAATAAAATCTTACTGGCATGTGTATGTGTATGTGTAAAAAAATAGTCAAAAACACTTCAATGACTTTAAATGTGACAATTAATTTGCATGAACTTTATTTAATTAAACTACTGAACAATACTTGAATTTTTAAATCTTTTCTCAACATGCAAAAATTTGAATTTCAAAAGGGATAAAATAGATGGGGATTCTATTTTTTAAAGTCTGGGGTGTTTATAAGGTGGGTTCATATCACAGGATTATTTTAAATTGTTTCTTTCTAATGGATCTAAAATGTCATTTGATTTAGAAAAATTCTACTTTTGTTTACACAGGTTTGTTTGCCTTTTTTTTAAGCACCCATCAACTGCAAAAGTGAATACACTTTTCTTATATATGAGCAATTGAACTAGTAAATTAGCAGTGATTTTTGCATGATAGATAGTAAAACATTTTTGAAATATACAAATTAACTTTCATTTGCTCAATCTGTTAGGCACCTATGTGCAGGAACTATGTTAGCCAATAAAGAGACAAAGATAAAAATGATATAATACCTACTTCAAGGAATTTTTATGTTATGTTACATAGGGGAAACAATGTATATACTGAAAATTAAATACAAAAAACATAGAAAAAGTCATTTCCAAGGGAGTGGAGCACTCACAACTTCAGGGGGTGGGATAAGGTTGATGTTCTAGGCAAGAGATTGAGGAGAAAAAAAAGAACCAGGAGATAGAAGAACTATGAAAATTTAGACAGGAGAGTACCTAGGACAGAGGTTCTTAACCATTTTTGCATTACAGAACCCTCTTGCAGTCTGGTGAAGCCTATGGATATCTCCTCGCAGAATAATGCTGTTTTTTTTAAATGTGTAATTAAAAGAAATACTAAATTTTAGTTCATGAAATAAAAATATTATCTTCCCCCATCCAAATTCACAGACACTCTGAAATCTGCCTGTGGATCCCAGGTTAAGAACGTCAGATCTAGGAGAGTAAGTTGGATAACAGTCTCAAGTGCTAAGGAAGAGTCTCCAAAAGCTGCCATAAAAAGGGGTCAAAGAAGAGCAAGAACTGAGAAAAGGCCATCAGATTTAGCAATTAAGACATTAATGATACCCTTGGGAGAGAGCAGTTTCAGTTGAGTAATAAGGTTGGAAGTCAGATTGCAAGGAGCTAAATGTTGGTGGGAGGTGAGACAGTGAATGGTAATTTAGAGTGTAAACAGCTTTTTCTTTTTGAGGAAGGGGGGAGGGAGGGAAGAAAAGAGGAGGGGAGGGAGAGACGGAGACAGAGAAGAAGAGAGAAAGAGAGGGTAGAGAAGAGAGAGAAACAGGGAGAGATGGAGAGATAGAGACAGAGACAAGAGAAGATGAGGTAGTACAGGTGGTATGAGGATAGGAAAAGGTATGGAACAGATGCCAAAGGATATGGGGCAGAGAGTCAATCTGGGAAGTGAAAACAGACTGGTAAACAACCCAAAGAGTGCACAGTTGAGATGATACAGTAGTGAACCCAGCAATCAGCAGCATATGTGAAAGATTAACAAAGGGCTGGGGTAGCAACAAGAGAAGGGAGGGGAAAAGATTCAAATGTACAGGATAACACAAAGTTGATCTGGTTAACCAGGGTCAAGATGCACAAAACAGTCCAGGGAAAACCAACAAAAATATAATACATATCTGTCGATCCAAAACATACAACTAATCAGAATATAATTCAACTGTAACTTCTCCAAACCACTGACTTTTCACATGTAATTATGTTATCTTCCTATTGTACTAGATCAGGAAGTACAAAAACATAAAATGTCACTTTTTTATTACACATAAAGATTCTCTGAAAATCTTTAAGTCAGACAACCAGAGTGACTTGCATAGAGCAATTACTTAATAAAAGTTTGAACTGAATTTTATACATCCCGAGCCCGTTACATCATTAATAAAAAATAAAAATTTTGTGACAGATCATGGGATGTTCCTCTCAACAGATGCAAATCTGATTAGTATTAATTTGTAACTTTACAAAAATCAATTCTGATTCTACCTTCAGTGACCGTAAATGAAATTATCATTATATATAACCTCGGTGAAAGACAATGAAGAGAGTCAATACAATGATTCTATCTAAGGGTTCAAACTAAGATCTGGCACATCTATAATACACAATGAAATTTTTCTCCTTGGTAAAAGTAAAACAAGATTAAATTCATGACAAATATTGAGTATGTAAACAATCAAGGACAGCTTTCTTAAGCATGCTACTCCTGTAAGCATTTGGTCAGGCAACCAAATAAATGGTTAGACAGTGGTAGTTAACGGCATGTCTGCAAGCAAATCATGCCTCTCAAATGTAGTCAAATTTTGTAACGCTAAAGAAAACTGTCCACTACCTGCCTTCCAAAATGCTTCAAAAAATAATTAGACCTCTGTTTATGAAACAATTTGTGCTCCATGGGAACAGCTAGTATTTCAAGGCATTATTCTTCATAAAAAGAAAATGTTCAAGGGTTTTCCCCAAGCTCAGTTGTATCAAAACAAAATTTATATATGGTTAAAAACAAATTTAAATTCTTTCCAGTTTTGCTCTAGATATACTTTATTATTCCCAGGGCATATGTGTGCACGCAGAAATATACACACAACACATACACATGTGCACGCACACACACACACACACACACACACAGAGCATCTTCAAAGCATATGAACATTTAACAGACAAAAACTACAGGGGTTCTTAATAAGGATTAAAATTAAGGGGGAGCATGTATACACATTCTGGCTACTCATGAGTTTGCTCTGAAAAATGAGAAACATAGGTTTATCATATATTTCCCACCAACGAAATGTTAAAGATTCCATTTCAATCCAAGAACTGACCTCATTCCTTCTCCTATCTCTTCTCTTGGCAACTCTAGAGTTTTAATCTTGAAACAGCTATTTTCCTTTGGGGCTTTGGCATCTACGCCATGAAATTATAGAAGCACTCATGAATATATCTGACTACTGTATACAAAAACATAAAGCCCTACAGATGGTCTGTTCCTAGAGTCCAGCTAAATAGGACAGGGTTGGCAGGTACAGGATGCCAATTTAAACATTAAAAAAGGTTAAGTGGTTACCAGATCGAAGTAGACAGAGCCCAGAGAATCAGAAATAACAGTGTTTGTGAACTGGGCCAGCCACTCTGGAGAGTAATATCGAATCATGCTAAGACGGTAACTAAAATGTCTATAATTTGCAGAGATTCTGCTTGCTAGACATATTCTGTCCAAGGAGACGATTACAAAGAAAAGCCTTAGATACACGGATGAAGTGGAGAGACCACAGGTATAGATCACGACGATAACAATGGACTTGATATTGATTAGCTGAATGATGGTTTGGGTTGTTTTTTTTTTTAATTATCTGTCATAAAAGATAGTTCTCCGGGAGGGGGGGGCATATAATGCCTCCATTGACTAAGAACAATGTTAATCACTCAGAAGCAGTAACTTTATGAGCATGTATGCTTAAATAAGGACATATTCACACGAATAAATTCACAGTCCTTGATGTAGCAACAACTTGCAGTAGAAAAAAAATGACAAATGTAATGGTTGATGCTGAATTGCTGAAAAAAGATAAATCAATCATCCCGTGCTTTCTTGGGGTTCTACGATCTGTGAACCTGACTCACTGGAATATCTCTATCACTTCTACTCATGTGGAAAATAATCTATATTCATAAGAAGCAGCATGTATATAAGGGATGAAACATTGGATTTGGGAGTCGAGAGAAACTGAGTTCAAATATCCTTCCTCAGACACTTACTAGTTGTATGACTAGACATGAAATCTTTATGTGACTCAGTTTCCTGATTTATGAAATGGGCACAGTGGGGATTAGAGTCAATGACTGCTAAAGTCTATTCCAGTGGGAAATCAATGAAATTACATTGTAATGTTTTATAATTTCAGAAGACAGACACACTTAAAAACTGCCTTTTTAAAAACATAAGCAAGTGAATAGAGCACTGGCCCTGGAATCAGGAGGCCTGAGTTCAAATCTGGCCTCAGACACTTAGTTAGTTACTAGCCATGTGACCTTGGGCAGGTCACTTAACCCCAACTGCCTTGCTTTTCCCCCTCAAAAAAATAAAAAAGAAAAAATGTAAGCAATCACAAATAAAATAAGATATACCTTGGTCTCCCTTAGTAGAGTGTACAAAATGTTGCCAAAATCAGTCAATTGTTTTAATTATCAGTCATGGAACACATCAGTCAAATTGAAATTTAGACATCACTGTCTCTAAGACCTATAACTGAAGTTTCCTTAGAGACCATCTAGTCCCATGTATTCATTTTATAGATGAGGAAATCTTGGGAGGTTGGGTGACCTACCCAAAGCCACACGGCAGTAAATGGCAGAGCTAGGACTTGAACGCAAATCCAATTCCAAATCCCATGGTCTTTCCCCTGTACGTTGCCACCTCCCAAATAAAAGCCTACAGCATCCCATATTTTCAGGTAATCTCCCATCTGAGTACTAAGCAGACCCAATCCTTCCTGACTTTAGAGATTAGATAAGAGCACGTGCATTCTGGGTGATACGGTCATAGATGTGATCTTGGTCAAAGAAGAGTATCTTAGATTTTTGTTTTTTAAGCAATATCATTGTTTCCAGAAACTTTCTATTAAAATCAGTCTTACTCATCAAGGACCTATGACTTCATTAGCAGGTAGGCATAAGAACTCCCTCCCCTAGGCAGATAGATCTCAGTCAGTAGATAACAAAGTATTAGAGAGTTGGCAGAGGCCCAAAGAAGTTGATTGATTAAGTGACCTGAACAAAGCTAACATCAGAGTAGTTGGCTGAAGTAAAAATCTATCCACCTATGAAAACCTCAAAACAAAAACAAAAGTCTCTAAGAACCAGTTCATTGTCATTCCCAGAAAGCACTGTTAGGAGGAAGTCTAGAATTTGCTAAGGATAAAAAAGAGAAATAAAAGGTGGCAGATGTTGTAAAACATGAATATGCCACTCCAGTACACCAAGAGTGTCCTGTCCAAAGGTGATGTTCATTTCAGGTTTCAGTCTAGTGAAACAGAAGCAAAAGGTCCTGCTTTGGGTTCTCCCACTGCCTGCACTGTGCATTTGTAAGAGAGTGTTAACAGGTCTGGATGGGCTCTTAAGATCACCTCCAACTCTAAAAGTCTACAGCTCTAGGACATTCACAATACTGGGCAAAAAATAAGGCAATTTAGTCAAAGTCTACTGTATGTATACCAGGTACCACACTACGTGGTAGAGATACAAAGTCCTACTCTCCCCAAGAAAAATCATTCTTGCTCTCAAGGAGCTCAGTCTAATGGGGGGAAGACAACTAAATATCTACAAACAAGAGGTGGACAGACAGACAGACAGACAGACAGACACACACACACACACACACACACGGCAGCTAGGTGGCACGGTGAACAGAGCACTAGACCTAGAGTCAGGAAGATCAGAAAGACCAGATCTCAAATCTGATCTCAGACACTTACTGGCTGTGTGACCCTGGGCAAGTCATGTAATTCTGTTTGCTCCAATTTCCTCATCTGTAAAAAAAATGAGACAGAGAAGGAAACCAATCTAGCATCTTTGCCAAGAAAACCCCAAAGTCAATTGGTCCATGGGGTGATGAAAAGTTGGACACAGCCCAAATGACTGAACGATAACTCTTTCTATCTCGCAACCTCTGCCTGCCCCGCTCCCCTGATATGTGTGTGTCTGTATGTGTATGTACACACAAGATACATATACACACATACACATGCCTATACATCTGTGTATATATACACACACTGATATATGTACATACACATACCACACATATATGCATATTCCTATATACAAGATAAATTAGATTCAATGCACTAACATTAAGGGAATCAAGAAAAAGTTCTTGTAGAAGGTGGGATTTAGCTAGGACTTGAAGGACGCCAGGAGGCAGAGTTGAGGAGGAAGTGCGCTCCAGGAAAGGAGGGAGAGCCAATGAAACAACACAGAGTTGGGAGATGGAGCATCTTGTCTGAGGAATGAGGAGATGAAGACCACATATTGGCCAGCTGAGGGCATACAGTCAGATAGGCAGCCGCTGAGATAGTTCAACATATGGCATACAACATAATAGTCTCTAACAGCCTGTTAGACATCTTTCTCTGAGTGTTCCATCAATGTCTCAAATTCATTATCATCTTCCTTAAATTCATCACTTCTCCAAACTTCCCTGTCTTTTGAAGATACCACCATTCTTCCCTTAATCGGTGTTACCCTCAGCTCTTCCCTCCCCCTTCACTCCCACATCCAATGTCAATCTGTCATGCCTTGCTAAATGTCACCTCCAGAACAGGTCTCACATTCTCCCCATTCTCGTCACTTACATGACCAATATCCTAGTTCAGACTCTCATCACCTTTCACCTGGACTTTCAAACTCATCTCCCTGATTGCAGTCTCTCCACTCCCCAATCATTTTCCACAAATTAACATTTCTAATGCAGAGATCCAAACATGTCATCTGACCAGAAGTCCTGCCCAGCCTTCACAGCCAGAATCAGGGAAGCAAGTCCTATTAAAAAGGGGCCAGCCACCCCAACCAACTGCCAACCAATTGCTACCCACAAGGAAGGCAAGCCAGCCTAGCTAAAGCAGCTGGGCACCCTGAGGGATAGGGAGGTAGCATGTGCCAAGCAAGTCAAATCACCACCCCAGCAGCAGCAGTTTGACTATCATCTCCCTTCAGACTTTGATGAAAAAAATCTGGAATCCTAAACCCAAGAATCCTGAGAGCAGCCCTGTGGACACATGGCCTGGCGAGGGCTCCTGCAGGTGCCAGAGGACAGCTAATGAAGACTCAAAAAAGAAAGTTTTTGCCACCAAAATCCTTGGCACTCTCAAATGGTTCAACATCAGAAACTGGTTAGAAATGACATTAAAGAGGCATTACCATCTGTTTTGCTGCTGTACCCTAAGGATCATGGGACTTTTCTATCTGATTTGCAGCTAAAACTTTCCATATGAGCTCTCCTCCTCATTAGACTATGAGTTCCTTGAGAACAGGGGTTCTCCAATCATATTTCCAGCACTTAACATAGTGTTTTACACACAAAAAGTGCTTAATAAATGCTTTTGATTCATTCATTTCATTCTTCTACACAAAAATCTTCAGTGGCTCCAAGGCAAAATATTAACTCCTTGGTTTGGGTCCAATTTAATGTTTCCAGATATATCTCATATTACTCCCTTTTACAAACTCAACATTTGTGAACTGGCCCTGCTCACTACCTAAAATCAATATTCTATCTCCTATAAAAAGCACAGGCTTTCTCCCATCCCTGGCATCCAATCCTTTATCATATTCATAACTCTCAGAATCATTCCATGATGTTTATTTAAATAAATTAAAACATTTGAAGGTCTCTGGTAGAGCCCCAAGTCAGATTCATCCCAAGAAGACAGAATTAGAATGAATAAGAAATTGTAGACCAGCATTTACACTTGGTAGTAAAGAAAAACTTCCTAACTTCGGGAGTGACTGGATGGATTAAAGTACTTCTTCAGAGATGGTTGAGTTCTCCCTTCCCAATGATTTACAAGCAAAAGGTGGAAAGCCTCTTGTCAAGTGATACTGTACACAAGGTTCTTATTCAGGTATGAGTTGGACTAGATGGCCTCTGAGTTCTTAGCCAACTCGCAGGTTCTTTGATTTCAGGAACAGGCAATATTGATAGATAATGAGCTGAACTCATTATTAAGTTGGAAGAATATGGCCTAAATTGCATTTGTTCTTTCTACACGCACATGCACGCACACACACGTACACACACACACAAAATATCTTGCTAAACAGTGATGCTACATGGTCATGAGTCACAGACTATTTACCTCCAAAGGATCAAAACTGGAGGTCATCCAAAGATCAAAAGAGAGAAATGAAAGAGACATAAGTAGATCTGCCAGTCAATTTATTATATACAAACTGTGGGCCAAATACTCTGCTAAGGACTGGGGACAGACAGAAAGGCAAAATACAGTCCCCGTTCCCAAGGACCTTGGTCTAATGCAAACAACTACCTATAAACAAGCTAGATGTAGGAAAAATGCAAGATAATCAACAGAGGCAAGGCACATATGCTACATGTAACTGAGCAGGATTTAAAGGTAAGAAGTGGCATAAATACCAACATTAAATGAATATTTAATGGGAAAAGGAGATAGGCTAGTCATGTAGAAACCATGAGTAAGAATAAATGGGAAAGGCAAGTGTGCTGCTCTGGTAACCAGAGGATGTTAAAATACATTAAGTTCTCCATCTGGTTGGGAGGTTATCCTCTATGGAGGATTTATAGAAGGCCATGGACAAGGATCACATAGGACAGCAGGTATAGCAGGTTTATACTCTATATTCCTGGAGGTTGTACCATACACCAGTAAATTCATGGTATACTCAGATACCAAAAAAGCAATACTGAAGAGATTAGGAGTCAAGAAACAGATTTTGATTTAAGAATTGTTTATTTTTCTTAGAAACGATATTTCGGCAAACGTGAGCCCCCAAAGCAAGTATCCAAGCCATGCTTCCCTCTTCCTCTTCAGTCTGACCCTCAACTGAAAGTGAGGTCTAACTGAATTTGTTTCCTAAAAGGAAAAATAATTTGCCATTTAGTCAGAGGAAGTTTTCACAAGAAAAGCAAGTTTTCACAAGAAAAGCAAGCCTCAGAGATAAGAGGACCAACACATGTGCATGCACGCGCACACACACACACACACATGCACGCACACACGCACGTCAAAGAAAATGTCTGCTTGTCCCAAGTAGCTCTGACTAAACAAACCAGGGACTGTGTTGTCTCAATCCAGATCACTTTCTTGACTCAAAAGATTATATACAAATTAAAGCCCTGGTCTCTTGCAAAGTGCTTAGTATAGTGATGCGATGGCATACAGCAGGTGTTTAATAAATGTTTATTCCCTTCCCTTTCCCTATTTCCTAGTGGGGTAAAGAGTGCTGGTGTTTAGATGACCCATGTTGAAATCCTACTTCATGTATTTATGAGTTCTGTGAAGCTGGGCAAGCCACTTTACCTGTCTCTCAGCCTCAGTTTCCTCACCTGAAAGACGAGAAAAACAACGCCTACCTCACACAGTTGTGAGAGTTAAAGAGATAATACACATACAGTACTTTGCAAAGCTTTTTAAAGCACTCTATAAATGCTACCTATCATCATCATCATTATCCAATTAAGAAATTTTCAAAACTTCCCTTTGTAATTTCTTTTAAAGTACATTATATCTAATCTAAATATATCTAGCGGCAGTTTCAACTTATGTCCTCTTATCCAACTTCACTGAATCCTCACAGATAGTCACTATTCTGCTTATCAGAAATATGGCAACTCTAATGCATGTTGCTGAAATACACTTACAGTAAGTCCAGTTTCAATGGTCTTACATCATCTTCTACAATTAAAGAAAGTATGTAAATAAAGAACCAATGATATAGACAGGCTATGAATTCCTCTCAAAGTCAGGAGAATTCAAGAACACATCGGGTAGACTTTATGAAAGGACAGGGGTGACACAGGATGGGCAAGTATGGAGGGGTGGTGATCTTCACAAATGGAGGAAGTAACTTCCAAGACGAAATCACAGATCCACCTGAACAGGAGTAATCTGTCTTCTAAATTTTAATTAATATTGCCAGTTGTTGTAGTATCTGCTTAACCACAGTTCTATGAAGAATTACTATTAATTAATTAACTTTGCAGCAATCTAGACAGGCACACTGTCACACAAGTGTCACTTGCAAAGATAAGTAACTTGAGAATGAACTCAGCACTCCACTGGCAGTAATGACATTGATTCAGAGGGACTTGAAGTCAACCCCCAGAAGTTCTCCTCCTTGCCATCCCATATACGGAGATACTCAGGCAATGATGCAGGTTTATCAAATAGGGTCACATCTGGAATGGCAGGTTGTTGTCCCTCACTCTTAAAGAGGACCAAAATGGCATCACTATGTTGGGGTCAAGATATAGTCATAGCTGATCAGACCCACAGGAGCTTCAAAGGCTCTACCACAGGTCAGGCACAGACGGTCCATATAATTAGGAATTAGGAAATTGGGAATAATGTCAAAATAGAATGATTAGAAAGAATGTTTTATATATGAAGCACTATGTAATAGATCGAGTATTTTTAAAAAGTATCTGCAACAGATAAAAGGGTACTGAGAAACAAACAACTCTTCATTTCAGCAAAGCTAAAAAGTTGAAATACTTAAACCATTATCTATACTTGGTTACCAAACAATAACACACCAGTATAGCTCTCTGTTTTAACTCTTGCCCTCATTATGTTCATTGAGGAGAAAGCTTTGAACGATGAAAAATCCTTAAGGACGCTTCCTCTACAACACTTAAAAGAAACAAAAGCAAAAAAAGCCTATGCTGTACCCTATCATAAAATATCTCAATAACCACTGTGTAGCAGGGTCACTGTATGTAAAAGAATATGGAGCTTTTCTGTGTGACAGTAATTCATTCTGAGTGTACCATAAATTCTGCCTGCTTTATTACACAAATAGAACTCATCTGGAATCACTGCGTGACACAGTTCAAGAACTCAGCTATATATAGAGCCTGGGCAAATTCTCCAAATCTTCACTCTATTAATAAAATGAGATCAAAAGATAGCCGATCAAATATGCATTTACAATGAAAACTATTTTAAATAAGATAACATTGCAAATAATATCCATTTAGGTACCTATTCCTTTTAACACTAAAACCACAGTAAACAAGATCTGGGAGTTTAACAAAATAAAATCATTTCGTAAATCCTGGAAAGCTATTCAACTACTTCATGCTAAGTGAGAAGAAAAAGCATTTTTTTCTTTATTTTATTCCTAGAGTACCTCCATTGGGGAAGGCAGGCTAATTGGGGGAAAGGAAAATAAAAACCATTCAGGCTAGCTAAGGTTTGTTTTCATTACAAAGCTAGGTTAAGACAACTAGGCATAGTGTCACAATTCCCATAAGCTCTTTGCCACTTTTACTGCTTTTTGTATTGCAAAAGAGAACCCACAAACTGTGGAATTGCTCACATTCTGGGAGTACTGAGAATAAATGTGGAAATCTGCCTTTCCAGGGACTCATATCCAGTCAGGTACTGGTCCTTTGAAATCTTCTCCACAGATAAAGCCATCTTTGTAATCAACCAGCAATAGGAAGAGAAAACCAGAAATTGTGCTACTATTATGAATCCTCTTAGGACACTGAATGCCTTTCTTTTTAAGAGATGCCTCCTCAGTCACAATCCCAGTAAAGAGATGGATGTCATTCAGAAGTGGTAAAGGTTTAAATGTACAGGAGAAACAGAATGATCGCACTTCCACTAAAAAATTGGGTAATGCTCAAAGTCCTTTTCCTCTCACTCTGCCTTGGCCTCTTAAATCCATCACAAAAGCTGACTTACTAATCTAACGTTAGTTAATGTTCTATAATTTGATGACTCTACTCTTGGTTCAGGTCACCCCATCAGACCCCAGAAAAAATGTTCTTTTCTAAATATCAATTGGAACTGGATTTATCAAAGAAGAAAGAGGAAACTGGTGATAAGATTTTCCAGTAACAGAGAGGGTCTTCAAACTGCTGAGGCAACAAAAAAGGAAAATGATAAATGGTGAGTGGTCATGTGTTTATACGTAAAACTTCCAAATAGACCATTCAGAAATACATGGCTTATTTTAAAAAAAAAATCAGTTAAAGAGTATCACTGATATACAAACATTACATACCACACACTAATTCACAAGTAAATTCAAAATGTATTTTCACATAGAAATAATGTTATATATAGTCATTTGGACCATTATGGCAGGAATAACCCATTTCAGCTACAACTTACCATCAACCGTGTTTCAATGGGCAAATGCTCCTGCCAAGTTCTAACTTGGGAACTTTCTTATGCCCATACAAAAACTGCTGTATATTATAGATACCTGTGTTTGGCAGGGGCTTTGTTTTATTTCAGCTTTTAAATCCCCTTCCCTTCCCCTTCCCCTCCCCCAAGCCAGCACTGGGCATTCAGCAGGCACTTTAAAAATGTATGTTTCCTCTGTCCCTGAAGCAGTAACAGCTGGGCAGAGAAAGTAAGAACAATGGTTTTTGTCTAATGCAGCACTTCCCCCAAAGGGAACAGATGATCCTAGGCCAACAAAACTTGATAACTGGGCATTTGCATGACAAAAAAGTACTTCTATAGGGCAATCACTATCCGGTGTTCAGAAATGAAGAACTAGAGAAGAAACACTCTTAATAGTGGCTCCAGTTCACCCAGAAAGCTCATACAGTATGGTACCAGGGCAAGGCACTAGAGGCCAGTGTTCTTCTTATCCCTTACGTCAACTGCTGCTCAAGTCAGGAATTCTGTTTCCAAAAATCTCTAGTTGAGTAGCAGGGTTCCCAATTTACATTATTAACTAGAAATATCATTCACCACGGCTAAATAAATGGAAAGCTCTCTCCTGGTAAATCTGCTAGTATATGGGTGAGTCAAATCAGGAATGACATCTGCACCTGACACTCTCTAATAACCAGAAGTCTTCAAAAACTTCTATCTATAATAGACACTGAAAACAATCAGTCCCTCTTCTGCCAATTTTTTTAATTTTTAATTTTTTTAATCTTAATTTTTTTTAAATTAGAAGTACTTTTTTTAAACAAAACACATCTCGCAAATAAAAAATTTGCTGCAAAAATTGATCTTGTGTAACCAGCTTCTTAATTACGCAAATACTAAGTATAAGAAGTACCTGAGCTAATTCCAAATTGGGCAATCAATTCCTTTGAAAATCTTCCTCTTAGAAGAGAGAATGTAAAATGTCTGGCAAGACTATCAAGTCATATTGTATTATCTAGCCCAAATAAGAGTACATATGATGTTTAAGGAAACAACACTAAAAAGATGTGTTAGGACATAATCAGCTCTGTTGAAACACGGCATAGCGGCTGTTCTAAACACTAGGAAAGCCAGTGAAGAGGGAATCTCTAGGGCAGAGTCCCAGGGAGCTGAATGAGACTATTTCATTATGTTCCCTTTTCATGTAAAGCTGGACTTGGGGGTAAGACAGTCCTGGGTTCAAACCCCAACTCTAACACTTACTAGTTACGTTAACAACTACTGCCATGCCAGGTAAACCACCTAACCACTCCAAGTAGATGTCTTCATCTGAAAAAGGCCAACAATACCTGTGGAACTTACCTCCCACGGTGGCTGTTGTAAGCTTTCAAGTACCAGAAAAGCTGACATTTAGCCAGCTAACATTATCATCATTTTAGCGAGGAGTCTCTGGAGTGTTTTCTTCCTTTTCTCCCATTAGGAGAGTACGAATAGACCCAGGGGTTTGCTGGAGATAGCTCAAACCAGAGGTCTGATTGTTAAAATTTTGGTGTGAGAATTTATACCTGGGATATCTGCAAATGCTACAATTCAGGACTTGATTTATTTTTATTGTTTTGTTGATTGCCTAAACTTAAGGAAATGATAAAGAAAATGTTAATGATGTGGATTAAATGTGATGTCCTATGTATTTTATTTATTTGTTTATTTGGGGGGCAGTGGTTATTTAACATTTACTATCACTAACTATAGATCATTAATGTTTCTTCCACTCCCAAATCCCATGATCCCTGGATTTCATTGCCATCTAACTGCCTACACACTCCCAGTCCTCTAATACAGACAGACAGCTCTTGGATAATCTATACCTGGGATTCCATACTCACTATTCCAGAGCTGACCCTCCTACCTTATACCACTTGTTTCTTGCATCTAGTGTTTCATCACCTTAAATTATCACTACAGATTTTGTTTTCCATGCTTAGTAAGAACCCAGTGAACACTATGGAATGCTCTAGGCTAGAACCAGACAGGGAACCTCAGCAAGCAAAGGAGAACTGGCCAGGAGACAGAACCATCTTTGCCATTTTGGAATTTTGTTTGCTTTGCTGCTTTGAAACACTTCAATATTCCAAAGATCTGTGACTTCATGAAGGTAGGCAAATCCTTAGGTAACACAGATCACACACCCTTTCCCACACCTCTCTAGAAAACTTTCATCTCCCCCTTTGGTAATAAATTTATCCAACTGCTCTGGAGTGGGCCTTGAATGACAGACATCCAGTCTTTCCCTGGGCCAATTCTCAAAAGCTCTCTCGACTTACTGAGCCCTGCTAGAGCTCGCCTTGGCCCACAGAATCCAGGGTCATTCACTGTCCCACCTGTAGCTACCGCTTACTCCAATAAGATCTGAATGGATTCACCATGAGACATGCTGGCACCAGTGTTGTCATCATATAATGAACCCCAGGATTGCCTTTATCATGGGAATCACCACATCATACATCTAGGATTGGAAAGTTGCGGTCACACTCTTCAAAGTTCCTGGGGTTTGGGGAGGGAAAGAGAATGGAATGCATGATTTGTTGCCAAACTCTATGACATAGAAAAACAGGAGATGTCTCTATATCCATCCAGTAATGAAAGTTAATCACAGCAACTTGCATGGCAGTAATAGAACTTCCCCCCCCCACCTAAATGATCATCAGCTAAATGACAATTGCTCTATTTTCCCATCTATCAATATCAAATTATATTTCATCAGTAAAGAATAAATAAGGCAGGCCTCAGGAATAAGAGCATCAATTCAAAGTTGCTCCTCAAATGCAACACCGCCACCACAAATACCAAGTTTTCCACTGGAATGAATGTCAAAGGAAATCAAACTATCTATAATAATATCTACTATGTATTGTATGGGGAGTACCAAAAGATAATGTATTCCAAGAGCTTGGCAACTATGAAAACTGTTATCAACTTCTGTGAATAAGTCCTTGTTTATAGACAAGGGAGGATGAGTGGTGCAATTGGAAGAACAAATTGGAGAAGCCAAGTTCAAATCCTAGCCAGCTGCTACCTGTGTGACCTTTCTGCTGAACTCTAGTCTCACATCTCCAAATGACTTTCAGACATCTCAAACTGGATATCCAGCAGACATCTTAAACTCAATAAGTCTAAAGCAGAACTCATTACCTCTTGGAAAACCTCCCACCACCACCCAGCCCTACCCCTTATCTTCCTTATTACTGTAGAGGGCAAGACCGTCCTCCCAGTCCTTCAGGCTCACAACCGAGGAGTCATCCTGGACCCCTTTACTATCTTTCATCCTGCATATCCAAGCTGTGGCCAAGGCCTGCTGATTTTACCTCTGAACATCTCTCAAATAAGTCCCCTCCCCCACAACATTGCCATCACTCTAGTACAGGCCCTCATCACCTCATTCCTGGACTATCACAAAAGTCTGCTGGTGGGTCTGCCTGCCAAGTCTCTCCCCACTCCAATCCATCTACCTTTCAGCCACTAAAGCAACTGTCCTAAAGCAGAGGTTACCCCATGTCAGCCCCCCCCCCACTCAATAAACTCCACTGGCTCCCTACCGCATCCAGGATCAAAATTGAAACCTTCTGTTTGGCATTCAAAGTCCTTCATAAGTTAGCCCCCCTCGTATCTTGCAAGTCTTCTTACACCTTACCCCCAAACAAGTACTTTTCAAACCAGCAACACTGGCCTCCTGGCTATTCCAAGAACAGGCCATTCCATTTCTTAGCCCTAAGCATTTTCTATGGCTATCCCCCATACTGGGAATGATTGCGCTCCTCATCTCCACTTACTCCTTTCCTTGGCTTCAAGTCTCAATTAATTCTCATCTTCTACAGGAAGTCTTTCCCAATCCCTCTTAATTCTAGTGCTTAATAAATGCCGACTGACTGACCTTGAATAACCTGCTCTAGTTTCCTCATATGTAAAATTAGGGGTTTGGACTAGAAGATCCTCCCTCCTATATATGAGCCTATGAAATATTTGTCAATTCATCTCCCCATATATTTGACCTACTTCTGTATCTAAAGGAACCTACAGACAGAGGTTGCTTAACAGTAAGTTCTTGGCCCTAGCACTTACTGGATCCCATTCAATGACAGTAACTCACAATGTTCAGAAAAGACAGTGTGAAAACAAAAGGCATTAAAATAAAACATCTTTTAAAATTAAGGTTAAATTTTTCAATAAATAGTAGTAATAGTCCACCATAGTTAAATGGCTTACCCATTAAAACAAAACTAGTATGTAGGACTGAAAACAGGTTTCATGGCTAAGCATATACTCTATTACAATAAAGAAACTAAGTAATCTCTTCAGAAATAGATATGTATGTCAAATGGGTAAGTACCTTGATGATCAGAAAGGAATACAAAACCCTCACTTCCTTCAACTGTACGATCATCTCCTCATTGGCTCTCACTAACTCTCTTCTAGCCCACCTTAGCCATGAAAGAGAGTATGGTACTATGGCAAGAACAATGGATTGGGAGTCAGAAAACAGGAATTAAATCCTAGTTCCATCCCTTACTGCCTGTCTAACTCTGGAGATGTCATTTAACCTTTTCTGGGACTCAGTTTCCCCAACTGTAAAATGAGTGGAGGGGACTAAGTGGCCCCTGAAGTTCCTTCCAAGTGCTAAATCTATGATCCCAGCTGCCTTTCAAATGGATGAGGTCTATGGCAATGAAGAGAAAGAGAACAAAGAATATGAGCCTGACTCTCTCCTCATGATTATAGTATATATGTGACTGTGGATCTTCAAATCTTCAATTCTATAACACTGAAACAACCAAGCAATAGCATCATCCATGAAGATCAACAATGTTCCACTTGACCCCACTTCAGAAATGATCAAGCACATTTGGTAAGGAAAGCCAAATTAAAATCAGAAATATGAGCAAAGGACTTGGCCATATGCTGAGCTCCTAATTCTTCCCCATTCTATTTCACAACGTCACCCAACACCATCCTCAAAGATCTCCTCCTTTGCTCTAGTCTCTGAGGAAGAAAGTACCCATCTTCTTTGCCAAAGCCAACCCCTCCACTTCTACCTGACCCCATGCGATACCATCTCCTCCCGCGGACTGACGCCACAGCTATCCCTCCCCCAATCCTTCTGTTCTTCAGCCTCTCTGTATCTATAGTCTTACCTATTCCCTATAAAGACACTCAGGGCTCCCCATCCTCAAAAGAAAAACAAACCTTCGTTTGATCCTACCATTCCCTCTATTTCTTGCCCTCTCTCCTCCCTTAATCAAACTCCTAGAATAAGCTACCTACCCTCATCACTACCTCTACTTTCTTAATTCTCAAGCTTTCACAATCTAGCTTTCAACACCACTAGCTACACTGAAATGGTTCTCTACAAGGTTATTTCTATTTCTCAGGGTTCATCCCTCTTCAATTCTCACTTAGCACCTCTACCTCCCAGAATCCTTCGCTTTCCTCAAAGGTCAGCTTAAATACCACCATACATGAGGTCTTTTTTTTCCTGATGCTATTACCTGCAGCTGTTCATGCTCCCCACAAACTACCTTGTAATTTACTTTTTACTTTGTATATATTTTTATATTATGTATATTCATCTCTCCTCAATAGCATTTAAGTTCCTGAAGGACAAGATCAGTTTCACTTTCCTTACTGTCTTTATAGCCACAGCACAGCATATAATTTGCATTTATGGACAACAAATGGTTGTCCATTCATTGTTGTGGTTGCTTGACCACTTCTTCCCCCTAAATACTGTCTCCTCCCTGCATTTCTCTGACACTGCCTTATTTCTTCATTTGTTTGTTTATTTATTTAGCCTATCTACCCATCTAATTTTTCTCAACATTCAGGTCCTACTTTCTATATGTAAGTGTGTAATCCAGGGCTTTGTCCTGGACCCTCTTCTCTTATCTCTATAAGCTCTCTATCCTGGTGATCTCATCAACTCCTATCCGTTCAATCATCTCTTTACAGATGACTCTCAATTCTATATATCCAACATGCCTCTCTCCAACTGCCCTTCAGAGATATAGATATATAGATGTGTGTGTATCCACTTGACTGTCCCAAAGATATCTCAAATTTAACATATCTAAAAATTAATCCAAACTAGTCTTCTGAATTTCCCTAGCATATCATAAGGGGCCATCCCCTTTCCGGTTACCCATGTTATCAACTAGGAAATAAACTTATCCCTCCCTCCCCCCATATCCAATCAATTGCCAAGTTTCCTTGATTCCCCTTCCACAGTATCTCTGACACATTTTTCCCCTTCTCTATGTTCACACAACCACTACCATTGAGCTCATTCTCCATCACTTAAACTATATTGCAATAGCTCCCTAATTGATCTGGCTACCACTACTCTCACCCCTTCCCAAGATAGCATCCATACAGCTGCCAAAGTGATATTCCTGAAGCAGAAAGTCTAGCCATGTCATTTCCCAACAGTGAATGGAGCTTCAGGATAAAATTAAAACTCCTCTATTTAGCATTTCAATCCCTCCACTGTCTGGCTCTAATCTATTTATCCAGACTTAATTCACTCTACTCCTCCTGGAGCTATACTGCAGCCTAACTATTGTACATTGGCATGTGTAAAGGATATGCCAGGTATAGCTGGTCACACCCGTCTCAAAAAAAAAAAAGATATTTTGTGTCTCATTTTCAAATATATATATTTTTTTTAAAGTAAATTTTAGGGGCTTTTAAAATTAAGTTAAATTTTCATTTTTTGGCTTGATAAATAAAGGGGAGTATTCAACGTCTGCCTGAAAAAAAAATTTTTCCGTATCCTTGTATACACGCTCTATTGAAACGTGTTACACACACTTATGACTATACATTTCACCTTCCAAATATCTCTGGGCCTTTGCATAAGCTCTCTCCCATGCCTGCAAAGGCTCCCAGCACCCCTCTGCCTCTCAGAATTCCTAGTTTCACCTTAAGCTCAGCTCAAGGACCATCTCTTCTATGAGACTTTTCCTGATCTCATTCCCCAAAAGGGCTTTTTTCACACATTTTACATTTATCTCTGTCCATGCTGATTCCCCCCTCCCCGAACAGAATGAAAGTTCCTAAAGGACAGGCACTATCTAATAAATAGTTAAGTAATTAATTAGTACTTGTGCTCCAAGTGATGGAAGGGATTGGTTAAGTCTTTCTTCCAGGCACAGCTATTAATAAGTGTTACACTTACCACAGCTAGAACATTAGTGAAAAAGAGGACTAGTTTTAATTCTGGTAGAAGACAAGAGTTAATCACTTTTTGTAAACTACACTTATCTGACTATGTAGCCTACTCTCTAGCTTTAAAAGCAACAATTAAATTTATCCAGCGAAAACTTCTACCTTACTAGAAGGAGACAAGAGGGTATTTTGGTCATGACAACTTCAAGCTTTGGAGAATTCCAAATACTACTAGAAACACCAAACGTTATGCCTAGAATTTATGTCAAATACTAGCTCTGCCTGCCACTACCTCTTAACATAGTCATAGTAAAAATCATGTTAATCTGATACCTCTTTCTAATCAAGGAAATGCTATGCAGATTATCCACCAAGGGAAAATGAGAATTAATGAATGAATGCCATGACTGGCCCAATATATCACAGGATCATGCAGCTAGGTGGCACCGTGGAAAGAGTACCAGGCTTGGAGGCAGGAAGAATAAGTTCAGATCCTGCCTCAGGCACTTATTAGCTGTGCATCCCTGGACAAGTCAGTCACTCAATCCTGTTTGCCTCAGTTTCCTCATCTGCAAAATGAGCTGAGAAATGACAAACCACTCCGATCTCTTTGCCAAGAAAATCCCAAATGGGGTGAGGAAGAGTCAAACACAACTGAAAACAAGTGAACAACAACAAAGTCATAAGATAATAAATTTTAGAGCTGGAAGTGATTGGGTTCAATCTTTTCATTTTACAGATAAAGAAATTAAAGTATGAAGTGGGTAAATAACTTAACCAGCGTCACCCAGCTAATCAGTATCTTTAGCAGAATATGAACCCAGGTCTTCCTGACTCCACACTCATACTCAGTGCCCAATCCACTCCTCTAAGCTGTTTCTATTGGTAACTCAAAGGCCTGTCACTTCATCAGTGTAGGAATTCCCACACAAAAGATGTTTTAACATCTGCATCTTATAGTCTTAGAAAGATGCCTGAGACCAAGAGAGATTGTACTTTTGTCCATGGTCACACAGCTATTAAATCTGAGAAGTAGGACATGAACCTAGTTATTCCTCCTGCCGCCAACCAGTAGTGTACCCAGTAAGCCATGCTGACCTTAATAAAATTCCTCCTTAATGTTAAATTAATACAAGTAAGCTAATGCTCAATTAATAATCCACAATAATGGAAGGAAAGTGACACAAATAATAAAAACCATAAATAACTTTATAAGTTGGTATGAATGGCACAAATTCTAAAAGCAGATTATATTTCTAATCATCTTCTGCTTCGGCTAACATTAATATTCACATGTATTTCCTGAATACACAACAGTAGCAAGGAAAGATGGCGTAAGAATATGGAGAAATAGAATGGGATGAATGAAAAAGAAGCCAGTCTTAGAGAAAGGGAACCCCAAATTGAAATCTAAGCTCTGACACTAACTCTAAAAAAAAGTCATTTAATCATACGGAGCCTCAGTCTCTTCATCTGTAAAATGGAGGTAATAATACTATTCCTCTCACCAGTTGTGATGAGGAACATGATTTGTAATCGTCAATGTATTAGACAAATCCAAGTTTTTCCTGTTATGCTGAGTGACAGAAAGAAACAGGCCTGGGTTTAAAATTTGCTTTGTAAAATCCACACGTAGTTTCCCATGACCAAATGATTTCTCAAAAAAAAAAAAAGCCCAACTCTGCAGAAATAGACATAGAATCAGCTATTTTCTTTTTAACAATCTTTAATATATGAGGATCCAGAAAGGAGTTACTGAACTCTTCCACACAATACAGAATAAACATTCCTAGGGGCCAGGGCTACACCATCAGCCTTCGATGCAGATGGCTCTTGGCTAGAGAGTAACCGTTGATAAATTCTTCTGTTGAGAAAGACTCATAATTCCTCCATTTGTAAATTAAACTAAGGAGAATATAAAATGATTCAGAAAGACAATCTGGCTAATAAATCCTTCACAATCTTCACTGGAATCCAGGTAGCACTAACCCACCTGAGTTTATCTTGACTGGCTCACAGCAAGTACAACTATCCAAGCAGTCACTGGGCTACCCAGAGCAATAAATGATTTCCCTGCAAACCGCCATGATTAATCACCAGCCTTCAGTTAAAGTCAATATCCCACTCACATCATGTTGGCAAAAAGAAAAATTTGGTAATGAGAAATGGCTTTACTTTATCTAGACGGAAGACATATAAATTACAATCAGATTATGTAGATAAAATACAAGAGCTAAATTTATCTGCTGTGACTACAGTTGTCACAGCTATCTTTTAATGCCTCTAAAAGGATTCATATTAGTGCCAGAGTCAGAGGAGAGCTTTACAAATAAAAGAATAAAAACATCTGAAATTACAAATTTGTAATCCATGCAAGTATCTTTCCCTTTACAATAGCCATCATTACTCACGTAGTCAAAGCAGGCTATGACCACTCTCCAAAGCACTAAACAACCTTGATGAGTAGCTTAGGTCGTTGAGTTTGGGAAGAAAAGTTACTCATGAGGGCAGATGATAGGGAAAGAAGGGATTAAAGTGGCATTGAATATAAGAGAAATCTACGTGAGAGTGGCACAGTGAACAGAGCACTGGAACCCGAATCAGGAAGACATGAGCTTAAATCCAGCCTCAGACATGTATGAGCTGTGTGACCCTGGGAAAGTCACTAAACCAGTCTGTCTCAATTTCCTCCTCTGTAAAATGGGGGATAGTAATAGCAACACCTACTTTTAGCAGTGGATTGACCACCAGAAATAGAATCAGGAAGACCTGAGTTCAAATCCTACCATAAATATTAATTAGCTGTTTGGTCCTGGTGTACTTTAATTTCTTAATCTGTAATATGAAAAGACTGGACCCACTGACCCACCTCTAAGGTCCCTTCCAGCTCTCAAATCTAGGATCCTATGAACTATCAAGCAAGTTATGCCATCCATTAATTTCCAATTTCCTATTAGAACAATAATGACACACTCACTTTCTTGATTAAAAAGAGAAGATATATCAGATTAATATGACTTTTACTATGGCTATGTTAAAGGGAGTTATGTTAACAGCTAGTTGTTATGAAGTGGTAGTAAGGATCAAATGAGATATTTGTAAAATGTTTTGAAAAATTAAAGTGTTATATAAATGGTGGTGGTGGTGATAGTAGAAGAAGGTAGTAGTAGTAGTAGTAGTAGTAGTAGTAGTAGTAGAAGACAGTAGGGGTGATGGTAATGGTGGTGGTGGTGGTAGTAGTAGTGGTAGTGGTGATGATGGTGGTGGTGAAAAGCCAGGGGTTGGAGCAAAGTAGATCATTTAAGTAAAGATCAATAGAAAGAAAAACAGTGAGCTAGGCAAGTGCTCCAGAGGACTTAGGAAGAAGGGGAAGATCAAGAATTTGGCATAGAGACATGACCTAGCAGTGATGAAGGATGTATAATATCCAGACATCTGCGGGTGCTCTACCCCTACAATATGGAAAGTGTCTGATAAACTCCTCCACTGCCTCAACAATAATCCCATTTTACAGAAAGTGGAGGAATCAATGAGAAAGAACTTAGTATTCTAGACTTTATTCCAAACATCAAGGAAGAACTCGATATCGATGCAGAAATGAAAGGAACACTGGTGAGCAAACACCCCATCTTAAAATTTGCCAAAAAGAGGGAAAAGAAATCTGGGTATGGTCTGACACAGACCTCCAAATTGGGGAAAGCTAAGTCTAAGAAATGGAAAGACTCACTCTTCTGCCCTAAGATGCTAAAGAGGGAAGACGGTACAAGAGGAACGGGAAAAAATTAAAAGTAAAATTCAGAAGGTATGAACAGAAAGAATTCTACTGAGAAAGAAGTGAGGAAGCTGTCCAAAGAGAATGACGTACAGGCCTATATTTACAACAAGTAGGAGAAAATGAAAACAAGAGAAAGTACTAAGAATGAACACAGAAGACTGGCAGAGTGTTGTACTAACCGTGTCACGAACAGTAAATCTTAAGAATGAGCTATAGCTCACTATTAATGGTGCTGACCAAAAAAAAAATAGTCTTGTGAGGTGACACCTGAGACAGGATGGAACAGGGATAATATTAATAATGGTAAGCAGTGAAAAGGCAGAACTAGTCAACGCTCATTTTCTTTTTTTTCTGCTAAAAAGAATGACCTTCATAATAGGAAAGAAAACAGAAGTAGCTAACAGGGAGTTATAACCCAAGAGAAGTGAGGAGCTAACGATTAAGAGAGTACCTCACTCATCTTACTACATCACCAAGACTAGACAAAAGGAATCCCATAGCATTAGAACAAGTGGGTATGGCTCCCGAGGCCACTCTCAGTGATTTCTGAATGACAGGCAAAAACAGTAGTGGCCTACAGAACTTACACAAATACCCTGAGTAAGAAGAAAAAAAAAGAGGGGAAGCGGAAGGGCAAGGAGGAGGAGGAAGAAGAGAAGAGGAAGGAAAAGGAAAGACGGCTCTGCAAATCAGGCCACCAAGCTTGGCCTTGATGCCAACAAAAATTCCACTACTCCTCTTCCCTCCTACCATGAAGTTATCACCAGCTTTACTTTTCCTCCATTCAGAATCAATTACACTAGTTAACCTGTTTGAATGTACACTGTCCTTAACCCTAAAATTGCTCACACACACACACACACGCACGCACGCACGCACGCACGCACATGTATTTTTGCTGTTCCTATCATGTCAATCTTTAATCCAGGGTCACTCCCACCGTCCACCTAAAGCATTCTTACTCCCTAATAACAACGTCGGCAGTAGCCACTCACAATAAGCTGAGGCTGGCTAAGTCTAAACTAGTTGAAGAAAACAGAGGGTTTGGTTCTGGGTTTGTCCACATATACTGGAGAACGGAAAATGATCCAAGAAAGGTAAGATCAGTGCTAAGAAAGGATGGGATGATGATAACCTACATCAAATTAAAAATACAAACTTCCATTTCTTATTTTATTTGTTTTCTCAAATGAGAAGAATGATCTGTGAAATGGAAATGAAAGAACAAAAGGGGCTGCTAGGGAGGAAGCCGATACCCAAGATCATTAAGGCAATAGTCAAAGAATCCTTGGCTAACCTTGTTGAGGTTAAGTCATCTGGATGAACCAGACCCTTGAGACTTGGCAAATATTACTGCTGAAACACTATCAGTAAGATCAGAAAGATGGTGAAATGAACAGAAATGAAACTCAGAGACAGGTCAGGGCAAAGGTGAGGATTTTAGCAAACGGTAAGAGAAAGGCAAAATATACGTCATTTGGTTGTACCTCAATTCCTTGAAAATTCCTACAGAATATAAAAATATGGTTAATGAACATTTAGAAATGTTGTGTTGATGACCGTGGCTTGACCAAGAACCAAGAACCTTGGCCAGACAAGGATTTCCTTTTTTGATGGAAGAACTAAACAGGTAAACCAGGAAAATGCCACAGCAGTTGTAAAAATTGTTGTCCTAGGTCTTTAGTAAGATATTGATAAAACCTACCATGATCTCCTTATGGAAAACAGAGTGATGTGGTTCAACTGATTGAATGATTAGATGGCTATGAAACTGACTGGATAGCAAGGGCTAAAGTTGGCTCAAGAGAGATCTCTAGGAAGGCACCCCAAGGTTCTGTGATTGATGCTACCCCATGTTGTCTAAACATTTTTATCAACAACTTGGATGAAGGAAAGCTTCCATACTTCGAAAATTTTCACCTGACATAAAAGACGTAAGAGATCAATCACACACCAAATAACCAATTTGGGGTATCCCCCTAAAAAAGTTATACAGTCACAGATTTAGAGCCAAAAGGGATCTTAAGAGGCCACTTAGCCCAAAACTTTATTTTACCAAAAATAAAAAATTAAGGCACATAGAAGTTAAGTACAGGGTCACATATAAGTGCCTGATGCTGGATATGAACTAAATCGTCCAGCGTTCTATCCACTGTCTCACCTGACTGCCCCAATTGGTTCAATTGCTAGATCTAATAACATGGAATTTAGTAGGGATAAATGCGAAGTCTTACTCTTGGATTTAAAAAAAATTCAACTTCACAAGTACAAAAATGAAGAAGTTATATAGCAGGGTAGGAGTCTTTTGAAAAATATGAGTCAACAATGTGTGTAGGCAGCCAAAAACCTGATGAGCATATTAAGAGCGTTGGGACTTCCAGGAATAAGGAAGTAATCATTCTGCCATGCACTTCCCCAGCTGGACCATACTGAAATACTCTGTTTGGTTCTGGGTGTTACATGTTAGAAGCTATATTGATCAACTGAAGGATGACCAGAAGAGGGTAAGCCAACTTGAAGAATCATGAACTGATGCCACATAGAAGGATCAGGTCAAAGAATCAGGGATTTTAAGCCTGGAGAGTAGAAGCCGCAGGAGGACAGGACAATTGTATGGAAAGAGCTGCAATATGGGAAAGGGGTTTAGCTTGGTCTGCTTGGCTCTAGAAGACAGAATTAAGAACAATGTGGGGTAGTCATAGGAGGCAATAGCCACGTTGATAAGATCACTGATGCACTGAAGAATGTGATCAGATGGACTGACTATATCTTTAACTGTTTATTGGTCTATAACACATATATTTAACGTCTAAATGCAAACAAAAAAAAAGATAGTGGACTTGACCTAATTTAACACTTCTGTTTCCAACCTAATGGTCTATTCAGCCATCAGATGGTTCCTGCTCTTCTAGGGAGCTTCTAGTACACCAAAATGGTGTTTGTTGATTTTGGCAAGATGAAAATTATGTTTGAGTTCAATTCTCCATTGGCCTTAAACTTAGGAAAAGAATAATCCTGAAGTCAGGTGTTGGGCACATAGCACACTCAAGTATAAGCAAGAGCAAAACAGTATTTTATACCAAGAGGATTATCCTTTAGCACCTAAGACCAGTGAAGTAGGGATACAGACCTGAAGAATTAGTTTCTTCAGGTGAAAGAAGAGATTAAATTATTGAAACTATAATGTGACAATATAAAAGAACCTATCCTGAAATTTAAAGATCCCTTTCAGCTTTAAATTTTTGTTGTTCTTGGGACTCTTGAAAAGTCATCCAAAAGTAACTTTATTTGACTTCTTGCTATATTCACAAACTAAAATCCTTGAGCTTGTAATTGTAAGACTTACTATATTATCTTCATCATGACTGACATCACTGTATCTTATCTCCAATAGTTCCCAGAGGTTACTCCACACCTGAAAAAAAGATGCCCTTGGCAACATATCTAACAAGACTTTAGGTGAGGGGCAGCTAGGTGGTATGGTGAATAGAGCACCAGCCCTGGAGTCATGAGGACCTGAGCTCAAATCCAGCCTCAAACACCTGACACTTACTAGCTGTATGACCTTCGGCAAGTCACTTAAGCCCATTGCCTCACCTCCTCCCCCCCCCCACTTCCCTCCAAAAAAGACTTCAGGTGAGATGAAACCTACTGCCTTCTGAGGCAGCTCACTCCACCTCTGATTAGTTCTGATTAAGTACACATAGCTTTTATCAAGCCCAGATATTCTCTTCTTTGCAACATTCTCATACAATGCTCCTAAATCAGGCCTCAGAGACAAATTAGAGCAATGCAAATATCTCCTTCCATCTAGTAACCATTCAGATACTTGAAGGCAGTGAACCTCACCTACCTGTAGCATCTTTTCTCAAAGCCAATGATCACTGGTTCTTTCAGTTGATCCTCAAACACTATAAGCTCAAAGCCAATCTCTCCTCTGTCTCCCCCGCTCTGGACTATACATTAGATCACTACTGTCCTTCCTAAAACGTGATGCCCAGAAATGAAAACAATATCTGGGTGTGGTCCAATCAGAACAAACCACAGCAGGAAGCTCCCACCCTTATTCTGAGATATTATTGTCTGTCTTTACTGCTTGCAAAACCAAGATCATCTGTGCTTTCTTGGGTGCCATATCACACTACGGACTTATTTTGAGCTTGTATCACACTAAAATCCCTGAAATCTTTTGCAGACAAATTGCTATTTATGTACACCTCCTTTACCTTGTATAAAGGTGGTTCTCTCTGTATAGACTATTATTATGTTGGCTAAAAATATATTCAAGAATAGACACCAATTACAATCTAATTTCAGATCTGCCAAGGGTATACCCGTCAAACAAATATATTAGAAGCCTAATATAACACAGGAAGTCTATGAACTATATATACAAAAAGCAGTATTGAAAAAAGGGTTTCACTCTATTGTCAGAAGATAAAAAAAATTCTTTTTCAAAAGGGCAGCAGATGGAATAAGACAGATGGAACTTACAACATTCAACAGGCTTAGCTGTTTCCACTTGCTTGGTTTCAAAATAATTCAATCTGCAAACCTGGTTTCAGCAGTTAAATAAAAATCCACACAACATTAACAAAACAACAAGGTCACTGTTGCATTATTGCTACTTAATGTAAGAGCAAATTTTGGGCAACTGAACATCAGTAACGAATGATCTTACACAAGACTAATCAAGCCACTGTACTTTGATTTCTTAATGATTATTTGATTGCTGGGATTTACATGCAGAAAAAAAAATATTGCTATCTTCTTCTACAAAAGAAACCAGTGGACTGTTCTATACTATGAATAAACAGGGATGAAAAGGGATGTATTAGTTAGTCAAGTATACCTGAAGAAGGTAATCACCAGGTCCAGTGACTGAAAATGTACAGCAAAGAACGGTCAATGGCTACACAGAAAATCTGGGAGTTGATGTCAGCAAGTTTATGTATGTGCATGTACATTGTGAATAAGGAGACAAAAATACACACGACCAGACACAAAGAACTAAATTAAATCTGACATGACAAAATCTCTAAAAGTCAGAAAAATTGGGGTCCTAAATAGTGCTAATTTAAAAACAAACTAACATACACATGCAGGCCATTATCTGCTTCCCCACTCCCCACCCACATTCACAGAACATACACACAAAGAAATAACAGAGTCAAAAAAGCATGACTCCTCCCGCCTCCCCTGCAGAATTTCAATGTAGATCAATTTCACATTCTATTCAATAACTGAATGTTCAAATACCCTACTATGATAAATGGAAACAACTCAGCTTACCAAAACCCTAAAACATTTCATTTCCATTATAGCACCCATCTGGGGTCAACTGACATACCTAGATTATGGGGTGGCCCAGTCTAGAAATGAATATTACATTCAGACATCCCTGAAAATACTGTAGGTGAAGTATGAGGTTAAATATAAAAACAATCTATGGTATTTGATAAAAAATATCGTCTTCATCATTGTCGTCATCGTCATCGTCGTCGTTGTTGGAAATCTTCCGTTCCTAGGATATAGCACTGTGGGTTAGGATCATCCCTTTCTCTAGATTTCTTGACTTAGGTACCCACAGGTACCAAATGCATCATGTGAAATTAAATAAATGCTCGTTGAATCACATTGCATTCATGGAGTCTCTATTATGATTCTGGATAGTTACTGTAACGGGTGATACTTCATGCTTCAAAACTTAAAATAATGTTTTAAAAAATTGTTTCAACATGTAATTGGGGAAAAATTTAAGTATATTAAATTTCTTCAAAAAGCAAGGAGTTCGTGAGAGAGCAGTGCTAAGAATCCTTGATGAATCCACATCATCGGACCCAAAGGAACTTGTAATGAATGAATTTGTAGACATGATTGTTGAGCCACTTTTAAGTAATGTTTCAAAGATCCTGGAAAATGGAAGAAGTCTCATGACCAGAGAAAGAAAAATACCTGTTTTTTCTGGGGTTGTATCCCAAAGAGATCATAGAAGTATGAAGAAGACCCATATGTACAAAAATATTTATTGCAGCTCTCTTTTGGTGGCAAAAAACTGGAAATTAAGGGGATGCCCATCAATTGGAGAATGGCTAAACAAGTTGTGGTATATGAATGTAATGGAATACTACTGTGCTATAAGAAATGGGGAGGAGACGGTCTTCATATTCCCCTGGAGAGGCTTATACAAATTGATGCTAAGTGAGAAGAGCAGAACCAGGAAAAACTTGTACACAATCACAGACACATCACATGTGTGACAACCAACCTTGATAAACTGGACTCTTCTCAGCAACGCACAGTTATAAGACAATTCTGTAAGTCCCAGGATGGAAGGAGAAATCTACATTCAGAGAAAGATCTAGAAAGAACAGTGTTTAAATGGAGACTGAAGCAATCTACATGCTATCGCTCTTTTTCATGTTTGGTTTTGTTTCCTTTTTCCCATTGTTCACTGCATCGGTTACAACCCTTCTATACAACAAGACTGTTGTACAATGTGAAAGTACTTGCAGATCCTGTACTGGATTGTATGCCGCCATGGGGGAGGGGTAGGGAAGGGGGGAGGGAAGGGAGAGGAGAAAATTTGAAACTCAAGGGACTGTGGAACGGAGTCTTATAAACTAAAAGTAAATAAGCAAGTCAATTTAAAAAAGAAAAGAAAAGAAAAACACCTGTTTTCAAAAAGAGGAGAAGAAGAAAAAGAGCAAGAGCAGAAGTCGAGAGAAGAGATGAAAGAGAAGAAAAGAAAAAAATAAAGACAAAGCTAAGAAGGAAAAAGGAGAAGAGACTGCAAAGTACAGACCAGTGAGCTTGACTTTTATTTCTGGCAAAACCTGAAAACATATTAATAAATATTTACTTAGTTAACATCTGGAAAACAAACAGTAAGCACAAACAACCAGAATGGCTTCGTAAGGACAAGTAATTCTAGATGAACCTCATTTACTTTTTGAAAGGATTATTAAACTATAAAGTAACAAGAGAGCTATGAACAGAGATGTAAAATATTTTAGCAAAGCATCTGACAGTCTTTCAAACTATCCTTTTGGGCAACAAAGAAAAAAATTGGGATGTGGCTAGATAACTGTTGCATGGATTTGGAACTGGCTGAAATGGCAAGATCCTAAAAATAATAATAAATGAGCAGGAGGCTCGGGTGACCTTCTTTAGGAACTGTAAAATAGAAGCAGTTCTCCAGAAAGTTTGCTGCTCATCACAAAAGAGAAATGGTAGAAGCTTTGTATACGCATGATTCTGTAGAGAATTTGAGAAAAGCCTCACAGATGAGAACCTGGGTGTGCCATCAACTGGACAGACAGGTGGTGCAATGGACAGAGTGCTGGGGACAGAGACAGGAAGACATCTTCCTGAGTTCAAATCTGGTCTCAAGACACTTACTAGCTATGTGGCCCTGGACAAGTCACTTAACACTGCCTGTCTCAGTTTGAGAAGGAAATGGCAAACCACTGCAGGATCTTTGCTAAGAAAACTCCAACCGGGGTCCACAAGGAGTCAGTACAACTGAACAAAGTATACTGTAGTCAACCAATAACAGTTCTGGCGACTTCAGGTCTTGGATGCTGACAAGTATGAGGATGACCCCAAACCAGGAAATATTCAGAAAGAAATAAACTACTGCTTGTTGGATAAAATAACAATAGGTAAAGGGAAATTTCCAAATTAGGAAGAAAGGATTAAGATATTCTATGATGAACATTTACATCTAGATGATGAAATTAGCCATATACTTTCCTTACTTTGAGGTCAAGAAGTCAAGTGAATCTAAAGATAGGAGACATGACAACAATTTTAGCTGGGATTTATCACTGCTTCATACAAATGAGGTAAAACAATGAGGCTGTTTGATAGAGAATTGGTTCAGACACCAAACAACCCATTTTGATGCTTGAGGAGAGTATATGCAATTCTGGCACCAAGAGTACAGTGGTGGCCAACTGACTGACACACTACTTAGGAAAGGACCAAACACAGTAATTAAGCAGAATGTTTAAAAATTCCCCTGTAGTTACATGTCACAGATTTGAGATTGAGTTATCTTTCCTTTGAAAGATTGATTCAAGTAATTATTTTTGAGTGAAAGGAAAAGGGAACATTAATTTAATATGGAATTAACTCAAATAATTACTTTAAAACAGGAGAAAAAATAGGTAGATGCCAATTTTGCAGTAGATCGCTTATGGAAGGTGCCAAGAAAACCTGGCCCTGACCCTAGGCCATTCCAATATATTTTTAACCAACCATAAAGCACTTTTTTTTTTTTGCTTTTTGGAGAGGGGAAGGAAGGGCAATTGGGGTTAAGTGACTTGCCCAAGGTCACAGGGCTAGTAAATGTCAAGTGTCTGAGGCCAGATTTGAACTCAGGGCCTCCTGACTCCAGGGCTGATGCTCTATTCACTGAGCCACCCAGAAAGCACTTATGAAACACCTGCCATGTGCCAGGTACTATCCCTGACAAAGATACAAAGAAAAATGGAAAAGTTTGCCCTCAAAGAGTTTATATTCTATCAGGTTTAACAACATGCACATACCTTGAATAAGAAGAAAAAAGCCATTCTAATGTCTGCAAATAACACAAAGATCACAGGAATACCTAACATATAAGGTGACAGAATCAGGATGCCACATGACCTCATCTGGCTATCATGTATGGCCAAATCTAGTAATTGGAAATGTAATACTGAAAGTAAAAGCTTACACATATTCAAAATATCTCAAGCCATCTACATTTCTACTCCTTCCAGTTCTAAGGGTCACTGGAGCATGTATTCCTATTTCAAGGAAGGAATCAGTTTTAAATTAAGGGGTTCCTGCCCCATCAATAGAAAACCACCTCATAAATCCAATCCACATGACTCATTGGGGCCACATTTGGAAGAAAGCAATCCTGCCATATTGGTGGCAGTTGTTAACTTCAGTACTGCCAAGAAAGGATAAGCAGGCATCCTTACATTGTCTCCTTCTTGCTGCATGAACGACAAGCATCATAGTGCCCATTACATGATGGGGAAGGAGGCAAAGCAGGCCGGCTGTTAACAATGGGTGATGGAAGCTGTAGTGAAGCAGATTTAGGCTTGCAATGCCAAAGCATAATGGGCTACCTTGTGTAGTAACATGTTCCCCTGACCAGAAGTCCTCAAGCAAAGGCTAAATGACCCCTTTGCTTCTTGGGGATTCGTAGGAAAAATTTCTTATTTGGATACGGGTTACATTATATTTTACAGGAATACAGGATCACTGACATAGAACAGGAAGGGGCTTCAAAAATCACAGAGTCCACCCCACCTTCCATTTACAGATGAGGAAACTGAGGCCCAACTTGCACAAGATCACACAGGTGGATTGTCAAAGGCAGGATTAGACCCCAGGCCCTCTGAATCCAGAGTCAGTGCTCTCTCCCCTGTGCCACGTCTTCTAAGATCGCTTTCAACTCTGGAGTTGTTTGGATACAGAGACATTTTAAAGATGATGAAATCTGCCAATGAATAAAGAAATGTAAATGTGAATAAAGGATGAACCCTCCACTGATTTTACTCCTAAAGAAATTGTTCTGAAGAGTTAGCTGTATGATCCTGTTTGCCTCAGTTTCCTCATCTGTAAAATGAGTTGGAGAAGGAAATGGCAAACTACTCCAGTATCTTTGCCAGGAAAACCTCAAATGCGGTCACAACTAGTAAGACAAAATTGAAACAACTGAACAACAAATTGCAGACTATGATATTGTTTTCACCAATGTACAGTCTCATCTTACATGACACTATCAAAGAGACTGAAACCATAAAAATTTAGGGAGATGTCCATAACCAAAGAGCTTTTATTCCTTTTACTGATGGAGGTTGTAGTGGCAACCACACGGACATACCCAGGACGGCTGTTGGCACAGGTTCTTAGATCTGCTTTACCAGGAATGATAGCTGTTCAAGGGGTCAACAATCTTTTTTAATTACATTCATTAGTTCAGGGAAAAAATCAGCACCCTGAACTTCAGATAAAATTCAAACAAAGAAAATAGAGAAAATGCAAGCAGAGAAATAAAGACCAACATGGCTTCTAACTGTCTGAGAAATTCGCACAGATCAAAAAACAGATCCAACTATCTGACCAAGGCAATACATAGTTACTGCAGAGAGAAAAGCGCCAACATCTGGGTTTTTCAAAGGGGGGGAGGGGACTACTTAATGTCTATCCACAGTCTCATCTGATCAAATCACAACAACACTCTTCCCATGTGTGAGTCCCAAAGCAAAATGCTAACCTCAGAGTATATATACCCTTTGTAGAGCCAGAGGGTATCACAACTCTCATGACTCAGTGCCTAATTAGAAAGTAACAAAAGGTGTGAAAGCCTTCCTACAAGCAAGCCTCCCCTAAGCAAGCTTCCCTTAATGGGCTCCACATGAGGCCTATTAATGGGCAGGGAAGATCTTACATCCCATTAGCATTACAGAGGCCAGATGGCCAAGGCAGTAACAATAATGACAACAACAACAACTAATATTTATATAGCCACTGGCTGCTATCAGTAAGCCATAATATACCTAAATTTTTAAGTTTTATGTCACAACCTAAAATGGGCCACCACCTCCGAATATGAGATGCAAGAAGGAACTGTGTTCATTTACAAAAACTAACACTTTACAACAGAAGGATAAACAAGAAGACTACTCAAGTGAATGTACCCACTGCTTTATCCTTTTTGGATTTTGCTGGAATTAATCAACAAGCACTTATTGAGTAGTTATGTGTCTAGAACAACAAACACATACAATGAGAGCCATTTACAATGCTGCTATCGCAGCACTAGAAAAATACACGCCACAGACTATTCTGTGTAGCTGAGCAGTGAAAACATGAACAAGACGAACCAGCTAGGAGAGGTTATCAGTAATTACTGATCACAGAAGTGCTACTATAAGCAAGAAAGACCAAGCTCTCCATACATTCCCCCCTCAAAGCTGCACACAATTCATTTCGGTTCCAGAAATTGCATTTTACAAGCATTTATTTGAGTTCACTGTTGCTTTGTCTTTTGTGGTTTGTTCATTTTGATTGAGTGACATCAACTCTCCGTTTAAAATCAAAAGTTTCAGGCCAGGCCTCACATGTAACCAAGTGCAGACTACTTTATTTTATCCTTCAAATAGGTTTATTCTACACAATACTTGATTCTAGGAAACAATCTACTGTATCCTCCATTAAAACAAATATCATTCTAGATTTAACAAGACTATTAAGACATAGTGCCTGGTTTTTGTGGCTTACTTTTTCCCCACCTGATGCCAGTAAATGAAACAATTAATGGAATCCTGTCCTCTCCCTCCTTTGGAAAAAGAACAAGGAATCATGCAACCCAACAACAAAGGAGCTCAAAGTCTTGACAAATTGAAAATAAAAAGATGAATTACCCTCATTTACTCCAATATGCTGTCATACATACCAGAAAACTTTAATTCACTGAACATGTTTTCTTTTAATATCATGCTAGAAATAGGCTTTTTTCTGCGCAATTGTTATGTTTTAAATTAATTAGTAACTCATATGTAGGTTGTAGCTTCCTCAAAGAGCTCGAAAGAATCTTACAATGCATTCTTGGGTATGCTTCCTACAATAAACATTAGAAAGAGAACAGGGAACCCCCTCAAACAGAGAAACTAACGTATATTGTGCCAGTTCTCCAAGAAACACATTAAATCAGGCAGAACTCACTGAATTTCTATCATAAAGAGAAACTAAGTTTCTTCCCTCTGACCTTGCTAAGAAATGCTAAGAAAATGATATTTTCTAAACAAAATAACCAGTCCAATGGATGAGGCACAACAGGATAAAAGATTTCAGCTGGAGTTTTATTTATCTTGCTGACAGAATTAGCTAAATTCAACTTAATAATTAGGATCAGAATCATCTAAGTGCAGGGAATATATTATTCGTTTATTGTCGATATACTATGATAGTCGGCGATTTCCACCCTAATAGGTCCATGAGATATGAGGACTTTGTCCCTTTCTGTCTTATCTGTCACCAATTCCATCACTGGTCAGAGTAATAAAAACAATGAAACAGACCTCCTTAAAAGAATTCCTATTCAAACTTACACTGGATACTTTTTCTATAACCTATTCCCCCAGGACCCTCCATGTGGTGTTTTTAATTAATAATGTGACAAGTTTTATTACAGGATTACTCATGTATAATACAAGCTAACAATCATTCTGGAGAGAAATAGGAGGAAACCCTTGTGTAAAAACATCCAACCTTTCAAATGGAGAGTCTGCCCTAAAGCTTTACCACAGCATGTACAAGCCTCTTGGCAGTGGCTGAGTCTAAGATCCTGTCAGAAGTGATGTGCCCGATTGAGACAGACACAATAAGGATGTTTGCCAAATCTCCATGCAGGCTTAGACATTTTCTTACCAGATTTAGAATTTTGCTGTTTCTTCAAAAGCATCCACTGACTGAACGTTCTCTTTGCAAAGCTTTCATACATACCAAATATAGCAGATGAACAACAGGGCAATAATAAGGGCATGGGGGAAGAGGGCAATTGTAAAAGGGATAAAAAGAAAGACACAAATGGGCAGGATGAGCAGGAGAAGACAGGCAATGACAAACCTGGAGAATAAAAGCCCTCTGAGTCTAGTATGAGTCCTAGCAACAACAACAGCAAAATACATTTTCTTCCCGGCTGCTTTTCCTCATGCGAATGCTCAGATTTAGATTTGTTTTTTTCTTGTGTGTGTGTGTGTGTGTGTGTGTGTGTGTGTGTGTGTGTTTTCCTTATGGCAACTCTACCTACATCCTTCTAAAGTATCTTTTCATTTAAAATGTTTGTCTTCTCTAGCTGAAGAGGCCCTGTAGCAAACACAGAGTAGTAGGAGAGCGCATTCAATGGCTGAGAAAAGGATTCGGTGCTACAAAAACAGGATATTGTTATAAGGAATCAAATATGAGCTACGGAGAGTGGTGAGCTAAACCAGAGCTGTGAAATTAGACTTGAAATCCTCTGACACCGTTCTGGGTTTTCTTCTATGAACTACGGGAAGACCTAGGTAGAATGTATCAGAGCAGAGGGGACAGAACACTGATGCCTGAGTTCAAACTCTGCCTCAAGTGCTTACATGTTGGGTGACCCTAGGCAAGTCACTTCATTTCTCCGAGTTTCTGTTTTCTCACCTGTAAAACGGGGGTGACAGTATCAGTAGCACTTACCTTAGAGTCTGTTATCAGAAATAAATGAAATAAGATTTCAGTCATTTTTACCATTATTACTAATTTGTTGTTGTTAGCAATTTTTCAGTTGTATCGAATTCTTTGTGAACTCATCTGGGGTTTTCTTGGCAAAGATACTAGAGTGATTTGCCATTTCCTTTTCCAGTTCATTTTACAGATGAGGAAATTGAGGCAAACCAGGTTAAGTGACTTGCCCGGAGTCATGTATCTAATTAGTGTATACAGCCTGAGATGAGTCTTCCTGATTCCAGGTCCAGTGCTCTATCTACCACATCACATAGCTGCCTTTTGTTACCAATAACAACAGCATAATGACACTTACATTGCCTAAAACAAACCTTTCAGATCACATACCCATAGAGTTCACCCTTCCATTTTCTAAACAGTGCACACAGTGATTCAGTTGCACAACTCTAATTCAGTTTTATTTTCCTTTTTTTAAATAACTTATTTTTAGTTTTCAACAATTCCATAAGATTTTGAGTTCCAAATTTTCTCCCCATCTCTCTCCTCTACCCACCCCACCCCAAGACAGTGTGTAAATTGATATAGGCTCAATATATAATTCATATTAAATCTACTTTCACATTAGTCATGTTGTAAAGAAGAATTAGAACCAATGGGAGAAACCACAAGAAAGAAAAAAAGAAAGAGCAAATAATATGCTTCAATCTGCATTGAGCCTCCATAGTTCTTTTTCTGGATGTGGACAGCATTTTCCATCATGAGCCTTTTGGAGTTGTGTTAGATCCTTGCATAACTAAGAAGAGATAAGTCTATCAAAGTTAGTCATCACACAATGTGGTTATTACCACATTATGTTTACACAATGTTCTCTTCATTCTGCTCACTTCATTCAGCATCAGTTCATGTAACTCTTCCCAGGTTTTTCTAAAGTCTGACTGCTCATTATTTCTTATAGCACAATAGTATTCCATTACATTCATATACCACAACTTGTTCAGCCATTTCCCAACTGATGCACAGAATTCCCTCAATTTCCAATTCTTTGCCACCACAAAAAGAGCTGCTATAAATATTTTTGTACATGTGGATCCTTTTCCCATTTTTGTGATCTCTTTGGGATACAGCCCTAGAAATGGTATTATTGGGTCAAAGGGTATGTAGATTTTTATAGCCCTTTGAGCATAGTTTCAAATTGTTCTCCAGAATAGTTGGATCAGTTCACAACTCTACCAACAGTGTGTTCCAATTTTCCCATATCTTCTCCATAAGTTTTATTTTCAATCATGAAGTGAAATTGTGGCAAAATGTATCGAAGATTTCTCATCTCTATATTTCTATATCTTCTTTAAATCAATTCCTTCCCTTCTTTTTCCTTACATATTTCTTCTTCAAAATCTTCCTAAAAATCCAACCTAAGTATGACTCTTTTTCCATCAACATTCTGCAGGTGGTATAAGAGAAAAAGGCCATGGAACCATATATCCTTCACCTGGGGGATACCACTGAAGCAAACAGGTCACTAAAACCCCTACACTCATGTTTAGGGACTTCTGCCTTTTTGTGTTCCTTTTTTACCAAATTTCACTAAGGTCCTCAACTAATCTGTCATTCCTATTCAAAAATCTGCTTATGAGTCTGTAAGTACTAACCACATCACAATACTATGGCAAGTCATGACAGACATGGCTGTGTGCCTCTGAAACATCATAGGAAATAAGGTTACTAAGATATCACCATCCCTCTACCTGGTAATGTTAGAGCCTAAAAACTTTATTGCCTTTCCTTGTAACTGCTACCAGAAGTGATGTCTGAATGACTACAGTACCATGATGGTATGTTCTAAGAGCCTTGGTGCTAGTAATGAAAAGTGAGGCCTATGGAATGAGATCCTAAGTGCTCTGGAACATTCACCAAAAAAGTGCAAGGATCAGTGATTGCTGAATTCACCACCAAATACAGATCACACGTAGTATGCCCAAGGTCTTATTAGAAAGGTTCCATAAATCGTCATGGTTAGAAACACTCATTTTCTAGTAGCTAACCAACTGGTGATTCAATTCGACAATGACTGACTGGGCACCTACAACATACGCAGCATTTGGGGAAACCAGGACAAAATGATTCAACAGAAGAGAAATAGTCAACTTCCAGCGACCAACTGTTGGGTAAAGAGTCAGATAAGGCAGCATGGTGGATGAGAAATATACTGGATTTACGGTCAAGGAGAAAAAAAACACAGCCTAGCTTTGAATTTACTTTGATGTGACTTAACCTGACAAAACCTCTTCTCATCTGGAAAACAGGGATGACAACTGCCATGTTGTTTTCAGCTGTGTCTGACTCTTCGTAATCCCATTTTGGGGTTTTCTTGGCAAGGTTACTAAAGTGGTTTGCCATTTCTTTCTCCAGCGCAAGAAGAAATGGAGACAAACAGTGATTTGCCCCAGAGTGTCTGAGGCCAGATTTGAATTCACGAACTTGAGTCTTCCTGATTCCTAGCCCACAGCTCCATCCACTGTGCCATCTTGCTGCCCTCAACACCTGTCATACTCATATAGCTGTGCAGCAGTGGAGAAAGCACTGTATTCAGAGTCAGAAAGACCAGCCTGAGCCCAAATCCTGCCAAATCTTCAGCCTCAGTTTCCTGATCTGTAAATGAGAACAACAGCACCTACTTCAAAGGGCTGCTGTGAGGATCAAACAAGATTATACATGTAAAGCACTTTGCAAACCCTGAAGCACTAGAAAAATGTTATTATTATAATTATTAATACAACTGATGGCTAAGTGGTGCAGTGGATAGAGCACCAGGCCTGGAGTCAAGAGGACCTGAGTTCCAATCCAGCCTCAGACACTTAATAGCTGCGGGAGCCTGGATAAGTCACTTATTCCTGTTTGCCTCATTTTCCTCACCTGCCAAACGAAGAGAGAAGGAAATGGCAAAATACTCCCAGTATCTTTGCCAAGAAAATCCCAAGCAAGGTCACAAAGAGTCGGACTTAACTGAAACCACTCAAGGTTACTGTGAAGATCAAACTGAAACCACAGATGTGACACGGTTTGGAAATTGTATGACTTTCTATAAATGTGAAATGCTACTGTAAGCATTAGTGAAACTGATCATCAGAGGCAATGTGTGCACGTAAGTGATATGTATGTTGTATCAAGATCTGCAAATAGTGAGCGCCACTTGTATACAAAGTATGGAGAGCAAAGAGAAAAGGGAGGCAGGCTAGCTCAAACTATGAGAGCTCAAACTGGCCACTGGAATTCATCCTAGAAACTCCCGAGGGAACATGTCTCCAGGACTAAGAGCAGATCCTGCCACCCTGGCCCCCAGGATCATCTCACAGGACTAGAGGTCTCATCTTGTTTTCCCCACTCATTTCTCACCAGAAAAATGGCTGTGAAGCTGTTTGTCGTTTTGTGTGTGTGTGTGTGTGTGTGTGTGTGTGTGTGTGTGTGTATGTGTGTGTGTGTGTTTTAAACAAGGGGAGCTTTCTATTACTTCCCTCTTACCACGACGTATCCAGCCTATTTCTCAAGATTCCCCTTTTGTACATACTGAAAGATGAATCGATACCATCAGCCAACTTTATTACATTTCTCATTATTTTCAAAAACAACAACTCAGGCAAGGTCTGTGGTTGCTATTTTGAGATCCTATAAAAATCAACTGTTTCAGGTCCACTCTTCCCTTCAGAACACATCCCGTAATTAATTTGAATTACATCACCTGACTTCTTATGATCAAATACTAATTAATCCCTTTCGTCCCATAAGGCTATAGCATGTAAGCCGAATAAATCAGCACCCCGGTGGCCTTATGGACATACATCACATATCCTTTCATACTTTTAATCACGCATCCTCAACACAGCATAACCCCAGGAGGTACATTACATGCTAAATACAAGGTGTTAATTTATAATCACCATAATTACATAATCAAGAAAAACTCCATCAAGCCACCTTTTGTCCTAGTAAAGGAGTTCTGTTCTCTCTCTCTCCCTCTCCCTCTCTCTCTGTCTCTCTCTCTCTCTCTCTCTCTTTCCCATTTGAAATACAGCATGCCCTTTCCCCTGTCAAAAGTGCTTATTTAATTTTTGCTGCTGTCACAAAACCAATCATATACTGTCATACTTCTCTTACTGTCAAGAGACAGGAAAAAACAACAAGTTCTCTAATCTTTGACTTTTGATTCCCTTACTCTCTCTCTGTCTGATTTTTGTAGCACAGTGAAAACCCTTTGTTGATGAGCAACTGTCAACATGTTTGAAATTATTTTCAAACCTCGGTACGGTCAAACTCAGCTATAACATGCCTTGAATCCAAGTACAACACCATTACAACCCTCGCTTACCCTTGGTGTGGGCCAAGAACAGATATTTCATTAACTCTTGGTTATCCTTAAAACCATCCCTACTCTCAGATTCTCATTTGGATTCTGACCTCTCCTTTGGGTTGGTGCTCTCACAAAAGTATTGCAGTCTATCAAATCTTTATTCAGTATCTTGTTACCATTAAGAAGTAATAAGTAAGGTCAATTCCACTACCAGCTATTTTATGCCACTTCATATATGCCCAAAAGACTAAAATCTTATCCACTCTCCCATCATTCTGGAGTACATTCACCATGTAAATTAATTCTAAATACACTGGTACTCCTTTTGCAATTGCAATTTCATAACAAGAAGATAACATACATACTGGACGAAGAATTCAAAGAAAGTATGTCCACCACATTTATCAAGGAAAGCAACTATGAAATGCATTGTATCATCAGCTAACAAAACTTACTAAGCCCCTACTACATACCAGTCACTACGCTGAGAGTTTGGGATAAGAATCTTATCTTATATATCTTAGTACAAGAGATCTTAGGAAGGAATGATACCCAAAGTGGTTGTGCTGTGAAGGACTGAATCTCTGATGATGGTGAATATGGAGCAGTCCCTCCTCAAAAGGAGCTAGCTGACATTCTAACACATTCTGGGTTTTGTTCCCAAGCCACTAGCAAGCAATTTGGGTGTTCATCTAGATTTGTGCTATTAACCCTCACTTTGGGTGCTCGAGATGTCACAAAAACTGTCTTCTCATTTCCAATACTACCTCAAACAACATCCTTGGCTCTCAGGACATAGAAGAAACTGTGTTGTACATCTCAAGGAATAACTTTAGACAGTAATTCTCTTGGACTCCATTTCCTCTTCTGTAAAATGAAGTGTTCAGACTAGATATCCATGAGGTATCCCTTATCTATTCCAACCCCTTTATTTTACAAGAGAAAAAACTGAACCTCCCCCCCATCCCCAAGTGTCTTTTAAACAACAGGTGCTTGATATATGTTTGTTTACATTAATTTAATTGGCCAAAGCAAGCAGCCGAGCTAAGACTAGCTCTGCCCATGCCTTTTGTCTCTGTTCAAGACCACTGCTATCATACCATACTGCCCATGAAGAGAGAATGTAAAGAACTCACAGGGAAAGGGTGGCAAAATTTCAGAAATGTTTATGTAATGTGAACTTTGTGGCAACCTTTAATGTTTATCTTCCACAATTATCTTTTTTCTTATCTATAAAATAAGGATGTAGATATACCTATTTAAAGAAAATATGATGTTAAAACAAATATTTAGACAGAATATATTCTTTTAAAATTGCAAAGGATAGTTTTAATTAAGAAGTTCATACACACAATTGGTTTACACGTCTTGCTCCATAAACGCCAATAACTCCCTATTACCTCGAAGTTCAAATATAAAAACTCTCGGTTTAGCATTTAAAATCTTTCACAATCTGGTCCTTTCTTTCCTGTCTAGTCTTCTTACAATTTACAGCCATCTCTGCACTCGGTGATCTCTCAACTCTGGCCTATCTGCAGCTGCTCACGCTGAACAAGATGACGTGAACAGCCCCTGTGTCTTGAATGGTCTCACTCCCAACCTCTACCTTTCCTGGCTTCCTTCACGATTCAGCTCAAATCCTATTTTCTACAGAAGTCTCATCCCAATGCATCTTACTGCTAGTGCCTTCCCTTGGACATTGCCTTACATGCATGCTACGTATATCTTATATGAATATAGTGATTTGCATTTGTCTCCTGTGTAAAGAGAATGAGTCCCTTGAAGCAAGGAGATGATTTTCCCTTTATTTGTATCTCCAATGCTTAGCACAGTGCCTGCCACAGAATAAGAGCTTAACAAATGCTTATCAACCGGTTGACTGACGTTTATGAATCAGAGAGAAATATCTATATAATATCCTACCTCTTGCTCCACGAGGATGCTGTAAGGTTGAAAGCCAATGGCTCTGATATTAGCTAAGCCCCATAGAAGAAAGGACTATTCCTCCAAAAGATCACTCATATTTTCATTGCATTCAGCTCAGTATGCCATTTTGTTGTTGTACAACTCTTCATGACCTCACTGGGGGTTTTCTTGGCAAAGACACTGGAGTGCTTTGCCATTTCCTTCACATTTAACAGATAAGGAACTGAGGCAAACAGTGTTAAGTGACTTGCCTAGGGTCACACAGATATAATATTCCTGTCACATTCACATCCATAACAGTTGCTACAAATGTGAATTCTGATGGGAAATGGAACTATAGAACATAAAACCCATATTATATTTACTAATGTGAAGGCAGCAAACCCATGCACAGGATACTGTGCATATCTTTACTCTTAGTAAATAACTCTATGGGGGCAACTGCATATAGAAAGCTAAGGATAGGTTTAAAATACACTTTACCACCACCACCACCACCACCACTCGTTGTTTATCCTTTGTTCTCAAAGAGGATCATGGTGTCAGGGAGGAGATGCCATGATATGCAAGTGCAAGTGAACTGGATTTAAGTGAGGGAAGGCTGTGCAAAGTCACCAGCCTCACTTTCTCCTCCAGAGCCATCTGGGTTCACCGGCAAGATACAGATCAAGACAGCTGCAGATGCCCCACCACTACCATCACCAATAACAACAACAATATAGCTAGAATTTACCTCCTGGTGTCAGGACGATCTGGGTTCAAATTCGGCCTTACACACTTACTAGCTGTGAGAACCTGGACAAGTCACTTAAGCTTTATTTACCTCAGTTTCCTCAATTATAAAATGGGGGTGACATAATAGCACCTACTTTGCAGGGTTGTTGTTGTAGCAGCAAGCACCCTCGCATACCCACGATGGCTGCTAGCACAGGTTCTTTGATCTGCTTTACTAAAGGAAAGCAACTTTAAAGGGGTTGACAATCTTTAATTAAACATACACACACACACACACATATGCACACATAGATATATACATATATACCCATATACATTTATTTATTTATACACGCACACACAATTCACTTAGTTCAGGGGGAAAAGTCAACACCCTGGATTTCAGAAAATGCAAAGAGAAATCATAAGCAGACAAAAAATACAGATAGAGGAAAAAACACAACTCAACAGACCAAAAGACAGGGCTTCTAAATGTCTGACCATTACATACATACATACATACATACATACATAGTTACCAGAGAGAAGTTTTCAGTCTCTTCTGGCCAAATTACACAAACGCTCTTCCCATGAGTCCCAAAGCAAAATGCTAACTTCGGAGTATATATACACTTCTTCAGGGTCAGGAGGCATCACAATCTTCATGACCCATTGCCTTACTACAAAGTAACAAAATGTGTGTGCCTTCCTGGAAAACAAGCCTCCCCTAATCAAGCTTCTCTTGTTGGGCTCCACAAGAGGTCTATTAATGAGTGGTAGAAGATCTTCGACTCCCATCAACATTACAGTTGTGAAGATCAAATGAGACAGAAGTAGAAAATACTTTAGCACAATACCTGGTACTCGGTAGTCATATATAAATATATATATATATGTAAATTCTTATTCCCTTCCCCAGTATTCATTGGTAGAAAGAGTGCTTGATCATGGTAGGCGCTATATAAATGTTCATTCCCTTCCCTTCCCAATATACCTTGCTAGAGAGTGTTTCCTCCCTGAGAGTTTCCTATACATTTGAAATGAGAGGTTCAGGGACCCCCTCCAAAAAAAAACAAAAAACAAAACAGTACTGTGAGACATAGTATTTACTTTTGGAGGAAGAAAAGATGATTACGGGATGAAAAAAATATGCGAGCTGTAACACACCTGAAGAAGTGGTTCTAGGACAGAGTTTCTGAAACTTTTTCCCCCTCAGAGCACAGTATTATTCTTTTTAATTTACAAATGCCCACCCAAGAGACTCAGACAGCATAAAATTACAAGTGTGAGCTCCATATAATTCAGTTACACCCATCCCAAGTGTGCCATGGCATGCCCTTTGAGAACTACTACTTTTGGATGCTATCTGGAGGTTATTCAGAAATCTATTCTGTTCAAGAAGATGGCTTTTTAGTGGCTCCTCCAACAAAATCCTTCTTCCCCCCCCCATATTTGCTTGAATAAATCCAATCAATGTACTGTTTTATTGCTTACTGTGTCATTTCCAGCCTCTAGGAACATATGGTTTATTCAGGAAACAATACCCTTAAATGATGACTATGGGCTGAACACAATGTTGTATAATGAAAGAAAAATCAAATGCTATTCACGGCTGGCCCAACAACTCACTGCCAGATCCACCTGGGCCAGGGAACACCAAGTGTTCGTTACACAGACTTCACACTTTCATTTCCCTTTTGTCCAAAAACAAACCAAGACTCCAACCAAGAATCCCAACCATCAAGAACAGGGCACTAAAGCTTACTATTTGTTGCTTCAGATTTTCAGTTCCTGAAAGCACCTCTGTGGTGTATCTCAGAATCATTTCCTTCATTTCACTGGCACAGAGGCATAGGGCAACATCATTAAGATGCCATAGCTAGGAGGTGAATTAAGTGTTCCAGAGGGCTCCCAATCGTCCTCCCAGAGCACTGGGTCACACTGTTAATTAAGACCATTACTCTCTACCTGCACAGACTTTAGCCTTAAATGCTATTATATTGATAGCCAGCATAAATGTTTTTCAATAGCTCTCAGTAACTACAATATCTTGGCTCACCTTCAGCTAAAGAGCTATGTCTTATTTTAACTTGCCATTTTCCGTTCTCACTAAATGAGGTCAAAAGATTTTTTTTTAATTTCCCAAGGTGAATTAATCTCATTTATTATTTTAAACACACACACACACACACACCTGGGCGGGGGGGGGGGGGGGGGGGGGGGG
>CM053581.1:448215304-448233033 GCA_028627135.1 Pseudochirops cupreus
ATCCACATTGTCTCTGGGAAGGCAATATATTAAAATATGTGGTTGTTTCCATGATATGATTTGCAGCATAACATTTTATGGTGACCCTAATTATCTTATGCTCTGGGTGTAAAGACTCTAAGCAGTATGTACCTCCAGGTTGCTATGGAGAATGTGCTGATCGTCACGATTAAAATTTCAAACTAAAAGTATTCCCTTCCTTGAGAAGGGAATTTATCCTGAAAAGCTTTTTGAGGCTATATACAAACTGGCATAAAATCTGTGTTAATTTCAGAAAGGAAATCACTTCAGTTCTACGCACATTAGTGAGACAACATAAACATTAAGCTACATTCCCATCAATTTTGGACTTCCTAAGCAAAGGTGCTTGTTAAAAGTCACATTGCAAATAACAGGCAAGTAACTCTATGTTTTGTTTCTGACCAATGATTGAGCCTGAGGATTCCAGCTCATGTCCTTCTAAATTATCGTTCAAAATTAATAATTTAATAAATTATCTGGGAGGTACTGAAACTCTACCCATATTTTAAACTTTTATTGGTTATACCTTTTATACTGCTGAGCTGTGATTACCCAAGGACATTTATTTATTCAAAAATAGGGGAGAGAAAGAATAGCAGAAAACCAGCTCCAAGAAAAGAAACACTTCTTTACTCTGAATTTTGTTTTCTAGTACAAAATTCAGGAAAACATACTAAATGGAAACTGAACTGTTTTATAGTTGAACATACCTCCATATAATTCTATTTGCATAATGGGGGGAGGGCACAGGATCACTTTAAAATAAAATTCTACTTTGTAATAACAAAAGAGTATGTTAATATGTTAAATTGAGTCATAAAAGCCTATTCTCTGTGTAATTACCTTTTCCTTGTCTCCTGTTTTCTTCCTCACTGCTTTCTTTACACTGAAATTAGCTGGAGTTCAACCCTCAACAATAATCCTGCTTGGCACTTACATAAGGCTTTATAAACATTAACTAATTAATCCATACAACCATCCCCATTTAGCATATGAAAGTACCAAAGACTGAAAAATACATGGCAACCGATTGGCTATGCCTTGTGGATTCCATCTCCACATCCCCCACAACCATCCCCCTCTCTCCACTCACACAGGCCACTGTCCCACCCCACCTCAGCTCCTCCTCCCCTTTCACCTGGACTGCAACAATAATCTGCCTAATTTAAGGTCTCCTAACCCTCTCTGGTAGTGTGATGAAACCTATGGATCCCTTCTCAGAATAGTATTTTTAAATGAATAAAATAAAATACTCGTGATTACAAAGAAAACCAATTATATTGAAATAAGATACCAAAATATTTTTTTGAAACAAATTAATGGATCAAGAAGCCCTGTTCTAATTGGTCACCTTGTTCTCAAGTCTTTCCTCATTCCAATCTATCCATTACAGAGTCTGATTATGTGATTCTCCTATTCAAAAAATTCTTTTTCCCCTACTGCCTCTGGTACCTGGCATTTAAAGCCTTTCACAATCTGCTTCCAGCCCCCCTCTCCAGGCTTTTTATACCTTACTCTTCTTCATGCACCTGACATATTCCATTTCCTGACTCTTTTCCTTTGCACCAAGTCTGGAATTCATTCCCCAACCTGGTTTGGGGCTTCTCTTATATGGCTAGCATCCTCCTCACCTCCTATATGAGGCCTACCGTGCCCAACTCCCTGTAGTGGCAACCACATGGGCATACCTAGGATGGCTGCTAGCAATGGTTCTTAGATCTGCTTTATTAGCTAAGATGGCTGTTCAAGGAGTTAACAATCTTTTTAAATTACAATCACTAGTTCAGGGAGAAAAAAATCAGCACCCTGAACTTCAGAGAAAATACAAGCAGAGAAATAAAGACCAAAAGATAGGGCTCTGACTACTTGAATCAACTATACACTTTACATACATCCCTGGATGGAGAGGGCCTTTACATCTGAGCAGTCAGGGAGCTCCAAACATATAATCACTTAGAATCTGGACCAGGAAATCACAAGATCCTTCTCATAAGTGATCCCTCAAAGTAAAATGCCAACTCAAGAGTATATATATATATATATATATATACTTTTCAGAGCCAGAAGACAACCCTCCTGACTCAGTGCCTAATTAGAAATTAGCAAAAGGTGTGAAAGCCTTCCAACAAGAAAGCTTCTCTAAATGGGCTCCATGTGAGGCCTATTAATAGACAGGAAGATCTTAAATCCCATTAACATTACACTCCCCCACCTGCTGCTCTATCTCCCCCATTACCTTATATATACACTGCACGTATACTTTGCATTTAGAACATAATTGCTTGAGAGACAGAAAGAATTCATTTTTTTTTGTCTTTGTATATACCACACCGAAAATACTACCTAGTAAACAGCAGGCTCATTATGTTTATTGATGAAATAAATAAAATAATATTCATAAAAAGTGTTTAGCACAGTGCCTGGTACATAAATGGCACCACCTAAGCACTTCTTCCTTTCCCTTCCTCCTCCTTGATTAATAAGTGATCTCAGCAACTGAACTAAATACCCAATTTGTTCAAACCCACTGCCACGCTGGACTGCCACTGAAGGGCACTTGGCAGATTTGGGTTCTATAATTCCATCTCATATCAGTGACTGGAAAATCATGATGTTACTAACAGAGTCAGGGAAGTAGGGAGGAAAAAGGTGGATTGGTGAGGGAAAACCAAAAATCGTTGCAGGCATGCCAAGTTTCATGTGATGGAAAAGTGTTTAGCTGAAAACCTCCAGTAGAAAAATGGAGATCTGAGACTGAGACTCAAGCAGAAAAGAAGTAAAGATGCTAACTTGGGAAGGGGGAACAGCAGCTGCAAAGCTGGGAGCAGACCCCTCCAAGGGAGAGGCCATGAAGAAAAAGGACTAAGAACTCAATCCAGGGCTCCTGCCCCTGAAGGCAAGAGGCAAGGGTAGGAGGAAAATCAGTGAAGAAGAAAGCAAGGCAAAGGCCAGAGAGATCTGGGGAGAAGTGAAACCAAAGATAAAGAGAAAAAGGGCACTGGATTTAGTAACATGAAGATTACTGGTAACCCCAGAGAGAGAAAGTTTTAGTAGAATAACAAGTGGATGCCAGGCTACCCTATTAAAAAAGAGAGTCGGCAGAGAGAGAACGAAGGCTGAGAGTGAGGGCTAGAAAAAGCTAAGTGACCACAGTAGCCAGATAATTCGCCATCCGACCTGGTTCCTGACCAGAGCTATCCTCTGAACTTGTTACGTGGAGTTCCTACAACAGAGAAGGAGAAGAAGAGATGAAGAAGAAGAAGAACAAGAACAAGAAGAACAAGAAAGAAGAAGAGAAAGAGGAAGAAGAGGAAGAAAAAGAAATAATTTTGGAATGATTTTTCACTGATTATTTTTATTGACTTAGACATATCATTTTTTCTTATTACTAATTACCATACTGCCTTTTTAACAATGTTTATGCATCTCAGTGAAACCATAGCTTATCACCATACAAATGGATCTGTGGCCCTGTTACTCTTAAAAATTAGATGTTAGTCACTTCTATTTTAAAGTGATCCTATGCCCTCCAAAAATTACACAAGTCTGAGAAAGAAAAGAGAAGAGGGGTGGCTAGGCGGCACAGTGAATAGGCGCAGGACCTGAGTTCAAATGTGACCTCAGACACTTAACACTTACTAGATGTTAGTCACGGAATGGTTAAACATGCAAGGCTCAAATTAAAGTAATTCCTAGGTTCATGAGCACAAATTAACTTTGCTATGGTTTAACAGATCTATAGTTACAAATTCATTCAAGCAAGATGGTTCCGAACAAAGAAATCAAGGCCTTTTAAGAGTCATTTTAAAGGAGCACCTTTTCAATACAGTACATCATTTCTCAGAAAGAGAAAAACTGGGACAAACTCTCAGCTAGGGGCAACTTTTGTTTTATGGTCACCTTATGACAACAGTTTTCAAATATGGTCTGCAGATCTACCTCCAGCCGGTCCCCCCATTAGTCCCTTGTAGTATTAACGTTAACAATGATTACCAGATCTGTATTTTGTTGTGAGAAGTGATACTACCATAACTTGGATACTTCATTTCTCCATAGGTAATAACATCATTGTTAATCAAAATGACATTTATAGCTAGCATTTAAATTGGCAAAGTGATTTACAACTATTATCTAATATGTTCCTCACAACCACCCTGGGAAGGATGTGCCACGGATATTTCCCATTTTACACATAAGGTACGTGAAGTAGACAGCAGGTAAGTGACTTGCCCTAAGCCACAAAACTATTAAAAGTCTGAAGCTGGATTTCAACTCAGGTCTTCCTGACTCCAACATAATGTCCTATTCATACATTCTCATTCCGGGTGATCCTTGTCCATGTCTTTCTTCCCAAGGACCTGCCTAGAAATGCTGAAGACTTTCCTATAGTTTTTTGTTTGTTTTGCTTTTTTTTACATTTTGTGGCTATCAATGCAACATTCAGGTTTTCCAACTATTATTACTCTTCAACATATGACCAAGCCCACCTCCTTCTCCCATCAAGCAAATCATCACTAGTAGTAATATGTTCCAACCTACTCTCAGCCACCATGAACCTTCCCAGGGCCTCAAATCTTTATTCTTCTACGACTATAGCAGTCCAGGATCCACATGCATTTTGTTGTTTATAAATGGGCTTAGGTGGCAGGAAACCCCTAAGAATGACAGACAATCCAAGCTACTTTCCCAAATGTAATCTAAATCTCTCAATATCTCATTATCCATCTATATTGCCTAAGACAGATACAATGATTTCTGTGTGATATTACTCTTTTAAATGCCCTTTTTGATGTACAGTCTAAGGCTATACCAGTCTTCATATTCATTCAGGACAGTTGGTTCTTCTTACCACTTACTAGCTCTGTGATTTTGATCAAGTCACAAATTATTTGAGCCTTAGCTCTTTGTTTTATGTCGGCTGAAAATTAGAAACATACTTTTTAATAATCATTGTATCTCCCACAGTACTTAGCAGGCATCCACACAAAGTAGGTGCTCCCAAAATTTCAGTGAAATGGGAGAACAAATTAAGCTAATTATCACAAACCAGATTTTTCCTAAGGCCCACATTCCAATGCATAAAAGTATATAGACATGTAACCAGCAGTTAATTTGCATATGATTTACACTCATCTCCATAGACCATTCAAGTTATAGTCAGGCTTCCTTAATGTTACAATTTGATTACTGCTCTTTAAAGAAAAAATAATCTAAAAGGAGAACGTGGTACAGTGTATCAAGAGCTAGGGTCAAAGCTAAGAAGTCCAGTGTTTAGGTCCTGTCTCAAACTACATGACTCTGGGCAGATCACTTAAACCCCTAGTATTTTAGGCAATCCCAAGACTATAAGCTGAAGAGAAGGTACCAACCTATGCTGATAAAATGAGTCTCTGCACCAGGGGTTCCCTAGAGACCGATGAAATCACAGGTCCAGTTCCTGTCCTTGAGGCAGCCTAGGTGTCTCAGTTGTTAAAGGGCTGGGCTGGAGTCAGGAAGACTCAAGTTCAAAAGCTGCCTCAGACACTTACTAGCTATATGATTCTGGGCAAGTCACCTGATATCTTCCTGTGTTTTCCTCCACTTTAAACGGGGATAATAATACCTTATCGAGTTATTGAGAGGAGAAAATGGGATACTTGTAAAGAATTGAGAACAGTGCCTGGCACATAAGCACTTTAAAAATGCTTAATTTCTTCCTTCCTATCCATAGAATAATTGTCCTCACCATCCAGATCCCCAAATGAGACACGCCACTGTCAAAAGAGATGAAGACCTCAAGAAAAAAAATTTTTTTCCAGAATACTTAAAGACACATCCCCATCCAGACCTGCCCTCCAAAAACTACACAAGTCTGGGAAAGAAAAGAGAAGAGGGGTAACTAGGTGGCACAGTGAATAGAGCACCTGCTCTGGAGTCAAGAGGACCTGAGTTCAAATCCAACCTCAGACACTTAACACTTACTAGCCATGTGACCTTGGGCAAGTTGTTTAACCCCAATTGCCCTGCCTTCCCCCTGCAAAAAAAAAAAGAGAAGACATGGTTTTAACCATGGGCTACATTCTCTTCAATCTTGGACTTCTGTTAGAATCTACACAATTTTATTTTAAACAAAACATCAAGTCCTTTATAATGAGGGTATCTTTTGGCACTGGCAAGGAAAGTAGAGCTTTTATTTCCAGATAACATAATCCTGGATAGGTCTCCACTTGTGATGCCAAGACAGATAACAGTATTTTCAGTGGATTAGCAAATCCTCAGGATTACTCAAATGGAGTCAGCCTATGGCAACACCATGTTGTTAAAACGGCTACAGATAGCACTGTGCTGATGTTAAAGCTAATGCTTTGGAATCTTTTTTATTAATGTTTCTAAAGCTGTATGCCCCCTTTACTTTTAGGCCCAAATAAAATGATTTCTTTCCAAGTTCAGGCATCAGCGGGTGATATTTCTTACGAAGTGGCCAAAGAATTCGATGGCTGCTTCAGGCCTCTGTGAAGGGGAAAAGCAATAATTACATCATTCTCATCTATCCATTACCATACAAGCTCCTTCTTCTCATTATTCCTTATGCAGAAGCTCATCTAGGCGATTTTAGAGGTGACCACACTGTTTCCTAAAATCTGTCGTCCCTGACAAAACCCCTTGGTTTAACTGAACTATATATCCCTACAACCTCCCATAACCTAGCTCTACCAGCTACTTGCTTTTTGCTGTCTAGGACAAGGAAATATCCTCTAAAACAGTGGTTCTCAACCTTCCTAACGCGAGACCCTTTAATACTGGTATGTGAGTGTATCTGCATATGGGTGGACCCTCCTGGAGAAGGATAGAGGAGCCCTGTCTCAGTTCCTAAGACCATCGGAAATATGTTTTCCAATAGCCTTAGGCGACCCTGTTTGACCCCCAAAGGGGTCGCAACCCACACATTGAGAACCGCTGCTCTAAAGAAATGATATTCTCCTACAACTGAATGATCTACGCCCGTTAGGCACTCCATGAATACTTATTGACTAATTACCTTCAAAATTTTCATAATTTCACTAACAACTAAAACAACACATAATGAAGCTAGTAAACATGTCTTCTTCTTTTCAGAAAAATGAGTTAGTTTAGCCATGTAAAAGACAAAATCCCAAAACAAGCTTCAAAAGGTACATAAACTTAAAAGGCCACATTATAAACAAATTAGAGGAACATGGAAGAAATGTCTTTTTGGATCTACAGATAGGAAAAGAATTCATGACCAAATGTGGGAAAGGATTACTGAAGATAAAATGGACAAATTTTCTTACATAAAATTTAAAAGGTTTTGCATAGACAAAAGCAATGCAGCTAAAATTACAAGGGAAACAATTACCTGGGAACTGTGTCACAAATTTCTCTGATAAAAGGGTCTCATTTCCAAGATATATAAGGAATAGATATATATGTGTGTGTGTGTGTGTGTGTGTGTGTGTATATATGTATGTATGTGTACATATACGTATATATTTATAGCGATTCTTTTGAAGTGGCAAAGGTCTGGAAATCAAGGGAGTATCCACCAACTAGGGAATGGTTGAACAAATTATGGTATATAAATGTAACTAAATACCATTCGTTGAGAAAAAAAAAAGACAAAAGGAACAGTTTCAGAAAAACCTAGGATGATTTGTATGAAATGAAGCAAAGTGAAGTCATGAGGAGAAAAAAATTTCTGTAATAAATATAACATCAAAAATATAAACAATCTTGAAAGACTTAAGAACTCTCATCAATGCGACAACCAAGTCTAAAGAATCAATGAAGCATGCCACCCCTTTCCTGCCAAAGAAGTGATGGGCTCAAGATGCAGAAATGAGACCTACATTTTTGGACATGACAGCAGCAAGAATTTGTTTTGCTTGACTGTATATACGTTATTAAATTTTCATTTATCTTTATTTTTTTAATTGTTAAATTGGCTTGGGAGAAGGGAAGAGGGAAGAAAAATTAGGATCTACCAGCTGAAAAAAATTAAAATAAATGAATGAATGCATAAAAGGTAATTCCATTTCTCGCAGTTAACCTGTTAACATACAGAAAGAGGAGCAGACTTAGGGTCACAAGACCTAGGTTTGAAAGTCGGTTGCTTTCTACTCTTATAACCTTAAATAAGTCACTTCACCCTCTCTAAATCTCAGTTCCTTCCTCTAGGGAGTTAGACTAGGTGATCTCAAAGGGCTCTTTCCAGTTCTAAATCTATAAGCCTATAATCCTATGGCCTAAAAATAAGAGCATTACAAAGATACAGAATTCATCAAAAAACAAAAATGCTGAGAGAAAGCAAGGGCAGCACTTTCATACCTGATTTCAGTTACCTAGAAATTTCTATGAAAAAGCCAAGAGGTTTGGGGATAGAAGAGGTAAAAAGGGAGAAACTACAATTAAGTCGTAATAAAATCTTCACCTTTAGTACTTTACATAATGAACTAACTCTAAAGTACACTCTGCCTTTATATTATGCCAAAGGAGAATAAACTCAATTTGGTTGAAATATATTTGACTCTGAAACAAATGGCTATTGAAAAAAAAAAACAACAGATGAGTGTTCCCACTAAATAGGGTATACTGGAAAGAGTACGGAACCTGGATTAGGAAAAATCTATGTTCAAATTCTGCCACCAACACTTTACTAATCAATGTATGTGATTCAGTTCCCATATCTATAAACTGAGACAATACTACTTACCTCACAAGGTTATGGTGAAGATCAAGTAAGATGTGAGGGTAGCAGAAGCTGGGGCCATCCCAGGGAATATACCCCTGAGTCCCTCCGAAATGTATCTAGGCCATGTAACTAAGCATTTAGCCATGTTGGAGATGATGAGCTCTCTGGCTGCTTCTCATCACGTGGCGATCCAGAACTGAAACTACATGAGTTTTAATATAAGGAAGTAAACACTGGGTGATCCTTCGGTCCTCTCTCTAGCCCTGTGATAAATCAGGGTATATATTCTGGGTCAGGCTTTTGGGTTTTTTTAAGGACAGAAAGCTTCTTGCTCTTGCCTCCAGTGAGCATAATGTAACTCCAAGAGTTCCGTTTGGGATGGGGAGAGTCTGGTCCTTCTCAGGCCTGGTGTGCAGTACTGGTAATGCCACCCACATGGCTGTTAGTGGGGGGAAACTCAACCAGACAAGCTTTCACCTGGGACCCTGGCCGCCTTTTACATTTTTGTGTATATTCTTAGGGCAACAAGTATCTATTCAAAGATCAGCATGTCCAAGCTTGTTAATTAAGTGGTCCAGAAGTCCTAGGGCCCATCAAGTCAGAACTAAATGACAGAAGAGTAAACTCTAAATCACAAATAGGAGGTTGGCACAAGCCTGGCTGTTTTACTACCAACCATGCACTGGGAGTTGTTTATACAGTGCAGAACTGAGGTGAAGTATAAAATGCCTAATCAGCAAGCCTACAAACCACATTATGTTCTGATGAGATTTAAGCATTTGCTCCCCCAGAAGAGTATAACAGTAGTTGTAAGTTGTTACTGAATCCTGTTGGAAGATTGCTTTTATCAAGTGAGTGCTTACGAGTGTTCTCTGCTTAGCATTCCTCTTGTGGAGAGTAAAAAAAAATTGTTTTGTACCTGCTTCATGTTGTGCATTAAATACCTTTTTGCGCACACACACACACACACACACAATTTTGAGGAAACCCTAGATGTGAGATGACATCTGAGCTTTAAATAAACTAGAGTACTGAATGAGGTAGGAGTTTAAGTAACCAAAGAACATGAAAAAAGCAAGAATAGCCCCTACTTTGCATTAGATGCCAGACTTCCCCAAGATTGAACCTGGTCAGAGCGTATTCCTGCGTGTCAAGCAAAAAGCCCCATTACTAAACTGCGTGCCCTGCAGTGGTTCCTCAAGGATTAGACGTAAAATATCTTGCACACTTTACAATGCCAAATAAATGTCAATTATTCATAGTCATCATAATAGTAATTAGCCTATCGGTGACAAATCTACCCAAATTTCCAACTCACAGGGTCTCCACTTAAATCTGTAATGAATTCAAGTGCCAAGTATAAAGTTTCCCCACTACTGTGTTCTTATACACTTGGTGGAAGTACCCTTTTATCCCTTAGGTCAAATAATAGCAATGAGTGACCTAGAAGAATTTCTGCAATTGTGAAACATTCACCACAGTCTCACAGTATTCCTAGGTGTGTTACCAACACATCCTGATGCCAATTCCACGTTACAGATTTGGGACTGTGCTTCAGGATGGCCCGAGGTTACAGAGCACAATAACAACCGACAGCATACTCAGACAGGAAACTTTTAAGCTCTGAGAAAACATTTAGTAAGTGAAGAAAAAAATTCCACAGATGGAGTAAATACTAAATTAGGTCCCTCTCCATGCCCTACGACCCAGTAATCTCACTAAGACTCATTTAATGAGAACATATTTATAGCAGCACTTTTTACGAAAGCCAAAAAAACTGGAAACAAGACAGGTATCTATCAACTGGAAAATGCTAAACAAACTATAGCACATGGATATAAATGGAATATTTTTGCAATGTAACAAATGACAAATACAAGCATTTCAGAGAAAGATGGGAAGATTTCTATGAACTGATACAGGTTAAAGAAAGTGAAGACAAAAAATATATACACAATGAATACAATAATGTAAAAGAAAAATCAACGGGCAATCAAGCTCAGATTAATTGAACTGGCCAGTCTTGGTCTTGGAAAAAAAATGAAAAAATACACATATTCTCTCAGTAGAAAGAAAGTCAACTCTGAAACAAAATGTTGCACATGCTGTTGAAGGGCTCTATTTTGTCTACTGGTTTTTCTTTATTACAGTGGGAATTCAATGGGAGGAGGGGAGAAATGGACAGGAAGGACTATCATAGAAGAATACTAGAAATATATATTTTTTTCCAATAAGAAGGTCCTGACATAACAAAGCACAGACCAGTGCTCACAGCCTAAGAAGACTGGTGGCACAGATTTGAGACAGACATTAATCAATTAAGTACTTATTCTGTGCCAGGAACATAATGTGACTATAAAGGGAACATAAAGAAAAAGCAAAAACAGTACCAACCCTGAAAGAGTTTGCATTCTAATAAGAAGCCATGAACAATGAATAAGTTCACATGAGACACAGACAGACCAGACAGAAGGTGACCTTAGAGGGACAGAGGCACTAGCATTGGAGGAAACCAGGAAATGCCTCCTGCAGAAGGTAGTCCTTCAGTTTTGTCCTGAGAAGTCAGGTATCCTAAGCATTGAAGTTAAGGAGGGAGGATATGACAAGGTATAGAAACAGCCAGGGCACGGGATCTCATATGTAAGGACCAGCAAATAAGCTAGTGTCATGAAAGCGAAGAAAACAGGATGGAGAGTATGTATCAAGAGACGAGAAAGATAGGAAGGGTGCACATTGTGAAGATCTTTAAATGCCAAATAGTGGAGTTTATATCTGATCTGAGAGGTTATAGAGGACCACTGGAGTTTATTTTACAAGGGAGAAGTCAAGCAGAAAGAGATAATAAAATAACTATAGCTCTGATCCCAGATAAGCCTTAATACTTTTGATGCTAAAAAAAAAAAAGAAAAAGAAAAAAAAAACAAAGCGACAAAGTGTACAAAAAGTCAATATGTAATAGAGTTACAACACATAATGCCCTAGGTTTAAACGTCAGGAAGTGTTGTATAGAGAAAAAACTTAACAAATGAACACAACCCTTGAGATAGTTTTGTTTAGCAATCCAGACATTAAATATTTCTGAGAAAAACAGAAAAGGCATTTGAGACAAAATTGTGGGTTACTTCTTGATCCCACCCTAGAGAACACGGATACTAAAGTCATTTACTTGTGTGTAAAGGAAGGTCATAATTCAATTTATCACCCATAATATCAATTTATCACAACTTATCATTTTTCATGTTCTAGAAGAAAAAAAATTGAAAACAACACTCCTTCCACTTCCAAAATCAGGCTACACTTTAGGGATGTATCAATGGAAAAGCCATGTAAGAAAACATCCAGGGTGTATTTTAAATACTTGAATCCTAGCCAGCAACAAAGAATAAAAAAGAAAATGTTTATCTTATTTGCCCAGATAAGTACTGACAACACAGGATAGCTCCATATAGTGGGGCTTTCTTTCTGAAACAGTCAGGAGAAAGAAGCCACTGGATGAATTGGCCTGATCTGAGCATCCAATAAATACATTCCCAGAGCATGCTGCTCATCCCCAGGCAGTAAGTGAATGCCTTCAGGGGATCATTTGGAAAATTACCACTGTTGGGGCATTTAATGATATCCTGGCTTATTCAAGGATCACAGCCAACATCTTACTATTGTGTGGACTAATGATTACTATTGAATTTATTAGACATTTATAAATATATAACATGGAAACTGCACAGCTGTTTAGTGACAAAATCATTTCCCCGAGAATGGTTTCATTCAAAGAAAGCAGTTTTAAATCCAGACATTCATCCTGGGTCTATGAAAGAAAATTTAAGTTTTAAACTGTCCATGACAAAACCTAAGTTATACTTTGAGTTTTGTTTTGTGTAGAGGGTACCATGTTTTTTAACTTCTCCTAGTAAATATATATTATTCATATAGATAGTGAAATTTTAAAAAAATGAAACAAAAAGCCACCAAGAATAACAACCCTATCTACAACTACAGATAAAAGTGCCCAGATGAGTGCAGACTGGGGGAAGGGGTAATGAGTATGCTTGCCTTCTTGGGGTGAAGGGTAGGGGAGAGATGGGGAGAAAATTTGGAACTCAAAATCTTGTGGAAATAAATGCTGAAAACTAAAAATAAATAAATAAATTCTTTTTTTTTTAACTGCGCAGATATTTTTATACCATTCAAGTGAGGATTTGTTTAAAAAAAAATCTGAGACACAGCTGAGACTCTGACATTGACTCTGGGCACTACATCTTGCTTTTCTTTAAGTTTAAAATGTCATGGGCTTGTCACGGAAATGCTCTAAAAGAACTAACTTATTACTCATTTATGACAAGCAAGTGACAGTAGCTTTTTTTTATTGGTTTAGGTGAGAAACAGAGTAAGTATTTAATAAACACCCACGATAGCACCAGGTACAGTGGAATTTACAAATATTTACTCTTTTGATCCTCACAAAAACCGTGGGAGGAAGGAAAGTGCTATGGTGATTCCCATTTTACAGTTGAGGAAACTGAGGCAAAGAGCTTAAATGACACATCCAGGGCCCCACAGCTAAGAAATGTCTGGAGTTATACTTGAATAAGGATCTTCCTGACTTTAGGCCAAGCACTCTATCCACTGCACCATATAGCTGATAACGTTTCCTACCTGCTCCAATGCAAGCAGGGAGTACTTCACATTCTTTTCATTTGTCCAGCCCCTAGCTGAGTGCCTGACACAAAATGGATGACTAAAAAATGTTTTATGACTGATTAATTCATATCATGGGGGTGATTTCAGGGGCTCAAAGATTACAAACTCTGCCAGATACCACCAAACGGAAAAAAGTTTCAAGTATGAGCCTAATAACAGATTAGATGTTGGTTAAGGACCAGCTAAGCTCAGTCTGGGGAGGCCCACTACCAGGATGGTCCATGCAGTGACGACTTGCAAACCGAACCAATTCTCAAAGACGATCCACTGGCTTATAGATAGGTTGTACTACGTGTAACTGGAGGAAGTACACACTCCAACAGAAATGCCATGTGTGACTGCAGAGTCACTATCGGAATAATCCTCAAAAAATGGTAACAGCACTAGGGGACCAGTGAGAGGAGGAGGCTTTCCCCATTTGGGGAGGGCGGGGGAAATAAAACAGATAAGATTGACGCCTACATAGTATAGGCCAATGAACCTGAATCCAATTCTTGGCAAGATCCTAGAACCTAATATTAAAGGAAACAGAAAGTTAAATCACAAAGAGTCATAGTGGCTTCATCAAAAACAATTTAGAAAACACAAATCATTTCCTCCTTTCAAAAAAGAGGTTGGGGGGTCAAGTGCACATGGTCAGACACAGTCAAAATGGGGATCAGTTTTCTTTAACTGTTTTTTCCTCCCCAATCTAAGCTATGCTTCTGACTTTCCAATCTTTGCTACTGCGGCACCTCAGCAGCCATCTTACCTGGAACTTCATCACCTCTGGGGCTATCTATCCCTACCACACCCCTCTACCATACCACACTGGTCACCTTCTCCCACTGCTGTGCCCCCTCTGGGGGCCTCCACTTGCAGGAGGGGGCCAGGCTAGCCAACTTTCATTCCCCTGGAATACATTCAAATAAGGGCCAAAAAAGGCTTTTATTTCACACCATATCAGGATCATTTGGGGGGAAAAGTGGCGGGCAGGGGGAGACTAAGATAGCTGTCTTCAAGTATCTGAAGGGCTATGACTAGAACTATGCATCCGGGGTGAGGAACCTGCAGCCTCGAAGTCACATATATCCGTCTACGTCCTCAAGTGTGGCCCTCTGACTGAACCCAAACTTCCCAGAACAAATTCCTTTAATAAAAGGATGTTTAATCTAATCTAATGATTAGACTGTTTCTGCTTCACCCCAGAGGGAGAATTAGGAACAATGGGTTAAAAGCTACAAAGAGGCAGATTTCAGCTTGATATGATACAAAGGTTCCCAATGTGTGATCTAGGGCCTGAGACCCCTCCAGGGGGTCAGCAAAGTCAAAACTATTTTCATAATACTATTAAGACACTGTAATATCTAATATGCTAAATATCAATAGACATAAGTGTCTAAACAAAAGCTCCTGAGGGTGAGAGGGGGCCTTGATAATTTTTAAGATTGTAAAGTTTGAGAACTAGTGAAATAATGAAACACTTCCTAACATTTACAATTGTTTAAAAATTAAATGAATAGTGGACTCCTTCTCATTGGAGTTATTCCAACAAGAGCTAAATGATCACTTTTCAGGGATGATGGAGAATTATTTCCCCAGTATAGGTTGGTCACTGGGGCCCCTTCCAGCTCTGAACATTTGTGACTCTAAGAAATCACAGATGCCTGAAGCATCAGACAACACTCACTAGTCTCTTCGTTCATATCATGGATCAAACTCATAACACAGCACACTTAAGCAAACTTGATAAGCAATTATAATGAAAAAAGTAAAATATCTCCAATTCTTAAAAGTAAAGAGAAACAAGAGCTGAGAAAACAATTTACTTTAGATGAATCAATTCTTTATTTTTAAAAGAAGTATATTCTCCTCACCTACCTCCATGAACAGGCAATGACTACTATTGGGCAGGGGGGATTTGGGGGAAAGGGTAATGGAATATAGTATGAGGTGTGTCTCTTTACTTAAAATCCTGTCAGAAGGGAGGGAGGGAGAAAAATTTGGAACTCAAAATGCTATAAAAAATGAACGTTGAAAACTATCTTTATATGTAATTGGAAAAAATAAAATACTATTGACTGTTGGGAAAACAATGACTGATATCAAATGTATATGATTCTGATGACTGGTATGGCTGACCACAATAGAGAGGGTTACTAGGATTAGCACGTTTTCCAAAGAACTTTATGAGCTATTTTTAAAAAGGATCAAGTATATTATATTATCAGAAGCCATTCTATTAAAAAAAAAACTAACCAACATCAAGTTTGACCAAATAAGCTAATTGGAGGGGATGTAATCTAGAATCCCCAAAAAAATCAAACATAAAGGCAGCCACAGAATTTAGAAGACAGAAAATATGATCCTTCATAAACCACTCCAACACTGAAATCTCATTAAAAAAAATTGTCTGATTGGTCTGAAGTATAACCTGCCATCCACAGCCATGTGAGACAGAACAGAGGTAGACAATGAAGTAGGAAGGAAAGATGAAAAAATGCTCATCCTGAAGGTTATTCTAATCACCCACATCAGGCTAATTTTTAACGATTCTTTTTCCCTAAGCATTGTACCAATTTCACAGCCACAGAACCTAAGGGAGGAAGCCAACTTATGCATTGTGACTAAGTCTCCTGAAATCCTTTTTACTGTCTGCCATGACATGTTTGTCCACGTACTTGTTCCACAATTTATAAGCTATACAATTACCAGCTCTTAGGATAGAAAGGTTCCCAATTTCATATCCATGACAGTTAGCAACTGTTCACAGAACTTCAAACCAGAAGATTCCCAAAACAGGACAACCCCTTAATGACCTTCTAGGAAACACTTAATACTTCCTCCAAACAGCAGTACTGATTTCTGTAAACATACTTTACTTTAGACTCAAACAACAACAAAAACAAAAAGATCACATATACTCCCTCACTTCCCCTATTTATAAAAAAAGAATCATAGTTAAAAGGCTCTAGAACAGTGGTTCTCAACCTTGCTAATGCTGCAACCCTTTAATACTCATATGTAAGAGTATCTGCATGTGGGCAGACCCGCCTGGAGACGGATAAAGGTTCCTAAGACCATCGGGAACATGTGTTTTCCCATGGTCTTAGGCAACCCCGTTCGACCCCCAAAGGGGTCGCGACCCACAGGTTGAGAACCACTGTTCTAGAAGATGAAATTAGGAAGATCAGAAGTAGAAATTCAGTGCCACAAGCCTGGAAAAACCTTTACAGGAGTTATTGAGTCTGCTGCTCTCACTTTCAGATAGATCTACCTAAACCATCCTTATTTCATAAAAACAACTACAGAAATAATCAACCAGCCTTTGAGACAGTTTAATGTCTAAACTAAATCCCTTATGCCACAGGTCACAGGACAGCTCCAGAGCTGGAAGACACCATCATAGGTAATCTGATCTAACCTTCTCATCTGGGTTCTATCAGCATCCTCTAAAACATACATCTTTTATTTTTATTTATTTTATTTTTAATTTATGGATTAAATAAGTATTTCCATAACAAAATATAATAAAAAAGGTGATTACACATGAAACTGCAAATCTATTACATACAACTTGCTATTCCTTTTAAATATATGTTATAATGTAAATTTCTTTTTTTCTTTTTTTTCTTCTCTGCCCTCCCTCCCACCCTAGAGATGGCTACCATTACACACACACGTAACATCATTCTATACATAACTTCTATTTATCAGTTCTTTCTCTGGCTGCTGACAGCATTTTGCTTCATATATCCTTTGTTGTTAATTGGGTATTTATAATAGTCAAAATTACTTATTTGCTCACAGCTGTCCTTGCTATAGACCCTATTTTAAGTAGAAATAAAGTCCCAGAGGAGCCAAGATGGCGGCGTAGCAGCAGCAACATATCGCAGCTCTCACATAGCCACCCCAAAATACCCATAAAGCAGGACTCTAAACCAATCCCAGAACTCCAAAACGCACACAAAGATGCTTCCCACTAAAGTCAGCTCAGCTACGAGGAACCATATCTGCACAGCAAACCGAAACCAGCCGGCCCTGAAGCCGCGGCTGTGCCCCGGGGGCAACTGGACTGGAGGAGTGGAGGAGCCTCTCAGGTGAGCAGATTAGCAGCAGCTGCGAGTGGGAATTGCGAAAGGGGGAGATAAGCAGTCCGGTGAAAGGCCTCCAGAGCGGAAAAACGAAAGGCAGAGGTTTTGCACCCGCCTCTGCTTTGTAGCTTCCCACCTGCGGCCTGCAGACAGCAGGGGGACTTAGTGATTGTTTTCAGGCCAGTGCTCTCCCGTTGAGTGGCCTGGATCCGGATCACCGTCTTGGGCCTCCATCTTGGAGTCTTTAT
>CM053581.1:448233533-448298394 GCA_028627135.1 Pseudochirops cupreus
AAATACTGGGTTGGCTGTTTTGGGGTGGTGGGCGGGGGAAAGACGGGGAGAAAATATGTAACTCAAAATCTTGTGGAAATGAATGATGCAAACTATAATAAAATTTAAAAAAAAAAAAAAGAAAGAAAGTCCCAGGCAGAAAACCATAATAAGACACAGTAATTCTCCATCAGGCTTATGGCTGCAGTGTATGGTTCTACCATTTGCTAAAGGACATTCAGCTTCCCTTGTTCAATATTCCTACCTATAGGCAGATCTGTCAAACTCTCAACGAGATTCAGAAGAACTTAATGCTCTTAAATCAAAAACTAAGATTCTGGGAGTCTACTTACTCTCCAGCTCTGTATAAATTATGTAGTTTGACAATACTGAATGGTACTCCTAAGTTGGGAGAGAGCAATGATTTAGGGTGCATCAGCAGAAAGCAAACTAGTAAGCTTCTAATGTAATTATAAAATTTGAGAACAGAAAAGGACCTCGCCGATCATTTAGTCCAACCTTCACTTTTAACCAATAAGGAAACTGAAAGCTCAGAGAAATAAAAACAATTTGGCCAAAATTCAGTTACCCAAGTACCAGATACAAGCCTGGAAGTCGGCTGCTTTTTCTGCTACAGTACAATACTGAGCCTCTGTTATAGGAAGTACCAATAGAGATTAGTTTATGGCTGTGTTTATATCAAGATGTGTGTGTGTGTGTGTGTGTGTGTGTGTGTATATACACACACATATGTATAGATATGTATGTATATATGTGTGTTCACGTATGCATGCCTATGGACACACACACACGTGTTTATATGTATACATATTGAGCTCTTGTGCATACACACACACAAATACGTATACTTTGTATATGAACATGCTTTGTTCATATACACATTTGTCTGTATAGACATACCTGCATATACATGTGTGTAGACAGTCATGTGGTATACATGAAATACACACAAACGTCTATGCGTGTGTGTGTGTGTGTGTGTGTGTGTGTGTGTGTGTATCAGGGCTACTCTTCTTACCTGACCGCTCACTATTACTGAGGAAGCGGAGGGGAGGAAAGGGCATTAGTGTGAAGAGGATTTGGCTTCGAATGGCTAGAAGGCATCACCACACCATTCCTTCCTGTTGTTCTCCTACTCCCAAAGCTGGCTAATCTAGTACACCTGAATTTTTTCCACATACCACAATCACTCCGTGACTACACACAAACCCATGATTCTTTGGGTTCTCAACAGCTGTAATATCTCTTTCTTTGTAAAAGGGAGACAGAAATGTTTAAATCAGTAGTTTTAGTTTCAAATTACAACATACTATTTGACAGCTGTTTCACTATACAATTCCTCTAAGTAAACCATTACTGCTGTTCAGTTGTTTCGGTCATGTCCAACTCTTCCTGAACCGATGTGGGTTTTTCTTGGCAAAGACACTGGAGTGATTTGCCATTTCCTTCTCTAGCTCATTTGATAGATGAGGAAACTGAGGCAAAAAGGGTTAAGTGACTTTTCCAGGGTCACAAAGATAATAGGTATCTGAGGCTGGATTTTAACTCAGGTCTTCTCTCTATTCCCTGTGCCACGTTGTCGCCTTGTCTGTGTATATAATATATATCTAATCACAAAAGAAATTAATTCTTATCAAGTGAAGGAAAGAAAATCAGTAGTTATATCTATCTCTACATGTATGTATACAAACATGCATATACACATATATGTGGCATGTACACGGAGGCACAGACATAAAAACACCTAATTCCTTAAGGAACATAAGATTCCACAAGGTGTGGATGATTTCACACACTATTAGAGATGTACCACGATACAAAGACTCAGTGGGACAGCTAAACACTATAGCTGATTTATCCTAAGTATTGGGAAGAAGGTAACAGCTTGGGTCATTAATCTCCTTAAAAGTTAATACGGGAGAAAGTACATATCCCATTAAATCAACACCAGTAACTGCAAGTTTAAAAATCCAACATACTAAACTAGCTGGGGAAAGCATGCATTTATAGTCCCAGAAAGCCACGAGAAAATGGCTGAGTATCAGATCTTAAGAATTTTTTTTACATCGTCTTTGAGATGTTTTCTATGGCTGAAACAATATATGGTAAGCTCAAATTAGCTAAATGAACCATCTAATCAAGTGCCTCAGTATAGTCAGAATCTGGGAATCCAGAGGTGAGAGAGAGGAGGAAGAGGAAGAAGAGTTATTTCTTTTTCCCCAAAGAAAAGAAAATGGTATTAAAAGAGAAAAAATGACCAAAATTTGCTTGTTTTACAGATTTTACATTTTGAGTACCACTTGAAAATCGCTATATGGCTAAAACACAGAGTAGGCACATTGACATCTAGTGCTACACTCCTCTGAATATAAAGTTTCCTTTGTTAGCCAAAAGGAAGGAAAAAAAAGAACAAAATGCCTTGAAATGAATGAGCTAAATAAGAAAGCATTTCAAAAAATAAAATTTGATTGAAACATTCTGTACTTATATGTTAAAGGGCTGCTACCAGCTATGTTAATAGAATACTTAATTGACATTTATTTGCCGGCTGGTTATTTATGTTAACATCCTCCCTGCATAATACTTCACGGAAATCCACTCTAGAAGGACACATAAATACATACACTTAACTGAAAGGACCATTAACAGTACTTATAAATCTAAAGATCCATGTACATTAGAGGATCTAAAATTAATTTTGATGGGCTAACAAATTATATACTAGACCAACAGATGAAGAATGTGCCAGGAAATGGGTAATTCCTTCACTGGTGTTCCCGACGTTAAAATAAAAAGTATTGTTTTCTTCAGTTTCACAGAATATATCTTTTACTAAATAATATTCCAAATCAGATTTAAACAAAGTACATAAATTATCATTTGATCTCTACAGAGCAATAAAAAAAAATTGAAATAAAAAAAAAACTTGAGCCAGAAAAGCCGTTAAATGAATTTAAACTGCCTTTGGGGATTTTTGAAGATTTTTGTTTGTTTTGATGACGTGTTCTGCACAGTTTGGTTTTCTTTACAATAGCCTTAAAAGAAATTCATCATGCAATTTTCTGAGAAATGAACAGAACAGATGCTAATAGCATGAAACAAACGTCTATTGTGGAAAAATAATTACAGATTTTTTAATGGCTATAATGCACTCTATAATCTATGATGGGCTTTAAGAAACCATTATTGACTATTGTGTAAATATGGTTATTATGGGCTTTTTAAAAATTAGCATTGTTTACTCAACTATCTGTAACAACTTTGTTCGTTGATAAGAGATAATCAGAAAAATAAACAATTATGGAATTTCTTAATATACCCGTTACTTTTCAACTCTGTGGAGCTTCTCTGAAATTACGTCTTCAAGAATGTAGGTTGGGATGGCTAGGTGGCACAGTGAATGGAGCACCAGCCCTGGAGTCAGGAAGACCCGAGCTCAAATGCAGCCTCAGACACTTAACACAAAAACTAGCCTTGTGACCTTGGGCAAGTCACTTAACCCCAATTGCCCTCCAAAAAGCAAAAAAAAAAGAATATAGGTTGATTGTGGCAACAACTTTCAGAAGATGTCTGAAACAGGTCTATCAAAAGCAAGTGCACCTCTTTTTATGTAAAAGTTCCAAAATTCATTTATCTTTTTGTTGAATTTAAAATATAACAAAGGACCTTTTAAAGTATAATTCTTAATGCAAATAATCATTCTTTAAGACACTAGTGCCTGAAACACAGTAGGCACTAAATAAAAACTTTAAACAAAGACATATCTGACCTAATTATTCCTAAAATATCTTTAATATCAGTAAGGCAGGGTTTGTTTGGATTTTTTTACTTTAATTTTTTTTTTACATGGCACTACCTCATTCATCTATTTTTTAAAAATCAAGGTATTATAATAGCTGTCCCATGGTGCAGTGCAGTTAATTTCTGAGTAGGCAGAAAGTCAAGAGACAAGAGTTCAAATTCCAATTCACCATTCCAGCTTCAGTTCCAACAATGAAGAACTAAGACAAGGCAAAAATAAGAATTTTAACATAATGCAGTCTTATCATAGTGACAATGAAAAACTTTTTAATAATCCTAGTGTTGGGGAAAACAGTATTAAAAATGGGTTATAATTTAATTGTTATATTAGAGGGAAAATGGAATAATAGCACCACTGGGCTAGCATTCAGGAAATCTTGGGTTTAAACAGACCCTTGACCGTTGCTAACTTGTGTTATCCTGGACACTGGACAAGTCCCTACTTATGATGTCATGAAAGAATTAGCCACCTTACTATGTGCCAAGTGCTAGAGAGACAAAACAGAAAAGCAAGACAGTTCCTGCTCCCAAGTAGCTCCTACTCTAATTAGAGAAGATAATACATATAACAGAGTCCAGCTGCAAAAGAGATAGAAAGGTCCCATTAAATCCTAAAAGTGCAGCAGAAGGAAGGAGGCAAGGATCCAGGAATCTTAAGCCTGCACTGGTCAAATGTCAATGCCTACAGTTTGGCGTCTTGGAGGTTATCCATTTTATGGGAAGGACTAGAGACAGACCTATCAGCTCATCCAAAAAGCTTGAGCAGCCAAGACGGGGGACCCGAAGAACCTTATCCACCATCATTTGTCACCATCTAAGTCAGAGATGAAGCTGAGATTTGAATTAGTGGACGGAGTTTTAATACCCTCAAATTATAGATCCTTCATATGATAGAGTATATCAGGTTTCATCAGAATTTTGCCACATGTGGCTATGAGTTTTAAAGGAATACTATTAAAAACCACAGTACATATGTCCTGATCTATGGAATGATAATTAACTATAATTTTGTAATTTTTACTTTGACTCAAAACATTTTTCTATGATCTTATTTTTCTGTCACCTTCTAAAAGCTAAGTAATTTAGATGCCTACTACTGTAGCTAACTAATTGACCAAAATATGCTAAAACCTCATTAATTCTACACTGTAGGAAAATGAGGTCAATTTTTCATACTGAATCATTACCTACAAACAGAATTCTTCAGATAATTGAAACCGACCCTTTTCAAATACCAGCACTTGTTAAAATGTTAAGTCTTTTTACAGATTTAACCATATTTTGTCAAGTTATTAAATACGTTCTAAACCACAGGATTTAGAACTAGAAGGACCTTCCTACACCTTCATTGAAGAGATGAGGATGAATCAGAGACCTAAAGGTCAAGTGACTTAGCCATATGAGCAGTCAGGCACAGAACTGGAATTAAAACCCAGGCCTCCTGGCTCCAAATTGAGTGTTTCTGCCACTATACCAAACTGTCTTCACAAGCAACTTATACTAACCATAATTTAATTTATTTTTAAATTACTTGGAGGGAGGTTTATTATTAGCATCAATCATGGTACTTTGCTATGTATGATAAAGGGACACCCTCAGGAGCTACTGATCTGTGCACAGGGTTTTCTGCCTGTAGGCTAAATTACCCCAAAGCTACTGTGATATGAATTCAAGTCTCTTTAAAAAAAAAAAATTCTTTCTTTCCCTTTACTGTCACCTCTTGCTATAGCTGACTTTCAAAGTCCTCTTCCCTCCCCACCAATGCTTCTAATTTGTCATGGGCTTGGAAACCATTTAAACACACTTGTTAACACCGAATATAAAAATAAGAGTAAAGGATATAAACTAAGTAAATGAGCTATTTAGTACACAGTCAATGTGACATCAATTTCAGCTCATTGGATTAGACTCTATTGTTTTTTTTACTGGTTCAATAATGTTCTGAACAATTTAAAGTATTGAATAAGTGACCACCAATTAAATAAGATATTGCTATGCACTGATCTATACCCATTTTAGAACATAAACCCTTCTTTCTGTGGGTGTGTTCTCTCCAAAGTGCCCCCCTTTTGCCCAAATCCCAGAAATTACAGCTGCAAATATACCCATTTCCCAGAATAAGTAGCAAAGAACAAAAAAAGTCTTTTGGTCAATCAGGAGGAAAGAATGAGATTTCCATTCTTTTGGCTCCAATTTCTTTGATTTAAAACTGACAGATTACACTCTAGAGAGACCTTTCAATTTAGTCATCGTTGACCCACCACTATAGAAGTTACAGGCCACTGAGCCTGCATCAGGTCAGCTCAAATGCCATAAATTTTCACTACAGGATAATAGCCCTTTGAAAATGCTTGGAGGAGACAGATAGATAGATAGATAGATAGATAGATAGATAGATAGATAGATAGATACAGACAGATAGATACAGCCAGACAGACAGACAGACACATACATATGTATATTTCTAACTGAAAAGGATGGGAGAAATCTCTTCCTAATCAATGAATGACATACAGTTCAAGCTTCCAAACATTTGGAACGAATGACATACAGTTCAAGCTTCCAAACATCCAAAGCATTTTAAACACTTTCCATAGCCTTTGAACAGGACAGAGATCTGGGCAAATCAATCAACTGTAAATCAATGAACAAGCATTTATTAACTGTTTACTCCCACGTGCCAGATACTGTGCTAAACCCTAGGGGTTCAAAGAAAAAGCAAAAAGAGACCCTGCATTCAAGGATGCTGCATTCTCCTAACAGGGATACAATATGCACATAAACAGTATGTACATGCACTAAATATTTTTTTAAAAATAAAATGAGAATGTAGTGTGCCAAAAAAAAAAAAAAGGAAACCTACCAAAAAAGGCAAAAATGAACTGTTGCCTAGGTAATTGACATGAGTATCTACCCAATTTAACATCTGTTCCATAAATGAGGGTGTCACCTGGGTGCATTTTAAAAATCCAAATGCTTGTTCTATTATAAACCTACATTTTGCTAATATATGTGCAGAAAAAAAAAAGCAAACCTTGCACTTTTCTGTATGCCTCACAGAACCCAGAAAAACAAAATAAGGCTCACAGCTCATAGTCAACAAATGAGGAGAACAATAATTAAGGCGAACTTTAATTTTTCAGACATTAATTAGTGCAAATTGTATATGTTACTATATACCCTCATTACATGTTTGAATAAGTGTTCCTCCTAGTTTCTATAATATAAACACTTTGGTTCATCTTTATGAAATCACGTATTTTTTACAATAGGTCTAAATTCACCTTGGAGCAGCTAGGTGGCACAGTGGACAGAACTCTAGGCCTGGAGTCAGGAAGACTCAATTTCCTGAGTTCAAATTTGACCTCAGACACTTACTAGCTGTGTGCTCCTGGGCAAGTCACTTCACCCTATTTAGCTCAGTTTCCTCAGCTATAAAATGAGCTGGAGAAGGCAATGGCAAACCACCCCAGCATCTTTGCCAAGAAAAGCCCAAGTGGGGTCACGAAGGGGCAGGCAAGTGAAAAAAAAAACACTGAACAAAAAAATTCACCTTAGTAACCACTTCCCTTCTATATGATTTGATAAATACATTTGTTTACAAAAACAAAAGCAAAATTAATACTAATTACTTGTACTATCTATTGCTGGAAATGTTTCTGGAATGTTTTTAACTCTCCCTTCTTGTTTTCCCATAAGTTTTCTTAGGTGTTACAAAGAGGTGGCTATTTGAAATATTTCCAAATCTCTTGGCAGACAGCTGGGTCATCCCAATCACTTAAATGCATTTGCTCCACAAGTCATTAATGATAATGAAGCACTTCAATGACTCTTAGGATTACGCTTCTACACATCTAAATCTACAAGATGCGATTCCCTGACAGTGAAGTATGTGAGACTGGTAACAAAAGGGTCTGTGCAAATGCATCTTCTCAGACTGTCAACAACTCCCAATTACATATATGGCTTTAAGACTTGTAAGGTACTTTCATAAGGACAGTGACAGAGGCATTACAATATCATCCAGCAGTGGTATTACATCATCCCTGTTTTATAAGGGAGACCCCTGAGGCTCAGAGCAGGTGATCTGCCCCAAACTCCCAGAATTCAAATCCAAGCCTTGCTGACTCATAACGTATCCTCTAGCCACACATTGTCTTATTCCTCTAAAATGGGAGAGATTCTCATCTGGTTGGAATGGTTTATCTACATTCCTGCCATAAAGAAACAGGAATGATTAAGTGATCTCTCAAGAATCCTTCTGTCCAGACCATGGGATATGCAGAGCATTTGGTTTTTCTGAGCTGAAGTCTACTGAAATGAGTTATTATCTGAAAACCCAGTACTAGTCCCAAAAGCATTCAACAGGTATTCAACAAACAGGTATCTATCTACAATGGGCCAGGCATGAGGTATACAAAATCAAATATGAAAATTGTTCCTGCCCTAAAGGGGCTTATATTCTACTCATGGAAAATGGCATACATATTGATAGATAAATTAAAAATATACTAAAAGTCATTGAGAAGAAGAAACAAATTGGAAGAAGCAGAACAGAACCTTAAGAGGAAGTAGGGGTGCCCAGGAACAGAGGAAGAATGGCATTCCGGGGGAATGAGGAGAGGGAGGGAGTAACCTGTGCAAAAACAAAGAGGTAAGACATGGAATGTCATGTCAAGGAAACATGAAGAAGGCCAATTTGGCTGGAGAATTCTGTGAGGAGGGAGGAATATCAAATCAGTCTCGATAGGGAGTCTGGAGCCAAGTTGTGCAGGGTTTGATATGCCAAATAGAGGAATTTGCATTTTTACCTAGAGGCAACTGGCATCCACTAAATCGCACTGAGAGACGTGGTCGGACATGCACTTTAGGAACATCAATTTGGCAACTGGATGGATGATAGATTAGAGAAGGGAGACACTGGAGGCAGGGAACCAATTAGGAAGCTATTGCAGGAGCCCAGGGAAGAGATGAGTGCCTGAACTAGGCTGGTAGCTGAATGGAAAGATGGGGACAGATGTGAGGGACACTGTGAAGGCAATGTTGGTGACTGATTGGATGCTATTAAAACTAACAAGTAGAAGGAATACAAAGAAAGCTGAAAGGATCTTTGTAAGCAAAACCAGGAGAATGGAGCACACATTCCAACAGAAGGAGAAAGAATGAGACTGAATGGATGAGGAATCCTGATAGGGACTCAAAAGGAGTGATTTAAAAAAATCTTCCTAGCTTATGTACCGAAATTAATTAATTAAATGTAAATAGTTACAAAGCTGTATTGATGCCTATTGTTAAGTTTTCATAAAACATTAAGTTTTTATTAAAGGCTTCGGAGCAACAGAAATACCTGTAAAGAGTACACATCCGTATTTTATTCCATAGAGACTGTTGCTGGACCATAGCTCAAAGCCTATTTACCCAATTATACTTTCATTTTAAAAGGCTTGGTTATCTAGTACCAGCACAAAGACAGTACTGAAAAGTAACATCTAACGGATTCCCACCGGGAGAATTAAGGGAAAAAATCCAAAAAGCAAACTCGGGCTCCAGACACACTTCATAATGAAAGCACATAAGCAACTATCTTATTCAAATCCTTAACAAACATTTGTATACCAGAAGGATATATTCTAGATGAATTATTTGTAAGTAACCCCTATTAGACCTGTGCCCTTGGAGAACACTAAACAGCTAAGGAAGTAACACCAGCCTAAGCACCTCGTTCATGAAAGAAGTAAGAATCATCCTGTTGAGACTCAGATGTTAAAATTCAAGAAAAAAAAATTATCATTTTGCAATTATGTTTCAAAGAAACTGACCTCATATTTACACTATACTTTTTTTCTTTTTGCGGGGGGAGGGGAGGAAGGCAAGGCAACTGGAGGTAAGTGACTTGCCCATAGTAAGTGTGTCAAGTGTTTGAGGTCACATTTGAAGTCGGGTCCTCCTGGTCCAGGGCCAATGCTCTATTCACTGCACCACCTAGCTGCCCCTTTCATGCTTTGTTTTTTAACTTCAAATCTATCTCCCACTTTGTTGTCTGCTGTTTCAGTTGTGCCTAACTCTTCGTGACCCCCATTTTCTTGGCAAAGATGTTGGCATGGTTTGCCATTTCCTTTTTCAACACATTTTTTACAGATAAGGAAACTGAGGCAAATAGGGTTGAGTGACTTGCCCAGGGTCCTATAGCTAGTAAAGTCTGAGGCCAGATATGAACTCGGGCCTTCCTGACTCCAGGTTTAGCACTTTATCCACTGCACACAGTATGGCCTCATAAATAAACAAGTACAATGATGGAAACAGAAAACCATTAAAAGGTGGCTGACGGCAGATTAAAGACAGGGTCCAAAACCGACTCCAGAGAAAATGTGATGCAATGTATTTCCAGCAGCTCAGCAGGAACAATTAGTTTTAAAGTCAGAGTTTTAGAGTGTGGGTTCCAATACCACCTCTGACCCTGACTACCTGTCACTTACACTCTTCCAGCCTCAGTTTCCTCATTTCTAAAATGAGACCGGATTAAATGACTTCTAGGGTCCTTTCTACCTCTTGATCTACGGTCCTATGATTTTTCTGAGAGGGAGATTGGAGGAGGGGCTGCATACATTATATGAACCGCTACTGTGTTTAAGGTTTAGTTAATTGGTTTTCTCTGTGACGGCAGAGTAGGGGGCACTCTGAATATCAGGAAATGTCTGTGGCTTTTTTAAAGGCATCAAACAACACTTAACAAAATAAAGGCACATAGGAAAATGTTCACGTATTTCTTAGCTGAACCTCTCAGGTTTCCACCCAAGCTTTCTGTTAATATCATAATATTCTAAGACCCATCTACTCAAATTATTGTCTGTCAATAACGTTAAGACAAAAACCACCGTGGCAATTACAAGTGTACACAGTACTCTTCTCCTTTTAGTGCCTACAATACATCCCACAGAAGGCATTAAGATAATGCCAGAGGAGATTCTGGTCTGTTGGCTCAGCTGTAAGACAGAAATCCATACCAAATCCAGCTGTCAATCACAACATTCACACTCCTGCTTCATGGAGCACAAAATGAATGTTTGCATTCAAGCTTTAATATGGTTTTAAAGGCAACCTACTTACAAATGGAGGTCACCGCTATGACATTCTCAATCCCCTCCCCACCACAGACAGATAGACCGTGATCCATGTCAGCCCACTGAACCGTTCCCACCCGACTTGTAAGAACCAGAGGAGAGTAGATTTAGGGCTGGAAAAGACTTCAGATGTCACCTACTCCAACCCCCTTCCCTTTAGTGATCAGGAAACAATGCCCCAGAGAAATGATTTACCCAAAATCACCCAAATAGGAAGTATCTGAGCACGAATTTGATCCTAGGGCCCCATCTCTAAATCCAGCGCTCTTCCCACTGTATAATATCTCATCACCCTATCTGGCTCACCGTCTTTCCATCCTTATAAGAAAAGTCAAAGGACCAGCCCCTTGCACAGTTGCAATAAGAACAAAAGTATGGAATTTTTCAGTTGAATAGGAGGACATCAGAGATCATCTCTCCAAGTCTACAATGGTTGAATGGTTTACTGGAGGTCATACTGCTAAACAATGGCAAACCCTTCCATAATTTTCACCAACATCTTCTGGACTCTCTATACAAATTCGAAACATCTTGCAGATGTTACTGATGCATTTTTAAATGTCTGATCAATGTTGAAACAACTAACAGAATAATTACTTTAAATTTCCTACATGTTGCATTCCTGCTAACATATGATTACTCATGGTAGTAACTTCTTTGCCAACAGAATTCCATTGCCAGCTTCCATAGAGTGCCCCTCATAACTCCTGCCCCACTTGCAGGACATGAGCCCTGCCTTATTTTGTATCTTTAACCTGACTTTTTTCCTCCTCTAAGAAGGCTGCTTTCTACATATCTCCCTACTATACTGCTTGCCGGGCCAGGCAGCCCACTTCAATTTTTACAGGACAGTTAGATTTCTCCCACTTTCCACAAAAGTCCCTATCTGGACTCTAGCTGACTCTTAAAGTAGTAATCACTGCTCACTGATCTCAGTGGTCCAACTAAAGAATAGTCCCAGACAACTCCTGGTATCTTCCTTGCTTCCACAACCACAATAAAATGATAGGCAAAATCAGGCCCAGGACCTTAGCAGCAAAACCAGAACGGGAACTGAAGGCTGAATTCAATACTTTTTCCTATCTCCTCATAAACATTTCTTTATTCAAATAAGTTACATTTTCCCACATACTTAACAAATGTACCCATTATTTCCTCCAATGGGATGTAAGTTCCTAAAGGGCAGGTACCGGTTCATTTTGGGGTTGGAATCCTGAGTACTCAGCACAGTGCCTGGCATGTAACAAGCCATAATAAATAAATGCCTGTCAGTGGCTTGATTAAATGTCCATTTTCTGATTTCAGTAATGTTGCTTCTCCTTTGAATAGTAAACAAAAAGTCCCTATGCTGAGAGCTGTTTGTCATTTAAATTACAGAAATGATAAGGAGGAAAATTAAATTGGTGATCTGATTGTGAATGTTCAAGGAGACCGTTTCTTTAATTTTGACCACAGAAAGTAGCCACAAAACCTTCTTGGTTCATTAAAAAAGGGATTCTACTTGGAGGTGCACTGACCTGTAAGACACACGCAGACGTACCTCAACAATTAAAAGACCTCTTGGGGTGGCTAGGTGGCGCAGTGAGTAGTGTACCGGCCCTGGAGTCAGGAGGAACTGAGTTCAAATCTGGCCTCAGACACTTGACACACTTACTAGCCATGTGACCTTGGGCAAGTCACTTAACCCCAATTGCCCCCCAAAAAGCAAAAAAAAAAAATGTTAAAAAAAAACAAACAATTAAAAGACCTCTTGTAAAGGATGCTAAGATGCACCTGCCAAAGCAAGACAGCTCCCTGCCCACAGACATTACACTATGAGGTAATGTCATTATCTCTCACTAAATAACAATGAAACAGTCAGTGGATTAAATGATTTCCTTACATTATCACTATAAACAATAATTATTTGGCAGCTGCCCTTTCCAAGCACTGTATGTGCTGATGAATAAATCAGGCATTATTGATTTGTAAAGCCAAAATGTTTTACATTTCACTCCTCTTCTATGAGCCATAATCTTCTGCTGTAATAATGTAGTATTTTATTCTTAATACTTTTAACATGAAAGATTAGTACCGATGAGTCCTACCTAGCTTATACGCAAAAACGTGGCTCTTTGAATAGGCAATCCATGACTGCAACCTGGGCCTCTCAAAACAGACCCTTATTAATGGAGTCCTCTGACGGCGGATGAAATCAAATCTTAATGACAGATAGTTGAGCTGCCGCCATGCTGTTTGCCTCCTCGTAACACTTAATGGAATAACTGCTGCTCCCATTAATTCACAGATAAAATTAATTTAAAAGAGCAATGCAGGAAAATATGGCAATGTGAAGAGCTCAAAGTGCTTTGTAAAACTGTCATCTAAAATAATGAAATTCCTCTCACAACAAAAATGACTTGAGAAAAGTATAATGACCCTGTAGATAATCTCAGAATGTCACTCAGTGTATTACAATCTATTGCAGAGACCCTCGACTTTCAAAGGAAGGAAGTCACTTATCACAGTGCCTGGAACACAGCAGGCACTTAATAAATGTGTATTCTCTTTCCTTCCCTCTCCCAAGACCCATCACTGTCAGGTCTAAGAAAGTGATGACACCACCCAAACATGGGAGCAGTCTCCCCTTAGGCATTTTCAATTCAACTTTGTAGCTATAATTGTAGCTGTAATTGCAGCTCATTGACTTGACTCTGCTCCAACATCAGAGTATCAAGAAATTCCATTTGTTTTCTGTTTATATGAAACATGCGGGCTTCCTGTTTCCACAATCCTCTCTATTTAGTGGCCAAAACTGTCTTAACACAGTGGTTTTAATGCATCAGTCAATTCAAAATTTACCATCATCAGTGGCGCCACTTGACTTTTGAGCTCCATCTGGAATCGTTGGACTAGGTTTCAATGGACCACTATTTTGATCCCAACTCCATCATGGAATCACCAACTAACTGTAGCATAGGTTCACAATCTCTCCTTGCTTCAGAGTACACATGTGAAATTGGGAGAAAATCTTGTAGTCTTCAGTTGTTTCAAAAGAGGCATATTATGGACGATTACAGGGGAGGGAACACTTCATTCCATCCCCCCCTTTTTTTTATAAATACAGAAATATCAAAGGAGTGACTTGTCCAAGGACACAGACCATGATAGTGCCAGAAATGGAACCAAAATCTATTTCTCCTGACTCCGAGGTCCAAGGCTCTTTCCACTATAATACAATACTAATGAAGAAATGTCTAAACCACCTTCTAGCAACTCAAACCAGACCATATCACGCATTTTCATTGTTCAAGTTAATATTAAGTATGTTACCTTCCAAACTCAGCCATACCTAACCTAAAACAAATAGTCACAAGCTTCAACTACGCAGTTTAAAGGGTCTATAGTTGCCTCTCTAAGGCTCAAAAATCCAAAAACAAGAATCCTGGATCAAAAAGAGATTCCACTGTTCCCCTGAAGAACAGCAGCCTCTGGCTACAAAGCAATAATTATCCTGTACTACAGCAATCAATAAAACCTCTTGCCCCATGACCCTGGTATTTCCTGACTTTGTTCTCTGTGCTGTAGATTTCTAAGCCATATTGATTATTAGCTAAATTTTTTAAGTTTTTTTAAGGAAAATAAAAGAGAAACATCCTCAAATAAACATAATTTACTATCATTAGGATAATAAACCTTTCAACTCTATTAGTGCTGAGTGACTGCACACCCTTTTTTTCTTCTTTTTTTGTAGGTTCCTTTTTTACAAGATTTTTCTGTTTTTCATTTTGAATTTGTCATGTTTAGGGTGTCTGGGTCTTGTTTAACAGCACAAATCAGGAGGTTATGAATGTGAGAGTGTGTCTGAAACTGTGACTGCTGACACATGTTTTATCCAAGTGAGAAAAGAGAATTGATTAGTAAACGATGTACTACTTTCAAGCAATGCCAGGGATTCTTCACTAAATGAACCCATTAGCTGCTACAGGGTACTGGGGCTATTCACACTAGAGAATTCATCCCAAGGTAGGGCTAATCTGGACCCCTGTCCAAGGGATTTAGTAATCAGCTAGCAAAAGGACATCATCAGTGATTCACACATAAGGCAGCCTCACACCAAAACTACATGGCTCTGTGTGTTAGAGTCACTATCCACTCTAGTGACCGGAGCCTCACTTAATATGATTCTGGGAAAGTCATCTGCCTCAGTTTTCTCTGTAAAAATGGGGATAACAGTAGCTCCTACCTCCCAAGGTAGTTGTAAGGATTAAATGAGGTGATGTTTGTAGAACACTTTACAAACCTTAGGGCATTCTATAAATGCCAGCTATTTTTATTATTAATACTGTTACCTGGGAAAATTTTTAATATTCTACTACTAAGCTAGCTCCTATCAGTGAAGTCCTTGAGGAAATTTACAGAAGAGAAGAAAGTTGAGAAACAATCACAAATAAAACAACACAAAGAACCCAACAAGACAAACATTATATTCTTGCTTATAAAAGCAAGCTTTTATAAGAGATCTGAAGTTGCACGTTTAACTCCTCTTGTTCTACAGTATATATGGAAGGGTTCATTTTGACAATATTTGTGAAATTCTGAATTTTCTAAATGGAAAAAAAATTCAATAAAGAGAAGATTTTTTGAGGAATTTTATAGTAAGTAAGAATAACATGAGAAAAACATCTCCAAATATTTCGGCATCTCTTCTAACATCCCAGAGACACCACAAAGAAAGAGTACAACATATCGGATGGTTTTCTGGACTTGGAATCAGGAAGACTTGCCCAAACCTCCACTAACTGTGTGACCAAAAGGCAAAGCCCTCAACCTCTCTGAAAGAGTCTCAGTCTACTTCTCTGTAAAATGGGGATAATACCTGTACTACCCACCTCAGGAGCTTGCTCAAATAAGATACTTCTTGTAAAGTGTTTCTGAAACCTGAAAGCACCACATCAGTTGTTTGTTGTTGCTGATGATGAGTTTTGTTTTGGGGGGGAGAGAGAGGGAAGGAAGGGAGAGTGTCCAAATCTGTGATTTTTATCAGTGTAAAAACTCCTTGTGTAAAACCTCCCCACCTCTCCAAATCAGTAACCAATCATTAACTTATAGTCTTAAAGGGTCACCTCAGACACTGAGAAGATAAGTGATTTTCCTATGAGTAGGCTATTATGTGTCCGAACCATAACCTAAACTCAGATCTTTCTGACTTCAAGGCAAACCTTTTCATACTACGCTGTCTCTTGTTTATGACTATTATACTACTAAACTATATTAACGTTATCCATTTGAAACGGTTCCTAAAAATGTTATAAATCTGGCCTAGATCTTGGTCTACAGGATCTTGGTCTCCTGAACAAGTGTTTCCAAATAGTTACACTGTTCAGCCTAAAACAGCACGTTCCATCCTCTACAATGTACACAAATCACCAATTCAGAGTGTGAAGGGACCTTGGGGATATCTATTTCAAACACTTCTTTTAACAGATTACTCAAATTTATCTAGGTGCCCATGTATCACACACTCTACTAGATGCTAGGAGGCCCAAAGGGTTTAATTTATTCCTCAAAATCATAGATACAGTAAGTACAGAAGCCAGGATTCAAATGCAGGGCTCTGACTCCAAATCCTGCATTGTTTATTACGCCAACTCTCATCTTGCTTGCTTATTAAAGTCTAGAGCAGTGATTCTCAACCTTCCTAATGCCGTGACCCTTTAATACAGTTCCTCATATTGTAGTGACCCCCAATTATAAAATTATTTTTGTTGCTACTTCATAACTGTAATTTTGCTACTGTTATGAATCATAATGTAAATACCTGATATGCAGGACGTATTTTCATTGTTACAAATTGAATATAACCCACAGGTTGAGAACCGCTGGTCTAGAGAGAACATAAAAGCTAAGATCCAGTTGGAACTTGACCCAAAACCTCCCTCAAAACTATAAAGGCATAAATATTTTATGAGTGAAGATGAAATTTTTTAATATCAAATAGGGGGGATGGAAGTAGAAGGGGTAGAAAAACTAGAAGCAATTAACCCAGCACTGATCACAAGAATAGTGTATGGTCTCTCTCTCACACACCTCTCCTCTCTCTTACATCTCTCTTTCATCTCTCTCTCTCTCTCTCTCTCTCTCCTCTCTCTTCCTCTTTCTCTCTCTCTCCCCTCTCCCCATCTTGTCCCTGGTCCCCATCTCTCTCCACTCCTCCCTGTCTCCATCCATCTCTTTCTCCATGTCTCTGACTCTGTTTCTTTCCCCCGTATGTGTGTGTGTCCCTCTGTACCCCCTTCCTGATGGTGAGGAGGGAGAACCATACTAACGGCAAACTTTATGAGGGCACCCACTTGGCTACAGCCCTACTCTAACTCAGAACTCTCAAACTCAAATGATTCACCAGCCTCCATCTCCCCAGCAGCAGCAGGGGCTGCAGACATAGGTCACCAATTTCAGGTCAAGGTTTATTTTCCTGAAAAAGCCTTTATTTGTTGCTGTGCCAATGCTGCTTTAATCTTCTTTAGCAAATGAAATGTTCTGGGGATCTGTAGCTCAGTTGGTCAGAACATGTTGTCACAGAGGTCAAGGTCATGGAGTTGCACAGTAAAACTGTGTAAACCCAACCTAAGCCTGCTCTTTCATCAGTGTACCGAACCACCACAAGAAGGACCAAGCAAGAAAGGGTAAATAGTTCAATAAAAACCAGCCCCACCAAAAAAATCAAAGGAAAAGTCTTACTTCCAATGGATCAGGCATCTTAAAAGACCAGTAAGTTTCACAACTTGGAAAACTAAAGTGATTTACAACACACTGTGCAAAGCTATTCACCATTTAACTTTAAAATGTCACCGAGTTCTTAATGCCAACAGGTTGATCTAAAATACTCTTACATTTCAGAAGTAAGTCTACATTAAATAAAGAGACTGAATCTAGTATTTTCAATACAGCTGAATCTAAGGTATAAGGCACAGATGTAGAATGAGGCCTCCAAATCAAGAGATCTGATGCAGAAGCTTTCTCACCTCAACAGCAAAAGACAACAACTTCCTCAATTCTACTTCTAGCATTCAGCCTAATCCAGTTTTCCAGTGACCTTAGGGATAGAAATTTCACAAGCTCCCTTGAGAATGATGTAATTTTTCCACATCTGTTTGGTTTTCTCGGTGTTCCACACTATGACCGTCTCTTGACAACGAAGTAGATTAAAGCTTATTAGAGGAAGGCTATTTAAGATGCTCAATGGTAGTGTTCAAAATGCCAGCTACCCAAAGTAAAAGAAAGAATGATGCCATCAATCACCAAAGATAAAACCAGGCTCTCTCTTTGGCCCCTCCCCCTTCAGCTTTCCTTCTCCTGCCCCATCAAAAAAAAAAAAAACAATTTTAGCTTTGTGCTCAAACACCTTCATCTGTTAAAGGCCATGGATGACAAAACTGTCAGATCAGACTCTGACATCTGGAAATGGATTCTTTGTCCACCCCTTGTCCCTGCTTAAAAAACAAAGACAAAAAAAAAATCCTACTCTTCAGATAATGAAATAAAGGACTAGTTCCAAAAAATATTACAGAGGTGTTTTACTATTAACAGGTTTTTAGGGTTCCAATTCAGTATCTATGTTTTCCTTTCCACTCCCGTGGCAAATACGAACATGAAAACAGAGAAGCAAGAAAAGTCTTCAAAATGGAGCACAGATGAGTAGAACTTACCATCTGGGGGCATCAACACCTTGTTGTTCTGAGTACACCATCCCACTGGATGAAGATCGGCCGTCATCACATCACACCAGAAATCGGCCTTTCGATCCTCTCCGTAGCCACAGTAACGCAGTAGCAGGAGCTGTCCACATGTGGTTATGATGGTGGCCACCCAATATGTGTCCGGATTGTTCTTGTTAGCTACTTCTAACTTCATCCCAGGCTGGAAGCTGCTCTGAAGGCTGATTTCAACCTTACAGAATCAGAAACACATTGCAATGATTATAACACGCAACACAGGGAGAGGTGATTTACATAGCTAATATGAATCAATGATGATACAAAGGCCAAACCAACTGTGCCCTGATTAAACAAATAAGGAATGGAACCATTGTCCAAAATAATGCACAATATTAATATTATTATTCTAAAACCTCAGCAGACAGATGTTTTTAAACCCAGCAACCTACCAACATGTTTGCCAACTCAAAAAACCATACCAAGCTTGGTCTAAATTCCACAATGTCCCACTGATGATGTGTCAAAAAGAAATGCCTATGTGGAAACCACTATGTTTGCCATATGGAGAATGCAAGGAAGAAGAAATGTTCTGTCCTCTTAAAGCTCACAATCTAGTAGAATATAAACATCCATGGCTATAAAGATAATGCCAGGACATTTCTAACTGGATCGCTGGCTGATTTAATTTTCTCAGCTACAGCAATTAATCAAAACTATGTAAGAAAGCACAGAGAGGGCTGTGACTTCTGTCAGCGAACAGATTATCCACAGCAAGATTATACCATAGGCTGGTGGCACAGTGAAAAAATCATGAGCCTGCAGCTGTGTGCCCCTGGGTAAGTCATTTACTTCTGCCTCAAGTTCCTCATCTGTAAAACAGGAATAATAGTAGCACCTATCTCTCCCTGTGTCATTGTGGGGATCAAATTAAGTATTAGGAACGTGCATTCTTGGTACATGGTAGATGAAAAGCCGTTCTGAGATTTGGCTCTTCTAGCACTCAGGTTCTGAGTCAGTTTCATGAGTGGCTAGTCATTCTTAAGCACTAAAGGTCCATCCCTTAAAGGTAGAGGTAAAAGAATCCTTCACATTAGAGAAGATGGAAATACAAAGAGCTTTAATAAAGGCAACTTTGCATCTACCTTCACTGCGGAACATCCCACTTCCAAAGAGCTGCCAAGCTTGGTGATTCAACACAAGCACTAAATGAGGGAAAGTATATGGCAGTATCAACTTCAGCAATATAAGGCTCAGATCAATTTTTGCCCTTAAAGCTTGGGAAAGGCACAAGAAATGTGTTCCTCGGACAAATTCCTACTTCCTACAAAGCAATGCTGATTATAGTTAAAAGCACATATCCTGAAGCTTAACCTCCTCTCTAATGCTGTTAAATACAATTTCCTCATTACGGTAATAATGCAATTAAGAAAAGGATTGTGCTTTCTTTGGAAGCTTGTCCAGTGGTGAATATGTCATCTGTACTCTGTGGAGAAGCAATATTAATGATAACAACTGTTTTCTTTGGCTCAAATTCGATAAATTTTAGGTAAATTTAGTGACTTATAACTAAGTACTTCTAACTACACAAAAATCTCCTGCTCTGACTGCTGAACCTCAGCCACTCTGCTTAAAGTTAAAAGTTACTAGGATCCTAAGTTGGAAAATATTAACAAATATATTCAGACTAAAAGTAAACACCCTGATGGAAGTAAGAGGCACAAGTACACAGAAATAGATAAGAGAACAGGAAAGAGTAACCCAGGAAAAATAAAGGTTTCCATTTCAAAGTCATCACATGACTTCTTATATAGTCAAGAAAAAGTGACTCCACGACCCCAAACCACCCAACTACTTGGAAGCACCAATAAACCCTGTTCTTTAAAAACGAACTATACAAAAATCTTTAAATCCAATATACAGGCTTCATTTCAAATTACTCCCAACAAATAAATAACCAAAGAATGTGAACAGTTCAAAGGAATTCTAAACTATTAACAATCATATTTTTAAAGGCTTCACATGAGTATTAAGCAAATATAAATCAAAACCATTCTGAGGTTCTGCCTCGTACCCTAACAAATCGGCGAAAGATGGCGAAAGGTAAAAACAGTTAGTGTTTGGGGACCTTCAGAGAGACAGGCACGCCAACACACTGCTGGTGCAGTTGTAGATTCATCTATCCAACTTAATCTGCAAAAGGATTTGGAATTTTGCAAGAAAAGTAACTAAACTGTTCATATCCTTTGACCCAACTATCCCAATACTGGCTCTATCCCCAAAGAAGTCAGTAAGAAAAAAAAAGGGGCCCATATACATGAATATAGTCAGAGTAGCACTTTTTTGTAGGAGAAAAAACCTGGAAGTCAAGTAGGTGCTCAACAACTGGAGAATGGTAGAATAAATTGTGGTGAATTAATTCAACAGAATACTATTACACCATAATCAATCAATACACATTTATTAAGTACCTACTAAGCCTGGCAATGCATTAAGCATTAGGGATACAAAAAGGCAAAAGATGTCCTTGCACTTAAGGAACTTACAATCTAAGAATTCTAATAAGAAGATAAATGTAAGAAAATTGGAGAAGTATGGGAGGATTTATATATAAGTTGATGCAAACAAGTGAGCAGAAGCCAGAGAACACTATATAAAATGAAAACAGAAATTTTTTTAAAATGAAAACAATAATAAGACTCTCCCACTGTAAAAATCAGTGTTGGTCCCAGGAAACAGATGATGAGACTCATCTTCCTCCTTCAGTAGGGAGGCTAGGGTCCCTCAGCTGCACAATTTTACCTAATGCTTATTCTCTGCACAAGTGGTGCTGCTCATTCATGGGAGGAGCATTCAGAAACTGCTGTGATGTAAAAAACAAAAGGTACTGATAAAATCTGTTTTTAAAGCAAGACTGCATCGTCACCTTCTACCTGCCCTAAAGTTCTATATACTGACATAACAGAACACTTTTGTACACACACGAGGGTGGAAAATAAAACTGAACAAATGTCTGTCTACTGGGTTGTTTTAACCAACCATCCCTGGAACTACTCATTTAGTTTGCAGAGTTTCTGTTTGTCCATATTAATGGCACCTGCCTCGGGCTGTGTGCCCCTAGAGAGCAGGGACAACATCTGTCTAACTTGTTTTGCACAACACCCAGCACACAACCATCTGCAGTCGGGCAACATACACCGAGTAAGTGCCGACCCCTGCTAAACTATGTGCTTAGGTGCTAAGATATGTGAGAAGAAAAACGGTAAGCAAGTTTAGAGTCTAGGCTGGTATATTTATCAGTATGGCAATGTAGACAATCATTTTTAAGGATAAGAGAATTCTCTATTGTAGACCCTTTGCAGGTAAAACCAGATCCTTCACATTTCCTTGTCAGCTCTACTTAAAACAAACAAAAAACAGCTGAGTTTCCTTCCATACTGTACTTTTCAACGTCTCTTTGCTTCTTGGTCATTGTTCAGCATCTATTTCTAAATTCACCCTTAACCATCTAAATGCAAAGCAAGAAGAAAAAAAAGAAGGAAAGATGGTTTTACATACATGTTTGAATGATGTATGAGGGGCAGCAACTGCGCCTGTTTCTTCCAAATATTCACCCCAATTAAAGTCAGGATCTTCCATGCTTGAACCTTCATCTGTTCAAAAACAAAAGACAAAAATTAAACCAAAATAAACCCCCAAAAAAGACATAAAAATATTAATCCCACAGTGAAATAAAGACAAGAGCAATTCGGTCAGACTAGAAAAATCTTTAATGCAAGAAAAACTGATGCACTGGCTTAAAGGGATTTTGTTGGATTCCATACGTGGCTTTGGTTTGCTGGTTATCAGGATGACTGCTGGGGAAATGAAGCTATGAAGAAATGCCACTTGGAGGTCCTATTAGAGTCAAGGTTTTAATAAGCTTTCTAAGAACAAAACAAGTTGTTCTACAATATTTCACTGACATCTTTACTGAGCTTTAGTGCACCAGTTTGGAGTTATCGAACGTAGCTACATCAAAGAGATGACCACGGGAACCAAGGAAGCAATAAGAAGTCTCTCTCCACACAGGAGCATTTTGACATTTTTATTCATTCCTCTTACTCTATGTATTCACTGAATTTACTATGTGCTCAGCACTATATTGGGTTCTTTGGAGAGTATTGCAAATAGAATCAGCATTCTTAGGGTCATTTAAAAATCTTCATTTTATGGACAAGGAAACTATAACAGGGAGGTTATAATCATTCTGCTCAATGAATATTTATTGAAGGCCTGAGATAGAAAAACAATTAATTGTACTAATTGAAGGTTAATTACCCTGGTTAACTGGGGGCAGGGCCATCACCAGACCTGAGAGTTCCAGTACCTCCGTTCCACTATTCCTAATGCTACACAATGATGCCATTCTTGCTAGAAAAAAGTCCCAATGAAAGACCCAACTCCCCAATGACGTGAAACAGGAAAACACAAATATATAAAATGGTGCTAAGCCTGATACCATCTATTATAACCTTTCATCCTTGACAAAATTTTGATCTGATGCCATCACTCTGTTAACAGCAAACTTACTGTAAAACCTACCTACAAAATGCACAGAGAAATTACCTCTGACATATCTAGAATTCTTCCATTTCTAAATATCCAGGAATTTTCTCAATTTATTATAGGCTGCAGCTACTTTGTATCTACTTACACGTGTGGGTTGTCTCCTGCTAGCACATAAATTCCTTGAGAGCAAGGACTGGTTGTTGGGTTTTGGTTTGTTTGGGTTTTTTTTTGGTGGGGGGGAGGCAGAGTTGTTGGTGGGCTTTTTTTTTATTCTGTATCCCCAATACCTAAGCAGAGTGCCTGGCACACACAGCAGGGGCCTAAATGTAATTAAACACCCACAACAACTTAATCCTCTGTTTGCAACAAACATAAAATGCTTTACAAAATCATCTTCATGTTCATCGAGCTTGATAAGCTCAATGAATACTATTGTTTTCAGAGGACAGATGAGTGCAGCAGGAAGTGTGAATTTAAGCCTCCGTGCCCCTACCAATTTGAAAATATATCCGAATGTGAACCAAAGGGAACAAGTAAAAGGTGACCAAGATCACTCTCAACTGGTTTAAAGGGGTAAAACAGAACAGAAGAACACTGATTCTTTAGTACTCGGGTTCAAATCCTGCCTTTGACATTTACTATCTCTTTGAGACCCGAGATAAACCACACAATTTCCTGGGGCCTCAATGACCTCATCTGTAAAATGAAAGGGTTGGGTTAGATGGATTCTTTAACACGCTTCCTAGGAGATCTTAGGCAAAAAGCCATTTACCCTCTGCTGGCCCTCCAAATCTGCAAAATAAAGGGGCTGGACTAGATGGCCCCTCAAGAGGGTCCCCTTCAGCTCTAGATTCAAGATCCTATGATCTCTTCCAAGGCCTCTAAAAATCGTCTATAAAATTTTTTACCAATTTTCTGTTTTCCTTCTGATTTTGGTGACATATGTTTTATTTATACAAAAACTTTCTAACATAACGTAATTGAAATTATTCATTTTACTCCTAACTTTCCTCTCTATCTTGTTTATTCATAAACTGCTTGCCTAAGTCTGATATAATATGTTCCATATTCTTCCAATTTCCTTGTAACAGTTCCCTTTATACCTAAGTCAATATATCCATTCTGACCTCATCTTGATAAACGGTATAAAATTGGTCTAAGCCCAGTTTCTGCCATACTGCTTTCCAGTTTTCCCAACAATTTTTACCAAATCATGAATTTTTATTTCAAAATCTTAAGTCTTTAGTCAAATACAGTTATTACATTTATTTGCTGCTGTAAATTGTATGTCCAGTCTGTTCCATTGATCTACCATTCTACTGCTCTAACATTAGGCCTTAATCTGTTGACCATGTGTTACAATAACTGACCAAAAGACTACAAGCAAATTTTAAAATTTATGTTCAACAATATACTACTTCCTGACAAGACCAGAAGATTCTATAAAGTTATTTCACCTAGAAATTCCAAATAAAGTGCACAAAATATTTGTAACATAGGACCACATAAACTCAGAGCAAGTTTTTGTAGCTGACCTATAAACTTCTTAAACTCAAACACTGTATCAAGGAGATTCTGACAGTCCCCTCCCCTACGTAAAATAATAAGCATTTAATAAGTGTCTACTACATGCACTGGGCTAAGGAACTACTCAACAAAATGTCCCTATTAATGTAATGAAAAGTCATCAGAAGTTACATTAAGAAAAGCCCATAGGGGCAGCTAGGTGGAGCAGTGAATACAGCACCAGCCCTGGAGTCAGGAGGACCTGAGTTCAAATCCAACCTCAGACACTCAACACTTAACTAGCCATGTGACCTTGGGCAAGTCACTTAACCCCAATTGTCCCCTCAAAAAAGCAAAAAAAGAAAAGCCCACAGCTCCTCACTTCTAAAGAAAAACAGGGACCTTAATAGTAATCACTATGAAGTCTCTTAATTTGTAAGACAGAATTATTTACACGACCAGACTGCAGATTATTAACATAAAAAAGAAAGTCACTCTCACCTTCCCAAAATAACCTGGGAGACACAAAGGGGAAAAAAAGTTTGGATGGACTTAACTGTCAAATAAAGATATTTTTAGGATCTCAGAATCACAGATCTAAGGCCAGAAAGGACCTTAGGGGAGTCCAAACCTCTCCCCATTATACACATGAGAAATATAAGGCAGACAGGGGTTAAGTGACTTGCCCGGGGTCACACAGCTAGTAAGCGGGATTTGAAAGCAAGTCTCTTGGACCTGTGCCCTATCTTCTACACCACACTGCCTCCCATCAAGTTTAATTTTGAAATGACCATATATTCTTGAGTGAAGAAGTAGAAACTAATGGGGGGGGGGGGGGAGCGGTGAAAAAGAAAAGACATGTTCATATGAGTATGCTATTTTATATTAACTAATATTATTTTATTCAATTATACTTCAGCTCTCAGGCTGTCAATGAGAATTCAATCCGCACAGCCTTAAAAAGAAAGAATAGTAAATACTGAAAAAGAAGTGGTGATGGGGTCCTGATCTTTGGAAAGCTTTCAGAGTGGCATCAAATAAAATGCTAAGCATGAGCCTGGGAATAAAATAAAAAAGCATCTGAAATCAGGTAAGGCAAACAGCTTCTCACTTGGAGAGTTTCTGGATGATGTCACTGCTTTTATTTTTTTTCCACCTCTTTTTGAAAACTTACTGAGTGTTAGCTGGCAATGCTTTAGTATAGCACAAAAAAGATTTAGCCATCTCATGGGAGGAGATAACCTTTGAACATATCTATACATCAGATAAACCCAACCAAGGCTTTGAGGAAAGAACTGAGACTTTCTGATGAACATGTTGGGCACGGCTCTCCAAATGGGTACAATTATATGCAATGGCCTTTAAGGCACCTGTCACAGTTTTAAGAAGCTGGCTGAGATTCCTGGGAAAATCCTAATAAAGGCTACTTTTGTAAGTTATAAAATTAAATTAGGGCAGACTGGGGAAGAAAGAATACTGCTTGCTGAGTCCTACTTGAATCATTTCACAAAACAGGCAATGAAGCAGTTCAGTATCACATTAAATTGAGTCCCAAAATGAGTAGGGGGTTCAGTTAAAAGATGTAAATTTTCCCATAAGTCTTGATTTCTTCCTTCCCAAACAGAAAAATCCAAGGAATACAATGGTTGATATATTCCCATCACTGAAGGGGACAAAAAAAAGACAGGCCCCCTCTTCATCCTGACACTCCCCCAGTCTGAATTTACATCAACATTTTATCTACAGACTTCATCAGGAAATTACTTTTATTGTGTGTGTAAAAATAATGTCAAGGAATCCATTTATCACTGTGTCAGAATATTGTTTTGCTTGCTTTTATCACATAGAAATTGAAAGAGCTGAGAATTCCCAGAAATTGTATTTTAGTATATTTCCTTCTTTGTGCTTCTCGTGATAATGCTGTCAATTTTGTCTGCTGGAGAGGCCTTCAGTTCCTAGGCTAGCTCATCTATTTGTGCTCATTCCGGGCACGTCTCCTGTGTTCACAGGACGAGGAGTAATTTTATGTTGTGCCTATTTCATTTACAGGACTTGGGTGTCAGTTATTGATCTCACTATTATTTGAGCTTTCTTAAGGAAAAGAGACCAGGACAGGAGAGGGAAAGAGATTGTTAATGAGACTCCAAGTCCATTGTTTTAACCTGAAGTTCTGCTTCAGAAAAACCACCACTGTCAGAAATCACAGCAGTTTCCTGACCAGCAACAGGCAGAGAGATACACACATGGGAGAAACATGCTAGGAACAGGGCAGATTAGCTTTTCCCTTCCTTCATCCCAAGCTTTTGTCTGAAAAGGACTACGTTCTCTTCAGGATTGAAGGAAATGAATTATGTGATGACAAAGAAGAGCTAGTTATGCCCCATGTCACAACAGACACAGTTGTTTGGACTCCTGAGTTACAAAGAAGTAGCTGAGGTTAGGGGTCATTTAAACCTGGCTAGATGTTTGCTTAAAATGCTGGAGGCACAGAATGGGTTTGCCCATCAGACAGGCTCTGTATCACGCATATATCTGTACAGTATCCACCATATCATAGACTCCTGGTTAATACTGAGCAAGCTTTCTAAAGCTGGTTTGTGAATTGAAGGGAGTTCATTTTTTTAATATTTTTTATTTATTTTTAGTTTTCAACATTCACTTCCCCAAGATTTTGAGTTCCAAATTTCTTCCCCATCTCTCCCCTGCCCCTGAGGGGGTTCATTTTTATTAACACATGTCGAACTTTAATGCTTTTTGTATTACTGTATTTGGTATGTATCATCAAAGATTGAAAACACATTAAGATTCACCCATTCCTTGGCACGACCAAGGTGGTATCTCATTCTGCCTGTCTACAAAGTAACTGGTTTTGTTACTACTCCCAGTGCCTTATTCTAACATCATTTCTACTTTCACAAAGGTGTCCTTTTTTGTGGGAGAATTACTAAGGGCTTCCTTGATGTAATTATGAAGGCAAAATAACAGGGAAAACTCATTTAAAAAGAATCAAGGATCCACAGCCTTAGAACATTAGATACAGCATTAATTGTGAGGACGCTGTGCCACAACGGATACGGCCCTGAACTGGAGACTCAGGAAGACCTGCGTTTGGCTCTTACTTTTTCATGTGATTCCTAGGAAAGTCACTTAACCACTTAGCCTCAGTTTCCTTCTCTATAAACTGGGAGCAATAATAGCCCTTACCTCCCAGGGTTTTCTTAAGGATCAAATAAGAACTTTAAAGCACTTTACAAACCTGAAAATCTATATCATATCATACCATATTATAGTCATGCTTTCGGCAGTCCAACAAGAATAATCAGAGTAGGAAAAAAAATGCCTACGGAACCATGGTGTACCTGGATCCATAAAACCAAGTCAGAACAGACTTTCCCTGAACAGGAAGCCAACCTCAAGTAGAAGAGGATAATATTTCTAACATGATAAGGTCATTAATGAATAGAAGAAAGCACTTTAGCAGAAGGAAACAGTTAAAGTTTCACAGAAGTGAAAAGCCAGTGCTTCGTTGGCTTCTAAAGGCTTTAGAAAGCTTCTTGTGGAAAGGGGCCCAGCCTCAACAGAGGGCAGATAGCTGGGAGGTGATATGCTAAGCAAGATATGGTCAAAGCCAGAAGCTTTAAGAGGTGAACACCACCAGCTCAGCTCAGCAAGCACTGGGGGAAAAAAGATAGAAAAACTTAAAAGTATACTAAAAAGAAGAAGACACTTATTCAGATTAATCTGGCAAACTCTTACTTAGTCCCTGCTGCATGCATGCATGGCATTGGAGAAAAGGAAGGTTAATGAGAAAGGAATTCAAGAAAGGCCTCCTATAAATTGTAGCCCTGAACTAAGGAACTAGGAGATGTTAAAAAGCACTAATGAGATATATGGCATGATTGTGTCATTCCTGAAGATTAGATCGAAAAGGAATTCTTCTAGAAATTTCCATTGGGAGAAGAATTTGTCTCCACTTGGGTTTTCTCACTTCCACAGCTCTACAGGAGGGGTATGCTGGTAAATGTTTAACAATCAGCTCTTCCACCAAAAAAAGAACACCTACAGTAAGTTTCATCAGCATTATCAATTAACATTTTATCCATCATTTTCTTAAGTATCTAGACAATCAACAAAACAATACTGCAAGCCTCTCTGCAGATTCCCAAGGTATAAACTATCCCACTGAAAATTTAACAATATGATAGACAAAGTATTGGCCAGCTTCAGAATGGCCCTACTCCAGCGGGTGTTTCAGGTCTTTATTTTATCTAGCCACAATCCTTCTGAATCCTGACTTTCTCATCCAACACTTTAGCTACCCCTCTCATCTTTGTGTTCTGTGAAAATTTTATAATCCTATATCTTTATCTATGTCACTGACAAATGTGTTCAGCAGGATCTATCCAAGACAAAGCCCTAAGAGTCTTATCATTAGACTGCCCTGTGAGTTGACATTGATCCATTTCATCAACGCTCATTTAGAAACCTCATTTCCTGGACTATACACCCTTCACATAGTCTCTTCATCTTGTCCATAAGGATTTCATGAAAGAATCTTGTCAAATGTCTTGCTGAAATCCACATTCAAACTTCTCAGAGCATTTCCCTAATCCAGCGGGCTAAAGACCTCATCAAAAAATGAATGAAGTTAGCATATTGCTGGTGAACAAACCCAGGCTGGAGCCTAGTGCTCCCTAAGTGTCTATGAGTCATCCACTTTTAACGAGCTGTTGCAATATTTTTCTGGGGATTCATGTCAAGATTACCATCTATAATTTTCACAGTGGAACTGGAAATGACCTTGAGGGTCAGTAGTTCAATTAGTAGCAGTACAACTTCTTCACTGTACAAAAGAGGAAACTGAGTCTAGGGAGGTGACAAAGCCAGGATTTAAATCAAGGTCCTCTGACTTCAAATCCATTTATCACTCTGCCATGTAGAACCCACTTTCTTAAAAATCAGGATAATATATGCCTGTTTCCAGCCTTCTGGACCCTCCTTCATTCTCCACAATTACACAGAGAATACTGGCACCAATTCAGGGGGTCACCTACAAGTTCATTCAGTATTCTGAGAGATAATTTGTCTAAACCGACAAACTTATACTCACAAAGAGTCAAGTGCTCTATTACTGTCTCATCACCTAGCCTGGGCTTAAATTTCCCATCTAAATAATCTTCCCCTAGAGAGTAAAGACAGAACCAAAACAGAAATCATGTAACTGTCTGCTTTTTCTATGGTGTCTATCATTATATCAACCCACTCAACAGTGGACCCAGCTGTCCCGAAATTCTATTTGCTCTGAATATACCCTTTAAAGATAGGTCCTTTCTGTTATCCCTAGCTTTTTCCTGGAACCTCAGTTCATTCTAGACTTTAGCATTCCTGAAACTATTCCCTCAGTTCCATACCATTTATCATTAATATAAAAAATGTTAGGATTCAATTGAAGACTTTTCCTCTTAGATTGTATGGTAGCTTGGGGTGGGGAAGGGGGGACGGCAAGCAGAGGGTAAGGAAAACAAGGAAAAGAGGATTCAATACAAATTTTGCAACTTATAAATTTCTTATAAATTATTAATCAAGCTTTTCATGTTAGATGTTCTCAGATTTGGGAGTGAAGACAATTTTAAATGTCAGCTCACAAAACTCTAAAGGCATACTTTTAAAAACATCCAAAATGTGCAACATATGGGTTTGAAAAAGACTGCTCAATTCACGTTATATAAAACTGGAATTACCTTCCTCCCATTCTGGGGGAAAAAAAACCAAACCCACAACGATTTTGTAACTCAAATAGTAAAATGAACCTGGCTCAATCAACTCACCTGAATCATATTCATTGTTACCATTGGCTGGACTGTTACATTTCTCCAATGACAAATGTGAAGTCTCTTGCATGTTGGAAACCAAAGACACACTGCTCTCCATTCAAGGAAAACTATCTTCTGCTCCCTATTTCATCCTGTAGAAAGAGCTTCCTTTTAAAAGAAAAAAAAAGCAGCACTCAGGACAATAGAGTTACATATTAGGACATATTTATCAAGTCAAGTCTACTTATTCCCTATTTCTCCAGAAGAGAAAATCTTGTTTTTTCTGACTATTAAAATTTAAAGTACTCTGATTAATGAAGACTCCACAGGCATCAGGAATTCTGGGGTCACTTCATTAAACCAGAACAGAACTCCTAATTTCATCCAGCTCTTAAGACAGATTGCCGCCATCTTACCGAGAGGTGATTCGCTCTGCTCATGCTATGGTCAGTGTAGTAGACAGAAGGCTGGGCTTGGACTCAAGAAGATCAGAGTTTCAGTCTTGCCTAGGCTTCTTATTAGAAGCATGATCCCAGACAAGTCACTTTATAAAACATAAATAATGTTTTATATTATTACATTATAGTTATATTTATTTTTATAATATTTTATATTATTTTATTTTTATTTATTATATTCTTATTATATAATAATAAATTATATTTATTATATTATTTTATAATATTTTATATTATTATATTATATTTATTATATTTATTTTTATAATATTTTATTTTATTTTATTTTTATTTATTATATTCTTGTTATAAATAAATTATATTTATTATATTATTTTATAATATTTTATATTATTATATTATATTTATTATTATATTTATTTTATATTATATTATAACCTACCTCTACAGGTTGTTGTCAGGACTAAATGAGATAATACACATTAAGAACTTTGCAAACCTTAAAGCAATACAGAAATGTAATGTTGTAATGGAGAGGTGGACCAATGAGGGCTTGGGTCTGCCCTATATGGTTGGTACTAAGTGCATGAGAAATATTCTCGGGTTAGGTTCAATATTACATGTGCCTGGAGGGGTTGTAATGTTAATAGAATAGGAAGATCTTCCCTGTCCATTAACAGGCCTGAGTGACTGCATGTGTCCCTTTTTCCCTTGGAACAGGAGCTATGTTCCCAGGCCTAAAGGTACACAGGTATTTCAATCACAGATGTCTTGGTGCTTTCACAGTTGTGATACATCCTGAGTCAAACAGAGCCCATTGGAGGAGGAACTTGCCTAAGGAGGAGCTTTCTTAAGGGGAGGCTTGCTTACAGGAAGGCTTACTGTAGGAAGGCTTTCACACCTTTTGATACTGATAGGCACTGAGTCACTGTGGGTTGTGACAACTTCTGGCTCTGAACCTATTAGTTGAAACCTATATATACTGGGAGGTTGGTATTTTACTTTGGGGGCTAGCTCATGAGCAGGACCTTTTGATTCTGTGGACAGGACTCTGAGTACTCAGAGGTTTGTGCTTTCCTGGTCCAGTGGTGTATGTAGGTGATTGTATTACTCTGTTAAGAGAGTAGGAGCCCTGTCTGTTGACTCTCTCTGCTAATTTCTCTGCTTGTATTTTCTACTTATCTGTAATTAATGCAAGATTGTTGACCCCTTTAAAAGTTGTCTTTCCTTTAGCAAAGCAGATAAAAGAACCTGTGCTAGCAGGCCATCCTGGGTGTGCTAGGATGCTTGCTGTTACAGGGGACAAGTACTGCCTGGTGACAAGGCATTTTCTGGCTGACTGAAGGGTCAGAAGGAATGATAACTCACGTGGTACTAGGCCAGAACTGAGCCCAGATACAAAAAGACCCATAAGCCCCTCCTTCAACCCTTTTAAAGTTGTCTGCATCATGTCTCTCCAATTAGACTGTGACAGCAGAGGCCATCTTTTGCCTCTCTTGGTACCCCCAGCACTTAGCACATTGAATTTAATAAACATTCACTATCTCACTATCTCCCTCCCCCGCTGCTTGGTCTATGATGCCTCTTAATTCTTTTGTGCTTACTCTTTCCTGTGAATGACAAGCACCTAGGTGATCCATGAAGTAGAAAGAGCTATCAGAGAAATCCCACTGATAACTAGAGTTAAAAGCAGCAGAAGCAACCAAATCCATTAAGGGACCCATCATATTCGAAGACCAACTTTGCTCTGCTCAGCCCAGCAGTGGCCTGGCCCATCTGTCAAAACCCCAGGTCCTCCAAGAAGGCAGCCTGGCTGAGCCAGAGAACAACCAGGTCATCAGCTCCTCAAAGGGAGAAAAGGCCTTCCAAAGCCAGGAGCTGAGAGGCACTCCTCAGTCCCACATGTTCTCCACCCAAGTGTGTACTTCAAGGTTGACCAGGGACTCTCAAGGGAGCATGTGCTTCTCCATTTACTGGATTTTTCATAACTACAATCCTTGCTATACCATCTCAGTAAATATCCACAAACACCTTACAAAAGCTGTCAAATGGCTGATCAATACTGGGGGGCATACCCGATGGGGACTCCTGAGCAACAGAAGCCTCTAATCCCTCAGGGTTATTCCTAGAACCTAGAAGATAACAGTAAGTAATTCTCTCCCCTCAGGGAACCTAACCTGCCAGTAAAAGAGGGCTGGGGGTAAGGGAGGAGGAACTGGAAGACACAGGGAGAAGATACATTCTTATAATAATTATTATTATTAAATGAGCCAGAATTTAAAAGAATCACCTAGTTGATTTCACAGATGGCCAGAGTTTCTACACCAGTTCCATAACGGTAGGCAAGTCACCCAAGAGCACCGTTTTTTTCCGCCTTTAACAGTTATGCAGCACTTTATGGTTTGAAAAAGCCTTATAAATACTTTTCATCATCTGATCTTCTCAATGAGCCTGTGAAGCAGTAAATGCTACAGGTATCAGTATCTCTTGTTTTAAAGATGAAGCGGCTCTGAGCAGGCAGGTGACTTGCTCTTGACAGCACTGCTGAGACAGCGTTTATCCACTGAAGGCATTTTCCCCATATCACACTAATTTTTTCTCTAACTGACTACAACAAAGGCTCACTAGTGAATGATTAGGAAATTCCTGGAAAAGAACTGGATACATAACATTTCTTTAAACAGAGAGAAAGAAGGAGACAAAGTCAAAGACAGACTAATCTGGACAGAAGCTGATACTTTCATTGTAATATCAATGTTGTTTCATTATGATACTCCCTGAGCTTCCCATTGCTGCAAAAGATACGAAACTGCAAAAATCAATGAAATGGGAGCCAAATACATGGAACAGAAGAAAGATTGGAAAAATAAAATTTCCTAAGGGCTTATATAAGCCATCATTAAACATTAGCTTATTATGATAAGAAACTGAATGTACTACATATGTAGCATTACGCTGTATACTCTGTTCAATCATTTGGGTCATATCTGATGACTTAGGACCCCATTTTGGGGTGTTTTCTGGGCAAGGATGCTGGAGAGGTTTGCCATTTCTTTCTCCAGTTCATTTTACAGATGAAGAAACTGAGGCAGACAGGGTTAAGTGACTTGCCCAGGGTCACACAGCTAGTAATTATCTACGATGGATTTGAACTCAAGAAGAGGCTTTCTGAGCCCAGGGACCAGGGCTCTCTATAGGCTGCACCATCTACCTGCCCCCAAAAAAGTACCTCACAATCAGGGTGGTTTTTGTTATTGCTGAGTCATTTCAGTCATGTCCAACTCCTTGTGACTCCATTTTGGGGGGGTTTTCTTCACAGAGATACTAGAATGGTTTTCTGTTTCTTCCTCCAACTCGTTTTACAGAGGAGGAACTGAGGCAAAGAGAGGTAAGTGACTCGCCCAGGTTCACGCAGCTGGTGAATGTCTTTGGCCACATTTGAAGTTCAGCTATCGCCCTCATCCACTGCTCTACTGAGCAATTTAAATGTTTAACTCTTGTTTCTCACAAAGCCTTCGGTCTAACCCCAACAATCGACAATTGGCAATATCACAGGAATCATCTGCCCCAAAAGTACAAGCTCACTTTCTTCACAATCCCAGAGATGGTTTAAAAAGAAAGCTGAGTCTGTTATTATTAATGAATCATTCGATGAGCTCCATTCTTAACCCTGGGCAAGTCACTAAACCCTGTTTGCCTCAGTTTCCCCATCTGTAAAGTGAGCTGGAAAAGGAAGTGGCGAACCACTCTAGTATCTTTGCCAAGAAAACCCAAATGTGGTCATGAAGACTCAGACATGACTAACAGGACTGCAACAACAACATTCCTGAACAATTAGTTCCTAAATATCATCAATTAAAAGGAAGCTGCCTCATGGACAGATGGGTTTAACAGAGAGTTTAGCAGAGGACATTCACATACACAGTACTGGGAACAGAAAATATTTACTCTGGGAATCTAATTCTTTAAATCACTCATACGCTGATGGAGCAAAATTGCTTTCTCCCCGTTGTATTCCCTTACCATTTACATATACATGTGGATGTTTGGTTAATCATACCTTTCACAAAAAAAATCCCTTTGGGGAGCAAGTTTCAAATTAAAACATTAACTAAAGTAAAACATCAGCTAAAGCATTTTAATATAACATATATACATACATTTAAAGGTCTAAGCTAGCATCCTATTGGGGAAGACCTATTTTAAAAACTGCAGACTGATCAGCACGCTGGCATCTTTAGGCCAGGCAGGAGGGCACAGCCTGGATTAAGGGCCCTCCTTCAGAATCCCCAGAGTTGGAAGAGGCCTCAGAGGTCACAGCCTGTGCCTTGCGATGAATCCTCTGTACAGTATGCCTGATAAAAGGTCATTCGGCCTCCATCTGAAGACCTCAATTGCCTTTCCCCAAAGCAGTACACTTTTGGATAGCTCGAATTCCCTTACTAACATCATGATTAAATCTGCCTCTCTGGAAATTCCACCCTCTGCTCCTAAGACTATCCTCCTAGGCCAAGCAGAGCATGTCAAAAGAAGAGTCTTCACATTAACTGAAGACCAAGTCTATTCTTCTGCCAGCTAAAAATCACGAGTTCCTTCAACCTTCTATTCTCTGTATCTCTTGATCAACCTCTAGGACATATGACTGGCTCTCCTTCACTGGCCATGACGTGAGACAGGTTGAGGCATATGAGAGATCTTGCAAGTACACCCTAGGATCACAGAGAATGATGATGATTGACAGGATCACCTCTGCCCCTGACACACTTTACCACTGCCAAGGAGAGCAGGGGTTGTTTGCCAGAACAGCTTTCCCATAGCCAAAATATAGAGTAGGAATAAAATTGCCATGATTCGACTAATAATGTAGTGGGTGGAGGGGTTTGGAGGCTTCCTCATTCCACAACAGTGCAGAGGTTTCATCAACTCTGCCTTGAGTCACTCCCAAAATACTAGAACATCAAGTGCCCAGATACAACACGGCATGCCACTAACACCAAGACTCTAACTTCCTATATTTTTCTATTTTTTCCTTAATTTTCCTTGAGTTTTCCTATTCTAGTATTTCCTATTTTCCTTACATTTAAGGATCAATGGTGCTGTCCTCTATAGTATATACTATATGTCATCAGTAATGTCCTTGGGATAACAGGGTATGTTGGAAAAAGCACCAAGGTCACTGGGTACAAGTCACTCACTGAGACTGTGACCAATCAAGAGACATTTTAATGAGTGCCTACCTCCTGAGAAACAAGATAGTGTGTGTGTGTGTGTGTGTGTGTGTGTGTATGTGTGTGTGTGTGTGTGTGTGTGTGTGCTAGGTAGGCACTGCTGGAGATACAGATCAATATAAGAGGCAGTCCTGAACCTTTACAAGCAACAAAGCCATTAACCAAAACCATACTGGTGAACTACACCATGACCTACACCTCACAGAGGGAAAAGGGAAGCCATGTTCAGGGTAAAAAGGAGACCAGTGGCTCACTACTGCCCTAAAATTCTACTAAGCTGCCTGGCATCTCGGGGATTTGCCGAGCTTGCTCTCTATATGAGTGGCATGACCTTACTAATGTCTTCTCCAGGAAAACAACTCTTAGTAATATGGATGGTGGATAGGAAGGGAGCAGGGAATTCTTTAAGAGATGCTGCCATGAGAATGTGGGAAGCAGGAAGACAGAACTACATAGCACATCACTGAAGAAAAGTGAAAATTGTATTGATGTGATGCCTCACAGCTTCCCAAGAACTTTCTCAACAACCACCCTGTGAAGCAGACAGTGCACATCATTATCTCTATTTTACCTTCAAGGAAACTGAGGCTGAATCACCCAAAAAGTAAGGTTGGGACTTGAGCCCAAGTATGTATGATTTCAAATGCAGTTTCCTTAAACACTGGACAGTTTTCCTTTACCATTCACTTGTATTCAGGAAATATTTATCAAGTCCACCATTGGCACCAATATAAGAGAATTAGTGACTTCATCTGGCCTTTCCATCCAACTTAATTTGCAACTTCTCTTCCCCTTGTCTCTGTCCCTTCAAGGGTATCTCTCTCACCTACATTCTTTTAGTCTATAAATGTTTATTATGTTCATCAAAACATATAAAATTTTTTTGGAGGGGGGAAGGCAGGGCAGTTGGGGTTCAGTGACTTGCCCAAGGTCAAACAGCTAGTAAGTGTTAAATGTCTGAGACCAGATTTGAACTCAGGCCCTCCTGAATCCAGGGCTGGTGCTCTATTCACTGCGCCACCTAGCCACCCCCTATATTCATTTATTCTATAAATGTTTATTATACTATGCTCATCAAAACATAAAATTTTTTAGGAGGTAGAAGTCCACACGTAGCACAATATGCCCTGTCCCATTCCCCCCAAAGAGATAGTCCTAAAACTAATTCTTCTTGGGAGGGACTACAAAAGAGCATACGTTAAACTTTCCAAACAGATAACCCCTTTACAACTTCCTAAGGGATTTGCCTATGTTGTACGAGCAATAGCTACATCATTCCCCCCACCCCAGGCAAGGTTAGTTTTTTCCTTAAAAAAGATATTGGGGGTGGTAGCTAGATGGTATAGTGGATAGGGCACCAGTCCTGGAGTCAGGAGGACATGAGTTCACATTCAGCCTCAGATACTTACTAGCTACGTGACCCTGGGCAAGTCATTTAACCCCAATTAAAAAAAAAAAGGTAATGGAAACTTTCCTCCAAATTTAAATGGGCCACTGGGCAAAGGTTCAAACTGACAAAGCTTCCTGGTGACTCAGGTACAAAAAGACAGCCCACAAGTTACTAACTAGGACGCTTCTTCCTCAGTCTTGACAAACACATCTTTGACTGTGGATTCATAGAGGCACAGCTGAGTCAATCCTATCATAGGGATTATCAATTAGCACTAGAAGAGTCCTTAGAAGTTCAGCAAATTTAACCCCCTCCCTTACAGATGAGACAATCGAGGAACAAAGAGGTCAAGTGACTTTCCTAGGAACACTCAGCTAGTGTCTGAGGTAGGATTTGAAATCAGGTCCTCTTTATTCCAAGTCAACAGTCTATCCACTGTGCCATTGAGCTGTTCTTTGCTGAATACACTTTCCATTCTATAGCTAAATAAACTTCCTTTTGTTTGTTTGTTGTCAGATGGAGTAATTTCAACCCAATCCCAGCCTCTGTGGATGCCCGTTGCTGTGTCCTTAACTAATTCCTTCCATCACTACTCCTTGTTTCCTTCCTGTGCTTCCCACTCACTTCCATGGGGTTCTGGTTCAGTGCAAGACCCCATTATGACCCTTTTTCAGACTCTCTTCTCTGTACAACCTCAACTGGTCCAAAGATGCTCTTGCTGGAAGGAGTCCAATTCTTCTCCAAGAGGGTCAGGCAGGTTTATGCTTGTCTGGTGGCCTCAGGACACCTCCTCCTGCTCAAAGAACCTTGTCCCATTACAGCTGGGTCAGGGGAAAATCAATGGCACGTTTTTCCCTTTTTGATTCCTCTGACAATTTTGTTTTCCATGGCTCACTCAGCCTGTAGAACGCGTTCCCGGGTCTACAGTTGATAAGGACAAGGAAGGTAAAAAAGTTCACCTCTGACCACTAGTCCTTAAATGGCTCTGCTGCTGGACCTTTAGAGTTTAACTGTAGGACTAGGGGAATAGGACTGAATTGGAAAGATGCATTTTTTAGCCAAGAAGATCAGGTTCAAAAGGTTATCCTGTATCTTAGGGAAAGGCAAAGACTTTGATTAAAAGTCCTTAGCTAAGTTTGCATTTTTAAGTGGTTTGCTTGTTAATTTTTAAGTTAAGTCTCTTTTGTTAGAGAATTAAAAATAAAATTAATACAAGAAATAAAAATAAAACCCCTTATGACTGAGTATTCAATAAACATTTGCCTTTAAAATTCCCTGGCTGCACATCCTAATGAAATGTGCAGTATACAGCTCTATCTCTATCATTATTCGCTCAAAAATTTCATAATCTTCAATATTTTTCGCTGCTAGTGAAAATTTGCCTTCCCTCCATCACCCCCAACCCCCAGGTAGTGGGGTACAGTGGAAAGAGTCAAAGGACCTGAGTTTATACTTCCTAATTCTGCTAGTTACTCCCTGTAGCATGGTGAGAAAGTCTCTGAGACTCAGCTTCCCCATGTGTAAAAAAATGAAGACGGCTGACGGTTGTCTGCTTCCAAGATCCTTTCTACACTGGAAGCTTTTACCGTCCTGCCATCACTTTCAATATCCTCAGGGAATATAAACCAATTTTAATATTAACCTAAGCAAAACAAAATTGGAAAAGTAAATCTGCTGAGGAATAGAGGGATGGGGGCAGGGTGAGAAACAGGGAGGAATCAAGTAAGTATTAAAAACACAACATTGGGGGATTATCAACCGTTTTGCATTATGCATTCTGGTTTTAACATGGATAATCAAGAATGAATAATTAAGGGTTTGAAACATACTTGTTTATCAGTCATAAATTCTAGGATCTCTTGTAAGTTATTCATGTATCAGTGACAAGAGGAGAAAAGCTTAGGAAAAAATACACTCCCAACCTGATATGGACAACAAGGTGATTCATATGAAGTCTTAGTGAATAAAGGAATTTTATAGCCATACTTTTTTAAAGTTCTCTCAAAAATAATCATCAGAGGGGTAGCTTAGGTGGCACAGTGAATAGAGCACCGGCCCTGGAGCCAGGAAGATCCGAGTTCAAATTTGACCTCCACTTATTAGCTTTGTGACCTTGGGTAAAGTCACTTAACCCCGATGGCTTTGCCTTCCCCTCTCAAAAAAAAAGTCATCATCAGAGTTGCCGAGAATACTTTTTTCCAACTCTCCACTGAAAGAAAAATAAAATTATTTACCACCACCCAAAAAAAAAGGAAAAAACTTAAGTAAAAAATTTGCATTGAAAAAAACAATGCCAAGAACAGGAAACTTTCCATAAATTCAACTAATAATAAATCAGCTAAATGTAAGTAGGCAACATGACACTTTTTTTTAAAGAGCTGAAGTTTTTATTATTCCTTAATGGTTACAATATTTATACAATTGATTCTAATCACATAGAACAGAAAGGTTAATCTGGGATATTTTCTGTTTTGCTTTGTTTGTCTGAGGCATTAATTTAAGTTTAGCAAATCATCCATTTCCAACAGAACTCATGGGTACTAATACAAATCCCACAGAAAACTACAGCTTACTTAGCACTTAATTTTAAAACTTATTTAAAAAAATTTTTTGTTGGGTATTTTTCCTATTGGACCAGACCTGTGACTTCACTTTAGGAACTGCAAAGTAAGGGACTCCCTCTACTATAAGAGATCTAGTACTTGCTCTGTGGTACCAATAAGTTAAAAGTGATTTGCCTGAGATCACACAGCTACCATTTGTCACAACTAGAACTCAAATGCAGGTCTTCCTGACTCCAAGGTGGGCTCTCTAGACACCAAGTCACATTGCCTCTTGGAAATTAACTGACAGGAAATAAATGGTGGCCAAGCAACCTAGGAGTCATTTCAGAATCATCTGTCTATGTGCAATTAGAATGGATCAACTGAATAGACCAAATTAATACCAGATTTGAAGAATACAGATGGAGAAATTCTGTAACTGTTTACACAATTTAACAAAAAAAAAAAAACACCAAAAAACAGATACAAGTAAAAACATTGACTCAAATCGCCTCCACTTCTTTGGAAAGTTTCACTGATCCCAAAAAGTCACCATGAGGAAGAGACCATAATAAGTCAGAAACTACCAGAGACAACGAGAACTTAATCACCCTACCAAAGGTGGCAATCATGAGAATACCCATTCAGAACACAAGCACATTTGCAAAGTATTGAAGATAATGAAAAATACAAGCTTTGTGGCTATGGGGGGGAAAAAAAAGCAAGACAAAACATTAGAGAAGAAGATAACATTGGTGAGAGCCTGGTGTGAAACTCAGCCAAAAAAGAGCATCCCAAGAGCTTTGTGGATGAAACTAGAAGCACGATCGGAAAAAAGGCCATATGGAACAAATCTTCTGGCACTTCTATGGTGAACTAAACTAATAGGCAAAATGAAATTAGAACAACCACATTTGGACTCCAACTCCGCAATATTCTTAACATACTGTATGAAAAAGTGACAATGGTATTATAGGGGAAATCAGGAAAACTTCTGGACCACATGGAAAAAACTTGTGCTAGAGGTGACATAATTTTAAAGGGACTGAAAAAAACTGACCTGGATTTTAACCCTGGCTGTGGTCATAATAACTGCGTGACTTTCAGAAAGTCACTTAACCTCTCTAGCTTTGTTTTTTTTTTATTAAAGAAAGGACAAGATGGCCTTTAACATTTCTTCCATCCCTAAACCTATGAGCCATCTACCCATCTCTGTAACTTCTCATCCCTATAAAATCTTTAGGGGAATAGTGATCCTTGATGAATGTACATGAGGGAACAGGGCAGAATGTCACAGGCTTGTTTCTATAATAAACTGTATCTTTACTGGTGGGATCACTGAGAGGCAGGCATAATGTAAAATCCTGGTTTGTCAAATCCTGGTTTGTCAACTTCTAATTTTGAAAAAGCATTTCACTCAGTCGAGCCTAAGACAAGCACAAACCCTCTCTTAAGAAATGGTATCTTCAAAACCAATGGAGAAAAAAAATGACACAATCAATCACATGACAGATAAAACCAGATTTTAACTGTGGTGACCTACTACTGTATGTCAACAACATATAAGGCATAAAACATTGGGTCATATGCTCCTCAAAGTTGTTCTTCAGAGTCACAAAACATTCCCTGAACAAAGTGCAAGTAGAATGGTACGGTTCTCTAGCTACTTCTGGTGTCAGCTAATACCATATACTGGTTGCACTGTTTCTTGGAATATTATCATGATTAAGCATGACCCTCGAGAAGAGTTGAGAAAATGTACGTCCGTCTCATCTTTAGAGATTAGGAATGCTCATACGGTTGAACACAGATGGTGTGTTAATTTCACTGAGCTGCCTTTTTTTCCCCTCTTTTTAAATCTATGATGCAAGGGATGGCTCCCTAGGAAGGGGAGAGGGAAGGAAATATTCAAAAGTATAGGCATTGTAAAAAAAAATTAAAAGTAAAATTTAAACAACTACAGGGGTATTGGTGCAACTGTCAAAAAGTCATCAACAAACAGATTTATGCAGAGAAAACATTACCATCTATAGGAAGCCCCTCTTCCATTTGTATTCTGTGTCTTCTATGATAGTGACAAAAAACTTTTTATTAAGCATATACTTACTCAGCCCATGCCTTATTCCATAACCATTTCTAAAATATCCCTAGTTACATCTTTAAAGGAATCTTCTAAGATTTTTATATATGAAGAACAGAGAAGATTATCTCACATAAAAAGGATGATCAGGGAAAATGGGCAAGGTGGTGGGCAAGACTTTAACTTTATTCTCATCAGAATTGGCTCAAAGAGGAAATAACATACACACTAAGCTGGGTACAGAATTCTATCTTTCCCAACAGGGAAATAGGAGAAGGAGATAAGAAAAAAGGGTGGGGGTGGGGAAAAGGGGAGGTGGTAGAAGGAAAGACAAATTAAGGGAAGCAGTGGTTAAAAGCAAAACAGACTTGAGGAGGGATAGGGCAAAAAAAATGAGAGAAGGAAAAGGAGAAATGGGGAAAAAGAGGATGCAGAGAGATACAGTTAGTAATCATAACTGTAAATGTAAATGGGATGAACTCACCCATAAAATAGAAGCAGACAGAGTGGATTAGAAACTAGAATTCTACAATATTTTAATGAGAAAAAAAAATAAGCTTGAAACAGAGAGACACAGAGTAAAAATAAGGGGCTGGAGCAGAATGTATTATGCTTCAGCTGAGAAGGGAGAAAGAGAAGAAGGGATAGCAATCACGATCTCAGACAAAACAAAGCAAAAATAGACCTAATTAAAAGAGATAAGCAGGAAAACTGCATTTTGTTAAAAAGGTACCATAGAGAATGAACTAATAAAAATACCAAACATATATGAACCAAATGGCATGGCGTCCAGATTCTTAAAGGAAAAATTAAATGAGTTACAGAAGGAAATAGACAGTAAAACTCTACTAGTGGGGGACCTCAAATTTCCCCTAGCAAAACTAGATAAATCTAACAATAAAGTAAATAAGAAAGAAACTAAAGACATGAATAGAAATTTTTTTAAATTTATTTTATTAAATTTTTTTTGAGTTAAGTATTTTTCCCCGTCTTTCCCCCGCCCACCACCCCAAAACAGCCATCCCAGTGTTTCCCCCCTCCCTCAGTCTATTCTCTCCTATGTCACTTTTTGATGAATAGAAATTTTAAAAAGTTATGTATGACAGACCTCTGGAGAAGACTGAATAGAAACAGACAAGAATAAACTTTTTTCTTCTCTCAGCTATACATGGCACCTTCACAAAATCTGACCAGGAATTAAGGCATAAAAACCTCATAAACAAATGCAAAAAAGCAGAAATGTTAAATGCATCCTTTTCATACCATAATGCAATAAAAATTACATTGAATAAAGGGCCATAGAAACATAGATTAAAAATTAATTGAAAACTAAATAATCCTAAAGAATGAGCGAGTCAAAGAAGAAACCACAGAAATAACAATTTCATTAAAGAGAATTACAGTGGGACAAAATACCAAAATTAATGGGATACAGTCAAAGCAGTACTTGGGAGAAAATTTTTATCTCTAAATGTGTACATCAATAAAAGAAAAGGCAAATCAATTTAAAAAATTAAAATTAAATTAAATTAAAAAGAAATTTAAAATCCCCAGTGAAAACTTGAAAATCAAAGGAGAGATTAATATAACTAAAGTTAAGAAAAACCATTAAACTAATAAAACTAGAATGTGGTTTTTTGAAAAAAGAGAAAATCAATAAAATAGATAAACCAGGAGTTAATTTAATTTTTAAAAATGAAAAAAAAATCAAACTATCAGTATCAAAAGTAAAAAGATAAATGTACCACCAATGAAAGAGAAATTAAAGAAAAATTATGAGCTATTTTGCCCAATTATATGCCAATAAATCTGACAGTCCAAGTGAAATGAATGAATAGATACAAAAATAAAAATTTCCAAATTAAGAGGAAATAGAATACTCAAATAACCCTATTTTGGAAAAAGAAATTGAACAAGCCATCAATGAGCTCTCTAAAGAAAAATCTCCAGGACCAGATGGAATCACAAGTAAATGCTAGCAAACATGTAAAGAACAATCAATTCCAATACTACATAAAGTATCTGGGGAAATAAGCAAAAAAGGAATACTTCCAAATTCTTTTTATGACACAAATTGTCACGGATGCCTAAACTAAGAAGAGCAAAAACAGAGAAAAAAAACAATAGACCAATTCCCTAATGAAAACTGATGCAAAAATTTTGAATAAAATACTAGTAAAGAGATTACAGCAATATATCACAAAGATCATACACAAGGATCAGGTAGGATTTATGCCATAGGAATGAGGGGCTGGTTCAATATTAGAAAAATTATCAGCATAACAGACCATATCAATAATAAAACGAACAAAAATCTTATGATTATCTCAACAGATGCAGAGAAAGCTTTCTACAAAATACAACCACTCAATTCCTATTAAAAATCCTAGAAAACCACAGAGAAATCAACTAAAAAACTAGTTGAAACAATTAATAACTTTAGCAAAGTCACAGGATATAAAATAAATCCACATAAATCATCAGGATTTCTACATATTACTAATGAAGTCCAGCAGCAAGAGACAGAAAGAGAAAATCCATCTAAAATCACTGCGGGCAATACAAAATACTTTGAAGTCTACATGCTAGCCAAATGCAGGAACTATATGAACACAATTACCAAACACTTTTCATACCAATAAAAACAGATAACTGGAGAAATATTAATTGTTCATGGATAGGCCAATTCTACCCAAATTTATTTACTTATTCAGTAAATTTATTTATTCAGTCACATCAATAAAACTATCAAAAATTATTTCAGAGCTAGAAAAAAAAATAACAAAATTCATCTGAAAAAAACAAAAGGCCAAGAATATCAAGAGAATCGATGAAAAAAAAAATGTGAAGGAAGGTGGCCCAGCACTACCGGATCTCAAACTGTATTACAAAGCATTAATGATCAGAACGATCTGATGCTAGATAAAAAATTGAGTGATGGATCAGTGGAATAGATTAGGTACACACTGCACAATAATAAATAGCGTTTGTGGTTTGGCAGAAACTACGTTGAGACCAACACTGTACACCACATACCAAGATAAAAGTCAGAATGCATATTCGATTTAGACATAAAAGCTTATACCATAAAGCAAATTAGGGAAGCAAGGAAAATTTTACCAGTTAGATCTCTGGATAAAGGAAGAATCTGTAACCAAAAAGAAATAGAGGATCACAGGACAGAAAATTGATAATTTTAATAACATTAAATTTAAAAGCTTTTGAATAAACAAAACCAATGTAGTCAAGATCAGAAGGAAAGTGGGGGGGCCACAGAGAGGGGGGAATTACAGCAGTTTTTTTCCCTTTTTTTTTGAGGGGGGAAGGCAAGGCAATTGGGGTTAAGTGACTTGCCCAAGGTCACAGAATTAGGTAAGTGTCAAGCGTCTCAGGCTGGATTTGAACTCAGGTCCTCCTGACTCCAGGGCCAGTGTTCTATTCATTTCTCTAAATATTTCTCAAATACATAGAGAACTGAGTCAAATTTATAAGAATACAAGTCATTTTCCCAATTGATAAATGGTGAAAAGACATGAACAGGCAGTTTTCAGAAGAAGAAATCAAAGGTATCAATAGTCATATGAAAAAAATGTTCTAAATCACTACTGATTAGAGAAAAGCAAATTAAAACTCATGTACCACCTCACAGCCATCAGGTCGACTAATATGACAATAGAAAAATGACAAATGTTGGAGGAGATGTGGAAAAACTGGGCTATTAATGCACTGCTGTAGAGCTGTGAACTGATCCAAGTATTCTGGAGAACAATCTGGAACTATGCCGAAAAGGGCTATACAACTGTGCATATTCTTTGACCCAGCTATAGCTCTACTATGTCTGAATCCCAAAGGCATCAAAGAAAAAGGAAAAAGACCTATACGTACAAAAATATTTATAATAGTTTTTTTGTGTTATTAAACAATTGGAAATTGAGGACATGCCCATTAACTGAGAAATGGTTAAAAAGGTTATTATATATGATTGTAATGGAATACTGTAGTGCTATAAGAAATAAGTAGGACAGTTTAAGAAAAAACGTGGGAAGACTTACATGAACTGATGCAAAGTGATGTGAACAGAATGAGGATAACATTGCACACAGCAATAGCAATATTATATTATGATCATCTGTGAACGACTTAGTTATTCTCAGCAATCGATAATCCAAGACGATTCTGAAGGACTCATGATGGAAAACACCATCCATCTCCAGAAAGATCTGATGGAGTCTCAAATGCTATCAAAGCATATTTTTTCACTCTCTTTATTTTTCTTGCAATAGGGCCAATATGGAAATACATTTTGCATGATTTTACATCTAAAACTGATATCAAATTTCTTGACTTCACAATGAGTGGGGGAGGAGTGGGAAAGAGAAAATTTAAAACTCAAAAAAAAATTTTTTAATGAATGTTAGAAATAAATAATTTTTTTTAAAAAAAGAGATTTTGACATTTGCTGAGGAGACAGTTTGTTGAATAAAAGCCTTTAAGGCAGCATTCTGCTGTACTAAATCAATTTTTTTTGTTGTTGCAATCAAGAAACAAATGAACTCTTGTATTTTCTAGCCCTTTCAGTCAGTTTGATTGTAAAGCTAATGTCTGCTATAGGATATAGCTTCTGAAAGCCTGCCTGTTCTCTTCTCACACTTTTATATGATGAGGTTGGAGGTTATTCTCATAACAATTTTATAAAGACAGAAAAAAAGAAACATGGTTATGTTCTAGCTACTGGTATTTTCTTGATCACTTTTTTGGTAATAATATCCAATAATATTCTCTCTAAATCAATTCATTAGTGTCCTCAAAATTATACCATCTGCGTCTATATGTCTGGACTGGATGTTCTTCTCATCATGGTTTTCTTTAGTGCTATTTCTACTTTTCCATTCAATGCATCAGAGATTGTCAGTCAACAAGCATTGATTAATTGCCTACTATATGGCTGGCACTATGGTAAGTGCTAGGGATACAAAGAAAGGTAAAACATGGTCCCTGCCCTCCAGGAACTCACATTCTAATGGAGGAAGACAAATATGAAAACCACCAGGTACGTGCAAGATACAAAGAGTAAAAGATCTCAGAAGGGAAGGCATCAGCACCAGGAGGGACTGAGAAAGGCCTCCTGCAAACAGTGGGATTTTAGCTAAGGAAGCCAGGAATCAGAGATAAGGAGGCAGGGCATTCCAGGAATGAGAGAACACATCTCTGTGGTTGTGAGCCACGGTAACTGAGAGAATGGTATAGCCCTGAACAGTATTAGAGAAGTTCAAAAAGGGGCACCCCCTGGGGGGAAAGAGAAAAAAGGGTTTTAGACATGCTAAATTTAAGATGCCTACAGGCCAGAGTATGCAGTTAGAGACATCTAATAGGCAGGTGGAGACGAGACTGAAGTCAGGAAAGAGAACATGGCTGGATAAGTAAACATGAGAAGAATCACCAGCACAGAGAGGATAGTTAAATCCATGGGAGCTAAATGAGAGTCAAGGACTTGGAGGTGTGGGCCTTTCCCAACATGATCAATCAGAAGCTGAAAGGGACAACAGATATCATCTGATTCAACCACTTCATCGTACACATAAAAGGTCAACTTTATACTGTTAGAAGATAGATTAGAACTCAGGTCCTGTGACTCCTTTAAAACATTTTTCTCTACTGCACCACCCTCTCGGAAGAAATTTAGCAAAATCATTTAATAAACATAAGAGTGGCAGTAAGAGAGAGGAAAGAAGAATAACCTCATTCTCCTCTTCCAACCTTAGGACGTTTTCCAAATTGCTTCATTAGTTTATTGAGTTTTGTCAAAAAAAAAAAATCCTTCCCCCTGGCCAAGACCAATTGCTACCTATCTTCCAGAACAACTTGGCTCCCCCATCCTCCTCTGAAATGTCTATTACCTCCTAAGCCATTATTCCCAGCTCTTCTATTATTCAAAATGTTAAAACTCTAAAGGCTCCACTTTGTAAGTTATAATCAAAGAAATTCAACACAAGGAATCAAACTGAGATCAGGTTCCCTTCCCCACTCCCAGTCAGTCCATAGGGAGTTTGCTTTGCCAGTAAGGAGAAGTCAAAGGAACACTTTTTTAAGACACTATGCTTTCCATAGACAATCTCTCACATTTAATGTGACGAGGCTGGAATATTGCTGTGGTATAGGAAATAATGAGCCAGCTGATGCAGAAAAACATGGAAAGACTTGGACTTACGAAGAAAACAGATGATAGGAATAAGCACAGTATGTATATGTGTTATCAGTGTATATGCATGTATGTTTATAGCTACCTATGTATATGTATGTATATATACACATATATACATATACACTCATGTATATACATATACACACATATGTGTGTGTGTTTATCTCCATACTTAACTGTAGCCTTTTGGGGGGATAGGGGGAATAAAGTAAAAAGTATAAAGTCAAGAATTAAAGAAAACCAACGAAGAAGTAAAGAAAAGATGGGTAGCTCTGTCTGAAAAGAATGTATAGTAATTCTTATGTGGGTTTTCTTGAAATGGAAATGTATTGTTTTCTATTGAATCCTCTCTACCTGGTAATCTTTTTTTTTTCTTTTCTCATTTTGTATTTAAGTTTAAAATTTTCAAAAATTACAAAAAAGAAAAAGAAAGACTATGATAGGGTTCAAGCAATATAAGGAGCTCAGTGAAACAATGAGATACAGTGTTTTAGGACATCTGGCACAGGAAAACACTCATACTGACATCATCACCATAAATGATTAAAAAAACATAACTTAGTGATAAGGTGACTTAGGCCCTTCTGGAAGAAGCAAACACAAGAGTCAGGAGCTTGTATCTTGTCAAGTACTGTGGAGAATATTGATTTTTATCTTCTACAAAGAAGTTAGCCCATAAACTGCCATTTTAATTCAAGCTGAACTGTCTGTTCATGCAGTATGATCCTCTCATCTTTATCCTTTATTATTGAGATGTAACTTTGACCTTTGTTCTAACCAACAAAAATCAATCCATTTCAACTAGTATTTATTAGTACCTACTATGTACAAGACATCACGCTAGGCAATAAGGAAATAAAGGGTAAGTTGTGACGGGAAAAAATGATTCCACGATGACTGTTTCGTCTATAACCAGTCAATCTCATTACAACAGACAATTTAATATCCTATGATTCTGTTAAGGATCACCATTTCCAATATTTTCAGATTCCCTTCTTCAAGAAAACATTCATAATCTATAGGTATGAAGCCTCTAAGTAATCTACAAACATCTTTCATTTCTTGATTCCCAAATCAATATTACAACATGCTTTTCACTATACTTCCTCAATAAAGTCAACTTTTACAATAAAGTCAATATTTTACAATAATTTTTATAATAAAGTCAATGAACATCAAAATACATGCTGACATAAAAGAATGTCTATTAAGAAAACTTGACATGATACACCAATAAGTTAACTTAACATCGTGGCAAATTATCTCCACTACACAGACGGTAACTCCTGGTTCTTGTCTCTCTTTACATTTGCTCCATTCACCATCGCTTCCATCCCCACTGCTTGAAATTATCACCTGTACTGAGCTGAGACCTTGCAAATCTAGACCTCACTGTCCAATGACTGGAGTAATGACTTTTTAATGCTATAATTAAGTACTGCCACTTTACGGGTATCACAAAGATCATACACTAGGACTAGGCTGGATTTATGCCAAGCACGTGGGGCTGCTTCAAGGTTAGGGAAACTATAAGCATAATTGACCATGTCAATAACAAAAACAAAAATGATTTTTATCTCAACAGACGCAGAAAAAGCATTTGCCAAAAACAAATAAAACCCCCATTCTTATTTTTAAAAAAACTAGAAAGCACAGGAAGAAGTGGAGTTTTCTTAAAACAAGTAGTATCTATCTGAAACCAAGAATAAGCATCATCCGTCATAGGGATAAACCAGAAGCCCTTTTAATAAGATCGGAAGTAGAGCAAGACTGTCTGTTGTTAGCATTATTATTCATGCTATCCGTAGCAATAAGACTAGGAAAAAGAAATTAAAGGAATAAGCATAAGCAACAAATCTATCACTTTTGCGGATGATATGATGGTTTACTTAAAGAACCCCAGAGTCAAATAAAAAACTAGGTGAAACAATTAACAACTTTAATAAAGTTGCAGGATATAAAATAAGCCCATATAAATCATCAGCATTTCTATGTATTACTAATAAAGTCCAGCAGCAAGAAAAAGAGAAATTCCATTAAAAATAATTACAGACAGTATAAAAAACTTGAAAGTCTACCTGCCAAGACACACATAGGAACTATAGGACACAACGACAAAACAGTCTTGACACAACTGAAAACAGATGTAAATAACTGGGGAAATATTAATCGCTTATGGTTAGGCCAACTCAATACAATAAAAATGACTTACTACCTAAATTAATTTACTTGTTGAATGCCATACTAATAAAACACCAAAGAATTCAATAATTAAACACATCTGGAAGAACAAAAAGGTCAGTAATATCAAAGGAATCAATAGAGAAAAAATGTGAAGGAAGCCTGGAAGTACCAGATCTCCAATCACACAAAGCAGTAATCATCAAAACAATTTGGTACTAGATAAAAAAATAGACTGGTTGATCAATGGAATAAATTAAGAATACAATATGCAGAAGCAAATGAGCATAGTAACTTAGTGTTTAATAAACCTAGAATTTATTTAATAAACCTAGAATTAGCTAGAATTTAACGAATTCTGGCTAATGAGGCAAGAATTCACCATTTGACAGAACTGGGAAAAGTACAGAGAAGCCTGACAGAAACTAGACATAGACAAACATCTTATAGCATAAACCAAAAAAAGCTCAAAATGAGTACGTGATTTAGACGTAAAGGGAGCTACCACAAGCAAATTTGAGGAGCATGGAAGAAACTACCTATCAGATCGATGGGCATGGAGAGAGTTCACGATCAAACGACATAGAGAATCTAGGAAGTAAAATGGATAATTGACTACATAAAATTTTAAAACATTTTGCACAAACAAAATCAATGCAGCCAGGATTAGAAGAAAAGCATAGAACCATAGAAGAAAAAAATTTTACAGCAAGTTTCTCTGATAAAGATCTCGTTTCTCAAATACAAAAAAGATAGACGCAAATTTACAAAAAGAAGGCATTCCTCAATTGAAAAATTGTCAAAGAATATGAATAGGCAGTTTTCAAAGAATGAAATCAATGTTATCAAGAATCATATGAAAAATTGTTCTACATCACTAATATTAAGAGAGATGAAAAACTAAAACAACTCTGAGGTTAATTAGAACACCTCACAATGATGAGACTAAAATAATAGAAAAGGAAAATGACAAATGTTAGAGGGGATGTGGAAAAACAGGTACATGAATATAGGTGGACGTGAATCGGTCCAATAATTCCAGAGAACCATTTGGAACTATGCCCAACGAGCTATAAAACCATGTATACCCTTTTGGCCCAACAATATTACTACCAAGTCTATACTCCAAGGAGATGAAAGAGAAAGAAAAAGGACCCATATGTATAAAAATATTTATAGCAACTCTTTTTGTGGTGGCAAAAAAATTGGAAACTTGAGGAGATACCTATCAACTGGGGAACAGCTGAACAAGTTATAGCATATGTATCTGATGAAATATAGTTGTGATGTAAGAAATGATGAATGGGATGGTTTCAGAAAAATACGGGAAGATTTATATGGACTGATGCAAAATACAGTCAGCAGAACAAAGTACACAGAAACAGCAATAATATATAGATAAACAACTGTAATAGACTTAACTCTGACAAATACAATGATCCTCCAGAACTCCAAAGGACTCAGGCTGAAAAATGCTATCAACCTCCAAATAGAGAACTGATAGACACAGGATGCAGACTGAAGCATATTTTTTTTCTTTATTTTTCTTGGTCCACCCTTCCCCCAGCTTTTTTTTAATATGGCTAACATGGAAAGGGCAGTCAGATGGCTCAGCAGATAGAGTGTCTGACCTGGAGTCAGGAAGATGCATCTTCCTGAGTTCAAATCTGGTCTCACACACTTACTAGCTTAGTGACCCTAGGGCAAGTCACTTAACCCTGTCTGCCTCAGTTTTCTCATTCGTAAAATGAACTAGAGTAGGAAATGGCATACCACTCCGGTATCTTTGCCCAAATGGGTCACAGAAGAGTCAGACACAAATGAGCATGACTGAAAAAGGAACAATCAAAAGAGAGAAAGAGCGAGAGAGGAAATGATTTGTATGATTTCCTATGAACAATGGCTATCATATTTTTTACCATCTCAATCGGCAGGTAAGGGAGGAAAAGAATTTGTAACTAAAAATTAAAACTAAAACTTTTTTAAATACCTTCAAGAAGGGAAGGCAAGGAAGAGAAGGAGAGAGAAAGAAGAAAGTGAAAGGAAATAACGAGAAGGAACAAAGAAAACTTTATGAGATGCTGGCATGTGCTTCATTTTCTGAAAATAATTATTTGAAAATCTGAATTTATAAAATTCAAAAGACACCAAAGCATGGAGACCCAAAAAGCCTAGAAGCCTTCCTCGTCAGCAACAATCTCCTGGACAAGCAGAGATATGGTAAGCAGGGACAGGCAGCCAGTCTTAGCATACAAACCTAATAACAAAATACTATCAAACATGAGAGAAGACTAGTATATATCACTTTACAAAGAAGAGCATTCTAGGAGGAAAAAAAAATCCAGCCATCATCCTAGGCATGCAAAGAAATGGGCAGTCATCCCTAAGTAGCTCTAGCTTGGAAATTACTTGGGCCCAAAAATGAAAAGAAAGCAGACAAGACTGAATTTGGGGAAGAGTCTATCAGTTTCAGTTTGGAAGCCAACTTGCTCCTTGACACAAAACTCATCCTCCGACAATGGTCTCTATGGGATATTATGTAGTTCCAAACCAGAGAACATCATGATCTCAGGAGAATCACAATTTCAGGTGACCTGAAGGCAGATGGAAAGACAGCAGATTTACAGTCTATTATCAACAAAGGCTCATACACCCAAAATAGCAAAAGATACCATAAAGAAGGAAGGAGGCCAAGTCCCACGGTAAGAACAAGGAAAAGGCCCAAGCAAAGGTGCTATTTGAAAGTGGTAATACTACATTTGTAGTTTATTATGTAGACTTTTCCCTAATTCAGACTTGCCGTAACCACAAAGCAGTCTAAATTAGTCACTTTATTATGTCTTTTACTTTTGAGGAACAGTTTGAGAGGAAAAGAGCTTGTTAGTTCTGTCTGACAGAAAAATGTGAAACGTAAAAGTGAGAATTTATAAAATTCCAGCTACCCTCAGAAATCATGCTGTTTTTCAAAAACCAGACCTCATCTGACATTCAGAAGAATTCAAAATGATTACTGGAAACCAGCTTGCAAGAAGAATTTGTGAGGGAAAAAAAAATCAACCAAACTGAAAAATTTGTGAGGGCTCTGATGGAAATTCTCACTAAAATTCTCAGTCCTTCTAGGTTCTAGCCTCAGTTTCCCCTTCAGATAACATGGGAAATAACAGCAATCCCTTAAGAATATCCAATAGGACCAATATTTATAAATAGCTTTGATGATAAAAATCAACATTTTAAGTGCCATATATTACTATGATGGTGAATTGCTTCAATAATGCAATCAGCGATGATAATGCCTAAGAATGTATCCTCCCATCCTCATGTACCAATTTCAAATACTTCCAAGGAGAGACACAAGCCTTGCCTCATTCCATCATCAAATGCAATGAGCTATTTATTGGCAGTAAGCTAGTGAAATTTCCCCATTAGGGTTTGATTTTCCTTGATCAGCAAAGCAATCTACTTTTTTTTCAAGTGGCCTCACTAGTTTTCATTTAAAGTAGACTGAAATCTGAGACAAACTGCTGCCCAAACACTAGATTTTTTTTCTTTTTACAATCAAATTCACACCTCAGTGATAACATAATACAGAATAAGAACATTGTTGTTGTTTGTCTTACTTCTGGAAGAGGACTATGAAATTGAGGAGGTCATATCATGACTTGCAATGAATTGGATTTAAGTGAGGGAGGGCTGTGCAAAGTCACCAGCCTCACTTTCTCCTCAGGAGCCATCTGGGTCGAGTGGTAAAACATAGATCAGGATGACTGGATATGGCCTTAGATGCAATGGGAAATCTTGACCTTTTTAAGTTAAGGTCTTTAACAGGTCTTAGTTTGACTGAGTCAAGGCAAGAGTTATTCAGTGATTAAGGCTAGGTAAGAAATGAGGCAAAAAAAAAAAAAACCAGCCTCTTTTACCTAGTGAAAAGAATAAAATCAATCTGGGAAGGTTAGACCCTCAAGAGCCATCAGAGCCTAAACAATGACCAAATGAGGCTTGACCTGGGACCTACTCTTGGTCAATCGATGAGTTAGAGTGATTTGGGTTTAAGGCATGATCCATAAAAAAGAAATCTAGCTTGTAAACTCCAATTTAGCCCACAAAGTTTCAGCAATCAAAATTTATATTCCTTTGGGCTGAGCACCACAGGTAAGGGTATGATTCCTTATCCAATTCACTGCATCTCATGATATCACCTCCCCATGTCATGGTCCTCTTCAAGAACAAAGAACAATCAACAATCTGTGAGTAGTAGTAGCTGCCCCCCTGGGGACCCAAATAGCCAGCTCTAGCTGGGTAAAGCAGCTCAATCACTCACTCACTCCTTCCTTCCTTCCTTCCTTCCTTCCTTAACTCATTCCTTCCTTCCTACCTTCTTTCCTTCCTTCCTTCCTCCTCTCCCTCTGTCCACATAGGGAAAGGAGCATAGTCATGTCATGAATACCAAGGTCTAAGGCAGCCTACTATTCCCACAATAACAACTGAAGATCATGAATTACAAGCCACAATATGCATCACCTTTAGACCTCCCAATCAAACAGCATGCCCGGTACATGGTGAGCTGTACTATTAAATCTGTTGTTCAAATTTGGAAGATAAGAAATGAGAAGCTAAATGCAGTAAATTGTAGTGGATCCAAAAAAGAAAAATTCCAATCAGTAGAGTGCAGGCTTGATTTCCATTTCTCTGGAAGGCTATTTTTTCTTGCCTACCCCTGCTGTGTCAATAAGTATTTACTGAGTGCCTACGAGAATCCAATCCAGGTTTATGCTATTCATGATTGGCCATGAGGATTACCAAGAGGAGTAAGACTTGATCCCTGCCCTTCATGGAGTTTAACACTTCGTAAGGTATTCTACTTATCACCCTCCACGATCCTACAGCCTGTCGGTCATACCATTCCACAGAACAGCACAGTACTAGACATGGATGAGACCGTAAGCTCAACAAGGCCAACTTTCTCATTTTAAAGATGAAAAAGATGAGGACCAGAAAGGTTGTGGCTTTCCTGGAGTGATAAAGCAAGTTAGTTTCCTACTTAATTAATTAATTCAACACTTAGCACAGGGCCTGGCACACAGTAGGCACTTAATGTTTAACTAACTGAACTTGGTTTCCCAGGACTCTCCCAATTTGGGAAGCTCATGCTTCTTATCAGTTTAAAAAAGGATGTCCACGGGAGGAAAAAGTCACTTTCTTTATTCCTTAGACTTAGGGTAACTTTTGGGGTATTCAGATAAAGCTGCCTAGTTAAGGTAATTCATCTTAAAGTATGAAACCTAAGCAGGTCATTTTAGCTGTAACAAACAGAAATCACCAAAGGAAGGATCCAGTCAATGTGACAGTCATAAATGCCCAGTGAAGTTAACCCTGAACACTGGTAGAGAGAAAGAATGTCAAATGCCCTCTTGTTGAGAAACAAATATTTGACATTATTCAATTAGTATTCGATACAACACAAAACGTTTCAAACATCATAATAAATTGAGCCGTACGATTAAACCAACAGCAGTATACTCAAGGCACAAAAAAAAGCCACAGAATGACTGAACCTGCAATAAAGCAACATGTGTTTTAAGACGTAACAATAATAAAAATGTAAAGGTAATGTGAATAAACATAACCAATAAAAATTATTCAAGTCTTCCTAAGAAAAATAATCGGATAATTGCTTCTCAATTGACATTTTTAAAAAACAAATATTCCTTGCCACCATAACTTTAAATGGAGACTGCATAAACATATGTTACATATAGTTATATATCAGCAGTTTCAATATATTCAATATATGCTGCAGATTATTTTCAAGAGCTTTGTAGAACTGGAAAAATAGAGTTGTAGGCAAGGGGTAACTACTTTTCCAATCGCCTTTTTATCTAATAATCCTCCTAACTGTCCTCGATCTCTACTTTCCCCAGGGTCTCTACTTTCCCCACCCAGCAGTCTTTGTATCCAAATGGCCTGAGTCAGCTGCAGTCGCCAGTAGCCTTGCCTTTTGTCCTGCCACCGGACTTCAAAGACACAGGAAGAGAGAGTGAGGCTGACAACTTTATGCAACTCTTCCTCAATTAAATCCCATTGGGGTGGAAGTCAAGACATGGACAGTGATGTCATTGGTCCTCTTCAAAAACAAAGGACCAACAATAGCCTAAGTCAGTAAGTTGACTTAAGAGTTAATGTCTACCCAGTTTTCCCCCCACCCCCGAAGAAAGTAAGCTTCCTGAGGTTAGAAATATTTCATTTGCTATCTTTGTATCTTTGGCACCCAGCACAGTCCCCCACACAACAGTTGGTACTCAATTAACATTTGTCAAACTGAAATGAAAGTAACATCTGATTTTTCAAGCATTTGTCTTCCTAAACGTCATTTCTAAATATACCAAACAGATCTGATTCTATTATCATTTTTACATTACAAAAATATCATTTACTTTACAAAATTTATTACAAAGTCCGTTTAAGTAACAAGTCCTCTAATCCACTTAAACCTGGATTTTATTTACAAACACAAACTACAACTGAACGGTGAGGCTCCCCAGATGGCCATGCGGTCCATGAGATGATAAAGCATCCTTCCCCCCACTATAAAGCAGGTGCCAATGATTCAAACTTCTGGCTTCTCAGTTTGGTGTCTTCAAGGGGTGTTCATTCATTCAATCAAACAACAATATCTAGTGGATTCCAACCATGGCAGAGGGCACTGCCCAATGCTTACAGCTACTTTTTGACCGACTGACTGAATGTATTAAGTACCTAAATTTAAAGTTCTAGACACAGAAGACACAATTACAAAAGCAAAACAGTCCCTGCCTTCAAAGAGCTTACAATCTAAGTGGGAAGATAACTACATAAATCATTTTCATGCAATACACTATAACAGCATGAGATGAAGGCCCAAAGAGACCCTAACAGTACCTTTTGGTGCTTTTCGGTTACAGCGGTTTGGAAGCAAAAGAGAGAAAAGATCAGGGAAGCTGAACTTTGGAGGATATATAGGATTTGTGGGACCTCGGATAAGTCCCTTATCCCCTCTGGTCTCCATTTATTCATCTTTAAAATGAAAAGGGTGGCCTGGATGACCCTGAAATGCCTCTGGGTCCTTCATAAATCTACGATCCTACGACCACTTTAAAAAAAAGAAGGAAAGAGCTACAGCACGTGCAAGGGACGAATGTGGAAAAAGTCATGAGCTCAGAGGCAGGGAGCTGGAAGTGACCTCAGAGCCGTCTGGTCTAATCTTCTCATTTTACAAATGAGGGTACCGAGAAGCAAAGAGGTTAAATAACTTGGCCAAAACCACCTGTGTCATAAACACCAAAGATTCTCCAGATTCAATATTGTTTTGTTTTGCTTTTTCCCCTTTTGTCACACATTCAGGAAATGGTAAGCTGTCTACTTTGGCTAGAGCACTGGCCATGTACAGGTCGTGTGATAAGGCTTGGAAAAGTACATTTGAACTAGATCACAGAAGAATTCAAATACCAGATTAAGGATTACTCTATAATCAGGATCTGCAATGACAGAGCAATGTAGAATCCTCTCACTTGTGAGAGGATACCCAAGAGGGCATGGTCCTTCATTTTCCATTGAGAGGTATGTGGCATCATACAAAATTAGGAAGGAACTCTGACAAGAGAAGAGAGCATTATGGACCGAATAAAGAAATGTTCTTTTGAGTCACTTGACATTCTGAACAAAAGATTTACTTTAAGATCACATTATCAACACTATGGTTACTATTTTTAAAAGGAGTACATCTTTCTGATATAAATCAATGATTTCAAATATTTTAATGTTTGCAACGAATACAAGTAGTATGGTATAGTGATTAGAAAGAAGCCGGGAAGACCTGTGTTCAAGTTTCTCCCTCTGCTCTATACTGGCTGCATTATGGGAGGAAGTCACTTGACCCCCGATGGCTCTAGTCTAGACCCAAGTGTGAATCCTGGTTCTGCTGCTTATGACTTGAGCACTCAAATAAAAATGGATCCCGGAGAAGCCACACCAACCGTTTAGAATGAACAATAAACTAACATTGCCTATGCTGTACTGTATTGTTATGCATTCTGCTAAACATTTCCCAACTGCATTTTAATCTGGTTCTGGCTGCTCTCCAGAGTCTTGCCAAAGGAGAAACTGACAGCTCTCCCCTAGGCAAACTCTCAAGATTCTAAGTTGCAGAAGAGGTGCTGACTTGCCTTCATAGAAAGAGTTTCTTCTCTGGAAGTTCTTTACACCAACAACATCTTAAGCCAAGCCCCTCTCTCTAATAAATGCAAACAGACTACAAAATGGACGTGGCAAGGAGTCAAATTTGGCCGAATCAAACAACACATTAAATGTACTATAAAGGTTCTCTACTTGAACAACATTTTTTTCAAAGCAAAGAATCCTTCTTTTAGGTCAATAATCCCGCTCTTATGTTTCCGTTTTTATAAGAAAATGTTTTTGTATACTGAGTTTTCCACAAATGGAACAGATCTTCAACAGTAATAGCACATCTCCCATGTAGTTAATTAGCAGCTTCATTCATGGCACTCAAAGAATTTAACAAATGTTTTGTAAATCAGTCACAATATTTCTAGATCCCATTCTGCAGAAAACTTTTGTGCAAATTATACTGTGGAAAAAGTTAAAAAATTAATTACAACCAGGGATATATAATCAAGTTGAACAGACAAGACACATACATGAGTAAGATGAGAAAATAAAATATTCCTTGCTTTATGCAATAGATGTGCTTCTAAAAAGCTCAGAAAAATCACTGAATTTAGAATCAGAAGGGATCCTTAGAGGGTTTCTGGTCCTAACTACCTGACTTGGGTAATATTGTTTGGTACTTCTTTTCTGAAGAGGACCAATGACATCATGAGTGATGTCCGGACTTTCCAAGGGCACTGGATTTAAGTGAGACACAGCTACATGGAGTGGTCAGTCTCACTTTATCTTCCTGAGTCATGGAAGTACAACTGAGCAACTGAGGCCCAAAGAGATTAAATTGCTAGCCCAAGAAGTAAGCAAAAGAGCCATAACTCATGCTTGGGTCCTTTGACTCTAAACCAGTGGTTCTCAACCTTCCTAATGCTGCAACCCTTTAATACTCATATGTGGTCTTATCTGGATGTGGTGGGACCCGCCTGGAGACAGACAGAGGAGCAGTGTCCCGGTTCCTAAGACCATCGGAAATATGTGTTTTCAGATGGTCTTAGGCGACCCCTGTGACCCCTGTGAAAGGGTCGTTCAATCCCCAAAGGGGTTGTGACCCACAAGTTGAGAACCACTGCTCTAAAGCCAGAGTTTTTTTCAGTGGCATGCAAATTGAGTATTTATGCCTGATACCACTTAATGTGGGATGATAAGTGTAGCACCTCACATCCAAAATATGACCCAAAACGGTTTTGAGATTTATATACATACACACACTGACACACATACACACCCAGACACACACACACACACACACACACACAAACTTAACTAATTAGCTCATTCATATGAACTAAGGAGGCCTGTCAGTTATAACTTATATATAACAGGCCTGGATCAATTAGTAATTCTAATTGAAAGTGAATATAATTAAATTTATGATTAAATTCATGAATTTACATATATATGGATGCAAAATCATTCATTTCATGGTCCACTATTGAAAAAGCTTGAACATTATTTTTTAAATGTTATCTAATATTTTATTATCTAATTATCTAAATATTACCTGATATTTATATTTCATATATAATCTCTTTGTAAGACAAATCAGGAATAAGAACTGGATTTATAATTTCACAGGTATAAGGAACTCTCTCTAGCAAGGACACTTCCTGTACCAAAGTTAAGTCAACATCTTCTCTGCAATTTACAGTCCTAAAGAGTTAACTGAAAGATTAAGAAATCAGCCCAGGGTCACAAAACCAAGACTAGGAAGAGGCAGCCCTCAAACTAAAAACTTCCTGGCTTCGGGCCCGCTCTGGTTCCATCACCCAAAGCAGCCCCAAATGAAACAATCACAGCTAACCAAACAAACAAAACATGGTTTCTAATACTAGCACAAGGTGTGCCTAAAGAAAATCACAAGGGGCAGTTAGGTGGCACAGTAAATAGAGCATTGGCCCTAGAGTCAGGGGGACCTGAGTTCAAATCCAGCTTCAGCCACTTGACATTTACTATCTGTGTGACCTTGGGCAAGTCACTTAACCCCAACTGCCCTGCCTTCCTTCCTCAAAAAAAAAAAATCGCATAGGCATGGGAACATAACTAGAAATGAAAGAGGAATAAATCTCAGTGATGGGGATTATTCACAGAAGGTTTTATGAAGGAAAAAGACTTTGAATAGGTCTCTAAAAGAAATACATGAGGTAAAATGACAGAGATAATGGAGCATTTTGGGCAGGGAAAAAAAAAAACAGTATAAGATTGTGAAAAATAGCCAGATTCAAGTGCTGGCTGCATAGTGCTGGCTGCATGGGGAGGAACAAGGTGGGAGTTGGGTGGGGAGGCACTGGTTTAAGATGGAGCCTAGAGATGAACAGACTTGAATGACAAGCTGAGTTTGGTTTGACAAGCAATCAGTACTTCTGCTGGCGTATTAAGAAGGAAGATAATATGTTTTTAAAAAATCTGTGCGTGTTATTTATTACAGGGTGAAGAGAAATATTTTGAGATATGGGTGAAGTTTGGAAGACTTAAGAGAAAAACATATGGGGGAGATATATAAAGATATCTAAGTTAAAAACAATTAAGCTGATGGCCAAAGATAGAAAAAAATTTAAAAATTAGTAAACAACTAGGTTCAAAAACCCAAGTTTCCAAACTGCCTTTTAATCTAGCTTAACCATATTCTCTCCACTAAATACTAGAGCCTTAGCAGAGACAATTCCCAGTACCATGTTTGACCCCAGATCTGGCTATATTTCAATGACGACGCTATAGGGAATGGATTACAGGGTGGCGGAAGATAGGAAGAATCAACGTGCTCTATATAACTGTCAAATGTTATTAAAAGGGCAGTATCCAACCGTCCACATCTCCTTATGGAAAAATCAGGAGGCGCACAATTGGCAGAGACCGCAGTCACAAAGGCACAGGGCCTTGAAGAATCTTTGAAAACTGTCAGATTCTATATTAAACCATCACCAGCTGCATCCTGCTTTTTATAATTAGCCTGTCGGTGCTAATGCTTATCAATGATCTCCTCCCTCCTACTCAGAGGAACAGCTAGGGGACTGCCCAGCCTCAGAAACTCCTCAAACACACAGCAGAGCCAGGCAAAACCTTTACAGCAGGGAAATGAATATTGGGGCAAGAGTCTCACTTGACTCCTAAAAGGGCTTTTTGTCAGTTGGAAATAAAGACTGAATGACTACTAACTTCAGGAGTCACATGAAGAGTTTCTAAATAATTGCTTTTAGGAGGTGAGGTGAGGTTTAAGGAAGAATTAAAGTCCACAGCTCCAGACAGACAGCCTGGATAACACAAAGGTCTTAGACCCTGAGTCAGGTAAGGTCTCAATTTAAATCTTAACTTTGCCACTTACTATATGGGCTCAGTCTTTGCTTTGCAAACTTTAACGTGCTATTATTATCTGACCGATTTTTATGCAGAGGGTAAAACTGCATTATATGGTCCTGCAAGGGGAGGAGAGAAGGGGCTATGGGAGGTGGAGGGAGAAACAGAATTAAAAAAAAAATAACAGGAAAGAAAGTTGAAGGAAGCCGTATTCAATTCCACAAACAATCATGAAACACCTACGGTCCAAGGTACCATTTCCTCAAGAAGCTGGAAAATAGAATAAGTGTGTATTGAGCACATATGTATCAGATGATTAATACTGATGCTAATGATTCACCTAACCTCTTTAAGCCTCAGTTTCTTCACCTGTACAATGGAGGAGTTGGCCTCAATGATATAAATGTCTCTTCCAGTTCTGATGTTTTATGATTACAAATCTATCTGCTTGAACAGGAATAGAGAAACCTGAAGAGTTGCTGATCACCAAGCTGGCTTCCACTAAGACCAAAGCCTATTCAGGGTAGAATAAAGATCCCAAAATGAGACCTATTGCTTGCTATCATCATATTCCTTTACTGGGTGGTGCAGTGGATAGAACACTGGAAGACTCAACTTCATGAGTTCAAATCTAGCCTCAGACACTTACTGCAAGTGACCCTGGGCAAGTCAGTTAACCCTGTTTGCCTCAATTCTTCATCTGTAAAATGAGCTGGAGAAGGAAATAACAAACCACTCCAATATCCCTGGCCAAGAAAACCCCAAATGGGGTCTCAAAGAGCCAGATACAAGTGAAAAATGACTCAACAACAATGCCTTTAGAAGCTGCCAAGTCAGAACAGCTTTAGAGCAAGAGAAAATATAGGTAGATCTAAACAAAACTGATAAGACTTAATCAATATTCAATGGATTGAATTGATCACAGGGCTGTTTAGAGGTAATATGGTAAAAAAAAGAAAATCACCAGTCTGAGAGTCTAAGATCTATGTTGAAGCCCACAACACACAAAATACTGGCAGCTGGACATCATTTTCCATCCATCTCAATTTTCCAAAACACATGCCACTGCACTCTCTAGAAGGCTCTCAGTTTTAGGGAACGTTTCTCTAAGATCTCCAAATAACTAGTAGCCTGCCTCTCTTCCAGACAGAGCACCAACTGGAAGGCAAGACAACTGTCTATGAATGTCTGCTTTTTAATTTCAGGCTTCCAACCTAAGCCATATACACAAAAACTGGCACCATTTACATCAAATGACAGCTTTTATTTTCCGTAGAATATTCAGTTTCTGCTTTGTTTAGTTCTACTATAAGCATACAAAGGTTTAGGGGGGTTCATTTGCTTACTTTTAAAAAGAAACATGCTGGAAGAAGCATCTTTATAATCTGGACAGAGAGAAAGAGGGAAAATGTTTCACTGGTAACACAAATGCTTCTCCTGCAATTTTTAAAGCACCAGACCTGGTAAAAGAGTTAACGATGGATGTTTCTTTATAAAAATCCTGAGAGATCTGGGGCAAGATGGCAGAGTACTTGACTTCCTTTATAACTCCAACCTAAAAATCCAAAAAAGAGAGAAATGTGTGCCAAACCTACAGCAATTAAAGCTGAAACCCAAAGGATAAGATGATGGAAACAATACAAGATAACAGCCTAATGAAATACTATCTGAGAACTGAAATACTTTAAAAGCTCCCACTCCTAATGTTCCTGCCATGGCATGGATAAAGTCAGCCCAAGGAACCTCATGGGCTTGTGTTTCTGGGTCTGGAGGTAGAGGCCTCTCCCAATTCCCAAAGGCAGTAGCAGTAACTCAGTCTGAACTCTTCCCCCAATCCACTAGCTGCAGAACATTGATTATACAGATCCACGGAAAAAAAGTAGGGGAGTGGGAGGAAGGACAGAAGATGCAGAGCCCCCAAGGAAGGGGCTCTTGTGTCTGTGGGAAAGGTGCCCAGAGAACCTAGCTGGAGTCAGCTCTGTCCCCATGCAGTTTATTCTGGGCAGAGAAGCAGCCAGGCCCCCATACTTTCCAAATGCCCTGTCTCATCGTTCTATGTAGGAGTACAGGATGAACACAGCAGCAAAGGGGAAAGTGGTTGAAAATTAGACGGGAGGGGCAGAGCCAAGATAGCGGTTTAGCAGCAGCAACATATCGCAGCTCTCACATAGCCACCCCAAAATACCCATAAAATAGGACTCTAAACCAATCCTAGAACTCCAAAACACACACAAAGATACTTCCCACTAAAGTCAGCTCGGCTAAGAGGAACCATATCAGCACTGCGAACCGAAAACCAGCCTGCCCTGAAGCCGTGGCTGTGCCCCGGGAGCGGCTGGACAGGAGGAGCGGAGGAGCCTCTCAGGTGAGCAGATTAGCAGCAGCTGCAAGTGGGAATTGTGAAAGGGGGAGATAAGCAGTCCGCGGAAAGGCCTCCAGAGCGGAAAAGTGAAAGGCAGAGGTTTTGCACCCGCCTCCGAGTTGTAGCTTCCCGCCCGCGGCCTGCAGACAGCAGGGGGACTTAGCAATTGTTCTCAGGCCAGAGCTCTCGCGTTGAGCGGCCTGGATCCAGATCGCCATCTTGGGCCTCCATCTTGGAGTCTTTATTATCCAGTTAGCCAGAAGTATTTAGGAAGACTCCCAGCATCTTACTGAGAGCTACAGCAGCCGGGAGGACCCCAGCGATTTGGGACAGAGCTTTCCCTTCTGCAAGCAGAGCCCCACAGAGATTTTAAAAAAAAATCACGGTCCGAAGAACCATGAGTAAGAATAAGCATAAGAAGCGAAGTAAGAACAGCTCCCAAACCCTTGATACCTTCTTTGGGGA
>CM053581.1:448298894-448322752 GCA_028627135.1 Pseudochirops cupreus
CACTGCAGTTGGGAGATCCATCCTGCCCTACCAAAAAGTGACATAGGAGAGAATAGACTGGGGGAGAGGGGACACACTGGGATGGCTGTTTTGGGGTGGTGGGCGGGGGAAAGATGGGGAGAAAATATGTAACTCAAAAAAAATTTTAAAAAAAAAGAAAGAAAAAAAAAGAAAATCAGAGGGGAGTTTATACTCAAAGCTACTAGTATACAAGAAAAAAAAAAACAGTGAGAAACAAAAAATCCATTAAAAAAAAAAAAGAAGTCTGGCTCCTGAGCAGAGAGACCAAATGGGAGACTCCCAAAAAGACTTTTAAAAATAAAAGAGTAAAAATTCAAAGAACACATTGAACAAATATTAAAAGAAGATAAACTCAAAATTCCCAATGGGGAAAGAAAAAATTCTGTAGACTTCCCAGAGATCCAGGAACAATAGTAAGAAACTCCAAAATGGTTCAAAAGTCAAACAAAAATTTCAAAAGAAGTTATCAGGCATGGGAATTTAGGTTGGAAATCAAGCCTTCCAAAGCAGAATTAACAAAGACAAACAACAGAATAAACAACTTAGAACATGAGGTAGACAATCTCTTCACAGTTTTAGAGTGACCAAACGGGAGAACAACAGGTTTCAAATTCAAAAATGCTCAAGTGAGGAAAAATTTTGACAGAAAAAAGATGGTGGCCTAGCCATTTCCTTTGACCCCCTAAACCTGTCCAAAACAAAAGTTGGCCCCAAAAATAAAGAAACTTCTGCTGCTTCCATGATCTAGGACACCAAGAATAGGAAAGAATTTTTTTTTGCTTTTTTGGAGAGGGGACAGTAGGGCAATTGGGGTTAAGTGACTTTCCCAAGGTAACATGGCTAATTTTTGTGTTGAGTGTCTGAGGCCAAATTTGAACTCAGGTCCTCCTGACTCCAGGGCCAGTGCTCTATTCACTGACCCACCCACCTGCCCCAAAAGAATTTTTATTTTTAAATGAACTGATCATGTGGCTAGGTAGCACAATGAATATAGAGCACCGGCTCAAAAATTTCAGAAGAATAAAACTCAAAAGACCTTGAACAGAAACTGATAAAAGAAAAGGAAAAACAGTAACAACAGAAGGAAATGTGACCTCCAGGTCTAGTAAAGGAGTTCAAACATCTGAAAAATTGCTACAAAATGAAGCAAAATGAGCCAACACTTGATAAGACAGAGGACTCTGCGGAATTTGAGAATATGGAGCCACTACACACTGAGCCTGAGTGGTTTAAGAAAGAAACAATAATTATGAGAGCAGAATTTATGGCAAAAATTATCTGCAATGGCAAATGTTCACCAAAAAAATCAAAGAGAGAATAGCCTGGGAGTGCAAATATACAAAAGTGGCCAGCAATCTAAAAGAAGCAAAAAAAATAATATTTAAAGAAAATATGCTTACAATGTAAGCAAAACATACTGATCTTGAAGGCATGATAAAAAAAAAAACCAACCTAAGACCCATGTCTCCCAGAACACAATAGGACAAAAAACCTTAACACTGTAATGAAGGAAATAATGGATAAGAACTGCCTTGAACTTCTAAATGTAGAAAACGAAATTGCTACTGAAAGAATTCACAGATCACCCCTAGGAAAAAAAAACAACATAAGGCTGCAAACTCCAAGAAACAAAGCTGTTGAATTTAGCGATTCAACTCAGAAACAACAAATTCCACGAGCTATCAGGAGAAATACCATTCAAATCATACAAGACTACTCCATAGTGACTAGGAAAAGCAGGAGGGAGTGGAACAATGCTTCTAAAGAGTAACAGAGTTCAGGGTGTGTAGTCCAAGGTGACCTATCCTGCAAATCCAGGCTTCATCATACAAAAAGAAAGAAGAGTCTGAAACACTTTTAAGAAGGAATACCAAAAAAATAAAGATCAGGAGCAGAATTTGTTAGGGAAAAAGGAGCAGGGGTGGTAATCATGATCTTGGACAAAGTGAAGGGTTAAATAGAGTTAATCAAGAGAAAAATAGGGAAACTACACTCTGTGTCCGTCATATTCATCAACATTGTTTTGGTCTATTTAACTAGATGGTATAAGGTTGGAATATTGCTGTGGTATAGGAAATGATGAGTTGGTGGACTTGGAAAAATACAGAAAGATTTGGACAAGTATTATAGTATGGTCTTACATAGATACGTATGAGTGCATATATCTATAAATGGGTATGATTATAGATATTTAAGCTTATGTATGTGTAAGTGTATGTATGTAAAGGTATTTGTATGTGCGTGTGTCCATATGTGTATGTATGTATATGTATACATCTATACGTATATGCACTTAATTGTAACCTTCTGGGAAAGGAGAAAGGGGGAAAAAAGAACAAAGTAAAAAGTGCATAGCAGAGAACAAAAGAAAACTTACAAGGAAACAAAGAAAAAGTGGAAAACTCTCAATACAATGTGTAGCATTTATTATATAGGCTTTTTTGACATGGAAATTTATTGCTGTATATTTTGAATCCTCTCTGCTGTGCACATGGCAATGCTTTTTTTTCTTATTTTGTATTTAAGTTTCAATATTTAAGTTTATAACGTTTCTTTTTCTTTTCTTACTGTGTCTTTAAGTTTTAATATTTAAGTCTAAAATTTAAAAAATTTAAAAAAGAAAGAAAACCAGAACTGAAGAGATTATCCACTTCTCAAACACCCCAAACAACAGAAATACAAGAATAGTGAATTAACGCAGCAGGCAAAGACAGCCACAGAGTGACTTCTTTAAGAGACTTCTTTTTAAAAAATGTACACAAGGGATAAAGGTGGATATCTGATAGAGGTAACAGTGAAAAGGTGGATATGGGTATTATGGACAGAACTTAGCATTTGATAAACTGATAAAAAACCTCAGTCAATCTGACTTTACAAAGAGAACAGAAAATCACATCACCAAAATAGTGAGTAAGAAGTAAAACCAGAAAAAATAAAAATCAAAACATATTATACGCAGTTATATTCTAACAAAAATGAGAACACAAAAGAAATAAAGGAATACATTCAAAAATATAAAATGTCTAAACTACCAGAAGACCTAGAGGTCTTAAGTAATCTGCTCTCAGAAAAGGAAATAGGATTTAGCTGTAAAGGAACTACCTAAGGTAAAAACTCCTGGTTCTGATTCATTCACAGGAAAATTCTATCAAACCTGTACTTCACAAATTCTTCTCAACAACTGAGATAGAAAGCAACCTGCAGGAATTCTTTGATGGGACAAACCTAAACCAGGGAAAGATAAAACACAGAAAGAAAACTATAGGCCAATATTGTTAATGAACTGACTCAGAAAATTTTTAAATGCTATCAAATAGACTACAGCAATTTATCCAAGAAATAATTCAATATGATCAAGTGGGATTTATACCAGGAATGCAAAGATAGTTCAACATTAGGAAAACAATCAATATCACTAAGCATATTAAAAACCAAAACATCTAAAATCACAGGATCATCTCAATGATAGAATAAGCCCTTGACAAGGCACACTTTTATGCTAAAAACACTTAAAAAGTAAAGACATAGACCTCTTTAAAAAATATCACAAAAAGCATCTAAAAAACCAAAATCAAGCATCATATCCAATGGGGATATAACAGAACCTTTCCCAATAAATGTGGGAGTGAAACAACAATTTTCTCTCTTCCCCCTATCCGCTTCCATTATCTGATACAATTCTGGAAATGCTAGCTTTAACAATAAGACAAGAAAAAAGATATTAAAGGTATAAAAGCAGGTAAAGGGGACATAAGACTATCCCTGTTTGCTGATGATATAATGGTTTGTTTGAAAAACCCTTGGAATACTAATTGAGACAACTAACAGCTTCAGTAAAGTTGCAGGCTACAAAACAAATCCTCAAAAATCAATATACAGCATATCAACATATAATAATAACAAAACACAAAAAGCAATAATAGAAAAAGAAATCCCATTCCAAATAACTATGAAATGCACAAAGCATCTGGGGAGCAACCTCTTCCAAAGAACAAAAACAAAAAAAAAGGCTTGTATAGATTCAATTACAAAACATTCCTTAAAGAAATAAAGAACTTAAGTAGCTGGAAGACTATTCAGTGCTCATAGCTAGGCTGTGCCAATATAATAAAAATGACAATACTGTCAAAATTAATTTACACTTTTAATGCAATACCAATCAAATTATCAAGGTGATACTTTCCAGCAGTTAACGAAATAACAACAAAATTTATTTGAAAAAACAAAAGATCTAGAATATCAAGGGAAATTATGAAAAAAAGTATAGACGAGTAGGAAGAGCATTTCCAGACCTCAAAAGTATATTATAAAGCAGTAGTCATCGAAACCATCTGGTATTTGTAAAGGATAAATTAATGAAACAGACTAGACAAAGAAGATTCAGAAACAAGAGAACTCAACAATTCAGTGTTTGATAAAGTAGAAACGATAAATTACCTAGGGAAAATCTCCCTATCTGATAAAAAAAACTTCTGGAAAAATGGAAAGCAAAAATTAGCCTCAGACCAACATCTTATACTGCATTCCACAATACATTCCAAATGGATATTATGATTTTAATATTAAAGATCATATTATAAAAAAATTAGAAGATTAAAAAGATGATACACCTCTCATAGCTATGGTTAGGAGATGCATTCCTAATCAAACAAGCGATAGAAGCAATTACAAAAGGAAAAAATAGATAACTTTTGAGTATTTGAAACTGAAAAGCTTCTGCACAGACAACATTAATGAATCTAGGATGAGAAAGAAATGGTCAAATGGGAAAAATCTTCCATATCGAACTTCTCAGATAAGGGTTTGGTTTTCAAGATATATGATAACAGATACTCTCCAATAGATTAGTCAAAGGATATGAACAATTATCAAAAGACCTGCAAAAGTATTCACAACCACATAAAAAAATGCTTCTGATTACTAAATAAGAGAAATGAGTAACAAAACAATTCTGAGGTTTCATCTCACACCCTACGAACTGCCAAAAATGACCCCCAAATGGCAAATCAGTATTAGAGATTATAGAAACTAGGCACACTAATACATTGTTGGTGGAGTTGTGAAGTGGTACAACCATTTTGGAAAGTCATTTGGAATTATGCAAATAAAGTGACTAAAAAGGCATGAATAGCCATGCCTTTTGAACCAAAGACTCCACTAACCAGGCTTATACCATAAGGAAGCCATATGTAGGAGAAAAGTCCCCATATACTCCAAAATATTTATAGCAATACTTTTTGTGACAGTTAAAAATTAGAAACAAGGTAGATAGCCATACACCAATCGAGGAATGGCTAAACAAATTCTGGTACATGAATGAGATGGAATATTGCTGTGTTGTAAAAATTTATGTATGTGATAACTACAAAGAAGCATGGGAAGATCTATATGAACTGATGCATAGTGAAGAAAGCAGAGCCAATAAAACCACATACATCCCAACTACAACAATGGAAATGGAAAGAACAATGACACACCAAAAAATCAAAAGCAAACATAACAAAATTATAAAGCTCAAACAGGACACAAATGGAGACATATGAGAAGACAGCCCCAAACCTATACCCTCTGTGGAGATGGGCGATATTGATATTGCACGTGTTTTCAGACTTTTTCAACGAATTGATCAGTTGTGCTGAGTTTTTATAGTCTCTTTTAAAAATATTATTTGTCATATGGGATGTGTCTTGGGGAAAGGAAGGGTTGCATGGGATACCATCATGATGTAAGAAACGGAAAATATCAATAAAAACTTAAGAAAAAAAGAACATGAATTCTCGGCAAGCCAAAGTAACCGACCCTGAAGACAACATGTGCAGAGATAAATCAGAGGCTGTAGTTCTCCCAGAAGAACGAGATAAACTTTACAAACCTGAATACCATACTAAAAGAAACTCATCCAGAATTTCTCAATACAGACAATAAAGTACAGATTGAATAAAACCACAGATCATTACCAAAGAAAAACTTTACTCCTGAAACTAAGGCACATAGTGGTCATATTTCAGAATTTCAATACCAAACAACATAGTCTGCCAGCAACCAGGAGAAAGGTCTTCAGCTATGAAATAACCTCAATTCAAATCACTCAGTATTGCTAGTAGTCAAGAAATCAAAGAAAATAATAGAATGGTCCAAAAAGCAGAGGAACTCAAGGGTCAACCCCAAATAACATTCTGCAAACCTGAGTCTAATGATTAATGGGAAAAGAAAGATTTTTAGCAAAAGAGGCATTTGTGAGATTTCTGGAAGAGAGACAAGACAGGCAAAGAGACAGAGATGGAGGCAGGGAAAAGAGGAGGGGAAGGGAGGAGGCAGACATGAGGAGAATATCCATTTCAAACATCCCAACAAGAGCAAATAAGTATATTTGTCAAAGAAAGATTAAGAAATGGAATTCTCTCATATCTATAGATTATTTTTTTAAAGGAAAAAACAGATTGTGCAAAAGAGACAAAAATAAGAAATCTAGGAGACTCAATATTTAGAAGGATCTTAAGCAATCAGAAACAGGAAAAAAGAACTGAACCACTATTGTTTGGACTCAATCCCACTCTAAGTATATCACTGTCTTTTTGCACAGGCCACCACAATGGGAAGCTCTCAAGCCAGGAGAGAGGAGTGTAAAAGACAGAGGGGAGCTGAAGGTGTAACCCAGTGGTGGGGAATCTGAAGCCTTAAGGCCACATGTGGCCTTCTAGGTCCTTAAGTGAGGTCTTTTGATTGAATCCAAATTTTACAAATTTTCATTTTAGTCAAAAGGCCACACTTAAGGACCTAGAAGGCCATATGTGGCCTTAAGGCCCCTGGATAACCCCAACAAGCCCAGAGGTAAGTGGAAAAGAGATAGTAAATTTAGTGTCTTAACAGTAGTAAGTGCCTTTAGGATAGTCAGGTAAAAGCAATAGAGGGAAAAGTCTGGGATAGGAAGATTGGAAGGCAGGCCTCTCCTTTCAAGAAGAAATTAAAAGATGCTATTAAAGAAAAAGCCCAAGGGAGTGGGGGTGGGAGAGGGAGAGTGCATGTTGGTAATGAGAGTCTTATAATGAATTAGTTTTTGTTTAGGGTCAGGGTTCTTAATATGGAATCACAAAAATCTATATTTCAATATAGCTGGTTTCTTTTGTAATTCTATGTATTTTATGTTAGGCATTTAAAAACATTATTCTGAGAAGAAATGCACAGGATTCACCAGTGTGCCAAAAGAATCCATGATTAAGAGGCTAAAGAACTTCCTTTTCAGAGAAAGGTTAGTATTTCCCAGGACAGCACTCTACCCCAGAAAAGAGAATGTATAGGCTGGAGTGGGCCTAAGATTGCCTTAATAGCAATAGTATAAGAAATGACAAACTCGATGATCTTAGAAGAACATGGAAAGACCTGCACAAAATAATAAAGAGCGGCATGAGGAAAACCAAGAGAACATTGTGTACAGTAACAGCAATATTTTTTTAAGAACAACTTTGAGCAAATAAATCATTTTGACTGTAACAGATATCCAAATTAACTATAAAGGACATATGAAGGAAGACACTGTCTGCATCTAGAGAAAGTGCTGATAAATAGATGTACTGAGTAATTTTACGTGTGTGTATACACTATTTTCATCTAATGGTAGCAAGGAGGGGGAAGAAAAAAAGAAGAAAAAGAAGAAAAAAATTACATGCTAACTTTATTATATACTTAAAAAGAATAGCACGTTGTACAAAATATATTCGCCGTTTCATGTGCATCTTTTTATTACACTATGTTATGGAAATGCTTGTTTTATTCCATAAATTAAAATTAAGTAAATATGAAAAATAAAATAAATGATGATGGAAGAGAAATTTGTAACCACATGCTTATGGGGTAGGGAGGGGAAAGAATGCATAAATACATTTTTAAAAACAAAAAACTCAAATGAGACTTGTTATAAAGGTCATTTATATTCATCTTAAAATATGATCTGTTTTCATCACTGTTTTGTGAGATAATGGGCAAGAAACGTAAACTGGTCATTTCATTTATAACATTTATAATATAGTGATAGAGTAGAAAGAATACTGTATTTAGAGGCAGAGAATCTGGATTTCTTTGAATTCTGGATCTGCCACTAGACAAGTCACTTTAACCCTCTGTGCCTCTTGATAAACTATTTCTCTTCGTTCTTTTCCTACATTCTCTGTGACCTAGAGAGCAGTTTTTAAGTAAAACTGTGGGAAAAGCACTCAGTTTAGAAGTCAGGAAAGCCCAGTTCAGATCTCAGCTTAAATACATCTGATCTGTGTCGTAATCAGAGACAAAACCATTGTACTTCTCAAAACCCAAATGTCTTTACCTATGAAATAGGGATAAGGCTAATACTACATCCATCAGAGGGTTGTCATAAGAGCAGTGCTTTGTAAAATTGATAACGCTCTTTGCAACACGTCAGCTTCAGAATTCCATATATCTGGTATATGCAAACCACCAGACCGCATTTCCTGTCCCCCATCTCCAACTCTTAAGGAATACGAAAGCCAAGTGATTCTCTGAGAATTCTGCTACTTCCACTTGGCAAACATTGATTTTTTTTTTCTCTTGTGCTTTGAAAAGAGCTGAAATTAATTTTCATTCATATAGAGTAAGGAACCTTTGTTTTGTCAGCATCATTGCCTGAGGTCAACTCTGCCATGGGAATAGGGTCTATGAACAGCTGATGAGCCAAGAGAGGCAGCACAAGACGGTGTTTATGTAGGGCTAAGATAAATACCAGCTTTTGTTTTTTGTCTTCAGTTTTCTTCATGATCAAGAAAATCAAATACAAAAGAAAAGCCAAAAATTTAAGTTGGAATCCAAAGTCTGTTTTCATCAGCTGCCAGCACTTTTGAGAAAATGAAAATGCCAGCCCCTCCCCAGTGTCTTAATTTCTGCTTTCCACCTCTTCCAGAAGACAGTTTTCTTATTTTTTCTTGTTTATGTGTTTATGGGGTAGGTGCTACTACTGACAGAGGAAAAAAATGAAATCAATTTATAATCAGAATTGAATGCTGCTCAGTACCTTAAGCTGCAATTTCAGAAATTCAAGTCCTTTAAAATCTTTAGCGGCCCAAAATTCTTACATCTCAGTCCTGTTTGCTACTTAACCTTTGTTCAAAGTTCATTTCCCCCACATTACCATTTATAATTCAAGTCACAGGTCAATGAATATCATTCTAGTCTACCCAAAATCACATTAACATTAATGTCTTTAGAACTCAATATGTACCCTGCACACAGTAGACACTTAATAATTAAATGAATTAAATATTGTAGAGTTGATGCAAACATTGGCCTGATACATTAAGTGCTAATGCACTCAGCAGCAAAGCCATTTGATGCCTGCTGTGCCTCCAATAGGGCTGCCTAGGCATCTTGCTGTCTGGGCCTCCTACCAATAATTCCTAAACGAAATGATGACTTAATCAACGTTTTCTGGTCTCGCCCCATAGTAAAATTTTTTTCTAAGGGGTATGTTGAAGTTGGGGAACCTTCCCAAGAGTAGCTCCATAGCTCCTGCTGTGGGTATCTAGCTAGGATTAGTTAATAACTTCCCTGACAGGCCTGTACCTCACTCACAAAGGGCAAGACTGGGAGCTTGCACAAGCAAAGCAAGAGGTAAAGAGAATTATGAGTCTGCAATGCTTTACCCATAGCTATGATTGTGGTGGACATACAATCTGCCTTTAGGTGGCCTTACCATACACTACTTGGTATATTACCACCACCACCACCATCCCTTTGGAGACAAACCCCAAAGACAACTCCCTAAAAAGTATAAATGATAGATGCTGATAACACTGGAAGAATGTTATTTCCTATTATTAGTACAGGACTTCCTACACTAACTAATAAAGTCCCAGATGAGTCTAAAAACAGAGTTTTGGTAACTACTGACTGAGTTCTGGGAACACTAGACTTACTTCATTCCTATTTTTTGTCATTACTTCCCTTGAGATTTCCTGATCTTTTGTTCCTCCAAATTAATTTTATTATTTTCCCTAATTCTAGAAGTAACCTACTTAAATGATGTTAAATCTGTATCAATGCAGCTATACTAAAAAGAGAAGCTGTAGCTTGGGAAAAATTGTTGCAGCAAATCTCTGAGAAAGGGCTGATATGCAAGAAATAGGAAATCCATTCTAAATATATAAGAAGATCCATAAACAAGGGATCTAAGAATTAGAACAGGAAGTTTTCAAGAAAGAAAGAAGAATAACAAGCTAACAACAACCTCATAGAAGAATGCTCTGAAGCACTTTTAAGAGAAATGCAAATTTACACAACCCCATGACTTCCCCTCCACCCTTCTGACGGGTAAGGGTGACAAAAGATAAAAATGATCATTGGCAAAAGTCAAGTATACTAATGCATTGTTGGGAGAGCTATGAACAGACCCAACCACTTCAGAAAATAAAAACATATTTATAATTATATAAATTTATATTATATTTATTTTTTATTATTATTATATTATATTTATATTATATATTATATTATAATTATATAAATTTATAATTATAATTTTACACACATTTTCTCATTTGATCAGCAAAATAATCCCAGAATTTAGTCACATCTTATTAGTAACCTCATTTTATAGATGAAGAAACTAAGCTTCAGAGAGCTGAAGTGTCAAGGTGAAATGCCAACCCAGGTCTCCCTGACTCCCAAGTTCAGCGTCCCTCTTATGCCATGCTGCCTTGATAAACAATACTGAATTATGGTAGAAAAGCTAATGAGTTGTACACACCCTCTGACCCCAACCATACCACTTTTCTAGGTATATAACTCAAATTAGTCAAAGACATTCGTGAAGGGTCCTGCATGTACAAAAAATAATACTTATAGCAGTATTTTACAAATTGTGGTATATAAATGGAATGCAAATCTATCACTCTATAAAGAAATGACAAATACAAAGAATTCAGAAAAACTTGGTAGGCCTATCTATATCAACTGATGCACAGCACAGTAAGCTGAGCCAGAAAAATTCATACAATGACTATAAGAATGTAAGTTTTTTTTTTAAAAGTAAAAAACATCAGAATTATGGCCACTGCTTGACTTCAGAGGACTGATGGTAAAACATGCCTCACTTCTCATCAGAGAGATAATGGACTATGGCTATAATATGAGGCATATATAGTTGGTCAGACATGGCCAATGTTTGTTTTTCTTTGCTGTACAAGGGAAGATTCTATGAGGGGAAGAAGTAGTCCAATAAGACATTTTAAAGTACTTTAGGCCAGTACATGGACAACATTATTAACACAATCAAAAGACCATCCCATTAGTCTTTTATCCCCTTACCTACCAGACATAGCATCCAGGGTTTTTAAATGAGCAGCAGACAATAGAGTAATATGCCCACAGACAACATATGGTAGCAGATCCCAAAAACATCGATATTTAGACTCTCAGTTCCTACTTAAATTTGACTGAAAAGCTACCAAATGTAATAGGGAATGGGTCTATTTCAGTAATTTGGGGTTTTTTTAGGTTTTGCATTTTGTTTTTTTGTTTTTTTTAAGAAAGGCTTTTCCCAGTCAACAAAATTCCATGAAAGAATTCACAGGATGAAAATCTTCCCCATGAGGAGTTACAGCACATCTCTTTGTACCTTCTCAACAGTTAGAGCCTTCAATGTCATTCCCTACCCTACCTTGCAGAATATTTTATTATATCAGATAAATACTATGCATCTAGACAGACTTTTTTTAAAAATCAAAAAGACACGAAAAAGAAAATAAATACAACAGCCCCATTCTCAAACAGGTGTCAAAAGACAGCATCTCGTCATACGAATAAGTGACATGAAAGTGAAGACAGTTTATTATGGACTCCTAGATAGTTGCCATTTATAAGGATGCCAAGAACTATAAAAAAAAAATTACGGCCTTTTTCTTAAAAAAAGAATTTGCGATGTAATACAGATAAGAGGGGAAAAGAGGATGATAATGCATAAAATGATATGCTAACTATAATTATCTTGCAACATTATAGTTAAGAGTTTTAATTTGATAATTGTAGAAAGACTGGCACCAGGTAGTTATCCCTGGTTCTCACCCTGGGACCAGCCCATCTTTTTCAATCATCTCTTTGATGACTGTACTTGAGACTTCCTCCATAATTCTTTATCATTCATAGATGCTGCTGTTTGCTCATACTCACCTCACACTTCTCTACTGCCCTCTGAGTGACATTTATTATTAATTCCTCAGAGAGTGTAGTGTTCCATGACTCATAGACATACAACAATTTTGAGTAGTGAGCAACTTTTAAAAGCTACTAAGACTTCTTTCATGTCTTATTCCAAGGCTGCCAGCTGAAAAATCATCCCTGGTTTACAGTATAATCTCTCCTAATAAACATCTGGCATACAAATATGGTTAATGCATGGCCTTATTTTCCACATTATATCATCTTTCTTATGAACTGGCCTGAGGTTTGGGAGTTTGGAGGTTTTTTTAATCCTTTTAATCTTTAAAAAAAAAAAAAGGGAGTGGGAATGAAAGTCTTGGGCTTCATGGTTGATTCTACTGAAAAGTGGAGCAAAGTGTGAAAGTGGGTCGTGGAATTTTCATCTTTAGAATTTAAAAGTAAAGACTCTTTAGTCTCAAATGATTCTACATGAAGGATGGTTGCATCAAGGCCTGGGGATAGTGAGAGCTAAAGCAAGTCACATACTTCTCAGAGGATTTCGGACCCTCAGACAAACACAAAGCAATCTATCCCATATTCCTGCATCATCTGTGAACTTCCCACTTAAGGACTTTTCAGTTTTAATTTCTCTACCCCTCTCTAGTCCAGCTGCATGTCCACATACTGATGAAACCTAACTCATAAAGTTAATTTAGAGATGAACTAATCCAACCATCTCATTTCACAAGTGAGAAACAGACCTAAAGAGACTAAACAATTTTTCCAAGGATTAGATTGGGCTACCTTAAAGAGACTACCTATGTCACACTCATATTATTTAATTTCAGTTCAGAAGATGGATTATTTAGGTATTACTACACAGGCTAATAAACTCAAAGAATTTTAGAACTCGAAAGGGCTTTTGGAGACTGTCTAGCTCAACTCTCTCATTCTGCAGGTGAAGAAATTGAAGCCCGATGAGGTTAAGTGACAACCCCAATCTACTTCAACAGGATCTCAGCAGAATTGAAACTATGTCCAAAAGGCTAGTATAAACAGAGCTGGTGGTAACCCCAAATGGACACTCAACCACTTACTCCTGTTCAGAGACATCACGTAAATAAAACCTTTTTTTTTCTTTTCTGGTAGCAGACAAGCAAGAGAGGAGCTTTAAGGACTTAGCATGGTCCCTGATTGTTCTTAATTACATACAGGGAATTCCTAAGCTCCCCAAAGCACACTGCAATTTAAGTACCTCCTTCCCTTTCACTTACAGCTAAAAACAAGGTTTCCGTCATATAGTATCCCATAGGGTGAAAAGAGAGGAATAGAAGTGAATGATTGCTGAAACAAAGCTAGAGATGCCTCCTTGGCTGGTTTGGGCAGGAATAGATTGTGGTAATTCAGAATTCCTCATGATAAATAAAGAGGGGAGAGGGAAAAACCCTGAGCCACCAAATCTTCCTCTAGAATTCATTCTGCCATTTAAAGAGAAAAAAAATACCAAAAAGCACGCAGCCCAGGGTTATTTATAGTCAGGAGAGTTCAAAAATTAGTCCATAATTGCTTCAAGAAAAGGTGAGGATGAAAAACTCTTTCCAATCAATTTCTCTTCATCATTGGTGAATTTCAGTTCCCAGCTGGACAGCCTATCATAGTTAGAATAAGTCGGGTGGTGGGGTGTGGAGCTTCAGCTATTCAAAAACACTAGGGGGAGGTGGGGAAGACAAGGGGGGGGGGTGAAGAGAAGAGAGGAGGTTATTAGAGTCCCCACCATTACCAAACCCTGGGGTCTGAGATTTTCTCCAGGGTGTTTCTGCCAGAAATACAACAGAAAAACCCAAAGGGCTTCAAGATCACAAATTTAAGGCCTCAGGGGCTGTCAGATTCCTAATTTGGGTGGGATTGTGATCTTGTAAAAAGTACGGTACTCTACCAACCCAGTACACAGATTTAATGTACTCTGTACGGCAGTTCAGTGCTGGAGAGGAGAGGGTGGGTAGTGGAAGGAAGAAGTTCTCTCCTTTTAGGAGTAAAAACAGTTTGTTGTTTTTGTTGTTTTTTTTTTTCCTAGGGAAGGTATATATGTGGGACGGGGTGTCAAATGGATAAGCTAAAGGGGGTGGGGGGAGAGAGGAGTAACACACCTCCTACACTAGCCAAGGGCGTATTCCCCTGCTCCAGGGCTTACAGCAGTTCCCCATCCTTTCCCCTTTCCCCTTCCCCCACCCCCTCCCCCTTTTCCCTCCCCTGTAAAAAGCATACCAGATTTAAGCCCCCTCGCTGGGTTTTCCACCTGGATGAAAAGACTGATCCATTTACTTGGTGTAGGACACAGGCTTCGCCTTCTCAGTTCCCAAATCGCTATGGGGTTAGAGGTATATTAGGGGAAAGGGGGAGGGTAAGGAAGAGAAAGGGGAAGCGATTGATCCCGATTAAAGCAGGTTCGGCCCTACGTAGGAAATCGGTTTCCCACCAATCCGCTCGGATTCAGCCGCGTCTGCGCTACTGCTGAAACTGACAAAACGTGGTGCGGGGGAAGACTCTCCTTGGAGCCGGGGGCTGTCTCCTCTCCACGTCCTTGCGCCAGGCAAAGGGGGCTTGGGGAGGAGGGGGGCACGTCGTCCAAAGAAAAAAAATATACATCTATGACGACAGGGTTTATCTGAAGGGATGGAGAAGCAAAAAGTTCGTGTATAGGGCAGGGCTTTTGTTAAGAATGCCATCTACTTAAATTTTCCCCCCCAAAAAAGTCACTCCCGTCAAAATTTAATGTCTGATGCCTCTCCTCCTCCTTAGAATTCCCACTTAAACCTGGAAATAAAAGATCCTGGAGTCAATGAGGGATCTGAATTCTGAAAGCGAAACTGCAAGAAGTTTGGGGATGCTCTTTCCTGTTTCCCTGGGAACACCCCCACACACACCTTTCCCCTGAGCTTTGAGTGTCACCTGTGGCCTCCCCAGTCGCAAAAAGCCAAGTCCGGGTGCCCTGGGGTAGGGAGATCGGGAGGGAGGGGGAAGGTAGGGGATCAAGGGGGTTGGAGAGTTACTCGGCTCGTAAAGATCCCCGTTTCCACGTCATTTAATCCATTTATTGGCACCCGTTGGTTAGTAACCTTGCCAGTCAAAGAAACAGCTGAGCTGGCTCTCAGGGTAGCTTAGTTAAAGAGGCGGTGGGTCTGGCCCGACTTCTTAACGGACCAACCCCTTGGTTTTCTTTCTCCCAAAAGAAAGAAAAGTCCTACTACACATACACACACACACATACACACACACACACACTACCCTACACATACATGCACATGTATCCTAAGGAGTTTGATAAACACAAGCACAAATGCATTTTCACCTCCACTGTTACAACCGCGATGCCCAAAAAAAAAAAATTGCAGGTTTCGTGAAGTTGGAGTTAATTCTTTGCTTGTCATAAGCGACGTCAGGAGGAGGGGAGGTGTTCCCGGCTGAAACTGCAGTTTACGAGCAAAGAGCCATTTTAGGCTGGTTTCCTACTTTACCAAAGCCTCCTCTGTTTCCCACAGGCAATCTGGAAGAAGGGGCGGAGAGAAGGGGGCAAGATGGGACGGGGAAGGAGCCAGGGCTGCTTTCCCCGTTACCAAAACTCTTATTTTAGGCTTTTCTCAACTCCCAGTCCCTGCAATGCCGATGGGCTGAAATTACGCTCCTTCCCTCGTCCCTAGCCCGTCCCTCTTCCACCGCCGCCGCTGCCGCCACCACCTCTGCAACACACACATTACACACGCACGCCCACAGTCTCCACTTCTCCCTCCTCCCACCCCCTCCCAAAAGACCCCCGGAACCAAATGAATTGCAAGGACCTTTCACACAATGTAAGCATCCGTTTAAAAGAATAGACTGTATGGATCCCTCCTCCACGCCACTCAAAAAAGCCCAAAGACCAGATTATTGCTTCTACTCCCAACCCTGCCCGAAATATCCATATTTTTTTTTAAATCTAATTTTTAAAAATAAAAAATTAAATGCACTAACTTTCACTTCTGCACGACGGTGTGCCCGGCTTCGCTCTGGTTAAGTTTGCAGACACTGCGGAAGGCAGAGCCTCGCTGGTCTACGCCCCCCTCCCTCTTCTTTCCGCTCTCCCTCCCCCTACCCTACGCAAAAGCGCTAACCTTGCCCCTACTCCCTCGGGGAAGGATTTCTCCCGCTACTACACTAAGCAATCGCTGCGCGGCGGTGGCTGCGTGGTGACTCTTGGCGACCTCTGTCGGTGTGGCAGGAAGGATCAGAAGATCATAGATTCAGAGCTGGAAGGGACCTGAGCCCAACTCCCTCATTTTACATAGAAGGAAACTGAGGCACCAAGAGGGTGGGTGACTTGCCCAAGGTCACACAATTATGGTCTGAGGTGCCTATCCAGAGCTTCTCCGGCAGAAGAAATGGGTGGTTCCGCTTTTGCGTTTCTCCTCCCCATAATTTGGTTTTCTGTATTTGTTCTCTGGTTCTCTTAACTCTAAAAGTATGCCCCCCTCAATTCGGGACTCCTCTTCCAGTCCTTTCCCTAGGGTGACTGAGCCAACACCCATGGGGTGTATCCTATTCTTCTGAATGAATGCTTTAGCTTTTTTATACACCACCCTCCTCCCAATCCACCTCCGAGACCCCAAACCTGCAATTTCAAAGACACCCCCTCCTTCCTCCATCCCTCCCCATCCCCACTAGACCCCTAGATCACACCTTTCCAAAACCAAGTACTCTACATACAAGAGTAACCTATTCTTCCATGTACCCCTTTCTCCCTCTACATCTCCTGACTTCCAGAAAGCGCATCTCCAAGAAGTAACCAGGAATAAACTCCTTGCCCAGCATCCTCGACGCTGTGCTTTTAAAAAGGTCCTGTCACATCCTCTGATGCTCCACTAAACGTTACTCTCCTCTCCACCCCCAACCCCCAACCCCCCTCCACACACAGAGAAAAGAAAGAGCAGTCCAATTCTTAGCACAGCATGCGTCCTGGCACCGGGAAGAAGGGGGAGAAAAGCCACCAGCGTCTCCAACCACAACTGCATCAGACATCGGACAATTAGCCTTTTTTAATAGGGACCTCCTTGCTCCACCTACTTGAGAGCCTTTGACAGCGAAAAGACCACAGCATAAACACAGAAAGGGGAGAGAAGGGAGGGAGGGAAAGTTATCTCACGTACAAATAAAATAAATGATTACATCCATCATCATGTATTTTTACACCCCGAATGAGGGGAGGGAACTTCGCTACCCTCTTCTCCCCCTCCCTTCCTTTCCCTTCCCTTCCTGTAATGGACTTTACACACCGAGAATTTTACCGCGGAAAAAACTAGGGCAGGCTCGCCCCTCTCTTGCTTTCCCATTTAATTCGCTAAAACACCACCTGGGGTAATCAAAGATAGTAGAACCTAAGAGGTGGCATCTCCGGTTGGGTTTTTTCCCACCTCAAAATCTTTATTTTCAGTTTTTAAAAGACACCTTAGCCCGCCATGTTGAAACTGACACGATTTATAAATATTCATTTACCGCAGTCGTAGAGCTTCGGAGAAAACATGCAAGGATCAGGCTCTAGGTATCTGTCCAACATCTCATGCACCTTCACACATACACACACACACACACACACACACACACACACACACATCCCTCCTCCTCCCTTCACTGCTCACCCCCTTCGGTCACCCCTTATCAAAATAAATAAATAAAACAGTTCGTGCAGTTTTTTGCTTGATGGGGGAAGGGTGGGGGGGAAACATCAAGAAAAGCAAGAAAATAAACTCTAGACTACAGAGAGATCAAGTATAGTCAATTCGAAAGAAAGTCACATGAACAGGAAAGCCCCAAATGACAGGATATTACTTTTTTTTAAAATAGAAGAAAAAAGGAAAGCCCATCCATTCCAAAGCACCCTCCAGAACTAGTAGTAATTTCATTTTAGCTGCATATGCAAATCCTTCCCAACACTACTTTTAAAAAATATGGAAGTATGTATGTATATATGTACATTATATATACATAAATTCACAAGCTGTCCTCCCAACCATCCTTGCCCCGCACCTTCCCCTGCAGTTGCTGCAAACACCCCCCCGAAAAAAAAACTACAAAAGGGGAGGCTTGGAAGAGACAAGAGGATGGTGGTGCCAGTGCAAAAAGAAGGGCATTCACCAATAAAGGTGTAAAAGGGCCAGTGGGTATGAAGGTAAGGGAGACATAGTTTACAAAACCAGGCACTTTACAACTAGGATACTTGGCCCTCCTGACACCCACCCTCGCTCTTCGTGGGGAGTGGGGAGCGGGGAGCAACAATTTAAAAAATTAAAAAACCATTGCAGACAGGCAATCAAGGAGAGTTTAAGAGTTGAGGTTGGGATGGTTTCCTTCCATGCATAGCCTCTGCCCCTTGCCCAAAAGCTCTCCTTCTCCCCGCCCCCCCCTTATTTTCTAAACTGGGGGGGAAAAAAAAATCTGCTAATCTGCGCGCTCAACCTGCCAGCCAGAGATTTCCTTAACCATGCTAAATCTGGGACGCCTGGAGAAACAGCGCCCGGAGCGACGTCTTACCTGGATGAAGTTTTTTTTTTTCCCCAGTCTCTAAAAGGGCAAAGCCCCCCTCAGCTCAGTTGTGAAAAGGCGATCTGTGTGTGTGTGTGTGTCTCTCTCTCCCTCTCCCCCTCTCTCGCTCTCCCTTTCCCTCTCTCTCTCTCTCTCTCTCTCTCTCTCTCTCTCCTTCCCTTTGCTCGCTCGCTCGCGCTCTCTCTCTCCTCTCCCTCCCGCTCTCTCACTACAGACTCATTCCAATATGGCATCCTCCCTCTGCGCATGCTCGGCACTCTTTTTTAAGATGATTTTTTTTTTTTTGCATTCAGTTCCTTCAATGACCTTTTCCAGCGGTTGCAAAATGTCTTAAACCAACTGGCCTGCGTTAACAATATTAGCTCCCTTTCCCTCCAGCCGCCCACTTTCCCGATTCACTCCTTTCTGCCCCCTCTAACCCCCGCTTCCACCCCACCCCACCCCAGTTCCCCCTTCCTCCTTTTCTTTAGGTCCCTTTCATAAACTAGCAACTGAAAGTTTATATCGCCAGCGGTGAAACTGACAAGTACAAAATGGGACTGGGTCGTTTTGGTTTTTTGTCCGTTGGCTGCTTCCTTTGCTCTTTGAGTAATTTAATTTTTTTTAATTGGTCCAAGTGTACAAACTTGCAGATTCTTCGAAAGTTGGAGTGAGGGTGTTTTCTTTTTTAAACTAATGTTAACAAGTGTGGAGAAATAACTGTAAGCAACTTTTGCCCCGCCCACTCTGTTGCGCCCAGCCTTGACTTAAATTGAGCCTAGTCCCGAGTAGACTTTCAGTAACCTTTCACCAGGGAAGGTAGGAGACCGCAGGAGGAAAACTTTCCCATCGGATGGGAAATTAGCTAGGTGTCCCCAAAGCTGTACTTTGCTATCTTTGGGTTTGGGGGAATGATTTATGGAGAGAGAAAACAAAACTATTTTATTTATTTGACACCTTTTAGAGGTGTTGAAGTGGAACTTTGGGATAATTGCAGCCCCAGGTAGGAGTTTGGGGCTCGCTGCACTCTTAAAAGTCCCTTTCAATGCTAATAAACCCTATGATATTGTTAGTAAAGTGGGCTCAGCCCCATCTGTGCGTGCCACGAGGCTCTAGGTCGGGAATGGAGACGAAGCAGGTTTAGAGAATAGAAGGTAGATGAAACTGGGGAATGAAACATTAGAGACCCTGCGACAGCGAAAAATTACAATTCGCAGTTTGTCGGAGCGAATTCATCTCAGTGGTGCTACGTCCTGGGCTTGTTTTAAAATCAGTCTATTACCCAGAAAAGCACTTTGGGAGTTGGAGTAGGGCAGGACACAGTCTTCCCTAGATCCACCCTTGGTTTGATTCTTGATTGATTGATTGGCAGGGGATTACTGAATAAGACCTGGTGTTTCTAAAATATTAGATTTAGGTTTTGTTCATGATTTGGGGTTTGGGTTTAGGTTTTCCGGGACAAAGGTGGGTTTTGTGGTAGTTGATGTTTGAATGTTAAGGGATTTTTTTGTGTGAACTTTTTTCTCCTTGGGAAAGTTGATGTTTGGAGAGGGGGTTCCCTCAGTTGCCACAGACTGGGAAAAAAAACCTCCTTGGGCTTTCTGATCGCTTCCTTCTCTTCCCCTCTGCTGCACCTCAGCGGCTCAGGATGTATAGAAGTGGTTTGTCCCGAAATCGAAAAGGTCCCTTACTCCACCATTCCTCCCCTCTCCCCCACCATCACCCCAGGAGATAAGTAACCTCTAGGAGTCAGGTTACTGAATTGTTGACTGAAGGTCTAGACTCTAGCCTCAGTTTAGCCTCGGGGCAACTGGACCCTAGTTAAGGACTGGCCTCCCAAGGGAGGAGTGTGTCACCCGGCGCACACCGAAAGCAGTGAAGTGTGGTCCGTAAGTTCAAAGACTGATGTGGCCACTAGGGCAAGATAGAAGATGGGAGGATGGCGCTGTTGGGGTGGGACGCGGTTGAGGGGGATGTTGAGGCCCAGGATCCGGAATTTCACTTCATCCTTTGGTGTCCTGAGGACTCCCTCGGACAGCTCAAGAGAACAATCACCTGAATTAATGGAATTCCAGGGCTACGAGAGGAAAAGTATGCTTCAAAATTCAAACTATCAGAAATTCCCCCTTAACCAAATCGGTGGGTCAAGGGGTCTGGGCTTGGGAGCACGGGAGGGGCAAGCTGGAGGTTGAGATGTACATGCAAACACATTCGAACTGGGGCCGTGGGTCATCCAAATCCGGTTGTTTCTGCACCGCCCCCCCCAAAAAAAACCTTCAAATCTGATCCTGGGATCTTAATTACAGGAAAAGTGGGATCAATGCCCTGCGCCTCATCCTCACGACTTTCCCCTGGAATTGGCAGAAATACACTTCGGTTCCTGGAATGATTCTTCCTCTTCCAGCCTTCCCAGCTACAGACCCTCCACCCCATGCGCGCGCATCAAGTCATCCTCAAATTCAGCCCCGGGGAATTGCGGGATTGGCACTCTTGCACTTTGCGTAGCTCGAACTCTTGGTGAAACAAAAGTGACCGGGGGTCACAGCATCCTTATTAATACGAAACCTGATAAGCTTAGAGAGACGAACCAGGTTCTTAAGCCCTGCGCTTTCTGTCCTACTATACCGTTATACACACTTCGAGACACCCCTCTGGATCGTCTACAGATGACCTTGTGTGTATCCGAACTAGTGTGTGGGAGAAACACCAGGGCAAAACCCAGAGAACGCCCTCAAGCCAAAGAGCTCTAGAGCCGTCTCAGTCCACGTGGATGCTTTAGACTAAGCCATTTTTCATTCAACACAACTCCCCGACACTGCTCCATTCACTGAGGACTTACTGTCCACAGATGAAACTTACTGTTTTATCTTCAGAGGACACTTTAGGCTGTCCAAAGGCCGCTCAGAGATCAAGCGCCCTTTCGGCTTCCCTGACATTGCTCAGAAGTTCCGGATGTTTTCTGTTTGGTGGGGGAAATGCTTTCTTCCCTGGGCTGAAGAATCTGTGTCCTTGCAGCTGTGAGATGGGCTGTGAGAGGTCAATAGAAAGCTACTTCTCTATGATCTCCATTCTGTCCCATTAATTTTGTGGACTTTTAAGGATCTGAAGAAATCTCTTTTAACAAGTTGAACAGATATGCAAAGAACATTAAATAGTCCCTAGACTGAGATGTTACAGTGTACTAATGTATGCAAACTGTGCCCACTCTTAATTCTTCTCAATTTATATTAGCATTGAGACCCAAATAGTTAAGATACCTGTCACAATATGAAATATCTGTGACTAAAATATTGATTTCCATTTAGTCTAATTTAGGGATGTTGACAACTAGAAAAGCTACAGATTAAGAAAAGATGGGGGAAAGGTTTCATGGTTGTTCCTGTTGAAAATTATTAACTAAAGGTATCTATGTCCAGCTTCTCATAGCAATAATCAATGCATCCTGCAATCACATAAAACTGTTTCCATTTTCAAAGCATGCTCTGAAGCTCCAATTTTTTTAACCTTCTCATACACTCTTTTTCTACTTGTTTCTTCCTGGCTTCTGGAAAGTTCCTTGGTTTTTCTTCCTTAAACTTCTTCCCCATTCTCCTTCTTCCAAGGACACCAATGAGAAAGCTGAAAATTGGTTAGGTGATTCCCTGAGGCAATTAAAGTGGCCCCTTCCTCCCATTCCAATACCTTCCAACTTTAATTTTTATTTCAGAACTAGGTACATTGGGGATATAGATATTCAGAGTTAGGAGCCACAGTAAATCAATTAAAGCCAAAAAAACAGCATATCCTGCCAAAGCTAAAGCATTGGTGAAACCCAATGATGCCTTTCCCAAGTCAAGGAGACTTAATGTGCTCTCTATTAGGAATTATACTTTCAGTGCAGGGAGATTTAGCCAAGCAAACCCCATTATGATTGATACCACCAGATCCCTGTGCACCATGTTAAACATTTACCCTAAATCTAACAATAAGCATTTTACCAATCCCATAGATTAAAATTTTCATTTCACTATCTCCTATGTGACCATAAACTGCAAGTCACTCCTTTCAAAATGAAGCTGTATTTTTTTAAAGTATAGTTTCTAAGACTTTGAAAACTTTCAGGATTAATAGTGCTACATTACATAAAAAGTTATGACATTGTATCACGTCCTTAACACTTTCACAGTCCAAGTTTTAAACTGATATTTGGTGCTGCATAACCAATGGATCTTTTTCAGAAATAAAAATGAAAGTTGAAAGACAAATTTCTCACCCATACTAAGCATACTCTGTCTTCTCAAGTATCACCTCAAAAGTGAGGAAGAGTGGCAGAGAATCTTTGCTGTGTCACTTATTACATTATAACCTAGGGCAAAGCACTTAACCTATTTGGGCTTCAATTACTCCACCTATAAAATGAGGGAGATTGACTTGGATGACCTCTGAGGTCCCTCACAGATCAAAATCTATGTTCCATCACATCTATATGTATATGCTTTATATAAAAGATACATGATAACTGGTTTCTTATGACATTAATCCTCACTCTATGGGAAGAGCTGAGACAACTCACTCATAGCCCTGCCACTCCTAAATTATCTTTCCTCACTGGAGAAGATAAATGCCATATGGGAGAAAAGCCATCATTTTTTTCCTAATATACAGAATGACTCAAATACTTCCACATGCTCAAGCTGCTAGCTTGGAATAAAGGGGGAGGGGGGAATGCTCAAAATTTATCAAAACCAACCAGTGTAAAACCTTAGTGCTTCCAGGGCCCAAGAGCACTAACTGGAGTCAGGAGACCTGGGTTGAAATCCTCTCTCTGAAGTATATCACCTTTATAACATCAGTCAACTTTTCTAGTTCTATTTCCTCATCAGAAAAAAAGGGGTTGGACTACACAGCTTCTGCAGTCCCATACAGTTCTAAAACAGGGAAGGAAGGAAGGAAGGAAGGAAGGAAGGAAGGAAGGAAGGAAGGAAGGGAAGGAAGGAGGGAGGAAGGGAGGGAGGAAGGGAAGCTGAGAGGGAAGGAGGGAGGGAGGGACAAAAGAAAAAGAAAGAAAGAAAGAAAGAGAAGGGTGAAAAGGAAGAAAAAGAAGTAAAAAAGAGAAAGGAGGGAAGGAAGGAAAAGAAAGAAGAAATAAGGAAGAAAAAACA
>CM053581.1:448323252-448359823 GCA_028627135.1 Pseudochirops cupreus
GAGCTGACTTTAGTGGGAAGTATCTTTGTGTGCATTTTGGAGTTCCAGGATTGGTTTAGAGTCCTATTTTATGGGTATTTTGGGGTGGCTCTGTGAGAGCTGCGATGTGTTGCTGCTTCTACGCCGCCATCTTGGCTCCGCCCTATGCATTCTTTTGTAAAAAGTAATTGGTACTGAGGTGCTTTCAATAGATATTGGGGAGCTGATGGAAGAGTTGCTCCCTTGCCTAGCACAATTGGATTCTTGCTGGGTTGGTTCAAGAAGATGAGAGAAATGATTACTTCTCTCTTCTATTAATAACCAACTATTAAATTAAGATTTAAGTTTTACTTTTCTATTTCCTCATTCAAAGCCTAGTCTCTCAAGGACATTTCTGACCTTGCCCAAAAATTTACCCCACCCAGACCATCTTCTCTAGGTGGAATTCTTACCCTACCATTGTTCATTTGTATAGATTGCCCAAGGCAAGGTAAGGTAGTCAGGCTTGAGATGAGTTTCTCTCTGTCCATGGGTGACATAATCAAAGTCACATCCCCAGCCCCTCAAAGAATAAGCCCACCTCTCATTACAATACATATTCTCTCATTAATTGAACCAATCAGAATTAATTTCCATCTGTCAAGAACACCCACACTTCCAAGGGCATATAAGCATTAATCAGCCTCCATGATTCATTTGGTTTACAAGAGAAAGCCAAATGACCATCCTTTTATTAATTATTCACTAGCCATAATTAATAAAATGATTAATTACCCAGAAATTATGTCTCTCAGACTTTTCCTGTGTTAAACAGGTCAATCAGCTGCTCTAAGATTGGTTCTGATTTTCAGTGGAGCCTCTCTGATGGCCTTGATGGCTCTCCCAGTTGCCTAGACATGCGTCTCAGGAAACTCATTCACCTAAGGTGAGGTAAGAAGAAACACAGAGGTGCCATAAATATCTGGACACGTGGAGGCAGGGTGGAAAGACAAAGCAGTTGAAGTGCCTACGCCTTTCCCCACCCAGTCTCCTAGGTGTTCTTGCTTCTGGGACAAAGAACCAAGTGAGGAGTTTATCAGGTTGGGACTTGGTCATTAGTTCCAGTTTTGAAGTCCAGTAGAAAATTCCTAGCCAGCACACACCAGTCCCTTAGTCCTTCCTAGCTGGAAGGAGACTCAGCAAATCTTCACATATTGTGATTGGGATTAGATCTATGATTTCACTGGTACTGGGAACTCCCAGGTGAGGAATCTCCTCTGCCAGTGTAAGTCAGCACCTTCTCCACAACTTATATTCCTAGAGAATTGCCTAGAGAACTGAGAAGTTAAAATATCTCATCCAGGCTCACACAGCCAGTGTGTATAAGAAGGAAGACTTGAACTTTTGTATAGGAGGTGGCCTAAGAGCAGAGAGAAGCATGGCTGCCACTTTCTTGATAGTGTTCTAAGAGTGGCAGTCATCAATCAGAAGAGGATTATAATATTGTGCATTTAGGAAGAACCTTGGAGTTAGCTGAGTCCAAATTCCCAACTTCCCTCATTTTACAGATGGGGAAACTGAGGCACAGAGAAGTTAAGTAATTTGCCTAGAGTCTCGTAACTGATAAGTGTCTGAGGTAGGATTTGAACTCAGGTGTTTCTGACTCCAAGTTTAGTGTTTTATTCATTTTGCCAATAATGGGGTTCCAGGGCATATTAGGGTTAGTCATTTAGTTGGAAGCTGTGAAAGAGGGAGCTAGAGAGGAGAGAGGAAGGAAGAGTTAATTCCATAGTAGATAATGGGGACTGGCCCTGGAATCAGGAAAGCCTGTGTTCAGGTCTGACTACTGAGACTTACTAACTGTGCCAGCCTGGATAAATCACTTAGGTTCTCATTGCCCCAGACAATTTTCTAAATCTATAGGCTATAAGATGAATTGCAGGATGTCTGCATCGGTGAAGGAAGTTACCACTCTGGGAGTCCCTTGCACTGATGATGTCACAAGTCTAGATCTTCTTTTTATATACAGTTATTAAAACTTCAAACTTTTGGGAGACTTTGTATATAAATGTGTATATTACATAAATTGTGTATAATATATAATGAATAAATATACGTATGCCTAACATATATACATACATATATTACAATCAATTTTAATAAAATCCTATTCCTATGCTCATTATGGTATGGAGGAGAACATAGGTTCTGAAAGGAGAAGCTGAGAAGGCAAAAATTCTGCTAATTCTTATCTGGAAAGACTTTGAGCTCAAGCCCAGGAACAGACTATATGCTATATGGAGAACCTTACTGCAGAAGGGCTGGTCATCAGCTGATGAATTTTCTGATCACATCATGCCAACTTAAGCATCTCAGAATCACAATTAGTATAGCTGTATATAGTACTGTAGCTTTTGAAGGTGTATATAGTATATGCATATATAGTATAATTTTTGAATGAAATGATGTATCTTTTCAAGTGTATATTCTACTGAGGTTTTGCCCCATAAACTAGCCATGTGGCTTGGGGTAGCTCAAGTCACTTAACTTCTGCCTCAGTTTCTTCCTCTGTACAGGGTTGTTCTGAGAATTAAATTAGAGAATGTTTGCAAAACTTAAAGCAATATATAAATGCTGGCAATTAATGATAACTATAGAGTGAACATTTTTGTGGAGCTCTGAGCCATTCAACTTATCAAACTTATGGCCCCCATCGGCCTTATACCACAACAGGAAAATGTTTTAATAGTGCTTCCATCTCTTTACCAACCTGTAATGCCCCATAATATCTAATACTCTGGGCACAAACTTTGAAAAGGGATAGAACAAAAGTGGACAGGGAAGCCCAGGAAAGAAGCTCCTATGGGTTTTCCACTTATCTCAGACCTCTGCTAGGTCTGCCATGATAATTTTCCAGCACTACTTTGTAAAGTGGTGTGGGACAAGGGTGGGGAACCTTCAGCCTCAAGTGCTCATGTGGCGCTCTAGGTCCTCAAGTGTGGCCCTTTGATGGAATCCAAACTTCACAGAACAAATCCCCTTAATAAAAGGACTTGTTCTATAAAACTTAGACTCAGTCAAAAGGCTGTACTCAAGGACCTAGAAGGACACATGTGGCTTTGAGGCTGTAGGTTCCTCACCCCAGTCTAGAGTTCCATCTATTGGGCAAGAGAGAGTCTGGTTAACAGAGATCATGATACCCAGGAATCTATGGAGTGACCTTACTGATGAATGGGGCAATAACTGTCTTCAACAACTCACAGTACTGAACGAGAGTGTCAGGGTATTAACTGATTTCTTTTCAGGGCTCTCCTAGCAACCTGGTACCATGATAAAAAACAAATAAATCAACATAGATTGTCCTCCTTTTCAATTCGCAACTTTATTCTGCTTATATAATAACAAACATTTGACATTTAGAAATTAAGCAAGGAATTTAATCTCAGTTGAAAGGAATTTCCTGAAACCAAAAGGTTTATATAAACTGAATTTTAAAAAAATACAAAACAAAAGTTGTTTTTATTGTTAAAGAAGGCTAGATTTAGTTGAGAGGCTGTGTGTAAATATTTTACAACGTATATTGAAGATAATGGCAAGATAGCATCTAGGTTGGGCAGTGAGGTGGTGCAGGGGATAGAGTGGTGGGTGTGGAGTTAGGAAGACCTGAGTTTAAATCTGACCTCAGACACTAACTAGCTGTGTGCCCCTGGGCAAGTCATTTAGCCCTGTTTGCTTCAGTTTCCGCATCTGTAAAATGAGCTAGAGAAGGCAATGGCAAACCACTCCAGTATTTTTGCCAGGAAAACTCCAGATGGGGTAACAGAGAACTGGACACGACTGAAATGTCCGAACAACAGCAAAAGCATCTAAGTTAAGAAGAACATTTAAAAGCATAGAGTGAGGACTATATGTAATTGCATACTTGGACATACCAGGCTGACACTTTGTATACTCTATGGTCTAGAATTATTTTCACTGTGTAAGAGGGACTTGAGAACTGAATGGCGTCTTGGGCTTTATAGTTCAGTCCTGAGAATGATTTGAGACTTTGATAATGTTCAGGCAGAACTATGCAGGCTCAGAATTTCTGAAAGGGATACAATTTTTGAGGCAGGAGAGGAGACCTCAAGAATTAAGCAGTACCAGCGACAGTGGAGGGATATTTCCCTGGCCCTGCCCAGGACTTAATGAACTGCACCAAAAGGAATCATCAGTCTGTCCAATAGGTAGAAAGACAATCTGAGAGGAGAAAATGAAAGGAGAGATGGAAAAGAGGACTGAACTACTGCAGGAAAGCAGGTGTTAAGAAGGGGACACATTCCTACAAAAATACGCAAGGAAAAGAAGACTTTGAAGAGACCAATTGTAGCCATCTCTTTGGGGATTTTATGAAATTCCGGGAAAAAAAAAAGGCCTATTCCTTGGCAATCTATTTAGTAACAGTAATTTAGTAACAGTAACTGTAATATAGTCCGCTAACTTTTTATCTAAACATTTCCTTCTTCCTGAATTTTGCTTCAAACACAAAGAGGTGAGAAGATTAGCTAGAGATAAACGTAAATTTAAATTAGGCAGAGAACCAAACTTCTACTTAAATGTCTGGAATTTTTCTAAGTGGAAGCTCTAGGTTAATGTAATTATACTCCTAACTTTTCATCTGATATAAACTCCACAAAACAGAAAGCATAGACAAAATGGACTTGAGAGTCCATTATATGGCCCCTAAGATAAAAAAAAAGGAATCTAATTATTTTAACATGGTATAGATGATTAAATCTTCAGAGATAAAAGGGATCTGAGTAGCTACTAGTCAACTGAACTCTCTGCAGTGACACCCATAATTATCATGACTGTTACAACTGAATTAAATGGAATACGCTTTAGAAATAATTCACTTTGTTACTATGGATTTGGATACAGATTTAACATACATGGGAAAATTACTAAATGTTGCATTCCCTTGACTTGTAGCTCAAAGAAATCAAAGAGGAAAAGGATATATATAATATAAATTGTAGTGATAAAGAACTAGAAAGTAAAGGAATGTCTATCAATTGAGGAATGGTTGAACGACTTATGATATATGATTTTTAATGGAATACTATTGTGCTATAAGAAATTACAAATGACTTTGAAAAACTTAAGAATGCTGATTAACATAATGACTAACCATAATTTCAATGGACCAATGATGAACCCCGCAACCCACCTTCTGGCAGAGAAGTGATAGACTCACAGTGAAGGATGAATTTTTTTGGGCATGGTCAATGTGGGAATTTATTTTGCTTGCCTATGCATATGTATGATAAAGATTTTGTTTCTCCTTTTGTTTTTTCCAATAGTAAAAGGAGGCAGAGAAAGAAAACACATTTTTGATGATTGAAAATCAATTAAATCTCAAAAGACAAAAGAAACTATATCTGTGAATGTATTTATTCTGTTTTAGAGGGCAGTAAAGCTGAAGGACAGAGAGTTTTCAGATAGTACAAAATATATATTGGTTAAATATAGTACGATATTATGAGTAGTATTATAGTACCAGTGCATTAGTGTATCTTTATTAACAAGGTAATTTATTAGGTCCTCTATCAACACACGGAACTACATTAGTCCTTTAGACATCATCCCTGACTATAAAATGGGTAAAGACAAGTAGAAACAACACAAAAATGCATGTGTAAGTAGGATACACAGACATGTACAATGGTACTAAAATTGTATAAATACAGTAGATAGTCTACCAACAATGTGCATAGCCTTACTGACAGTGTTTCTCTGTTGCACTTATTATATAATATTGTAAATGAAAGTTTGAGTCCTTTTTCCCCCTACCAGACCACAAATCCCTTTGAAGACTGTGTATGATTCAAATTTTGTACTCTCCAAGTGTCTAGCAGAATGCTCAGAAAGAGAGGGCATGTGTAAATAATGTTTGTCAAGTGAATATTGAATATTAACAGAGATGTTTGTTCGATGATCAATAGATGATGTTCAATGATCAAAATATATACTTTATGTAGTATCTGGCATATGGATAAAATACCATTACTTTCTCCCAAACGGATCATATAAGTTAGTGACAATTTCTCATCTCCTAATCTTTTTTCCTCTTTTCCCTCTCATTAAGACAGTTCTCTTCATAAAAGGTTTAGATTACCTTTTCCCTTTATATGTGGGAAAAGCAGATAGCATCATGGAGTAACACATTACTCAATAAATGTTTTCTGTTGTTGACAAGTGTGTTTTTCTGGAAAAGTACCTTTAAAGTAGAGAAGGAGGAGTGGCTAGGTGGCTCAGTGAATAGAGCACTGGCCCTGGAGTCAGGAGGATCTGAGTTCAACTCCAGCCTCAGACACTTGACACACCTACTAGCCATGTGACTTTAGGCAAGTCACTTAACCCCAATTGCCCTCCAAAAAGCAAAAAACAAAACAAAACCAGAAAAGTACCTTTAAAGTAGAGAAAGAAGGATGGCTAGGTGACTCAATGAATACAGCACTGGCCCTAGAGTCAGGAGGGTCTGAGTTCAAATCCGCCTCAGACACTTAACACTTACCAGTCATGTGACCTTGGGCAAGTCACTTAACCCCAATTTCCCTGCCTTCCTCCCTCCAAAAAGCAAAAATAAAAATAAAAATAAAGTGGAAAAAGAAAGAAAGGAATGGGCATGCTGAGTTAGGTGGGACCAAGCACACTTTGGGTTGCATAATGACTTCACCTTAGGCTAAACTCTTTCTCTTTAGCGATTGAACCAAATAAGGACACCAACTGCAGTGAAGAATACGAAGAAGGAAGATGCAGAATATGAGAAGAAAGAGCCTCTCTTTAGAGATGCTCCTATAGTGTTCATAGCTGTGTTCAAAAAAAAAAGTGAGTTTTTTCCATGCAATCCAGGGTAGGAGAAACAAAATTTCTCCCAACTTTCAAAGACACACACACATACACACACACACACACACACACACACACACACACACACACACACTACAGAGATGTCATAGTGTATCATGCAGATGTAAGCAAAATACTATGTAGTGGCTAGCCAGTACCTTTTAATAATGTATTTTATGCCTAACTCAGCAAGGGAACAGTGGCGAGTGCATCAATTTCTCTTTCTGACACTCCCACTTAAAGGAGACTGTGGAAAATAGGTCAATAGATTTTTTTTTTCCCTGAGTGTAAATGGAATGTGAAAACAAGGCTGGACTATTATGAAGGAAAATGAAGATTTAAAAACTGAAAGATGTGTGTGTGTGTATGTGTGTGTGTGTGTGTGCATCTGTGTGGACTCTGAGGTTTTAGAATTGCATGTTAGTCTGAAAATTGATCTTATTCTTTTATGGAAACATTTATGAGTGATTTCTAACACTGCACAAATGAACTTGGAGTATACAAATCCATCCTTGTGTTTTCATAAAATTACTTCTGTCAGGTCAGCAGAGAAAAATCCAGCAAGCTATTCCCGTTCCATGTTGGCTTTCTCCACTTTAAACACAAATGTCTTCCAGTTCTCTTTACTTGCTTCACTTGTGAAGAACTGTTTGCTATGTATTGAACATTTTTCTCTTTGTTTATTCTAATATAGTAAACCATCTCGTGAATTCTAGCTTAACGTAGTATTAAATAGTCAGTAACATCATCAAGTATTTTGTCAGCAGGAATGACTCGTTTGCTTAATCTCACTTTTTGAAACAGTCATTTTTTTTAAAAAGGCATTTCATAGAGTACTTATTTTGACAGCGACAGGAAGCTCCATTGTTAATCAGAAGCACATTAAATCAGACAGACATATATAAAGGCAATCACCAAGATTTGTCAGCTGGATTGACTTTTATGATGGAAAGTTGTAAAAACGTTTTAGAGTAGGAAAATCATATAGCAACTTCATAAATGTAATCTATCAGATAGAGACCAAACTCAATTGTATCTGAGTGGCAATAGCACAAAATAAATGCCCAATTTCATTTTAATATAATTTTTTTGCAGAATCAGATTTTGTAAATTAAATACTGATGATAAAAATGAATGTTGGAAATTAATAATAGAATCAGTAAACTGAGATTCATTCTCTTATTCAACAAACATTGATTTATTAAGTGACTACTGTATGCCAAGGAAGATACAAAGATAATTAGAATATAGTCCCTCCCACATGGAATTTACAGTCTAGCAGAAGAGACACATCATATACATATAAGTATGTGATACTATATATGATATTATACAATAATCATATAAAAGAAAATATAAGAGAAGTACAAAATACTTTGCAAAATCAGAGAGAGAAAAGCTCATTTCTGACATGGAACACCATAGACTGTATATTTTGATGTCAGTAATACATTCTATAGAGCATTTCACAAATCCTTATGAACAAGAAGGGAAATATGGGCTAGATGAGAATAATTGATTGATCAATAATACCTACTGTATGTTGATTAGTGTAGAGATGTTAACATGGAGGGAGCTGCATAGTAGCATGCCAAAGGGCTTTATTCTTTGCCCCATATAAAGATACAGATGGCGTCCATATCAAATTTATGGATGAGGTGACTAACAAGTGCATGCTATAGTCAAGGTTCAAAATTATCTTGCTGGGCTGAACATTGGGCTGAATCTAATAGGATGGAAATTTACTGACCTTGTCATGTAGAGGTGATGGACTCATGGAGCAGAAGAAGAAACATATTTTTTGGCCAAGTATGGATTTATTTTGCTTGACTATGATTATTTTTTTTTATAAGGATTGGCTTTTTTTTCTGTTTTTATGGGAGAGTAGAGTAGCAATGTTATTGCATGAAAAAAAAGACAGAAGAGGTACATTGAAATACTTAGAGTAAAAAAAGAAATACAGAAGATAACTCAGAAGGAAGTCCAGAGAGGCAGGACAGTTTTGAAAGTCATGGACTGGATTTAGTATATGCTTATTTTTAATGCAAACAGTATAGAAGAGATTCACAGTTTCATAGACAAGTCTTTTTGTGTTCCGTCTTTGAATGTGGAAATGCTCTTTTGAAGGATTTGTTAAGCTTTGAATTTTAAAATTTTTAAAAAAATTAATGAGGAAAATGTTCACAAAATGTTCACAAGTCTTACACTTGTGTTGAAAAATTGCCTTTGCAAGCACAAGATAGGAAAAGCATGGTTAAAGAATAGTTTGTTGGGGAAAAAAGATCTGATGATTTCAGTGGACTGCGTGCTTGATGAGTGAAGAATGTGATTTGACAATCAAAAAAAGATTGGGCTGCATTAAGAGAGACATAGTTTTCAGGGAAAAGGAGGTAATAGTCCTGCTATGCTCAAATTTTCATAGATTTAGAGCTAGAAGGAATCTCAGAAGTTATCTAATCCAACTTTTTCATTTTACAGAGAAAGAAACTGAAGCTAGAGAGATTAAGTATTTTGCCTAAGACTACATAAGTCATAAGTGGCAGATCTGGAATTCAAACTCAGGATTTTGGCTCCAAAGCCAGCAAGCACACTGTACCAAATCTAGAGTATTATGTTCAGTTCTGAGCACTACAATTTAGGAAGCTGAAGATCGTCCAAAGAGCAACCAAGTTAAGGGGTCTCCATTCTAGTTATTTTAATCAAAGAAGAATTGGATGAAGGAATTTGGGATTATTCATTTGGATAAGAGATGATTCAGGGAGTAAGATGACAATTGATTTATGGAAGAGGTATCAGACTCACTCTGTTTGACGACACCACCCCTAACCCTCCCTTGAAGACAGAACTAGGTAGAAGTTTCCAAGGGGCAAATTGAAATTTGCTATAAGGATAAACCTTCTAACTACTAAAGCTATTCAAAAGTGGAATGGGCTGCCTTGGACTGTAGTGAGTTCTCTCTCCCTAGAAGGTGTCTGAGCAAAAGCAGGATGACCACTTTCCGGGTCTTTGGTGTTGTGCATCCTTTGGGGGATGGGGGTTGGACACAATGAATGATCCCTTAGATCCCTTCCAATTCTAAGATTTGGTGGCTTTAAAATGGGAAGATTTTAAGAAATGACTTGGGTAAACTTCTAGAAGGCACACTTATCAAATCTGTGAATGACACAAAAACTTAATGGAGAGCAAATACGTCCCATAGAATGTAAGCTCCTTGGGGGTAAAGACTATCTTATTTTTGTCTCTGGATCCTCATAGTATAGCATCTCATTCATAGTAGGTACTTAATAAATGCTTACTGTTGATTGGTTAGTTGTATGACACTCTTGGGATCTAAAAGAGGATTGAAAATATTTTTTCTGAGGATAAAAGTTTATAGGAAAAAATGCAAAACTCTATACTTAACAATCAGTGGCACCATTAAAGGATGGAGGAGAATATTAGCTAATTTGAAATAGACTTAAGTATTTCAATTGGCTGCATGTCTGATGAGTCAACAGCATAATGTAGGTTAGGGAGGAAAGAGTGTGATCTAGGCTCTATTAACAGGGGTACAATATCCAAAATAGGAGAAATAACTGTGATCTGTGTTGTTGGGACTCCATAGAATATTGTGCTGGGTCTGGGTCTTACATTTTAATGAATTTGAAATGCCCTAAGGAAGATAACCAGGTTGGTGCAGGAAGATAAGAACAATGATTGCAACAACAACAATGATAATGATAACTAGCATTTATATAGTGCCTACTTTGTGTCAGACACTGTGCTTCATAAATGCTTTACATATATTATCTCATTTAATTCTCACAACAACCCTGTGAGATAGGTTCTATTATTATCCCCATTTTATAGATAAAAAAATCTGAGGCAAACAGAGGTTATATGACTTGCCTAGGGGTCACATAGCTAGTGTCTGAGGCCAGATTTGAATGCAGATTTTCTTTTTTTTTCTCTACTTAATAATATTTTATTTTTTCCTATTACATATAAAGATAGGTTTCAACATTCACTTTTATAAGATTTTTATTACGATTTTTTTCACCCTCTCTCTCTCCTCTCCCCCATCCTAAGATGGCAAGCAATATGATATGTTATACGTGTACAATTATAGTAGACATATTTCCCCATTAGTCATGTTATAAAAGAAGAATCAGAACAAAAGGGGAAAACCACTAGAAAGAAAAAGAAAAAAAAAACAAAAAAAGAGAAAAAATAGTATGCTTCAATCTGTATTCAGACTCCATAGTTCTTTCTCTGGATATGGATAGCATTTTCCATCATGAGTCTTTTGGAATTGTGTTAGATCATTGTATTGCCGAGAAGAACTAAGTCTATCAAAGTTGATCATCTCACTATGTTGCTGTTACTGTGCACAGTGTTCTCCTGGTTCTCCTCAGTTCACTTGGCATCAGTTCATGTAATTCTTTCAAGGTTTTTCTGAAGTCTACCTGCTCATTCTTTCTTATAGCATAATAGTATTCCATTACATTCACAGACCACAAGTTGTTCAGTCATTCCCCATTTGAGAGGCATCCCCTCATTTTCCAATTCTTTGATACCACAAAAAATTGCTATAAATATTTTTGTACATGTTGAGTCATTTTCCATTTTTTATGATCTCTTTGGGATATAGACCCAGTATTGGTGTTGCTGGATCAAAGGATATGCACAGTTTTATAGCCCTTTGGGCAGAGTTTCAAATTGCTCTCCAGAATGGTTGGATCGAACTCAGATTTTCTTGACTCCGAGCCCACTCCACCATCTAACTGCCCTGATGTTGTATGAAGAACAATCAAAGGAATAGAAGATGTTTAGTCTAGATAAGAGAAGACTTTGGAAATCACGACAACTATCTTCACATTTTCAAGATCTGTCATCTGCTTAAGATGTTAGATTTGTTCTATGAGGTTTCAGAAGACAGTACTAGGACCAATGAACAGAAGTTACAGAGTGAAAGATTGTTGTTGTTCATCCTTCCTTCTCAAAGAGGACCAGTGACATCAGGAGGGTGATGTCTTGACTTTGCAAGTGAATTGGATTTAAGTGAGGCAGAGTTCATCAGCCTCAAAGTCATCAGCCTCACTCTCTCCTCCAGTCATTAAATTCCAGTGGCAAGACATAGGCCAGGATGACTGGTGATGGCCCAGGATACAGTAGGAGACTTTGGATTTTTTAAGCTGAGGTCTTTCCAAGATCTCAGTTTGTTGGAGGCAACATCCATTCAGTAGTTAAGGTTAGATAAGAATTGAGGTAAAAGATGGTCTACTTTGCCTTCACAAAAGAATAAATCAGGGAGGGGAAGACTCTCAGATTTTCTGGCCAGAAGAGAAACAATAGCTATTTACACTCGCTCTCAGTCATCAAAACCCAAATCATGAGCAACTGAGATTTAGGCTAGGGCCTCAGGTGAATGATTACAGCTCAGAATAAGGAAGTATTGTCTAACAATTTTGTACCAAAAATGGAACGGGCTATCTTACAAGATACCGAATTTTCTCCCACTATAAATATTTGGAAGGTTGAATACAAACACTTCTTAAGGATTTCTTTGTAGCCTGAGTTATTAAACTAGATGACCTATATAGTTGCTGTTAAACTTAAAATTCTATAATTATCTAAGGGTACGGAAAATATTTAAAAAAACAAACAAACATGGATTCTGTATAACTGAAAGTACTTGGATGATTTATTTTGATAGTTTTGTTTTAATGATTTAATATAATACTTTATAGTAGATAATAAATGCCCTGCTTAGTGTGTTTGCACTAATAATAGCTTACCAATATGATTTTAACTGTCTCTTTGGGCTATTAAATCTTTGTTAAGAATAAATTATTTCTCAAGCTTAGGTATCAATGAAATGAGAATTACAAAGAATCTATGATCTGATCTGGTTGTTTCAACATCAATATCTACCTAATGCTTAGAGCAGTGGTTCTCAACCTTCCTAATGCCATGATCTTTTAATACTCATATGTGGGTGTATCTGCATGTGGGTGGACCTGCCTGGAGACAAATAGAGGAGTGGTGTCTCGGTTCCTAAGACCATCAGAAATATGTGTTTTCCAATGGTCTTAGGTGACCCTTGTGAAAGGGTTGTTCAACCCCCAAAGGGGTCACAACCCACAGGTTGAGAACCACTGGCCTAAAACATAATCAGTTTCCGAATAGAACCTCGTAAGGACCATCACTACTGGATAATTTAAGCTCTGCTATTAATTTATCACCCAAGTTACACAAGTCAGTTAGTTTCTTTACCTCTATTTCCCATGAATGAAATAGGCAATTTCTTGTTAAGTTAAAGAAGAATTTTGAGGCCTCTTCATGAAAAGGGTCTCTATCTAAGTGGGGAAATTGTATTTATTAGAGGAAAAAGTTATTGATTTTAAATACTGAGGAAGTTCTTGAAGAATAAAGAAACAATGCCACAGGTACAGTACTGCCTCTTGAATGTCTCAAGAAAGATATACACAGATAAAGAGACTACATGACAATGGTAAAAGATATATTAAACAGTTTGACAAAATCTTCAAGGAATTTAGGATTAGCAGCAGGGCTATTTCTATGAGATGTTTTAGAAATTCTAAATTAAACTTGATTTCAAAGACCCTGAATGAAATGAGATTAGTCAACACAACCTAAAATCTAAGAGTCTGAGTAATCTCAGAAATGTAAAGAAAAAATTTATCTTTTGGGGACAGGTCTACATAATCATGTTCACTGCATAATTAAGGTAACCAATCTTGCAACCCATCCACCCCCATTAACCCTGAATATCCTAGATAATTGAGGAAAATATACCATTGTTGCTGTTGTTGGAGGGGGTGACAGTTGGGAGTCTACATAAAAAATTTCCGTCCCTCCATTTCATCTTTTCCTTTATAGATGAAGCTTCCCTTTTTTGTGTCATCAAAAGACTAGATAAAGGGTCGTTGTTTTTTTCTCTTCAAAGTCCAGGCAATTGGTCTCATAGGCTCCCTCTTGTCCTTTCCTCCAGCTATTTTGGGGAGCTGATTATGCCAAATATTCATAGAATTCAATAAGTTGGAATAATAAAAGTCAGCTTATCTTTATCTGGAGACAAAATCCATTATAAAAAGCACGAACATTAAATAAACAAGGTTTAAAAACAGCAGGGAACTCCAAATGGGAAGCTGGCTCTTTAGGTAGTGATGTAGTTGGGGAGGAAGAGGAAATGAAAAGTGGATAAATTTACCAGATCTCAACAGCCATACGAGGCAGGCACATTCAGGCACAAAGTTCAATTCAGTACAGAAAGATCACTCCTTAAGCAGGTCATTCAGCTAGGCAGGACTCCAATTGTACATGATAATCATCAGTCTTATAGTCACTCTGGGGGTAGCTGCAATCTTGATTTGTAGTCAGCTCCCAGGACACACAAGCACCCATATCTCCATACCCTTCCACACCCTTCCTTGAAAAACTCCAAAATGTCTGGCCTCTCTTCTTCCATGTGGCTCTTGTTATGGAAGACCCTTATATCTCTTCTTCCATCTGGGAAAACTACATTTCCCAGCAGCTCCTAATGCCAATATAGGGCGTCATAGACCTTGCTCAAGAAAATACCCAGATGCTTTTGCAAACAATCAATCCAGCCTATCTCCATAGAAAGATTCATATTTTTCCAAGGATTTTGTAGAATTAACATGCTTCACTTTGCCAAAACTAGAAGTGTGAGATAAAATAGAAAGTCACCAAGAAACTATTTCCCACAAAAAGGTGACTAATAATTGTGAACCACTGGATGGATGATTTATGGTCTGGGACATCCACAAAGTCTTAGAATGACCTTGAGTCTATACTTATTTTTTCATCTATACTATTAGCTTTTTAGTGGTGCTAAGACTGAGATTTCTCAGAACCGCGTCACTTCAAAGAACTTAGGAGAAAATTTTAGATGAGAGCCACGCTTATTTTTTTTAAACCACATATAGGAAGACTTGGCTGACTCAAGTGGCAAACACTGGCAGAACATTTTTTTTTCTTTCTCTCAATACCTCTGTAAAGCAGGAACTATGCAGAAAAAAGAGAGATCTATAACATTATGAGATGTGTCCACAGGAAGGAAGGAAATCATAATCAGAGTCAAGAAGTATTTATTAAGTACCTACTATGCTAAGCCAAAGTAAGAAGTAAAGCTCTTAGAATTTTATTTCAACCATACTCTTTTTTTCTCTGTCATAATATAAACTAAGGCGGGGGGCGGGGAGGGGGGAATGCGGCCCTGCTAATCACTGTCAACCATTATTATGTTTTATATGGAAATTTAAATGTTCCAGATATTTCAAGATACCAATTAACCAATTATTAAGTGCTGTTAAGAATTAGTATTAGGACCAAATATTATTAAATATGTGATGTTATAAGCGATGAACATGTCCCTTAGATGAAAATATAAATGCTCCTTTTCTCTGAAAGAAAAAAAAAAGCTCCAATAAAGACCTGATTTGAAACTGTTTGGAAATCAATTGAGAAATTAAAATGAGTGATAATCATAGTGTGTGTGGCTCAGATACTGCACTTAACATACATATTTTTAGACAAGTATTACATTTTAAATATAGTAGTAATTATCATATCAGGGGGAAGACAGCCTAAATTTTTTACATATGCACCTGAGGACTGGAGAAAAAATTATGTTCAGAAAATGTTACTGTTACCAAGAAGATACGTACCGCTTAAGAGAGAGTATTGATTTTTATGGATGAGACGTAAGAACCTAGGGAGACATAGACTAATTCAACTTCCTCCAGTATAGAAATGAATGTTATCCCTTCTTTCATCATTACCTATCACTATCACTGATATAAGCTGGAATTACGTGCAAGCCAGTGTTTTAGGTGACATGCAAATCCCTTACACACATGTTATATATACATGTATGCATGCCTATACACAACATGCATATACATATGTACACACAAATCCCTTACATGTGTATATAAGAGATTTGCATGTATGCGTGTATATCTATTATATATAAAATGTATATTATATAGGCAAATCCCTTGCATCTATGTATATTTATAAAATTAACTCTTAAAGATCAACCCATTGACTGATGACACTATCAGTTTTCCCTTCTCCTCCTACTGAATTTTCCATTTTAAATTTCAGTTTATTCCTTCATTTCCTGACCACCTTAAGTAAGCCCCTCCTTCATTTTAACTTCTAAAGTATATTTATAGTCTGTGCTGTACTGCCTCTTTTGAATGCTAGGCATTCCCGACTTTTAACGAAGCCCACAAACACATAAAAGGCAAGTTCAGCCCACTTTAATTTGAGACTTACAGACCTCAGCATTTACACAATTACCTCATCCACTCTCCCCCATGCCATATTTTTATGTCCTTCTAGTACCCAATTAACACCTCATTAAATCACAAACATGTAGTATATTTCATTGCCAACTCTTACAATGCAACCCTCACCTGCAACTGAGAAAAATCTTAGAGTTTTCAGGTGAGAAAGGGTGATTTAGAAGCTAGAGTAAGGGACTGAGCATCAATAAGTTCTTTTCACTGTTCTTGACATATAGAAAAACAATCAGAATTATCCAAGAATGGAAGGCAATGGGTTCCTAATTATTGGAAATTTTCAAACAAATCCTGGATGACCACCTGTGAAGTGTGTTGTATAGGGATTCCTTTTTTATCATAGGGGGACCTCCCCCTCCATGAATTTATATAATGAATTCCCTAGGCAAAGCTGATTCAAGATACTTGGTGGACCTGTATCCACTCAAAACCAGAACTCAAGAGCCCCCATTACATATGTGTAATCTTGGCTGATGATTGGATTAGAGAGTGATAGTGAAGAAAAGTCCAGGGTGGTGCAGTAACTGTGAATCTGGGTAGGATGGTGGACTTTAGAAAGAGGTATGAGGTTTGGGGAAGAGGGAAGATAATGAGTCATATTATTGATCAAATAGGGGCTCCAAAAGCTAGGAAGGACAGAAAAAATTGTGGATTATGTCGATAAGGATGAGAGAATACCAGTGTTACTAGGCTCAGATGAACTATATCCCAGGGCACTTAACAGAACTACTTGATTTCATAACTGAGCCGCTGTCAGTAATCTTTGAAAGATGAGGAATGGGAAATGTATCACAGAACTGGGAAAAGACAAATACCCCATTCTCCAAAAATTGGAAGAGTGCAGAGCCTGTAAACTGTAGACCAATGAATGTGACTTCAAGTTCTATTAAAATTTTAGAACTTTAAAAGGATGTTTGATGAATATCTAGAAAGAGAAGTAGTGATAACTGGCAAACATAGTTCATGAAGAATGACTCATTCCAGATCAACTTTATTAGTAGGGTTACTAGACCAAGGAATGCTGTAGACAAAATTTACCTAGCTTTCAGCAAATCATTTGATCATGTCTCTCAGTAGTTTATGGACAAGCAGGAGATATATGGGCTAGATCATATTATATTTGGTTTAGTGGGCTTTCTTTCTTTCTTTTTCTTTCTTTCTTCTTTCCTTCTTTCCTTCCTTCCTTCCTTCCTTCCTTTCTTCTTTCTTTCTTTCTTTCTTTCTTTCTTTCTTTCTTTCTTTCTTTCTTTCTTTCTTCCTTCTTGCCTTCCTGCCTTCCTTTCTTTCTGGGTTTCAAACTGGCTATAACCTAAAAGTAGAAATAGAAAGTTCTGTGTCAAGTTGCAGAAAAATCTTTAGTGAAATAACCCAAGGATATGTCCTTCGTCATGTTCTATTTAACATTTGTAACAGAGTTGGTTTGGAGTTACAGATGATATACTTATCAGATTTTCAGATGGCACAAAACTGAGATAAATGGCTGACATATTGGATAAGAAGATGCAAAAATATCTCAACAGGCAAGATGAATAACTGAATCTAATAAGAATTTTAATAGAGATAAAAACATAAAATCTTACACTTGGGTCCAAAAGAAAAAGCAAATTCATAAGCATAGGATGGAGTGTGACTAGATAACTAGATCTGGGAGGTTTTAGTGGAAAGGGAGTCATCAGTGCAATACAATAGCCCCCAAGGCTAGTGTAATAATAAGCAACATTGAAAGAAGCTTGGTGCCTAAAACAAGGAAAGTGATAATCCTATTGTTTTCTGCTGGTCAGACAGCATATGGATTGATACATTCAACATCTTAGGTCAGTAAGCTTGACACATCTTAGGAAGGTCATGAACAAGATAGAGAACATTCAGATAAAAACCAGATTAACGCAGTCTCAAGACTCAAGTCTCAGCTGCTAAAAGTACAGCTGAAGAAACTGCTAGTGATTAGCTGACTGAAGTCTTTGAAAGGTGGTCTCATGAAAAAAAGGACTGACTGGGAAGGGCTGAACCAAGAGCAGCGGGGAAGAGTTGCAGAAAGGCAAATTGATGATTCCTAGGAAGGAAAAATTATCTAAAAGTTTTACAGAATCACAGAATTGAGAGTAAAAAAGGATCTTGGTGGTCATCTAGTACAATCCATCCCATCTGGGGTTGCAACCCACAGTTGAAGAAATGCTGAAGGGGTTGGAAGTGGAAAAAGTTTAAGAAGCCCTGCACTAGAGGAATCCCTACCAGCCTCTGCTTGAAGACCAGCAAGGCAGGGGTGGGGGTGGGGAAATACAACACTTCTACAGGCAGTCCATATCTACTTTAGATAGTTTTAATTGTTAATGTTTTTCCTTCCATTGAACTTAAATTTGCCTTTTTACAACTTCGCCTCTGTAATGGCAAACAAAGAAGTACTTAGCACCTTGTTTCAGTTACTTAAGTATTTAGCACCTTATTTGAGCCCCTTATGATTTGAAGGTGGGAGGAACTTGCTGAAGAAATAGCAAGGGTGCGACAGGAAGGAGAACCACCATATATAAGGAGAAGTCCAAGCTGGGACATAGCAGAACTGCTAGGAATCATGGCTGTGGCACCGGAACTTTGTCTTGATGTTACTTTGTCAGGTCTGTCTACTGATAGATGACATTGCTATTGTTACAGAAGCCCTAGGACCTTACTGCTGGTTCAGAAGCCCTGAAAGAAGACTTTCTTGTCTGTTTACAGAAGTCCTGGTATTTTCAGAGGTCCTGGGACTTTACTGATGATTTGTGTTGATATCTCAGACAGAGACCCTGTCTGCTGGTCTGTGTTGATTGCACAGGCAGAAAGTAAATTGATGATAATACTGGCAATGTGTGTGAATACTGTTGTGACTCTGCTAAGCTCAATGTGTGTAGATATTGTTGTGGGTCTGTTAAGTTTTCTCTTCCCAGAAACAGAGACTTCAAAGGGCTTGAGCTGGACTGGTCATCATGAGGTTCAAGCTGGAACAGGAATCACATGGCTCCCACAGGACTGTGCTCAGCTCCTAGTGTGCTGCGATAGACCTTTCATGTCGGCCTGCCGGCAGACTCTGTTCTTTTTTTATTTTTAAAAATCTTTTAGATTTCAAGTGTCACATCATGGAGACAGCTGAGGTTGCTTTATCTTTGCTGTACAATTTCTGGATTGGAAAGGCTTTAAAGGTCATAGAGAACAGAGAAAATGAGCAGTACTTCCATCTTATTGTCACATGACTCCCTAAAAATCTCTTCCCTATTTTGAAAATTGAGATATTTACTTTCTCCAATCTAACGATAACTCTCCTGTTTTACACAGTGTTTCATGTATTACCGCCATTGATTCAGCAATTATATCTTCCAGTTCTTTTTAGCATCCAAGGATGTTGTTCATTTGGACCAGGTGGCTTGAATTCATCAAGAGTCCTGCTATGTTGACTTACTACTTCCTTATTTATCTTGAGTATCAATTACTTGTTAATAATTTTTGTTCTGTCATTTCCATTGTGAAGGTCATTTTCCTTTGTAGAGAAAACAGAAACAAAATAAGACTTGAACATCTTTTCCTTCTCTCTTTTGTCCCTTACCACCATCCCATCTACCCAACAGAAAGGTCTTATCCCTTCTTGGATCCTTCTTCTTCTCTTAATGTAACTTGGGAAAAAAAATTTCTTGTCCTCATCAAACTTTCCTCACCAAACTCAGCTCATTCTGAGTTTTAGAATTTCTGCCAGTATTCTTATAGGACTAGGCCACACTCTTATATTCATCTTCTTCTATCTGGCCATTTATGATTTTTTTTATTCCCAGATTTTCTTATTTCTTTCTTCTCTTTTCTTCCTTTTTCTTTTTTGCCATTAAAGTAGCTCTGCTGGAAATATTAATGGATAGATAATAGTTTTCTTTTCTCCTATCAATAATACCCTAAGGTTATAGTCCTACTAGTGGGATTACTAGACTAAATGATACAAACAATTATATATTTCTCATTGTATAAAGCCATATTGCTTTCCAAAGAGTTTGTACCAACTCATAGTTTTACCAGCAGCATTAACAATATGACACTCTGTTATGATAACTAGCTTGTTTTAAGCCTAGAATCAATATAATGGTTCCCTCCTCTGTGACTTCATAGTTTGTTTTAAATGAAAAGCTAATTAATAAATAAATTAATTAATTAATTAATTAATTAATTAATAAAATAAAAAAATTAATTCAATCACAATTATTCTGAGTCCACTGTTAGGGAAGTTCCTAACATTTAGGCAGAGGTTGGGCTCTCTGCTTAGACTTCCATTTATATCCATTTTAGTTAACCCATTGCTTCTTTATGATAGAGGCAAATTTGTAGGCTATTGGAAAGGTTTGGGTAACAAAACAGTGGATTATATTATGGTGTCTATTGTTAGGAACTAAAGAGGGAAGGCTAGGGAAAGAGCAGAACTTTTTTCAGCATTTTTCACTGTCCTTGAGCATGTAGCTATCTTGATGATGGCAACTTGAGTTTTCTAGTCCAAGATGCACAGAGGGTCTATGGCCCTGCTCAATACCTTCCTTCTCTTTTGTATCTGAGTCATGTCATTTCTCCTTTAATTGGTTTTCCCATGGTGACTAGTTGTTGGTACAGTTCTATAAGACCACACTGTCTTCTATAACTTGTACTCTTTTCTGTAGCTTACATATCCTTGGAATCTCTGGTCTTCTTTATTTTATACAATTTCCTTATGGCATGACCAAGTCTCAAACATATTGACTTTGATTAATTTAAGGAGATGTACAGGCCCTGTTCATACCCAGATTGAGTATAATTAACTGATTCAATTAAGTGTTCATATTTAATAAGGTTAATTACCTTTAAGTGGGTGGGATAATCAGTAGAGCCCCATCTTTACACTAGCATACCTATTTCTCTACTGCCTGGCCAGCACTGAACTTTTTGTGATTTTGAAATTTTTAAAAATGAATTTATTGGATAGTGATACCTCTGAGTTGTTCAATTGGTATTTTCTTCTAACTACTAGAGATTTTGAACAGATTTCAATTGTATTTCTTTTTTTTTAACTACTTGTTCATATATACTGTGTCTGTTTATTTTCATGCTGTCACCTGCAGTTGTCCTTGTTGTGGAAGATAGCTAGCTAGATAATACATCTTTTTCTGGGAATGGAAGGATCTAAATCCTCCAGGACCTACCTGTGTCTGCCTAGAGACTTGAATTTAGGCATGGCCTTCTCTACAGTTTTAGTCCTCTCCTTCTCCCCACCTTCTCCCACCTCTCCCCACCCCACTAGAGATTAATCCTCTGGCAACCATATTAAAGAGATCTGCTAAAGCTAAGAACAAATTGCTTTTGTCCAGAGAAAATGGCCTAGATCTTTGGGGGATTTTTTCCTCTACTAATTTGGAGAGAACTTAAAAAATAAAGATAATCAATACGTAATATTAATAAAATTATAACAGCTCATCAAGTTCCTAAATGGCTTCTGCCACTAAGCTGGAAAGGAAACATCCCAGCCAATTAAATCTCAGCTAATTAAATTAGTCCAACAGCCAAATGCTTCCCTATCTGTACTGTTGAACACAATAAAGACATACGCACAGAACAATTCAGATCAAGCTCATCTTCTATTAAGAGAAATCAAGTTTAAAGTATTATTGGAACAGTAATGAACAGCTTGAAAAGCGATGGGGAAATCTGGATTTAAACCTACCTCCTTAGATACGGGAGAAGAGAAGAGAAGAGAAAGTGGAAAGGAGAAGAAGGCATTTGATCAGCTGCCTGGCTTCTCAGCCAAGGAAAGCTCATTACTGATTGAACTTACCTCTCAATCTAGTCACTAGTAAACAAGAATATTGCTGCCTTGGCAGAACCTGTAAATGTTCGATGTTATTCTTATCTATAATGTCATCTATATAACTGGAGATCTCCCTGACTCAGAACTCACAACACTAGTTCAAAAGTTTCCCAGGTCATCCTATAGCCATCCGTGTGCTAGCGCCATTTCTCCCCAGACGGGGTAGACTACATCTCCCAAGACATTTCATGAGTTTCTGTATTGCCTTTCCTTTGCCTATAAGAAAATTGGCTTCTTTCCGAAGTTGGACCCTAATAATGACTTGATTTCCTAAACTATTTTTTAATCATGAATTTATCAAGTACTAACCTGCTCTATGTCTTTGGTTCTTATTTTGAATTTTATATTCTGTTCCATTGAATAATTTTTCTTTTCATTTTATCCAGCATTATTTGTTGATTATATAAAAGCATTTTATTTAGTAGACCAAAATGTTGTTTTAAAGGCTGTCTTTTAACAAGGTGTCTTCCATGCATATGTCAAAATTATACAAGTTTCCTCAAAAAAATATAGCAGAGATTACCTTGTTTGACAACCTTTTGAGTATTAATATCAAGTGTGACATAAAACAGGGAAACATATGCTTACCAAATGTGTTTGTCAGTCTCAGGGAGGATATCCAGTGCAGCATCTAAGTCAAAAAGAGATTCCCTATAAATGGTGAAGTACTCCAGATGCTCTTTGCAGATGATGCTGAATTTGTTGCATTAAGCCCCAGAATATTGCAAACCCCTTTAAAATGAGATACATCCATCCATATAGGAAAAACTAATTGGGCAAAGAATTCCTTTCTATATAAGCTATGAAATATAGTTGGACAGAAAACCTATAGAGTTTATCCAGCAGCATATTTTATCTTGGACAGACACAGAAAATGGATAATGATCTAAGTTCAGAATTCAGAAGTAGGAGAGCAGGCCGGGTTACTTTGGGAAATTGTATGGTTCTTTCAATGACTCTGATTTTCTACCTGAAACAAAGGTCCATCCTTATAACACCTGTATTCTGCTTCAGTCATTTCAGCCACTCTTTGTGATCCCATTTGGGTTTTTCTTGGCAAAGATACTGGAGTGGTTTGCCATTTCCTTCCCCAGCTAATTTTACAGATGAGGAAACTGAGGTAAACAGGGGTAAGTGACTTGTCCAGGGCCACACAGTAAATGGGTAAGGCCAGATTTGAACTCAGGAAGATGAATCTTCCTGATTCCAAGTCCAGTGATCTCTCCACTGCTAGTAGTATTGTATAAACTACATGTCATGGAACATTACCGTATTTTAAACTTTAATTGATAGCAATTACCCAAAGGTATATATTAGTTGTGAATTGGTAGCAGCAGATTACAATTAAAGAATTATGTAGGAAGAAGGCAAAGGATTTCATCAAAGAAATATATGTTAAAAAAGAACATATGAAAGGGAGAAGTACCAATGTACAGACCAAGTACTTCACTGTTACTCTTATAATGACAAAAAATATAAGGAAGACCATCAACAAGTTGGGTGGCTCTCCTGTGGTGAACTTACTGGAGAATATAACAAGTCATACAGGACAGGTAGGAACAGATGGGTAGTGATCAATATTGTGGGAGGAAACACCTACATTAATGAGATCACAGATACATCAGAGTATCAGAATATCTTGTATCAGCTAGTTTTGATAATTACCACTTTATAGTGTAATTTGAAGTCTGACAGAGCAAATCTCCAATAGCTTGTATTCATCTTTACAGTTAAAAAGGCTTTCCACTTCTATTATCTCACTCCTCGTAACTCCTGTTAATAAGCTGTGTAAGTTTTTTCTTCATTTTGTAGATAAGAAGATGAAGGCTCAGATAAATTTTGCTATTTGTACAAAGTCCCATAGCTAGTACCCAGAAAAAGGTAAGACTAGGAGCCAGATCTGCTATTACCACATCTAGGGTTCTCCACAAGAACTTGTCTTTTCATTCAAGGTCCAGTGGTGTTTCTATCATAGAGAGTAAGTCAGTCAACATTTGTTAAGCTCCAAATATATGCCAGACACTGTACTAATCATTGGAGATACAAAAATATGACTTGAGACAGTCCCTAGGTCAAGGAGCCCAGAGTGTGATGGGGGAGACAATACATAAAAAGGAGTCAAAAAGAGAGGGGGTAGAAGGTCATACATCCAGGATGGGAAATGATCTAAAGAGGTATGAATTTCTGAGTTGATTTAATCTTGAAGAATAATGGACTTCTGAATGTGATGAAATTTGGGCAAGTAGCCACATGGGAAATGATGATCAGAATTCCCTGGGTACCATCTTTAAATGAAGGAAGATCCCACCTTGCTGCCTCAAATTAATCACTTAATTGTTTGAATTATCCACTTCACTTAAGTAGTATGGAGCAATGGAAAGAAACACTGTACTTCAAATCAGAAAACTTGGGTTCAAATTGCATCTCTTCTGTTTACTACATGTATGATCTTAGATAAGTCTTGGGTCTTCAATTTTCTTTCTTTCTTTCTTTCTTTCTTTCTTTCTTTCTTTCTTTCCAAAAAGCAGGACTGAACTAACTAGATTTCCTTCTAACTCTAAGTTCTGTGACCTGATTTAAATTTGGTATTGCTGAAATTGAGATTAAAAAGGAGATTGTCAGTTATAACAAAGGTTTGGCATATCCTCTCCATGCTCACCTTCTCCTCACCTCTCACCTGTAGAGAAGCACCTCCAATTTTCTATACTTGAGTGGGAGGGAATCACTCTTGTCATCACATTCTTGCTTTAGTGAACCTAACATTTTGGGGGTTGCCTACCTCATGCACAATCTCCTTGTATTATCTCCCTTAATATAAACTACAGGAAAACTGACATTCCTCAAAGGGGAAAGGAAAAGGGCCTAAGGAAGATGGAGAATAAGTCAGCCAGGTAGTTAGTTCTCCTGTTTATTTTACAAATTTCTCTTCCTATCCCTCTTAGAAACAGTATTGAGAAGGTTCTCTGTTGTATGTGTATGTATCTATATCTTTACCATTGCCAATATATCTATATCTGTCTGTCTGTCTGTCTGTCTGTCTGTTTGTCTGTCTTTCTTTCTATCTATACACAGTTGCTGCCAGAGAGCAATTCTTTCTTCTATACAGAGGTGACACCAATTTAAGGGATAAATCTGAGAGGGTGGATTAGCTTTCTACCTCTCTGTTCCCAGGATTAAACTTATCTATATGAATACGAAGGAGAGAATCATAAAATGTAGAGCTTGAAGGATCTCCTGACTTTACAGATAGAGGGTCCCTTTGGTGAAGTAACTTCATGGATATTACACAGCTAGTTAGTGGCAGAGCAGGGATCCGAACTCTTGTCTCCTGACTTCTAAGTGCTCTTTCTGCTAGGGTCATGAAAATCAAATCATCACAAAAATTTTGCGGGTGTTGTAAGGATTGTGTGCTGTGTGCCCTGGAGAACAAACTTGGAGAAAGTAAGTTAGTGACCTCACTGTACTTCTTCTAAATATCATGTCCACTTATTTAAACAAAATAGAACATATAGACAACTTGTGGTGAATTTGGACATCTTTCTAGACATTTTCAATGATTTATTATAATAAAGAAAATTATTCTTGTTTCATAGCTCCCTCCTGTATTAGCACTCACAGCTTTCATTGCTTCTCACCCCCTCCCCAACCACCAGCAAATCATTCTGATTGACCAGATGCCCCCAATGTATTGGATAATTACACAACCTTCTGATTTACCTTGGTTATATAGAAATGCCCTTAGAGCACTGAAATGAGGCGGAAAAGCAAATTGTTGTAATAATTGCTTCCAGACAGCACACTGTATTACTTTATGCAGTATCCCAAGAAAGAATGTGTCTAGAAAGGCACTGTGTCATAGGAGGAAAGAGCCTGGGAATGAAAGCCAGGACACCTGGGTTCTAATTCTGGCTTTTTCACTAAGCGGTCCTTTGACTCACAGGTTGTTATTGTTGTTGTTTGTCCTTAGTTCTTGAAAAGGACCATGACATCAGGAAGGTAATGTCATGACTTGCAAGTGAATGGGATTTAAGTGAGGGAGGACTGTGCAAAGTCACCAGCCTCACTTTCTCCTCTAGAGCCAACTGGGTTCAGTGGTGAGATATAGATCAGGGTGACTGGAAATGACTCCTAGTTGTTTGACTATGCTCAGGTCACTAAGAAGTAAAGAATCTGAAGATGAGATGGAATCTTAGAAGTACTTTAACTAACTTCTATTTATTCTTCATTTAGAAGTCAATTATCTTTAATTTTAATTAGATTGTAAGCTCCTTGAGGGCAGGGACTTTCTTTTGATGCCATTTGTATCCTCTGCACTTAGAACGTGCCTGGCACATAGTATGTGTTCAATAAATGTTAAATAAGATAACCAAATAATTGGTTATCTGATTTTTCTACCTACTCGAATTCTATCCCTTCTTAGACAGGAATCCTCTTTACACCTCCAACAAGAGTCAGTTTTCATTTGAAGACTTCTGTCTTAGAGAAAGTCACTATCTTCCAAAGCAGTCCATTTTAATTTAAGAGAGGAAATTGTAAGGAAATATTTTGTTGGTGTTTCACTGAGCCAAAATCTTCCTTTCTGAAATTTCCATGCATTGCTCCAAGGTTTGCCCTCTGGGACCAAGCAGATAAATCTTATCCTTATTCCACTGAGCAGGAGTTGAAATTGTTAAAGACAGTTATATCCCTCATAAATTTTCTTTTCTCCAAATAAACATCACTAATTCTTTCAATCCAACCTCATATGTCATGGTTTCTAGTCACCTCATCATCCTGGTCATCTCTGGATAAGATTCAGTTTGTCAATGTCTTTCCTCAAAATGGATGTTTCACTTTGCCTTTCTGAGTTTCAGTTTCTGCTTTTTTCATTTATGTATGTAAAATGAGAGGGTAAAAATAGATGATTTCTTATGCTTCCTTTAAGTTCTCAAATTTTATGATACTAAAGTTTATTAGATGGAGAATATTTCCTCACTGACATATATAGGTTATAATTATATTTCCAAAATATGTGTGTTATTGATGTTTTAAAAAATCTTTGTTGGTATTTGTCAATGGACTCCAAGAAGCCCCTTATAAAAGAGAAATTTTCTAAAGTGGAGAAGTTGAACACAATGGCTATGTCTGATGACCTATGCCTTATTTATGCACAGAAGTCTAGCATCTTGCTGCCCAGGGGTGGGACATATCTTTCATTGTCTTCTGAGTCAAATTTGGTGCATTGACAAGAGTTCTGATGTCTTTCAGGACTGTCTTTTTTACAATATTAAAGTCATTGTGTAGATTGTTTTCTTGGTTTTGTTTACCAAAGTCTCGCATCAGTTCACACAAGTCATCCAAAGTTTCTCTACATTTTTCATATTGGCTGTTTTTTACAGCACCTTTTTCAATTATATTAATATACCACAATTTGTTCAGTTATTTCCAAATCAATCAGTATCTGCTTTGGTTCCAGTTGTATTCTATCATAGAAACTGTTTATATGTATGTGTGTGTGTAAACTTTGTACCTATGGGATTTTGTCCTTTGCCTTTGACCTCCTTGGCGTGACTGTTTTTGTGTTATTTCTAGAATAGCTCTAAATTGTTTTCCAGAATGGCTTGACCAATTTGTAGGGTATATGGGATGATCATAGAGGACTAGTATCTCTGGTGTGAGGGCTTTCTGAGCCCTTTTCAGGGCTGCTCATCCACCTTTGGTGTCCACCTGTCATCCAACTTTCACGTGTGGTTCCAAGAAACTGTAGTACGTGCAACAGCCATACCCTGGTAAAGAAAGCTGTCTCAGCAGATGGGCTAAGTTGGGTTGAGGATAACTGACAGGCCTCAAGCCCATTGGTGAGTTAGGGGGATGTCTATCTCAAGCACGTGAAGACTTTCCCATTGGATGAGAACAATTTTTTCGAGCAGCCAGTTGGAGCTCTATGGAGGTGGTGGCGGGTACCAGGTGGTGGCTGCAGCAATGACTCTGCTGAGCTGAGACCTTCACTCAGTCACCAGCTCCTTCCCTTTTCCCTCCCCCTTTTTGGTTTTCCGTTCCCCCCTCCCCCGCCCCCAACAACCAGATTCTGAGGAGGCAGGGGGGGTGGGAAGAGGAGGGGATGCTGAGGCCTAGGTGAAGGTTTTGACTTCTCCTCCCCAACACATCCCCACCTTCATCCATTAATATTATTCTTTTGAAGACTTTGTTGTTAAGCCGCCAAAGTGGAGAATGTGATTGCAGAAGGGGGTGCTTCTCATTTCAGTGTCTCTTTGGGTGGAGGAGGAAGTAGGGATGCACCTCAGCCCTATCCCAAGAGTGTCGGCAACAGTGAGTTCCTGGGGAAAATCCCAGGGCAAAATACTCAGAAATGGCTCCCTGCACGAATCACTAGAGGAGAGGAGAAGCTCCACAGCAAACAACTCTGAAAATGAGAAAGAATGACTGACAAGCTCCTCAATGTGGGTGTAGCATATAAAGTCATCTTACAAGGGGTCATACTGCTGACTGTGGACAAAGCCCTGGAAGAGCCAAAGTATAGCTCACTGTATATTCAACGGTGTCTGTGACTGGCCAAGGATGTACCAACTTTGATGGCCCAGCAGCTGAGGGTCAACCAGGACAGAAGCAAAGCACAACATTCAGACGCCTCCAAATTTCCAAACTGCAAAATGAATTTGAAAACCGAACCAGAAATGTTGATATCTATGACAAACATGACAACCCCTTCCTTCCTGAGGAGGAGGCACAGAGAACCATTACGAAGATCAAGGAATTCATTGGAGAACCTGGCAAGCTTGATCTTATTCATGAATCCATCCTTCATAAGTGCATCAAAACACTTTTGGAAAAGAAGAGAGAACAACTCAAAGATATGGGAGAGGTTTGGGGTACCTCTGTCAGAGAATGAGGACCGTGGGTGCCTAGGTTAGACCACGAAAGAGCAAAGTCCTTCATGGATCAGTTTTTTGCCTGAATGTGTTCCTTAATGCTAAGTAAGGAATTGCCAGCAAGGATTTGTTTCCTGCTGCAGGATACTGTGGAGTTGCAAGAACATAATTGGGTTCCTTGCAAAGCTTTTCTTGACAATGAACCAAAGACCAAATCAAATCCATCAAGATGCAGTAAAAGATCGAGGAGTTTTTGTTCCTGCTTCTATGGCTCAAGGGATGAGAAGTGACTTTTTCTTGGAGGGACCATTTATGCCAAGCAGGATGAAACTCAACAGGGACCCACTTGGAAGACTTGCTGATATGTTTGGAAAAATGCCGGGTAGCACAATTGATACTGGTCCAGGAGTTATCCAGGATAGATTTTCACCTACCATGAGACGTCATTGATCAAATCAACTCTTCAGAGAACAGGTTTTTTTTTCCCAAAGGCCATGAAGGCAGCTGAAGTAGGCACTGTGGAGTGCTTAGAACTTGGTCAGACATTGAAGATGCCAAATTCATCCACTGCATCCCAGGTCATCTTGCCATTGGACTTCAATGACTGTGGATGAGACAGTGAGGCTGATGACTTTGTGCAACTCTGCCTCACTTAAATCCAATTCACGTGTAAGTCATCACTCATCATTCACTATTTTACTATTTAACTATTTCATTATTTCACTATTTTACCTACCTTGAAGTCCTATGGCAATGGGCAAGTGATGAAACAGCAGGTATGGATATACTGGAAGCTGTAGCCATAAACCCCCTGCACATAGGCCACTCAAAGCTTTGGTTCATCTTTTCTTTGGACTGAAGCAACAGTAGGATTTGGCAGCTCCCTGGATGTCTGAGCAGCTTTTTTAATGGACCAAACTACTCACTTCCTGGTGTGAGGAAGGGGCTAGAAAAGGTACCCTAAAAATTATCTGCTTCATCCAGCCATGACCTGCTTAGCACAACAGGCAGGGATCTCACCCATGGTCAAAACACAAAAAAATTACAAGACTTCTTGCAAAGATGATTCCATTCATCATCAATACATGAAATGTGTGCACATTCATGGACAATACAAAATCTGTTACACCTGAGAGACAATTCTTGTGAGAGAAATCATCAGGTACTGCATCAAAATAGTAGCTCTGAGTCAGATAAGGCTGTAAATGAAAGTCAGTTTATTGAAGTTAGAGCTGGAAACGTGTTTTTCTGGAGTGGCCACTGGGAAGAGGAGCATCTGGTGAGTGTGATAGCAGAGGGGTGGGGACCCTGCTGTTTGTGGGCACTTGAAGGAGATCAGAGTCCCTTGGTTTTACTTACAGGACAGAAAGGATAGCTATAGTTTGCAGTCACTAGGGACTGCAGGGAGCAAGATCATTTGTGGGACAGAAACATCTGTGGGACAATCCTAGCTGTGGTTTAGGAGTGGAGAGGAGAGCCCAAGGTTAAGGCCTGGGACAGACCTCAGAAAATAACAGTGAGAAGGACATGAGGGGTAGCTACATGACACAGTGAATAGAGCACTGGCCCTGAAGGACCCAAGTTCAAATTTGATCTCAGATACTTAACACTAGCTGTGTGACCTTGGGCAAGTCACTTAATGCCGATTGCCCTGCCTTCCCCCCTCCAAAAAGACCACACACACAAACACACACACACACACACACACACACACACACACAGAGAAAGACATGGGGTTTGGGGCATCATTCCTCATACCTCAGGACTAGAACTTGATTACACTAATAGCTGCTCAAAATAAATAAATAAATGAGTGAAAGAATGAATGAATGAATAAAATGAGTAAGCAAAGGAGAAAGAACCAAACCATATAGATTGTTGCTATGAGGGGGGAGAGAGGATCTGGGTTCATATTCAGAGGAAGATGATAGAGCTAAAAAAAAAAAGCCAATCCTTTTTCAAAGAGAAAAATCAAATGGTCCAAAGCACAAAAAGAGTTGTTGGAAGAACTTAAAAGGGACTTTAAAAATCAAATAAGAGAGACCAAGCAAAAATTAGGAGAAAAACATAAGAGCAATCCAAAATCAAGAAAATTATGAAAAGAAAGCCAACAAACTTGAAATAGAGAATAAAAAACTTAAAGAAGAAAATAATTCCTTGAAAACTAGAATTGGGCAAAGGGAAGCTAATGACATTCTAAGACACCAAGAAATAACAAGATTAAAGATTAAAAGAATACAAATAAAGAAGGAATGTGAAACATCTCGTCAGAAAAACAACTGATCTGGAGAACAGATCAAGGAGAAATAATATTAATAAAATAAGGACTGCCTGAAAATTGTGATTAAAAAAAGAATCCTGATACAATATTACAAGATATTATCAAGGAAAATTACCCTGAAGTTCTAGAACAAGAAAGTAAAGCAGAAATAGGAAAAATCCAGTGGTTACTACCTGAAAGAGATCCCGGGAGGAAAACTTACAGGAATATCATAGCCGTGCTTCAGAGGTCCAGGTTTAAGGAGAAAATATTGGAAGGAACAAGAAGAAAACAGTTTAAACGTCGTGAGGCTACGGTAAGAATTACACAAGACCTCACGGCTGCTGCGCTGAAGGACGTCGGTCTTAGAACACTGTATCTCATATCCCAGCAAAATAGCTGAAATTACAACCAAAAGTAATCTACCTAGCAAAGTATAATCCTGAATGGGAAAAAAGAACATTTAACAAACTGAAAGACTTTCAGGAATTTGTGACAAAAACAGCAGAACTTAAGGGAGAAGTCGATACATAACATCCAGGAGAACTATGAGGTAAATGTTAAAGACCAATTATAAGAGAGTTAATAAGGTCAAATTGTTTACTTCCTATATGTGAAAATATTATCAGTGCTCTTATGACTGTCATCATTAGCTGGGTAATTTGAAAGAGAGGTTTTGGATGAGCTGAGTATAAAGGAATAATTCTAAAAAGAATAAAACTGTAGGGAGAGATAAAAAGGAGTAATTATCTCATACAAATGAGGCATAAAAGGAAAAAATGATACAGAGGAAGCTAGTAGTGGGGAGGGTAGGTAGTGCTGGAACCTTACTCTCATTGGGAATGGGTTAAAGAGGGAACTATACACACACACACATACATACATATGTGTATGTATGTGTGTATGTACATATACATATATCTAGAAGGGTATAAAAGTCTTCTAATTTCAGAAAGAAATAAGAGGGCAAAAGAATAGAGTAAGAAGGATAAGGGAGGGACTCTTGGGGGGGAGGGGAGGTTAAGGAGTAGGAAGCTAAGGTAGCAGGTAGAAGTAAAGCAGAAGACTGAGGAAAAATGGGAAAAGGCTGAGAAAAATAGTGAGGAAAAACAGGAAGGAGGAATATATACAACAAGTAATTATAGTTTAGAATGTGAATGGGATGAATTTATCCACAAAAGAGAAACTGATAGCACATTAAAAATTTGAATTCAACAATATGTTGCTTTTTGGAAATGCTATAAAAATGAGAGATAATCACAAAGATAAAAATAAAGGGCTGGGGTAGAATTTATTATATAAAAGAAGCAGGAGTAGTCATCGGATCTCAAAGTTAATGCTAAAATATATTTAATCAAAAGAGAAAAATAGGGAAACTACACTGGGTCAGCAATATTATTCAAGATTGTTTTAAAATAACTAGACAGTATAAAATACCTGAGAGTAATTCTGCCAAAACAGATGCAGGAACTATATGAACATAAATGTAAAACACTTTACTACAAATAAAGTCAAATTTAAATAATTGAAGTAATATTTATAGTTCATGGGTGGGTAAAACCAACATAATAAAAAATGACTAACTAATCTATTTATTTAATGTCATCCCAATTAAATTAATAAAATTTATCTTAGTGAGTTAGAAAAAAAAATAGTAGCAAAATTCATTTGGAAGAACAATAGGTTAGAAACTTCAAAGAAACCAGGGGGGGGAAACATAAAGGAAGCAGATTTATTAATATCAGACCTTAAACTAAATTGTAAGATGAGAGCATTGTTGAAGAGTAAAATGAATAATTTTGATTATTTTAAATTAATGTTCTCATATAAATAAATTGAACGCAGGCAAGAATAGAAGGAACACAGAAAATTGTGAGGGGGAAACTTTCATAGACAATCAAATAGGATGTGACTGGGCTAGAATATTACTGTAGTGTAGGAAATGATGACCCAGTTGATTAAGAAAAACATGGAAAGACTTGGACTTAAGAAGGAAGATGCTATCCACCTTCAGAGAAACAGATGACAAGTAGAAATAAGCATAGTACAGTTTTACATATATGTGTACAAGTGTATATGTGTATATTTATAAATATAGCCCTCCTTCATTTAAATCCCATACATATGTACGTCATGGCATCACCTTCCTGATGTCATGCTCCTCTTCAAGAATGAAGGACAAACACCAGCAGCATGTATATGTATATGGGTATGTATATATAGCCATGTTCAAGTGTGGCCTTCTTTGGAGGGGGGCAGGGAAAAATTAAGTAAAAAGTGCACAGCAGAGAACAAAAGAAAACCTAGGAGGAAGCAAAGCAAAGCAAAACTGGGCATCTTTGAAAACAATGTGTAGTATTTATTACATAGGTTTTCTTGAAATGGAAATTTCTTGTTTTATATTTTGTCTTTTACGTTCTGCTGTATACACGGCACTTTTTTCTTTTCTCATTTTGTATTTAAGTTTAAAATAAATAAAGGTCTACAGAGTCATTGTGTTGACAACACTATTAATACTCCTGTGAAACCTGGGCAAGATAAGGTACTGGGCACTGAGGTCCTCTCTAGAGCTGAACTGCCAAACATTTAAACTCTGTTACAGAGTGCATCTCCAGTTTAAATGCCAAATGCTTGCTTAACCAAAAGACTATTTTCCAGAGAATTCACACAAGGTCAGTGCTCACACAATAATCAGAAGAAGCAGTACAAGGACACTTTCAAGGTCTCTCTGAAGAATGTTAATACTAAATTTTGAAATATGGGAAATGCTGGCTCAAAACTGTCCAGCATGGCATAACAGCATCAAAGAAAGCACTCTATGAGTGAAGCAGAATTGCAGTCACACAAAGAAAATGTGAACTGTGCAATGCCAGAGACATCTCTATCTTGAATGGTCTGATGGGCTATTTGTGCTTGACCTGTGGTAGAGCTTTCTGAGCTATGTTGGACTGATCAACCACAGCTGAACTCACTGTGGTCTGACCCTAGTATCATAATGTCATGGGTCCTCTTCAAAAATGCAAGATGAACAACAAGAACTCTGTCAATACTGGACTAATGTGTCTTGTTTCATACAGGCCCTAAAACAATGATCAGTTTCATCCTTTAATTTTTGTCTCTCTGGTGGATGGGAGATGAAACTTCAGAATTGTTTTGGTTCGTATTTCTCTTAGCAGTGATTCGGAGCATTCTTTTAATTATGTGGTTTCAGATAGTTTATACTTCTACTTAAGAAAGCTGTCCATTCATGTCCTTTGACAACTTGTCTATCAGGGAATGTTTTTTGGTCTTGTATCAATTCCCTTTTTGCCTTGGATATCAGAAATTAATCAGAGGTATTATTTGTTTCTAAATCAACAGTTTTTCTTTATATTCTATCAGTACCAATTTTTTTAAAGCAAAAGCTTTTAAATTTTATGAAGTCTAAATTTATATCTTTTCCTTTATGAACACCTGTCTTCTTTATTTAGTTAAGAATTCTCCCCCTACTTGTAATTGTGCATGGTACTTCTTTCTGATAGCTATCATACCTAGCTTATAAAAGATTCTAGTCAACTCTTTGACTTCTTTCTTATTTATTTTTTTGGTTAGCTTTATCTAGTTCTAAGAGGGGAATATTAAAGTCCCCCAATATTATAGTCTTCTTATCTATTTGCACCTGTAATTCATTTAGCTTTTCCTTTAAAAATTCGAATGCTATAGCATTTGTGCATATAGGTTTAATATCGATGTTCCTTCATTGTTTATGGTACCTAAATTAAATTACATATTTAGTGCCATACCAATCAAACTATAAAAAAATTACTTTATAGAGCTAGAAAAAATAGTAACAGAATTCATTTGGAAGAATAAAAGGTCCTGAATATCAAGGCAATTAACGAAAAGAAATGCTAGAGAAGGTGGCCTATCCATACCAGATTTTAATCTGTATTATAAAGCAGCAGTCATCAAAACTACTTGGTACTGGCTGAGGAAAAGAGCAGTGGATCAATGGAATAGATTGGGTACAAAAGACTCAGTAGTCAACAACTATAGTCATACTGTTTGATAAACACAAAGACCCCAGTTTCTGGGATAAGAAGTCACTATTTGACAAAAACTGCTGGGAAAACTGGAATATAGTATGGCAGAAACTGGGCTTAGATCATTATCTAACACCATATACCAAAAGCAAGTCTATATGGATGCACGAGCTAGGTATAAAGGCTGATACTGTAAGCAATCTGGGAAAGCAAGGAATAGTTTACCTGTCAGATTTATGGAGTAGGGAAGACTTTATGACCAAACAAGAATTAGAGAGCATTATAAAATGCAAAATGGATAATCTTGATTACATTAAATTGAAAAGTTTCTGTACAAACAAAGCCAATGTAACCAAGATTAAGAGGGAAGTGTGAAATTGGGAAAGAATTTTTACAACCAGTATCTCTGATAAAGACCTCATTTCTAAAATATATGGGGAATTGAGTCAAATCTATAAGAATACAAGTCATTCCCCAATTGATAAATGGTCAAAGGATATGAACAGGCAATTTTCAAAGGTAGAAATTAAAGATATCTATAAGCATATAAAAATGCTCTAAATCACTATTGATTAGAGAAATTCAAATCAAAACAACTCTGAGGTACCACATTTCACCAGTCAGATTGGCTATGATGACAAAACAGGAAAATGGAAAATGCTGGAGAGGATATAGGAAAATTGGAACACTAATGCATTGTTGGTGGAGTTGTGAACTGATTCAACCATTCTGGAAAGCAATCTGGAACTATGTCCAAAGAGCTATAAATAATTACATACCCTTTGACCCAGTAATACCACTTCTAGGGTTGTATCCCAAAGAGATCATAGAAGTGGGAGGAAGACCCATATGTACAAAAATATTTATTGCAGCTCCCTTTGTGGTGGCAAAAAGTCAGAAATTAAGGGAATGCCCACCAATTGGGGAATGGCTAAACAAGTTATGGTGTATGAATGTAATGGAATATTATTGTACTATAAGAAATGAGGAGCAGATGGACTTCATATTTACTTGGGGAGGCTTATACAAACTGATACTAAGTGAGAAGAGCAGAATCAGGAAAAATTTGTACACAATTACAGACACAACGTATGTGTGATGACCAATTTTGATATACTGGACTCTTCTCAGCAACGCAAGGTTATAAGACAGCTCTCAAAGACTCAGGATGGAAGGAGATGTCTACATTCAGAGAAAGATTTAGAAAGAACAGAGTTTAAATGGAGACTGAAGCAAACTAGATAATCTCTTTCTTTTCCATGTTTGGTTTTGTTTCCTCTTTCCCATTGTTCATTCCATCAGTTACAACCCTTCTATACAACCAGACTAATGACTAATGTGAAAGTATTTGCAGATCCTATACTTGACTGCATGCCACCATGGGGGGGGGGGGA
>CM053581.1:448360323-448388465 GCA_028627135.1 Pseudochirops cupreus
TAGGTAAATGATATTTGATTGATTAAAGTAAGATTGTTAACCCATTTTGAGTTGCTTTCCTTTAGAAAAGCAGGTCTAAGAACCTGTGCTAGTAGCCGCCCTGGGTGTGCTGGGGTGCTTGCTGTTACACCATAGTAGGAAGTGACCAAAAAAGTGGTGATGAGGTCCGAGATACTCTAGCCAACCATTAGAGGATTTAGAGCATGAAGGATTTTGGGGATCATCTAGGCCAGAGGTGAGGAACCTGTGACCTTAAGGACTTGTTCTGTAAAATTTGGATTCAGTCAAAGGATTTAAATGAGGAATTTAAGTAAAAATAAAATTAAATAAGGATTTAGAAGGCCACATGTGGCCTTAAGGCCCCGTGAGTTTAAGTGACTTTCTCTTGGTCACATGTAAGGTAAGGAGAAGAGCTGACATTTGAACTCTCATTGTTTGAATCTAATTCTAATGTGATTTTCCCCCCGACGCAAAGCAGTATAACCTGTCCCCACTTGTCTGATCTCTTTGAATTATTGCTTATCCATGGGCCTGGCACAAGAAAGAGAGAGAGAGAAGGAGGGAGGGAGGAGGGAGGGAAAAGGGAGATAGAGACAGAGAGACAGAAAGAGGGAGAGGCATTTTAGCTTCTGATCCTGATCCAGAACAGGATGATCACTTCTTACCCCTCTAAAGGGATCTCAGCTAGTACATACACACAATCAGCAAACCTCTGAATAGGACAGAAGAGGAATCAACCTGCATGCTACAGCCCCCTTTTCACACTGTCTAATGGGCCTATGACCTGGGTTTTCAAGCCTACAGCCTTGAGGCCACATGTGGCCCTCTAGGTCCTCAATAGTGGCCTTTTGACTGAATCCAGACTTCGCAGAATAAATCCCTTTAATAAAAAGCAGCCTAATCCACTTCCCAATCTCCCTCTTATGATGTGCCTTTTGCATAACCTATGCTCTGCCCCCCTCATTAGGACAATCAGAATTATCTCCCATCTGGGCATTCTTTCTTTCTCACTCAGTCAATAGTCTATATATATATGTGTGTGTATGTGTATATACATATACATATACATATACACATACAAACATATACATATATATGTATATTTGCAAAGCATTTTACATGTTAGTTAATTTGATCTTTCTTACCCCAAGCCCAGCACTCTAATGCATTATGCAACCTCTAAGAGAAAGAACTCCAAGTTGCCAAGACTGCTACTTTTGTAGCTCAGTTGTTTGTCATATCCATCTCTTTGTGACCCCATTTTAGGGTTTTCTTGGCAGAGATACTAGAGTAGTTTGTCATTTCCTTCTCCAGTTCATTTTACAGATGAGGAAACTGAGGCAAACAGGGTTAAGTGATTTGCCCAGGGTCACATAGTTAGTAAGTGTCTGAGGCCAGATTTGAACTCAAGATGAGTCTTCCTGACTCCAGGACCAGCACTCTATCCACTGTGTCACCTAATTGCTAGCAGCTATTTTAAAATCCCATTGGAGTGGATGATCTGAGAGGAAGACCAATGAAAACTGAATTACTTATTTCCATAAACTGCAGTTGTATGTGGTCAAGAATTCACCTAGCTATCCCCAAAGGTCTAGGGGGAAAGTCCACGCAAGTTTTAGAGATGACTTGAAATAGATGACTCAATGTGGGAGTTTTTGATCTTTTTATTTTGGCCTATGTATGATAAACTAAGTGGTCACAGTAAAGTCAGTCTCTGAATCTGTGAATGTAGGAGGTCGTAACCTAAAAAAGTACAGTCTATGTGTATAAGGGATTTACGAGCTATGTACAGATCATATATTTTCTTTCCATATTTTGAAAACTAGGTCACCTCATCTCCTATATTAATTCTGAATCTGATCGATGAGAAGGTTGAACCCCATTATATAGTGCCACATGATCACTAATACCATGGGTTGGTGGTAAGGGGAGCAGTCTAGGCATCTGTACACTGAGCATCCTCTGTTGACCAGTGGGCATGCAATAACTTTTATGAAGTATATCCCATTCGTACACCAGAGAGACACTCAAGAGTTTGTTGGCCTAGTGGTACAAGTAGAATACCACCCCATGAGAAACCCAGATATTTCATTCACTTGATAGTGCTTTGTTTTATTTTGTTTTGTTTTTGCTTTTTTGGAGGGGAGAGGGCAGGGCAATTGGCATTAAGTGACTTGTCCAAGGTCACACAGCAAGTGTGATTTGAACTCAGGTCCTCCTGACTCCAGGGTTGGTGCTCTATTCACTGTGCCACCTAGCCTCCCCAATAGATAGTTAATGATGTAAAAAAGAAAAAGAAAAGAATTGGCCCAGAGTGAATGTAAATATCAATTGTTTCTGTTTTGGTCAGAAATTTTGAGAGTCTTTCCCTCCCAGATTGATTTTTTTTTTTTGGACTAGGTAAAGAGGTCATTCTTTGCCTCATTTCTTACCTAGCTTTAATCACTGAATGGTCATTGTCTATGTCAAACTGAGATCTGTTAAAGATCTTAGCTTAAAAAGGCCAAGGTCTCCCACTGCATCTCCAGTCATCCTGATCCATATCTCACCATTGGACCAGATGACTCTGGGGGAGAAAGTGAGGCTGGTGACTTGGCACAGACCTCCCTCACTTAAATCCAATTCACTTGCATGTCATGGCATCACCTCCCTGATGTCATGGTCCTCTTTGAGAACAAAAGACAACCAACAACAACACCGTAACACTGTAAGCCCCTTGGAAGTTTAAGGAAGGCAGTCCTTGAACAAATCTGGGCTACTTGCACAAATACTACAGAAATGTGATCCCAAGTAGACAAATTAAGGGGATATCAAAACAGACAGGGGCCCAGAGTAAAAGACAGCTGGGAGGAAATCTGAACTACTTGGAGTGCTATTTCCCCTTATGCCATCAATCAAGTAACCAATCAACAATCATTGATTCAGATGCTACTCCGTGCCAGGCAAGGGACAAAGAGGCCGTCTATGCTTAGCCCCGTGTAACCGGCCTTCCATTTGCAGTGTTTTTTTCTATCTAGAGGATGGTGAGCCATTTATTCTGCTTCAGATATCAAAGTGCCATTGCTGTGAGCCTAGTGAAAGATACAAGTAGCCTGGAGAGAAGTCAGTAGGCACAGGATAGATGCTGTGCCACAATCTGAGACTGTTATCTCTATTTGGACTGTAAAATCGCCATTTGATGATCAGCCAAACTTGTATTACCTACCCAATTGTAATTGAATCTCGGGCTTAATTTTTTTCTGGTAGTTGTTGCCTTATCCCTAAGGAAATTATATTTAATTATGATAGTAATGTGGTGAGTGTGTGTGTGTGTGTGTGTGTGTGTGTGTGTGTGTGTTTAATGGAAAGGCAATTAGGACATCTAAATGAGCCTATGGCCACTGCAGACAAACAGGGAGGTATCATATGGTGAAAGAGACAGATAACTTTCTGTGAAAAATGTGAAGGATAATGATATGAAATTATAATAAATGTGATGAAAAGCTGAACATACCGAGGGATTAAGGAGAGAGAGAAAGGTTCTCTTGTCTATATGCTTGAGGGTAAGTGTTAGCGTCAATTGTATTACTGCAATGTATTGGCTACTGGGGCCTAATGTCCACTTTAAGCAGTATCAAAAGCTATACCAATTGAAAGATAATAAGAGGAAAATGAGTAATGAATCAGTTTTATTGTATGCTATAAAATGGCCTTCATTGAACCAGTCTGTGTTTAGACTGGATAATAAAAATGAATGATGAAGGCAGGCATTTAACATGGGAATTGGTTCAAGCAAGGAACATATCTTCTGTTTTAAAAACCTCACAAATATTCAGGGTTGCAGAGAAATTCCTTGCTTGGAAACTTTCAGTCACCTACTGCAAGTTTTTCTAAACACTTATAAGGCAATACTGTTCTTCCCCCTTGCATTAGGAAATACTCAGATACCAAGAAAAGAGTGGTGGGATGGAAATCCAGGGTTCTGTTTGAGAAAATGAAAGAACACTCGACTTGCCATCTTAAGACATGGGTTTGAGTCCTGGCTGTGACACTCACCAAACTATGTAACTTTGGGCAAGTCATTTCTCCAAGTCTTAGCTTCCTTATCTGTAAAATAATGTATCATTAAAATGATTCTGTACTATCTACCTCACAGGGTTGTCCTTAGAATCAAAAGAGACAATACGTATGAATTGTAGAGAGTATATGAAGTTATCATTGTAATTAGCATTAACTTAGGGAATGTAGGGCCTGTATTTGTTTCATAGACTAGAGAGCTAACCCGTCAAAGCAGTCCTTTGACATTCGTAGCTGGGACACCATTGCAGATGCGTAACGGGCCTGCTGCTACTGTTTGTCATGTTTTCAGAGAGAATTATGACATTAAGGAGGTGATACCATGACATACAAGTGAATTGGATTAAAGTGAGGGAGGTCTGTGCAAAGTCACCAGCCTCACTTTCTCCTCCAGAGTCATCTGGGTCCATATGGATCAGGACAACTGGAGATGGTCCACGATGTAGTGGGGGTCCTTGGCCTTTTCAAGCTAAGGTCTCAGTTTGACTAAGGCAGTGCCCATTCAGTGATTAAGGCTTTAAAAAAAATTGAGGAAAAGAAAGACCTCTTTAAAAAAAATAGATCTGGGAGGGGAAGACCTTCAAGGTTTTATGGCCAAACAGAAATAATCGTTACTTACATTCATTCTGAGCCTATCAGGGCCCAAACAGTCACCAAGTAGGGCTTAGTCTGGGACCAGCGAGGTTTGGGGTTAAGGCTGATCTTTAAGATAAAAAACTGAAACAAAACAAAGAAAAAAAGTTTCAGAGATTAAAATTTACATTCCCTTTGGGCAGAGCACTGGCACTAGGCCTGAGCCAGAAAGGAGTAAAAAGAGGAGACTGGAATGGATGACGTTTAGGAAACTGCGCAGTGTCTTCATCAATCCCAGGCTGTTCACGGCAACAAGAGTCCATCTCTTCAACACCAGTATTCTCCTGACAATGCTGTAGAGCCGTGAATCATGGTGCACAACCCAGACAAATTACAGCTACAAGCAACTCAAAGGACAATGGAGGAATGAATGCATGGTGAGTGTAAACAGTTACTCAAATCAAGTTCTCTTCAAGAAGTAGAATGAAAGGAATTATCAAAGGAATGCATGACCAGAAAAGATGAATGGCAGGTCACATAGTAAAAGTAAGAGCCAACAGATGAGCAACTCAAGTAGTACCATTGGCTTCCAAAATACAGAAAGAACAAGAGAAAGGCCTCTAGCACGCTAGGTAGATTGTCTGTGGAGCATAATATGTGGCTCAGTGCCAAAGCCCTGATGTTTCATGCAGCAGGTTCAGCTCAAGGACTTCTCATTATAAATCTCATCGGCATATGTTTTTCCTCACGGGGTCAGTACCTCCCATTGAGTCATATTAAAGCAGAGGAAAAAACACTCATATTCTTTTCCATTAACATCTCCAAATTCTGTCTATTTCTCAGTGACCAGGGCCAAGCCGTGCAAATTGCTCTGAGACCTAGAACAATCTCCAGAAGGCACTGGAAGGGGACAGATGTGGTAAGCTACGCCAGCAATCTACCCATTCTGCCCCAACAGCACAGGCCACACGGGGGCTTTGCATCTCATTATTCTTTGGTTCCAACTCATAGAGTTGCCAGCTTGAACCAGAACCTCTTTACCTTTGTCTAGAAACTCTTTGCCTTTTGATGCTCCAGCTAACATCTGTTGCCGAAAAAGGTACCATACTCTGCCAGCAGCTGCTACTTCCCCAACTTCTTCCTTGGCAAAGTGTTGCAGCTGTTTTAGAAAAGGCCTGTAATCCTCCAGGATTGTTCACACATTTCTTGCTCTTTTGTTCTCTCACCCTCAGGCCCAAAACCCTACCTAATACACAAAAGGACCACCCTCCTCATCCATCTGTATGTCCCAGATGAGTTGTAAAAAGTAATTATTTTCTGTTCTGGCCAGAAACTCTGAGGGTCTCCCCCTCCCAGACTGATCCTTTTGTGATGGTAAACGAGGCCATCTTTTGTCTCAGTTTTTACCTAGCACTTAATCATTGAATGGGTATTGCCTCAGACAAACTGAGACTTGAAAAGACCTTAATTTTAAAAAGCCTAAGGTCACCCACTGTATCCTGGGCCATTACCAGTCGTCTTGACTTTTGTCTTGCCATTGGAATCTGATGACCCTGGAGGAGAGGCTGAGGCTGTTGACTTTGCATAACTTTGCCTCACTTAAATCCAAATCATATTCATGTCTACACATCACTCTCATGATGTCATTGGTCCTCTTCCACAAAGGACAAACAAGGAGTTAAAGTGCTAACCACTCACCTCACTCCGTCCTCATTTCTTGTCTCAGAGTCAGTACCTCCCATTCAGTGTCTCTGAACCTACAGGAACAACCTGAGAAGGCAAGAGAAAGTTGGTTTGTATCAATGAAAGGAACACCCTCACTGATGAAATCATTAATCATGCAAAATATCAAAATAAGGCCTATTAGAGCCTGGTTTTTCCACAGTTAAAATACCGGAAGATTGGAAAGAATAATGTCTGTAAAACAAAAAGTACATTTTAGATTATCCGAGACATAGGAAATACGCATGTTGTTATTCGAATAATGAAAATGAAATATTGTCTATTCTAGAAGATATTTAGCAATGGGACATCTTTCTTTTCTCTTAGGAGGCCCAGAAAATAAACTAAGAAAGTAAAATGGGTATTTAAAAGAGCTGTATTTTTATTGATATCTTTTTTTTTATATCCCCTTCATTTCGGAATTATGCTGTTCCCCTTACCATTAAAGTAAGCAGAACCAGGAGAACAATACACACAGTGAGTATGATAACATAATTGACAAAAAAACAAAACTAGAAATTATGTAATTAAAATGAATAAGCTTGCCCCCCAAATAGATAAGAAAATGTCCCTCTCTCCCTTTTTTGCAGTGGCAAAGAACACAGGATAAGATGCATATTTTGTATATACTGTCAGATTTGGTGTATGTTTTGCCTGGTTTTACTAAACTGCTTTGTTTCCTTTTAATTTTTTATTCTTTTTTTCATCCTCAAAAGATGGTTCCATGGGAAGGACATGGTTCTGCATTAGTTCATATAAACCTTCCCATGTTTCTAAGAATTCTTCACACTCATTGTTTCTTATAAGGCAATAATATTGGAATTCAATAGTAAATCATGAACTACATTTATGAAATGTAATTTATTACCATAACCAAATTGTTGGTTATCTACTTTGTTTCTAATTCTTTGCTATTACAAAAAGTGCTACTATGATTATTTTGATGTATGTAAGACCTTTCCTTCTCTCTTTGGCTTTTCTTGGGGTATATGCCTAGTAGTGGGACCTCTGGGTCAAAGAGTATGATCATTTTAGTACTTTTTTTAGGGGGAGGGGAGGCAATTGGGGTTAAGTGACTTACCCAAGGTCACACGGCTAGTAGGCTTCTAGTGTCTGAGACTGGATTTAAACTCAGGTCCTCCTGACTGTACGACCGGTGCTCTATTCACTGTACCACCTAGCTGCCCTTAGTACTTTTTTTTTTAAAGCATAACTTAAAATCATTTTCCAGAATGGTTGGACCAAGTCATAACTCTAAGACAGCATATTAGGGTGTCTGTGTTCCCTCATTATTGACTTATTTCCATCTTGTTTCACCTGGTCCAATTTTGAGATCGTAAGGGGATAAAATGGATGTTATTTAGAATCATTCTACCTGTCATAGATGTGGGCCAAACAAGAGTTTGCACAAGATAAGCATAGTTTCAGTGTTTGCACAATTAAGTTTATTCATAGGTAATTGGATGACTGTATCTGAAAAGTATTTCTTATTGGCCAAATATAATACGAAAAATCGAATTAGGTATTACTAGAAAGTATTTTAAAATCCATACCTGTAATTTCACTGGCAAAGGGAGCTCTGGAGAAAGGTTTCTAGTGATGTGCCAAAAGACTTCTATCCTTTTCAAAGCTTTAAATAGTTGAAAGAAATCCTAGATGAGATGCTTATCCAATATAGATATGACATGATGCCATGAGGAACAGTTAAAAAGTTGGACAATAGAAAGAGGGTCCATGCTAACAGACTAAACATTTTAGCCCATTTAAAAATTAATAATAGGGGCAACTAGGTGGCACAGTGAATAGAACACCAGCCCTGGAGTCAGCAGGACCTGAGTTCAAACCTGGTCTCAGAGACTTGACACTTACTAGCTGTGTGACCTTGGACAAGTCACTTAACTCCAACTGCCTTGCCTTCCCCCCTCCAAAAAAAATAAAAATTAATGATAATAAATGTAAAACCACACTTGGACTAAAACATAAAAACAAATAAACAGCCTCTACAATGGAAGGATACTTGACTTAACAATGGTGTTTCTTATAGGTTTTAATGGGAGCCATAGGAGGTTCAGAGGTGGGGAGAGTCTCTGCCCTAGAATGGGATATTTAGAGGGTACCAAGAGGACAGTCACTGAGTAAGATTCTTTCTCTGCTTGCTTTTCTTCTTTGGCAAGGGTAGTAGTCTTGTGGTGGTGGTAGTAGTGGGGACTTTTGGAAGCATATATACTGGTAATATGCCATGGAGAGATTTATAACTCCCCACCTCCCCTTGTATCTACATCCCAGGTCAGCCTGCTTATCCCACCCACTCTCTTCTTCCTTGCCATTGGCACTTTGCTCAAATGCAGCTATTACTCCCAATATCAGGCTAGGGGCTCCCCACAGGATGTATCTATTTCTTTTTTTTTTTTTTGGAGGGGGGAAGGTAAGGCAATTTTTTTTGTGTTAAGTGTCTGAGGCTGAATTTGAACTCAGGTCCTCCTGACTCCAGGGCTGGTACTCTATTCACTGTGTCACCTAGCCACCCCAGACATATCTCTTTCTGATAAAGGTCCAAGCCTTATAACCTCTTCAAAAGGGAAACCCATCAAATTGAGGAAAAGTTCTGATTATCTCTTTGTAAGTTTTGTAAGAATTAGAGTGGTCCTTAAATGGAATTGGCTAACTTGTAGTATGGTTGGTAAAAATGCTAGACTTGGAGGCAAAAAGTTATTATTGCTGCTCAGTTGTTTTCAGTCCTGTTGGACTCCTCATGACCTTATTTTGGATTTTCTTGGCAAAGGTACCGAAGTGGCTTGCCATTTCTTTCTCCAGCTCATTTGATAGATGAGTAAACTGAGGCAAACAGGATTCAGGGTCACACAGTTAGTAAGTATCTGGGGTCAGATATGAATTTAGGAAGATGAGTCTTCCTGACACCAGGCCTGGCACCCTATCTACTATCCACCAAAAGACTTGGGATGAAATCTGGGTTCTGATCTATGGTAAGTCATTTAATTGGGTTTCATTTTCCTCATCTGTAAAGTCATTAGGTTCAATTAGGTAATCTCTCAGGCCCCTTCCAGTTCCAAATCCACAATTCTATGAACTTGTCAGATATACAGTAGCTAGAGCACTGGACATGAAATCAACAAGACCTAAGTCTAAGCCTGGTCTCAGACACTTACTGACTGTGTGTTCCTGGGCAAGTCACAGCCTCCATTTGCCTCAGTTTCACGAGAATAATAATGGCACCTACTTCCCAGGGTTGTTGTGAGGCTCAAATGAGATAATATTTGTGAAGTGATATATAAATGCTGGCTAGTATGTTATTATTAGAGATTCCTTCACTGGTTAGTGTGTTGAACTAGATAAACTCAAGATTTCCTTCCATATCTAATGGGGAAAGGGAATGAGCATTTATATAGAGCCTACAAATGCCAGATGCCATACTAAGCACCTCACAAATATTATCGCATATGTAGCTCACAACAACACTGAGAAGTAGGTACAGTTGAGGAAACTGAAGCAAACAGAGATTAAGTAACTTTCCCTGGGTCACACAGCTAGTGAATGTCAGGGGCTTGATTTGAACTCAGGTCTTTCTGACACCAGGCCCCGTAATCTATCTTCTGTACCACATAGGTACCTCTAAGATTCTATGCTTCAAGGTCATAATAGTCCATGGCAATTATTCCACTTAAAAGCTCCACAATAATCTATATACATCTTTTAGTTTATGTGCTTGTACAATCAAAAGAATTTATGAGAGAACAGCTTGGGCGTGTGTGTATTAGTGTGTGTGTGTGTGTGTGTGTGTGTGTGTGTGTGTGTGTATGTTTGAGAGGTGGGGAGGGGATGTGGTGCTGGTTTGATGAGAGACTAGGAAGAGAAAACATTTTTTCCCCTTTTCCCTTTCTGTGAAGTGATTGATCAGCTTTTCTCCAGTGGAATTTACAAAGGTTTCAGTCTATAAAGGCAAACTGAACCACCCCATCAGTCTCTGCCACTGTAAAATGAAGGGGGTGGCATGGAAGAAAAATGATCCTCAAATCGAGACCAGCTCTTTCCTCTTCCCTCCCACCTCAATATTGGGTTTGCCATTTCCTTGGATCACTTTTATTTTTCAGAGCACTTTGTCCGCAGAATGAGCAAGGCAAGGTGACTGCTGGGTTATTCTTTTCAGTCTCTAGGTCTCTGTGTGTCTCAGAGAATAATAAATACAGCACAGAGTGACAAATAATCAGAAGTGAAGGAAAACGTGTATTCATCTCAATGCAAAGAGAAAGAGGAAAATCCAGCTTGGCATTTCATTGAGCATCCCAAAATATCATGACTCAAATGATCCAGCAACCCTAGCCAATGCATTTTTATAAATTGATCATTGTTCTCCTGTAATTCACCTGAAAACTCCACTCACTTCACAGAACCACACAATTTGTGAAGTTGTCTCAGCCTTGTCCAACTCTTCATTACTCTGCTTTGGGATTTTCTTGGCAAAGATACTGCAGTGGTTTGTCATTTCCTTCTCTAGCTCATTTGACAAATGAGTAAACTGAGGCAAACAGGGTGGAGTGACTTGCTGAGGGTCACACAGCTAGTAAGTGTCTAAGGTCAGATTTGAACTCAGGAAGAGGAGTCTTCCTGACTCCAGGTCCTGCACTCTGTCCACTGTGCTACCTAGTGGCCCCTAATTTGTGAAGTACTAATGTATAATAATTCAGAAATAAACTTAACTGCCCAGCAATTCCTTACATTTAAATAACACTAAAGATTTGCTGAGCATTTGTCATATAATCTTATTTGAGTCCCACAACAATCCAGTGAAATAGGTCCTACAAAGTATAATTTTATCAATTTTTCAAATGAAATTAAAACTCAGAGAAATTGATATGTCCAAGGTCATATATTTAGTGTCAGAGATAGAATTTGAAACAGGCTCCTTCTGTTTGCATGTCTACACCACTATATTATGCTACCTCTCCATCAAAGTATTCATCATTCAGCCATGTACAATCAGACTATGTGATCTGTAAGGTCTCTCTAAGCTTACAAGAAAATGTATTGAGTAGCGCTATCTTAAGGTTTCAACGAGAAATTGGCAACAAGTAAATGATACTTCATCCAAAAGAGAGCAGATATTATTATAGGTTATGACCCATAATAAAACATCGCAAGTATGTTGGCATTCCCATAATTCACAGTTAATGAATGGTTATTTTGCTTTTTCATTGATCATTTTTCCTATCTAACTTTGAGTCAGATCTTGAATAAGAGTTTTCCTCCATGTAAAGAAAATGGAATAAATCGCTCAGATGATCTAGCATTCTAGGGTGTCTGAAAGTTATTCATCTTCAGCTTTAGAAAAGTATTCAGCTTTTTTTTCTCTCTTAATGAAATCTGCCTTTCAAATTCAACTAATTGAGCTGAGGAAGGAGGCAGCTGAGCATGTGCTAGGTGGTAGGCAGAAGGAAGTCAGCTAAGATTAAAGATTTACCATAAAAAATTCAAGAAGGGGGGGTGGCTAGGTGGCACAGTGAATAGAGCACCAGCCCTGGAGTCAGGAGGACCTGAGTTCAAGTCCGACTTCAGACACTTAACACAAAACTAGCTGTGTGACCTTGGGCAAGTTGCTTAAGCCCAATTGCCCTAAAAAAAAAAAAAGCAGGAAAAAATTCAAGAAGGAAAAGTCTTAGGCTAGATTGGGAAGTAGAGGGTATGTTGGGGGATAAAAAACATCCCTTTAAAAATCTTTGACACAGTCTCCCACAAGAATGAACAGAGTCCAGGAAAAAGTGGGTTCAGATTTAGCACATATGGTAAAGAGGTAAATCACAGCTCCCTTGCTGGTCTTTTTCTCCTCTTTATGGGCTACCCAAGAGGTTCCCCTAAACCACAGTGAATCTGTAGCCATCTGTCCTTGGCTCTCAATGCAGGCACCTCAGCCAGATGAATCAGTACACCTCCAGGACATGATATAAAAATAAGTTTTAAATCTTCTGGACTCTATGAAGTTTGCAGGTCCTCATTCTCCAGGCAAAAGGAAAAGGGAGGGATAGACTTCACCAAGACCCAACTCAAGGTCTCTTTCCTCATTCTACCCCACAGACAGTTCATCCTCCAGAATGCTCCAGAAAACTATACTCACTCCAATTTCTGGGACTTAATCCCTTCTCCACAGTTAATGATTTATAGACAATCCCCAGGTGGAGGTCAAGTCCACAAACTCTCTGAACAGCTAGGTTAACGTTCAAAGGTCTTTTAGCAGTAAGTTTTCTGAGTGTTTAGTGGACACATGTTCTTACCTAATTAAGATATGAAGGCTAAGTTGAGGTGGTGTGGTTTTGACTCCCCAACTTTACATTAGTAAGACAATCCTATTTAAAACTTCACATTGCAGAAACACCTTCATTTATGGCATTACTCAACTTCTCATCTATGTCTTCAGCATAGACAAAAAAAATAGAAACAAGAGTAGAAAACTGAAGAGCAGTTCTAAGACTTCCTATCATCATCACTTTGCACACTCTTTTCACATTCTGAAAATAACTAAGATTTCCACAGAGTAATAGTAATGCTTTGTTAAAAAAAAAATTCCCTTTGTCACTATTACTTAAATGAGGTGTATTCTTGACGACTTGGGTTGATGCTACCTTTTTTTCAGGGAATTTTAATTTGTGACATTATGTGACTTTATGTGTCGTGACATATTGGTTTTCCTTGATTTTCTTTGCAATTTTTTTTTTTTAACTAGAAGGGTAGTGACAGTAAGGAGTGCAAAGTTGGCTGAGGTGGTAAGGTTGTAACTTAGTGTATAGCATAGCTGGAGCAAATGGTTGGAGAGAAGATACAACAGACAACAATCTTCCTAAACCCACGATTGATGAGTCTCAAATTGAAAAATGTCAGGCACAGAAGCAAGAGAAAAAGAAATATTAACTTCCACATTATTACCCTGAAAAACACTTGAGCCTGCAGTGTTCATGGCAATTTACTTTCTTTGGGAGAAGGAAACAGCTTAGGTTTACACTGATTTCTTTTTCTTCAGCGTGTAGCCTGCCTACAGGTAAGGATATAAGATACATTATCAGAGAACATCTCTTGTAGTTGCTTCCTAGCACAAGATTTGAAGGGTGGTGTATTTGTGCTTCAGTGTAGCACACCATATCTGACACACCATCTTTGACTATTGGTATGTCTGTAGGATCTTTTCTAGCAAAAAGTTCCATTTTATTTTACTGATAAATGGTCTTTTACTTCCCGGATTCAGGGGCTAGATCAACTTCTGTAAAGAAATACTGTTCATCTTAACTCCGTCCCCAGTGGAGTGGCTAGTGCATCAGAACATCAATGTGTATTTGCTGCAAATTGGCAGGACCTAGCAGTTATTTGCTCGAACATAAGAAACACAGATACTGAATCGCTTGCTGAAAACAGGGTTGTCCATTATTTGTAACAAACTATTTGTAACAAATTCCAGTTTTGTGTAATCTGCTTGCTACCACAAAAAGCCCATCTTTTTAACCTCAATATTCTCTTAGTGTTATATGGCTATGAACCATGGGGCATCAGACTTTCTAGAGAATCACAATTACAAGGGGTTTTAGCCAAGATGGGTGAGTTAGAGGTTTTGTCTAAAACTAGATCCCCTTCATCATCTCAAAATAGAAGAAATGAAAACATATAGAATAAAGAAACGGCAAGAAACAGCAAAGAGGGGTTCAGAAGGCTCTAGACACAGGAATGACATCATGGAAACACCAGCAGAAAGATGGAAAAGAAGGAAAAATTGGCATACAATCAAGATAAGGAACCAATGCAATAAATCAATACTGTGGAATGAAGGAAATTGACTTGAAAATCCCTGATGAAAGGAAAAGTATCACAATGAATTCCACTGGATGTCTAGGAATAATAATAGAAAAATTCAACCTCCAGAATGGATCATTAAGAACAACACAAGAATTCAAATAAAAAATAAAAAAATGGAAATCAAAGTATAAATCTGAAATTTCAAATAATCCAATCCAATCAAATAAGCATGTATGAAGGCCCTACTATCTTTATGGCTGGAGACACAAAAACATGAAAATTAGTCCTTGTTCTCAAGGACCTTATATTCTACTTAGGGATATAGTATGTAAGCAGACAAGCACATGTACCTGATAATGTAAAGCTGGGAATACAATTAGGAGGTTGTTGTAATAGTCTGAATGAGAGATGATTGGGGTCTAAACCAGAGTGGCAGCCATGAGACACCATGGTACAATAGAAAGAACTCTAGCTCTAAAGTCAGGAAAGCTAGTTTCAAATCCTGCCAGGTTGTAATAGGTGACTTCTATGCTCACTTTCAGTTCTAGATCTATGATCTTATCATCCATGTTAGGGGAGAAGAAGGGATGAATAGATTATCTGAGTTTATAAGTAAAAAAAGAAAACAAAAGATTAGAGAATTTAGAGAAAACTCTAAAGAATCTCTTTAAAGCAATAGATCCTCTGAAAATAACTGCAGAGTTAGAACTAAAAAATGCAATAGCATAAGGAAAAATTGATTGCATAATATGAAACAAGATTGGGAGGACATATACAAATGTCACAAGCCAAAGATATTAAGTGAAAAGATAATCTAAGATTATATAGCTCTTCCAGAAAAACATGAGTAAATAAAGAAACCTGAATGCCATACTTTGAGAACTTATACTAGAACATTACACAGAGGTATTGAAAAGAAAGGGAAAGTATAGATCTATTGAATCTATGGGATGTCAACAGAGAGAAGACCCAAGTTTAGTTTACTAAGAAATATCACCAACAAACCAGAACTCTAACATCAGACAATAATTCAGGCAGTCAGGAAAAAGACCATACATTAAGGAAAATCAGTTGGAAAGGCCCTTCCCTATACATGCTTACTCCCAAGGACACTGCCATCTTGCTTTCAAAACAGGTCCAAAAATTCCTAGTGCATATGTAGCAATTGTTTATATTGCTATAGATTTTTGCTGTAGTTCTAACACATCAGGAGAAAATCTGTTCAAAATATTTTTAAAGGAGTCAATCATCTTTTTTCAGATAAAGAAAATCAAAGAGAAATGGGAAAGATCTCCAAAACAATGAATTTATACCTCCATTACCAAAATTCTCAGATTGGGTCTGAAGATTTCTGGCATAGAATGTTTTTCTGAGGAAATTTTGTTGTGGGAGGTGAAAACTCAGGTCATTTATGTATCATTTATCCAAAATCATTTATCCAAAATCCTTCAAAAGGAAATCAATGATTGAAATCCTATTATGTGCCTTAGATAATAATGATGGTGATATTATTGTTGATGATGCTGTTACTATCACTGAAGATTTCCTTCAGTTAAGGGGTAGTAGAACTGAAGATGAATTTTATGTCATTGAAATGTGTAGCTGTCTCACTGAGTTGGCTTTGGGGTTTTTTGGGGGGTGGGTAAATATAGTGGTTATAATTATTTTGGTTAAACTTTTAAAATTAATGTTGAAATCAAAAGATTAAAAATATTAACTGTACATAACTTTCTTTTTTGCCTGAATTTGATCAGGAAATACATTATTCCAGTTCAATTTTTCATAGTTATTTCTAAGATTTTGCAACACTCCTTGTGTTTTATATTGCTTGGCAGTGGTGGAAATAGACCAAAAAATTACAATATCTATATTTTAACGTTATAAATTCCATTTTTCTTGTTTGGATGGAAGATTAAGTAGTTAAAGGATTAGGTAAACCTTCTGGTACATTTAAAATTAGGTTTCTTTCTTCTGTCCCATCCTAATCAGCTTGAAAATTAACAAGTTTTGTTTAAGTAATGACTGTTGGAAGACAGGTAGTTAATAAATTAAGATTTTAATTGGGTACAAGTACAACAATTTCAAATCATTAGAAAGACTGTGATATAGATTATCTTTGCTTTACTTTGTTTTCATTGGATTCGTATTTTTAATTGGATAATTGTTAATGTTAGTATAGATTTTGGCTGCTTTGTGTGGTTCTAATGCATATCAAGAAGAAATCTGTTCAGAACATTTTAAGAACAGTCAATTGAGCCATTAAAAGTTTTCCTATTTAGCATTCATTATTCATTGGGTTTGATGCCTGCTGGAGTATATATTTTTTCAAATAATTCTTTCTGTAATAGTTGTTGTTCAGTCATTTTTCAGTTGCATCCAACTCTTCTTGACCCCATTTGGGGTTTTTTGGCAAAGACACTAGAATGGTTTGACATTTCCTCCTCCAGCTCATTTTACAGAAAAGGAATCTGAGGCAAACAGGGTTAAAGTGACTTGCCCAGGATCACACAGCTAGTAAGTGTCTGAGGCCAGATTGGAACTCATGAAGAGGAGTCTTCCTATCTCTAGGTCTGGCACTCTTATCTACTGTTCCACTTAATATTAATTACTTCACTTTTAAAAAGGCAAATATGAAGTAAGATAGCTGCTTAGTAATCATACTTAAAAATAAAAAAAATCACAATATAGTTTATTGTTACTTGGGGTTTATTTTCCTTCTTATAACTTTTCACAGCATAAACTGTACAAATTATCAATTTAAAAATGCTATTTAAAAATTTTAGTTACATTTGATCATTTAGGCTTTTCCTTTCATCCTATTAACAGAATTTTCCCCAAATTTTAGTTTAAAATTAATGATGTATTTGAATTTTTAAATTTGATAATTACATATTTTTAAATTTTGAAAATGTCTTGAATTTTGTGTAATTACTCTGTTTTTAGATACCACTTAAAAATTTTGCTAAGCAGTTTTAAAATTTTGGTGTCAATGTCTTTTGATGTCACATCATATTTATATGCTAATATATATATACCCTTCAGTCCAATCCAATGCCTCTCCCTCAAGTAAGCCTTTCTCTGTAACAAAGAAAAACAAACATGGTGGCCAAAATCTTGCATATATAACATTCCATATCCATAGTCCCCTACTTCTGCAATAAAAGAAAGGAAATGTATTTCCTCATCTTTTCTCCAATCATTATAATTACACAACGTTTGGCTTGATTTTATTTTTATAATCATGTTATATATTGTTTTACTGGTTTTGCTTACTTCCCTCTGCCTTAGTCCATACAAATCAGAGAATCACCAGATTATAGATCTAGGACTGGGAAAGATCTTAGAGACTATCTGGTTCAACTCTCTCATTTTAGAGATGAGGAAGCTTGACAACCAGAGAATTTATAATCAAAGAAAAAATGAAAGTGATTATGAAAGTCAAAACAGACAATTTTGGTGCATAAATTAAAAAAAAAGACCTTTGGCTCAAAAGAAATGACTATAGCTAGAATAAGAATTGAAACTATTGATTGGGGAAATATCTCTTAACAAATAAATAATAAATGAAAATATAGAGAGAATTGAAAAATAGATAAGCCATTCTCTAACCATCGAAGAACAGGAATAGCTAGAAAACACAAATTAGGACAAACACATAAAATGCTACAAACCCCTAGTAATCAAAAGCTACGAACTAAAACAATCCAGAGATATCACCTCCCCTATCAAATTGGTCAAGATGATTAAAGATGGAAACAGTCAATAGTGGAAGGGTTGTGGAAAGATTGACACACCAATACGCCATTTGTGGATTTATGATTTGGTCCAATCGTTCTGGAAATGAATTTGGAATTATATGAGAAAAGTTACTCAATGGCTCATACCTTTTCACCCAGCAATTCCCATTATGGGACAAGAATTCCAAAGAGGCAAATGACACTTAGGAAGCATAAAGGAATTTTTGCTCTTGGGGTTTTTGTTTTGAAAGGAGAATATGTGGCCATTTATTAGGGAATGGCTGAACAAATTCTGCTATATTAATATAATGGGCCATTGGGAATGGACTGGGCACCGAACCCCTAAACTACTATTCTCAGGAACATTTTACACACTTTCTATCTTTTAATTTCAACATTAATTTTTAAAGCACTTGACCAAAATAATTATAACCACTACATTTTTGTAGTAAAAACCAAAGCCAACCCAATAGGATAGTTACAAAAGCAACACACTCTAATGAAATAAAATTCATTTTCAGTTCCTCCATCCCTTAACTTTATAAGGAAGGATAATTCCATATATATATAATGGAAATGTATTTCTTAACTTCTCAATGGGTATGGGAGAGCATTGGGAAAGAAGGAGAGTGTTTGGAACTAAAAATTAAAATTAAAATTTTACATAGAAGGGGTACTCAGTAAATTTACATTGAATTGAACTGCTTAAAGGAATATATGTGTTAATGTACAGGTTGTACAGGTTAACCCAATGTCTGGATACCCAGTATCCCCCAAGGTCTGCTCATACTGTCTCCTCCTAATCTCTGACTCCTCTAAAGGGAAGAACTGCCACAGTGGTTTATAAACTGAAAAGGAAAGTCCTGGTGGACCAAAACAAGAGAGGTAGTGGAGTGGATTCAACGACAATATTGCCAATTGTTCTTGCCATTGATTGGCTTATGGTAAAGCCACATGGCGTAGTATAGGAAGGAATAAGCATTTATATGTGCATTAGGCATCATGCTAAGTGTTTTTCACAAATATTATCTCATTTGATCCTAACAACAACCCTGGGAGGTGGGTGCTATCATTATCCTAAGGAAACTGAGGCAGAGTGTAAATGACTTGCTCAGGGTCACACAGCTAATAAATATCTGAAGTTGAATTTGATTTCAGATCTTCCTGACTCCAAGCCCAGTGCTCTATCCACTTCACCACCTGGCTTCCTCTTCATAGCAGAGACATCACTGGATTTGGAGTTAGGAAGACAATGGTTCCACTCCTGCTTAACACTTACTAGCTGTGTGCCCATGGGTAAGCCCCTTAATTTCTAGGAGCTTCCATAAAATGGCGAGAAAAACACCTGTTTCACTTCCCTCGCAGCATTGTAAGAATCAAATAAGATAATGTGTGTGGTTGTTGTACAAACTTTAAAGTACTCCATAAATGTCAGCTATTAGTATCATTCTCTGGTTCTTCTGCAGTAAATATTGCGCCCCCACTCATTCATCATGCCTATTTTTCCCCATCCAACTCTTTTAGTTTGGCTTCCTGAAATATGGTCCTTCAGTCCCTTCCTTGATAGCAGGAAGTTTATTGGAAAAGGCTTCCCTCTAGTTTAATGGTGTGTCCCGTTTCGTTACCTAGAAAATGCAGCATTTGAAGAATAATGTTCTTTAGTGCACTCTGGTGTCCAATAAATAGCCAAAGCCTCTTTTGGCCTAGCAGCATTAAAATGGAAGCCCTGTTCTTGCTCTGCAGGTGAGATGAGATTGACTGCAGACCTGCGCTTTTTTTGGACTCTGTGATAGAACCAGAATATTGTTTCCTCAAAGCTCTTTGGCACTAGAAAAGGGATTTAACCCACCTGCTGCTGATGAGAGAGAGAATGCAAGCACACACATGCACGTGTGCACGTGCACATACACACACAAACACACCCCTGCCCAGCTGCCAAGTGAGTCTTGGCCCTAATGAATTTCTTCTCTCCAGAGGAGAGAAGGAGAATCTGTCCAGGTAAAAGCTAAGTATAAAGACAAACACTCTAAGTGCAAGTGAGTAGCATTTTTGAGTGCAGGAATTACAGCCTTACTCTGTTCCCTGGGATCCACTGGATAACTTCTTAGTGCCTTCATAGTGAAAATGTATTAATTATGGGATGCAAAATCACTTGAATGAGAAATCTTTTATTCTTAGACTTTGGTGTCCTGACATGATTTCTCATCAAAAGATTAGAAGAAGGTCATAGATGGAGAATCAGAAGGGAATTTAGAAATGATCTAATCCTATCGCCTCATTTCATTAAGGAGGAAATGAGGAAGAGTGACTTATCCAAAGTCACACTATCAGTGGCAGAGGCAGGGTTTCAATTCTCTGGGTTCACATACCAACTCCACTACTTTGGACAAGTATGACTTTGGACAAGTCACTCAACGTTTGGGTTTTCTCATTTGTAAGACTGAGTGGAAAAGTTGGGACTAAATGATTTCTTCCTAGTCCTAAATCTAGGATTCCATCCTCAAAATTACTTGATGAAATTTTTTATTTTCTACATAAATTTCATATTCTCTTTTGATACCAAATATTTTAGTAAAAAATTTCATGAGCAACACCAAGGAAATACATGGTTTAGGGTCATGAGTTCTAATTCAGATTTATGGTTCCCCTAAATCATTCAAATTCCTTGTGTCTCAGTTCCCTAATAACCTGGTAAGAGATTGTTAAGTCCCAAAAACCAGCCTTCCCTTTCAGCATGCATAGGGATCACTTGGCTGAGTATCAAATGAGGTAACACTAGAAAATATTTTGCAAACTTAAAACACTATAAAAATGCTATCTATTGTTACTGAAACAAAAACATTTAATTTTATATTTGTATCACTGCTAGAATCTTCTTGTTCTTCATACATTTTTGAAAAAATTTGTTTTACATTCCTCAATTGATAAATGGTCAAAGGATATGAACAGGTAGTTTTCAGAGGAAGAAATTAAAGCTATCTATGGTCATATGAAAAAATGTTCTAAATCACTATTGATTAGAGAGATGCAAATCAAAACAACTCTGAGGTACCACATCACACCTATCAAATTGGCTAAGATGGCAAAAGAGGAAAATGATAAATGTTGGAGAAGATATGAGAAAGTTGGAACACTAATTCATTGTTGGTGGAGCTGTGAAATGATCCAGACATTCTGGAGAGCAACTTGGAACTATGCCCAAAGGGCTATAAAAATGGTCATGCCCTTTCACCCAGCAATACTACTTCTAGGTCTGTATCCCAAAGAGATCATAGTAATGGGAAAAGGACCCACATGTACAAAAATATTTATAGCAACTCTTTTTGTGGTATCCAAGAACTGGAAATTGAGGGGATGCCCATCAATTGGGGAACGGCTAAACAAGTTACAGTATATGAATGTAATGGAATACTATTGTGCTATAAGAAATTGATGAACAGGCAGATTTCCGAGAAAGCTGGAAAGACTTACATGAACTGATGCTGAGTGAGGGGAGCAGAACTGGACTCTTCTCAGCAACGCACAGTTACAAGACAACTCTGCAAGTCTCAGGATGGAAAGAGATATCTACATTGAGAGAAAGATCTAGAAAGAACAGAGTTTAAATGGAGACTGAAGCAATCTACACACTATCATTCTTTTCCATGTTTGGTTTTGTTTCTTTTTTCCCACTGTTCATTCCATTGGTTACAACCCTTCTATACAACCAGACTAATGTTCAATGTGAAAGTATTTGCAGATCCTATACTTGATTGCATGCCGCCAATGGGGGGGGGGGAGAAGGAGGGAAGTAAATATGAAACTCGAGGGATTCTGGAACTGAATCTTGTAAACTAAAAGTAAATAAACAAATCAATTTAAAAAAAAAAAGAAATACAAGTTCCCTAAGAAGCTCTGCTCACCACATTGGCATTACAATGTACTTGTCATCTTGACTTAAAAAAATAAAAATAAAAAAATAAAAAATAAAATAAAATAAAATTACATTACTTAAATTCTCTAGAAACCAAATTACCAGTATGAAAAATGAAAAACAGACTTTGCAACAAAAGAACAAAGGATCATTACAGCTATTTTGCCCAACTATGTGCCAACCAAACCAATAACAAATCTAACAAATGAATATTTACCAAAAATTGTCTTTCCTTTTTTTTTATACATACATATACAGTGTGTGTATATATGTATATACATATATATATATATATGTATACACACATTTATTTTCATATTGTCTCTCCTGTCCTTAAGAAGAGGGCTTTGCCTCTTTTTATATACCCCAGCTTGCATTTGTCTTTTGTTCTTGAGGAAGACCATGACATCAGGGATGAGATGACATGACTTTGCAATTGACTTTGAGTGAGGGAGGGCTGTGCAAGGTCACCAGCCTCACTTTCTCCTCCAGAGTCATCTGAGTCCAGCGGCCAAATATTCATCAGGATGACTGGAGAAGACCGAGGATACAATCGAAGACCCTGGCCCTTTTAGGGTAAGGCCTTTTTGGGTTCTCACTTTGAGTGAGGCAACACCCATTCAGTGAATAGGCCTCTTTAAGAAGTGAGTCAAGGGATGACCCTTTAATTTAAAAAAAAAATCAAACTGGGAGAGGAAGCCCCTCAGGGTTGCTGGCCAAAACAGAAACAGTCATTATTTATATTCATTCTGAGTCAGGAGGGACCAAAAAATAACCATTAGGTGGTGCTTGGACAGGGACCTATTGTTGTCCAATGTATGAGCTCCAGCACATCTGACACATGGTAGGTGCTTAATAAATGTTTTTGGAACGAATGAATGGGAATTCAGTGAGTGGGATAAATAATATTATTTTGACTATGACCTGCTAGGGCTATTATGAAGATCAACTAAGATAATACAATTAGAAATCTTTGATTCTAAAGTGCTATATAAATGAACATTATTTGTACATTCCAATCAGAACCAACTAACAAGCACTGTGAATGCCTTATTCTAGGTGACAGAAATGCAAGTTGGCCTGTTAAATGTCTCATTTAAAATTGATCTACTGCTAATTTCTCTGGGAGCTATTATACAAAAGGTGAGATTCAAGGATTAAATGCCATCAGAACTCAAGGGTTAGAGCAGATGAACTTTGACATCCCTTTCTACTCTAAAATTTTATGACTCATGAACACCTAAACATATGCTCTATTTATTCTAATGGTAGTCATGAAGGGAAAGGGGGAGAGGGGGAAGGGAATGAAAAAAGAGAAAAAATTTATTATATATGAATTTATTATATATTTAAATGGAATAGCAAGTTGTACACAATATATCTTCAGTTTCATGTGCAATCATTTTTATTATACTATATTAAGGAAATTCTTGTTTTGTCCTATAAATTAAAATAAAATAAATTTTAAAAAATAAAATGCCCTGATCTTTGTATCAAGTGAGGTTTCCTTGCCCAGAGCTAAATTGGGGAAAGAAATATCTTGGACTTAGAGCACGATAGACTTTAATGACAAAATTCTTATTCCTTGCAGCTCTACAGAAAGGATTTTCATACATTTGGTCCATTCTTACAACTACCCCCTGAAGCCATAAATTGACTCAAAACAAGTTGAATGCAATAATACAATATTAAATTTGTGGTTATTCATTACCAAAAACATCAATATTTTTCATGCAATTTTTAACATTGTTGTTCCTTTGTGTGCCTTTCAATTTCCAGTTCTATACTCTCACGAAGTCATAATTCACTATATATTATCTTTGTAACAAGTATCTTTTATAGTTTAGACCATTTGTCCTTTTCAGTTTTTTGCCTTGGCTATCTGTTGTGACTTTGAACAAGATGTAACTCTTCTAGACTTGGTTTCCTAATCTGTGAAATGAGAAGGTTGGGCTATATGATGGTTACAATACTTCCACACCAAGTACAGGAAGATGTCTCCCAGCAGAATGGACAGTTGAGAACAATTTGTTCCAAAAGCCATAAAGGCAGCTGAATTAGACATTGTGGATCACTTAGAGATTGGGCAGATAACTGAAAATGCTAAAGTCATCCACTGCGTCCTGGGACATCACCAGTACTATTAATATTTGTTTTTCCACTGAACTTCTATGACTCTGGAAGACAGAAGGAGGCTGATGATTTTGTACAATTCTGCCTCACTTAAATTCAATTCCCATGAAAGTCTGTCATTGGTCCTTTCAAAACTGGATGAACAGTGACAACAACAACATTGGTTGCGTGTTATGAATACAAAGAGTGCCACATGATATTCCAAAGGTAAAATGACTCAACTCCTGATGTGAAAATCATTCCTGAATCAACTGTGTACATGCAAACTTGTTAGATTTGTTAGGGCAAAAATAAAATTAAATACAAAACAAGAAGACTTGAGGTGAGAAATGCGGTATGCAATTGAGGCAACTTTGACCTAGCAAATTGAAACAGACTATTTATGCAAAAAAAGTTGTAAATGAATTAAAGAATAGACACTGAGAAACAGACATTTTTAAAAGAATTTAACTTATGTAAATCAACTAGAAGACCAAAACTGCAGACAAGACATCTCATTGCAGACACACTCCATCACATTGCCATGTGGAGAAATGTACCAGCCAAGGGTAGTAACAAACTTCGAATATAAACGTATTTGTAAAGTTTTATAGGGACAGATGTTGGAAATTATGATTATTACATTATAATACAACAAGAAGCAATTGAGGAAAAAACCTGGTGAGAGATTCAATTAAGTAAGATGATCCCAAGGACATTTAACAATGAAACTGGAAAGAGGCTATAGAATGGGAAAAAAAATCTGTTAAGGTTTCTATAACACACTCCTTTTCTCCATCAATAATTCTCCATCCATGATACTGGATCCAAACATCTCAAACCATAATGTGCTGCATTCAATAGAAAACAAAGATGGGACGAGTAGTTGGACAAGATCAAATATACGTATATAAAGGGGGTCTGTAATCGAGACAATCCAAATATGAAACCTTTAAGCAATTGATTCTCAAGATACTGAAAGAGAAGAAGACATTAAGTACTTAGAAAAAAAATTCTCGAACTTTATTTTATTTTACTTTTTGCTTTTTGGAGGGAAGAAGGTAGGGCAGTTGGGGTTAAGTGACTTGCCCAAGGTCACATGGCTAGTTTTATGTTAAGTGTATGAGGCCAAATTTGAACTCGGGTTCTCCTGACTCCAAGGTGGGTACACTATTCACTGCACCACCTAGCCACCCCTCTTGAACTTTGAACTACCACCAAAAAACAGCACCTGGGAAAATATAAATACAGCGACCCATATGCCCCCTTTTTCATCTCTACAAGACCTTTAGAAGAATAATTAAAAACCTGTATCAGAATATCATTGATGGTGGCATGAGAAGAGAATGTGCAGGATTTTTTTTGGGGGGGGTATATCTCTATGTGTATGTGTATATATACACACGTATACACACACATATATATATATATATATATATATGTATACATATATACACTTTATACTTAGACCACACCTTTACAATCAAAGAATTGACTAAGTATAGATGGTATAAGATTCAACTGTGTTTATTGTTTGCAGAATATTAAAACAAAATGCTTTCTTAAAAGCTTTCCTTCTGCACAGGGTTTGCAATTCTGACCTCCAGGCAGAGCAAAGTTTAGCATCGGACCTTCCACCCCAATTCCTTTGCTCTAGCCATTGAACCAAGACCAGAGACCCTCTAGGGTCCTTGGCTCCAACCCAGGAGGAGATAATCAACTCCACAGTAGAGCTGATACAGAGGCAGAGATTTCGTTGTTGATTGGTGACTTATGACCCCATTAGCTGCTATTCCCCAGACTCAGGTCCATCCAGCCTCCAACCCTTTGACCATCAAGTTATCTGACCTCCAGGAAGGACCATAGGCTTTCTGTCTGCCTTGCTACCATCTAGGCACCACCCAGCCCTAGCAAGGAAATCATTCCTACTGGAAAGGGTGTAACAATTTACTGTACAATGGTGCCACTCAAAAACCCTGTGATTCAAAGTTACAGGTTGCCTAGGCAGAAGCTTTCTTTCCCACCATTCTCAATTCACTCATATCCCATCCATGTATGATTCTGAGGGTTGAGCAGATCAATCAATTACTCAACCCCTCTTAAAGTCACAGACAAGTTAATATCACTGGTAACTTTTGTCAGCTAAAAACATTCAATCAATCACAGATATGAACATAACCTAATTGTGTCTAAATTAAACATATCTAATTGGCTGAATACTCAATGTCAACCAATAATTATGGGGCAAGCACGTCATTCATATCTCATGCTACTCTCACCATTCATTGGGCAAAAAATTCCAAATCTTTCCATGTTTCTCTGAATTCCTCATATCCATCATTTATGTCTATATAATTAATATCTTATTATGTTTGCATATGATAATTTTTACCTATACAATTAATAGTCAACCACTTGACTTTAACCTTTTGCTACCATAAAGTGCTGCTATGAATATTTTCACATATAATGGTCTTTTTGTTTCTATCTTTGACTTCCTTGGTATAAATGCCCAATAGCAGGACTTCTAGGTCATAGCACAAGAACAGTTTAATCACTTTGAGGACTCATGCTTTATAACCTAGTTTGAGCTCTGGTAATACTGTGCCCCTCTTTCATTTTTACTTTTTTTAATCATCGTTTCCCTTAAAATTCTGGCCCTTTCAGTCTTTCAAATGAGAATTCAGCATTTTAGTCAAGAGTATGTTGGAGCCAATTCCAACCAACTTGCTAATGACTGTTATTAAATTTTCAGTGTCAGGAGATATTGGCAACCTACAAGTCAGGTGTTGACTTATTGTCTTGTTGACTATCTGGATTTAAGTGTTAATATGCAGATTAAACTTTGAAGTGTATGGTCAGATATTCCCCCATCCTCCCAGAAGCAAATTTACCAACAATACCCCTGTATTGCTCCACAAATATTTCTTGAAGTACCTGATGCAGGAGTATAGTAAAAGGCTCAGGGAATGAGATTACCACCAGACTGGAGGCCTGGTTACAAAAACAACAATAGGAATGGGGAGGGGGGGGACGGAGCCAAGATGGCAACATAGAAGCAGGAAAACTCTGCAGCTCCCATATAACCACCTCAAAGACCCATAAAATATGACTCTAAACAAATTTTAGGGCTCCAGAACTCACAAAATTGCAGAAAAACACATCTTCTGCTGAAGGCAGCTCAGCAGGTGGGACAGGAAGGGTTCATCACAGTGCTCTGGGAGCCGAAACCAGCCTGGCCTGAAACCACGGCTTGGCCCTGGGGCTGCCAGGACAAGCCACAGCTGGAGTCTTCAGGAGAGTGGATCAGCGGCAGCTGTGGTGATTTCCAGAATTATCAACACATAACAAATAAAGACTAAATGAAAGGTTAGTGGAACTTGGCTAAATTCAGGGGAGAGGATGCAGCTGAACTGCCTCCAGGGCAAGGAAGCAGCAGAAGCAGCACAGTTGCCTCCATGTGGCTGCTTCAGAAGCTCCTGGCCTGTGGATTGCAGGGAGGGGGCCAAGCAATCATTCAGAGGCTAAGTGCTCATGCCTTAAGCTGCCTGGATCAAGAGTGTGGTCTTGGGTGGTTGTCCTAAGGTGCATTTTCAGTGAGCCAAAGCTGGTGGGGGCTGTAGTGGCCTCCTAATAGCCCCAGTAGCAGTGAAAACCCCAACGATTTGGGACAGAGCTCTCCCCTCTGGAAGCAGAGTTCCATAGAGCTAAAAAGTCAAGTAATTGACTGGCAGCATGAACAGGCAAAAGAAGCAAAAAACAGCAATCCAACTTTAGATTCCTTTTTTGGGGACAAAAAGGATCAAAGCATGGAATGGGAAGAAGACAACACAGTCAGAACTCCCACACCAAAACCTTCCAAGAAAAATGTAGACTTGTTACAAGCCAGAGAGCAGCTTAAGAAAGATTTTTGAAAACCAAAAAAGAGAAGTGGAGGAAAAATTGGGAAGAGAAATGAGAATGATGCAAGAAAATCATAAAAAAGAGAGTCAACAACCTGACTGAAGAAAATAATACCTTAAAAAAATAGATTAACTCAAATGGCAAAAGAGGCCCAAAGAAGAATGCCTTAAAAAGTCAAATTTGCCAGATGGAAAAAGAATCTCAAAAGCTTTCTGAAGAGAATAATTCCTTTGGAATTAGAGTGGAGCAAATGGAAACAAATAACTTTATAAGAAATCAAGATACTATTAAACAGGTTGTTATGGGAATCTGAAGATCTTCCCTGCCCCTAGGCC
>CM053581.1:448388965-448413236 GCA_028627135.1 Pseudochirops cupreus
GATTGGGCAGTGGGTCTAGAGGGCTGTGACATTCTCCAAGCCAGGAGAAGGCTATATATACGCCTTGATGTGAGGTTTTGGTTTGGGGCTCACTTTGAGAAGAGTTGTGTGATTTGGCCAGACGAGACTCTGGGCAGCCGTTGAGCCCCCCCCGGCTGTGAAAAACCCAGATGTTGGTGCTTCCCTCTCTGGTAACTGAATAGGTAACTGATGTAATGGTCAGACGCTGGAAGCCGTCTGCTGACCTGTTTTTCTGTTTGTTTGTAACTTCTGTTTGTATTCTCTGAAGTTCAGGGCGCCGACTTTTTCCCCTGAACTAGGTAAATGGTATTTGATTAATTAAAGTAAGATTGTTAACCCATTTTGAGTTGCTTTCCTTCATTAAAGCAGATCTAAGAACCTGTGCTAGCAGCCATCCTGGGTGTGCTGGGGTGCTTGCTGTTACAGAAGAGTTCCTGACAAAAGGATGGAAAGAATCACAAAAGATAAAGTGGCCTATTATTGAATAAAATTAAAATTCTTTTTTACGCAAATAAAACCGAAACAACTAAAGTGAAAGGGAAACAGTTAACTAAGGCAGCTGGGTGGCTGAGTCAGGAAAGACTTGAGTTCAAATTTGACCTTGAACAATTCCTGGTTGTTTCCTTGGACAAGTCATTTAACTTCTCTTTGCTTTATTTTCCTCAATTATAAAATGGGAATAATGGTGATGATGATGATGATGATGATAACACCTACCTTCTAGGGTTGTTGTGAGGATCAAATGAGATAATATTTGTAAAGTGCTTTGTGTAATACCTGGCACGTAGTAGGTACTTTCTAAATGTTAATTATCATTGTTATCAACTGAGAAAAAAATCTTTGTAATCAAATTTTTCTGATAAAAGGTCTTATTTCCAGGATATATAAGGAACTGATTCAATTTAAAAAGAAGATTCATTTTCCAACTGACAAATGGTCAAATGATCTGTACAGGAAGATTTTAAAAGAAGAAATCCAAGTGATCGGCAGCATATAAAAAATATTCCTGATCACTAACAATTAGAGCAGTGGTTCTCAACCTTCCTAATGCCTCGACCCTTTAATACTCATATGTGGGCGTATCTGCATGTGGGTGGACCTGCCTGGAGACAGGTAGAAGAGTGGTGTCTCGGTTCCTAAGACCATTGGAAATATGTGTTTTCTGATGGTCTTAGGTGACCCGTGTGATCCCTGTGAAAGGGTTGTTCGACCCCCAAAGGGGTCGCGACACGCAGGTTGAGAACCACTGAATTAGAGGAATAAAAAGTAAAGGATCTCTGAGGTTCCACTTCATGCCCATGAAATTGGAAATGTTGCCAAAAAAGGAAAATGACAAATGTTATAGGGGATTCGTGAAAATAGACACACTAATACATTGTTGGTAGAGCTTTGAATTCATCCATCCATTGTGGAAATTAATTTGGAACTATGCCTCTAAATGTCACTAACCTGTACGTATCCTTTGATCCAGCAATGCACGGTACTCTCCAATAGGTCTATACTATATGGGAAAGAGATCAAAGAAAGAGGGAGAAAAACATATCTACAAAAATATTTATACTAGCTCTTTTTGTGGACACAAAGAACTTGAAACTAAAGGGTTGCATGGGGGAATGGCTGAACAAATTATGGTATAATATTGTACTGTAAGAAATGATGAAAGGATTGGCTTCAGAAAAACCTGAGAAGATTTGTATGAGCTGATGTAGAGTGAAGTAAGCAAAACCAAAACAAAAATTTATATGATGACAACAATATAAAGATGAACCACTTTACAGAACTACTGACGATGCAATGACCACCCATGATTTCAAAGGATGAATGACAAAGCATATACTTGACAGAGAAGTGTTTGATTCAAGGTTTAGAATAAGAAACACACTTTTGTACACAGCCAATTCAGGAATTTATTTTTGCTGGTCTACATATATTTCCAAGAGGTGATTTTCTTCTTCTTTTTTTCTCATAGTGAAGAACAGGGTAGAAAGGAGAGAAAATAAATACTTGTTAATTAAAAAAAGAAAAGTAAGAGGGGGAAAAAGTAGCACAAGATGGCAGGCAAGGATGGACTATGATCTCTTGTGATCCAGTGAGATAGCATGTATAAAATGCTTTGCAAACCTTAAAGTGCTATATAAAAGCTCTTGTTATCTATGTTACTAGAAAGAATAGCCATGGGGATGACCAATCCTTTGCAGTTCAGAAGTAATACAATAAAAGACTCAACTTCAGACAATATTTTAAGAGTCATTAGTCTGCAGTATCTGATATCTTGTTCCACACAGACCCTTCTAGAATGAAAGGGAGCAGGTACAAATAATGTTTCTATAATGTATGTTTTAGCGCACCGACACAATATGGTATTGGTAAAGGAAGTGTTGCTGTCTAGCCCTTGGCCATAAGATTTTTGTGCTTCAAAATGACCAACCAGCACTTGGTTCCTCAAAGTCACAACATTTCTCATGGGATGCTGCTGGCAGAAGATGCTCACTGTTTTAGTTCTGCTGTGTTGTTACTGCTGCTGTCATCTCATTAGCTGCACTCCCCCCATGACAGAATAGAGCAGGAATAACTTGACTGAGGAACCAGGGGCTTAATGAGCAAAGTATTTCTCAGTTACCTAAGGAAAACAGCACAATAATGAGATACTGGTTTCATTTGGTTTTACATGGGTCAGAAAAAGAGGGGAAACTTTCCCCACGATTACTTTCCAGCTATTCTTGGGAGTGTGTGTGTGTGTGTGTGTGTGTGTGTGTCTCCCTCCCTCCATTTCTCTCCCTCCCTCTCTCCATCTCTCTCTCTCTTTCTCTCCCTCTCCCTCTCTCCCTCCCCCCCACTTTCTCTCTCTCTCCCCTTCCCTTCTGCCAACAGATTCCTGGTTTAAATCATGCCCCAAGGGAATGGATGAGAAGCTGTGATTGAGTAGTTTCCTGTAATCTACTGGGTACCTGGTGGGCAACAGCTTTTGCAGTTACATTTATTTTAGGTCTAAGGCTGGCTGCCAAATAATCAGGCTCCTGGGGTCCCTCCTTTTTCTTGGGGTTGTAATGATTATGTATTTATTTTCAGCTTGTTGCTCTTCTCCCGAACATTGTATCCCCATCTCCATAAGGGAGGGTGGAAAATATTCCAGAGCTGCTATCTTTTCATCATTAGTATCTAATTTTAAAAATCTTCCTTGATCATTTCTATTTTTGAATAAGAAAAAAATTCATTGGATTTCCTAACGTGTTTGTGAGCATAGAAAAACAGAAAAGTATGCTTTGTTAATGAGTTAATAAAAATCAAAATATGCCTTGGAGCTGGGCCACATAATTGATTTTTTTTAAAAGGTGGAGTAGTAGAAAATACAGCGGCTGCTGCAGAAACCTAGAGGTTAAGTTAATAAGGTAAATCCTATCGATGCTCTCTGCAGGTCAGGCCCCAGCTGGTGTTTTCCATTTGGTTCCTGGTGCCCCATTTTAACAATGACATTGGCAAGCTAGAAAGAGCATCCACAGGACAAACAGGAAGGTAAAGAGTTTGATGATATTCATGCCATATTAAGAGTAGCTGAAGGCCTTGGAAAGATGTCATCTAGCAGAGAAAGACATAGGGCCATAATAGCTGCTTCCAGGTACTTGAAAGACTGCAGTGTTGTGATGGACCAATATCCCACAAACGTAGATTAGGATAATTTCCCCCTAAAAGTTAATGGAGTTTGGAATTCCTAGAATTTGATTGGCCAAGGGGCCAGGGTTCAAGCTGTATCTTCCCTGAAGCAACTTCCTGGAGCTGTATTGATGTGGCTTCCTGGTCACCCAAGGGCATGAAATGGCCTACCCTTGTGACCAGGCTGTCAGACTTGTAGTCCTCCCGAGGCAGTTGGAGTCACAATGCCATACACATTTTCACTGAATATTTTTTTTTTCTTTTTGGAGGGGGGAGGGCCGGGCAATTGGGGTTAAGTGACTTGCCCAAGGTCACATGGCTAGTAAGTGTTATATGTCTAAGGCTGGATTTGAACTCAGTCCTCCTGACTCCAGGGCCCATGCTCTATTCACTGTGCCACCTGGCTACCCCATCCACACACATTTTCATAAGGGGACAGGGGAGGATGTAACAGGAGGATGTTACATGTAGACATGTAACCTTATTTGAATAGCATTTCTGTGTTTGGGGTTGACTGTTAAATGACCTAGAGGTGCTTCATTTCATCCCAACAAAGACTTGAATTAACAAGGTATTGGCTTTTAACACATGTGGAAGAAGGATTCGATCTGGTTTTCTTGAATAGTAGGCAGAATTAGGATCCACAGACGGCAGCTGGAAAGAGCTACACTGATACATTGAGAAACCTTTTTTTTGGGAGGGGGGGTGGAGGCAAATGGGGTTAAGTGACTAGCCCATGGTCACACAGCTAGTAAATATCTAAGGCCAGATTTTAACTCAGGAAGATGAGTCTTCCTGATTCCAGGTCCAGCACTCTATCCACTTGGCCACCTAGCTGCCCTCAGTATCAGAAAAACAAATATAAAAAGAGACAGTCTTTGCCCTCAAGGAGCTAACATTCTAACGGGGAGACAATAGCTAAAGGGGAGTTGAATAGAGGATTTGGTGCAAGGCTGCTAAGGAGGAGGTGGAAAAGTTCGGAGAGCTGAATTTGGAAGTGAAGTGCCGGGCTCTCCGGAAATAATAGTCCTGGCAATCAGTCACCAATCGGGAGAACTCTGCCTCCAGTCTCTGGCTTCTCTGGGGTGGCAAGGCTGCCAGTAGGAGGCAGAGGAGACCTTTTTTGCAAAGAGCTTATAGTCTAATGAGAGAGAGAATACATACAGATGTAAATAAATACAGCATAAAGGTAAAGTGACTAAGCACAAATGTATGCAAACTAGTATAAGGTAGTTCCAGAGGGAGAGCACTTTGTATTTTAGCCACCACAGCATGAAATATCTTGGATTTTTTTTTTTTGGATGGGTGAAGGGATCTGGTTCTGTGATTTCACTGGTACAGAGAACTGCTACCAATGCAAATTGATAACTATTCTGGGATTTATATTCTATTCCATATTTACATTCTATTTACATCCTATGGGAAGGCAAGGCAATTGCGGTTAAGTGACTTGCCCAAGGTCACACAGCTAATAAGTGAGATCAAGTGTCTGAGACCAGATTTGAATTCAGGTCCTCCTGACTCTGGTGCTCTATTCACACCACCTAGTTACGCGTGGAATTAATATTCTTAAAGAGTCTCCTAGGGCATAGAGAAGTAAAGTAAATTGCCCAGGGTCATACCACCAGTGGCTGTCAGAGGAAGGACAGATCTCCAGGATTTACCATCCACTATCCCATGCTGTCTCCCATTTTAGAGTCTTGATTTTAAAAAAAAAATTGTGTTCATGCTTGGCAAGCATACACTTTGACTCCTTTCAATTTAGTTTTACAGAGTCAACAAATACGTGCTCTGTGTGAGACACCAAGTCAGGTATTGTTCTAAGGGCTGTTATTTTACAAGCACCTATACCACATCTGGTAAATAATTTAACAACCCCACCTTTCCAGTGAATACAAGTGTAATAAGTGTTTCTTGTCTGTTAGAGAAAGCCTCATTCATTTCATATAACCACATTCTGAAATGGAATGACATTCCAGGTGTTTCCCCTCATTTTGTACCAGGATTTAGTACAAATAGAATTCTGCCTTTTGTGGGATTTTTTCCCACTCTAGTTCTATAATTCTTAGACTCTAAAATAATGAAAAGTAGAAAATGGAGTTATTTTACCAATAAAAAATGGTCTAGTAAGAAGGAAGTAATGTGGTTTTAGACTGCACAAAGAGAACTGGAGATGGGTGATAGTCCCGCCGTGATCAGATCACATCTGTAAAATGGTGCCACATTTTAAGAAGGTCTAGAGCCTTATCACAGTTGAAAGAGTTGGGAAATGTGTCACCTGGAGAAGACTTAGGAGAGATGTCACTGGTTTCAAGTATTCAAAGTCTCGTGGAAGAGGGATAAGACTTGGCTCTCCTTGACTTGGTCCCGCAAAGGGCTGAACTACAAAGCAACAGGTGGAAAGAAAAAGTAGGGGCAGACTTGGGCTCGGTGTAAAACGAAAGAAATTACTCTGTCCACAAATAGAAGGGACTGCCTCTAGAGGTAGTAGTTTTCCAGTCACTAGATTTCTTCAGAGGTTCAAATGACCATTTGGGGTGGATGTCATAGAGAAGATTCTTTTTTTTTTTTTTTTGCTTTTTGGAGGGCAATTGGGGTTAAGTGACTTGCCCAAGGTCACATGGTTAGTAAGTGTGTCAAGTGTCTGAGGCTGAATTTGAACTCAGATCCTCCTGACTCCAGGGCCGGTGCTCTATTCACTGTACCACCTAGCTGCCCCTATAGAGAAGATTCTTATCCAGGAAGGGGTGGGACGAAATGTTCTATGAAATCCTTTCCAATTCATATAGGCTGTTCAGTACAGGGAATGACTGTTCTCAATTGGTTGGGAAAAGCCAGCTATAAATAGCAAGACTTGTTTTAAGCAGTTGGGGAAATTAGGAACTCCCATTCCATTCTTCAGGAAGGATCTAGTAAATGTACTTTCAAATAAAACATGGTAACTATGACATGGCCAAAACTGACTGCTAGAAGAATAAGCTGTTAGGAACTAAGGGAGGCAGCTGATAATGGCGATAGGTTGGAATAAATGCTCATTCTAATCCCCTGGGTCTTTGATATGCCTTTCCATATTTGCATGTTGCCAATTCAATTCCTGAATCAGGGGATTATCTATGATGGATAGATTTGCTTAGTGTTTCTGTAAGTGTTTTTATTTTGGAGTCTAAGTAGATCATAAAATATTTGCATATAAGTCAGTACATTTGTATGCTGCATTATATACTCAGACTATATAGCTTAGGTATTCTTATGGCATTTGTTATCAACAGGGACTAATGTTGTGCAAGTGTTAGTTTGTGAAAATACTGACAGGCTGAGTCCTATTACTCAGTGTGTAAGATGTAAGCATACTTACGGGAATGAAAACATTATTTACTCAATGGTACAGATAAGTACAAGAAAGGGAGAAGAATTCTCTTCAAACAAATGATTATAGTTGACATTAGAAATGTAAACAAGATTCCAACTAATGAATGTACTGATGGGTCTTACCTGTTTTTAACATTAACCTTCATGAATGAAATGCATACTAGGTATAACTTGGGCATTAACCGTCATGAAATACATGCTAAGTATAACTTGGACAACATCATAATTATAATCAATTTATGCTCATTTAATCTGATTCAATACTTAAAAACCTAATGGAATAAATCTACTTTGAATATGGGCACACCCTGAGGTAAGCAGTGCTAATGTCCCTTACCCTATCCCTCAGGGGAAGAAGTAGGTAGGGCATGCCAGCACCCAGTCACACTGGCCCAATTCAGTATAGGCCTATGATGTCTTCACCAAAACAGCTCTGTCCAAAACTCTATTTAAAAAAAAAAAAGTATACCGCTAAAAGGAAACCCACATATTATTGTGGCAATTAAAAAAGGTTTGAGAGACAGTTTCTGGGTAATTTAACCATTTTATTAATAAAGCCAGTACAATTATTAATAAAAGGATGGTCATCTGGCCATCTTTCTTAGACCAGAGACAATCATGGTAGTAGACTCATAACCTTATATGCTCTTTTGGAGGTTGAGTGGTAATCAACTCTGATAGATTAACAATTAATAAAAGAATGAATATTATAATGAGGGACTGAACCTGAACTTTGATTAAGTCATCTACTTCTTTTAACCCCAGCCTTTGGCAATCTATTCAAAGAATTTATGCCCCACCCAAGCCTAAGCAGAACACAATGGTTAATCAGCCTGGGTGGAGACTGAACAAGAAAGTTAGTTCAATCTCATTATCAGCAATGCCCTTCAAGAAACTGAATTTTCAAAATTCAGGACTTTGGAAAAAGAGGGCAACTCTGGACCTCCCCAAATCATTGGTTATTAATAATAATTTCTCTCACTATGTACAAATATCTGTATAGAAATATAGGATAGAAATTATTTTTTTACTTGGGAGATTATGACTACCATCATAAGAAAAAATGTCAAAATTAAGAAAATAATTATCAAATACCTACTATATACAAAAAGCTCTATACTAGGTGCTAGAGATACACTGATTTTTTTTAGTGACCATCTACCCTCAGAAAGATTCCATTCTATTGGGGGTGGGGATGATGATATGACATACCCATATAAGCCTAATGTAAGAAAGATATTATAGTAGCTGTCATGGGCCAGCCCTGACTCAAGCTAGTTCTCTAATACTTTAGTTCTGATATTGGAAGGAAATGAGACACTGATATGTTTTCAGCACTTAAAAAAAAAGTTATTTAATAATAACACTCAGCTTGGGTAGCATCTCCATAATGAAAGCATCTGGTCAGTTGGGCAGAGTATGGGGTCCCAAATTTACAAAGAAGTCCTTTTAATGCCCTAAGTAACCAGGGAACCACATCAATGGCCTGAGATCACCAAGAAGTTGCTTGTGGTGCTGATGCTTCAATTCCTTGGGCCAATCCATTAGGGAAAGAATTAGCCTAACTTGCAAGAAGGGGGAGTTTTGATTCAGGAGATCAGGATCAAATTCTACCTTTGTCAAGTACTTCAAGTAACTAGGAAGTCACTAAACTGCTAAAAAACCTCAGTGTTCTCATCTGTAAAATGAAAAAATTCGACTAAATGAGGTCTAGTTTCTTTTGGCTCTAAATATATGATGGGGGGGAGAGGAGGAAAGGAAGAGGGGGAGAGAGAGGAGAAAGAGAAAAGATGGAGACACAAAGACAGAGAAAGAGAGCAAGTTCCAAGAAGATGCCAGAGCAATGGGGTACGGTGAGGTAGGCAAGAGGTAGGCAGGAGAACTTCTCCAGCAATTGGCATTAAGGAATGTAGTGGGAAGGGCAGACTTTGGGGACTGCAGGTGCTAAGGGCTAGATCTCTTCAGCCTGGGAATCAGTTTAAGACTTAGGGAAGTATCCTTTATCACTGGGAATATGAAGAAGCAGGAAACACTTTCCCAGGTCTTAAACAGGAATTAAAGTAAAATATAGCAAAGAATGAATTATCTGAAGTGTCTGTGGATAGAAAGCATCCTATATTCGATCATTTAAGGCTGCAGAATCGGATTATTAGAAAGTTGAAAATAGCAACTCTAGCAACCTAATCTGTAGCCATGGGACACGTGTGGATTTAATTGGCATCATTAAGCAGATGGCTCCCAGATTTATATAGCCAGCTCTTGCCTCTCTTCTGACCTTCAGTCCTGCATAAGCAATTGCCTGGAAGATAGCTACAACAGAATGTCCTTAAACTCAACATGACCAAAGCAGAACCTACTAACCTTCTTCCCAAAGTTAACCCTCTTTCAAACTTTTTTTTTTGTCAAGGGTGCCATCATCTTTCAAAGTTTCCCAGGTTTCCAACTTTAGGGTAATGCTTTACTCTTCCTTCTCCCTTATATTATCATCTTGTTGATTCTGCTTCCACAATAGCCCTAGCATCCGACCCTAGTCCAGGCTATGTTCCCCAGACTATTACAGTAGCTTCCCAATGATCTCCCTGCCTCATATCTCTTCCTCCTCCAATCCATCCTTCACAGTTATCAAAGTGATTTTCTTGAGCATAGATAGGACTTTGTTATTCCTTTACTCAATAAACTCCGACAAATCCCCATTACCCCTGGACTCTAGGTCCTAGGGGACTAAACACAAACTCCTCGGAGTGGAATTTAAAGACTTTTTCAATCTGTCTCTAACTTAACAGACATTACTGTGCGTCATATACTCTACATTTAACCCAAACTGGCTTTCTTGCATTTTCTAACATGATACCCCTGACTCTTTTCATTTACACTGATAATTCTTCAGTGTCTAGAGTGTACTCCTTTCTCACTTCCACATTTTCGAATTACCTCGTTCTTTCAAAGCTCAGCTCAAATGCCACCAATTACATGAATGAAGCCCTTCTTGCTCTCCCTTGGCATCTAGTACATTCCAAACGACCTCATATTTATTATACCATTTGTATATGTGCGTGCTGTCTCCCCCAAAATAATTTTAGCTCTTTCAGTATGTGGAATGTTTCATTTTTGTCTTCAAATTCCCAGGGCCCAGCCACAGTGCTTGGTAAACAGAACTAAAATATGTTTATCATTTGCTTCATTGATTGACTGAACTTGTGCCAAGCTAATGCCAAGACCAGGACTGGGCAGAAGAAAGGTGGATAGAAAGGAACCAAACAGTTTAGCCAAGTATCCTGTAGCTGTTGCTAAGGACCAGGGAAAACCATAAGAACCTTTATAATTTAGAAAACATCTGTACCTGCAAACCCCCTACCTGCCAAATTATGTGCTTTTCTATATCATGTCATAGTGGATGGAGAGAAATTTTTGCAGTTGAAGAAACAGTGAAGTTTCAAGATATAAGGAGCCCATTGCACACCATGGAACCCCACAATTTTTGTTTGATATTATTCTTGTTAGTACTAACTTCCTTTTTACTGTGGAGAAAATTGGGAAGCATGGCAATGCTTAGAATAAAACTCAATTTAAAACAACTTTGAAAGACTTAAGAACTCCAGTCAGTACATTGACTAACTGATTCCAGAGGACCATTGATGAAACATGTTACCCACCTCCTAATAGAGAGATGATGAACTGAAGGTGAGGCATACATTTCTGGATACGTGCCAATGTAGAAATTGATTTTGCTTGACTATGCATATGGTTTACAAGGGTTTATTTTTCTTTCTTTTCTTCTCTTCCTTCCTTTTTTCCTTCCTCTCTTTGTTTCTTCCTTCCTTTTTTCCTTTTGTTTTTTATTCTTTCTTTCTTTCTTCCTCCCTCCTTTCTTTCTCTCTCTCTTTTTCTTTCTTTCCTTCTTTTCTTCTTTCTTTCCTTCTTTCTTTCTTTCTTCCTTCCTTTCTTTCTTCCTTCCTTCCTTCCTTCCTTCCTTTTTCCCTTTTTTCCATTGGAGATAGAGCAGAAGGGATAAGGAGATTAGTAATAGCTTGCCAAAAACAAAACAAAACAAAAAACATAATAGGAGTTTGAACTACAAAGCTCAAGATGTTAGTCAGTTCTCAAAAGGGTAAAGTATTCCCTTTTAGCCTAGAGAATGATTTGGGACTATGTATCTTTGATCCATAAGGTGAACACATACAGCGTTCAAGGGAGCAGACTGAGAGAAAGGAGTCAGAACTGAGGTGCAGTAGCAACAGCTGTGGGGACACTCCCCAGTCCCACCTGGGACTTCAGTACCGTGATGGAAAGAATCAAAGGCCTAGTGACAACAGACATAAAGAAACTGAAAAGAGGGAGGAGCTGTAAGCAGAGAAGGGAGAGGTCAGGGTGGGTCATTGGGCCTATAAGCATCTCTGAACACAAGATTCGCACTGAAACTAACAGTTGTGCTCAGCTCCTTGAGGACTGATGCAAGTTCCCCCAGTGAGTCTTCTCTTTCTTCAACTTCTCTTCCCCAGGCCTGGGAAGCATAGACTCTGTAACATATTTTGCTTACTTGTCTCCTGTATCCTCATCATGTACGTGAAGGTAGAGGTTTCTTTTTCATTTTTTTATTCTGAACTTAAATAGCAAAAAAGGGCATCTATGTATCCTCAGAAGAAATTATATGAGACTTTAAATCTCTATTTCATACTGTTTCCTTTTTTAAAAAGCATATAATAAATCCCACACACTACTTTCAAAATTCTCCTGCTTTTTATACTTCCTTCTAAATTTCTTTCAGTTCTCTTACACTCATTTTTTTAAAAAATTGCAATGATACTCTTTTTTTGGAATCACTATTAATTTCTCTCTCATTCCCCATTTCATAAAAAAAAAATGTAAGGACAAAACAGCCTTTTAACATGTTAGTAAAATCTTATTAGTAAACTAGTCCATATGGTGGCCATGTCCAAAAATGTCTGTCCCTTTCTGTACCTTGAGTCTATCAAGATCATGTTTCATCATAGGCTCTCTGAAGACATGGTTGGTCATTGTTATCAACAGAGTTCTTAAGCTTTTGAAAATTGCTTTTCTTTACAGTTTTGTTGTTCTACTGATTCTATTATCTTCGTCCTTCATTCGTTAGTACTACCTGAGATTCTCTACCAATTATTTCTTTTGTCATTTCTTACTTTGTCTCATTTCTTACCTAGCCTCAATCATTGAATGGGTGTTGCCTCAGTCAAACTGAGACTTGGGAAAGACCTTAGCCTAAAAAGTCCATGGTCTCCCACTGCATCTGAGGCTATCTTCAGTCATCTTGATTTATATCTTGCCACTGGATCCAGATAGCTCCCTCACTTAAGTCCAATTCATTTGCAAGTCATGGCATCACCTTCCTGTTGCCATGGTTTCCTTCAAGAACGAAGGACAAAGAACAACAGAAATATTTCTTATTGTGCAATAATATTCCATTGTACTAAGATGCCATAATATGTTCAGACACTTTCCAATAGTCTGAAAGGTAATCTAAGGTAGGACTAGGTGACACAGTAGATAGAGCCCTGGATCAGGAGTCAGGAAGACTCCTCTTTATGAGTTCAAATCTGGTTTCAGACATTAGCTATGTGACCCTGGACAAGTCATTTAACCCTATTTGCCTCAGTTTCCTCATCTGTCAAACAATCTGGAGAAGGAAATGCAAACCACTCCAATATCTTTGCTAAGAAAACCCCAAATAGGGTCATGAAGAGTCAAACACAATTGAAACAACTGAACAACAACCTAAGATACTCCATCATAATCAGGAAATTTATTTTGCTTACAGCTATTCCCTCCCTGGCATCATCTTTCTTAATACCCTTTTCTCCCACCACCATCCAGCAAGTCACTGAAAAAGTCCCTGAGCTTTTTAAGTCAGTGAATTGCAGAGCTCATCAAAATGGCAAATTCTGGGCTGTACAAACCAGCCTAACCAGTTATTCACTCACTGGGATGCTGCATTGTTAAGTGATCAGAACAGAGCTCACCAGAGCTCTTGTCTCAGGTTGACTCTGTGCCAAGACACAATGATACAAAGTAGCTACAAAACCCCACTCTTGCTTTCCTCATTAAGCTAGAGGTGGCAGCAAAGAGTAACAGACCTTCACCTTTCTCCAAACTCTAGGTGGCACATTAAGGTAACGACTATCACTGGCAGTCTTGGCCAGCGAATTCAGTTCTCTCCCTTAACAAACAGGAATCACTCAGCTGAAGCCTTCTCTCAACTGATTGCTTTTGACTCCCACTGTTTCTGATTCCTACATCTTCATTTCCCCCCAGCTGCACTCTTTGGACTGGATTTCACCATGGCCCCAGGAAACCTTATCACCAGGAAACTCATCATTTTTTCAAGATTGCATCAGCTTTGGTACTCATACCTCATCAGTACCCTCTGCCTCTCTAGTTGGAAGGATAGGGGGTGGAGCGAAGAACCCCTCTGAAAGCATCCATTTGAAGAGGAGTCTCAGGCCAGCCATGTCTTAATTTTCTACCAGCTGCACTCCTTGGACTGGATTCCATTATGGCCCCAGGAAACCTCACCACCAGGATACTGATCATCCTGTTATATGGGCTTCTAGGCAAGCCATGTCTTAATTTCCCACCAGCTGTACTCCTTTGGACTGGACTCCAACACGTCCCTAAGCTGGGTACCTTCTCCCTCCCCTTTTCAGCTTCCTTTCGGGGATTGTCTTTCCCCATTAGAGTGTAAGCTCCTTGAAGGCAAGAGACTGTCTTTCTTTTTCATATTTGTATCCCCAGGGCTTAGTACAGTTCTTGGCACATAGTAAGCACTTAATAAATGTTTAGTAACTAACTAAATGGAAGCTCCAAGGGAGCAACTTTTCAACTCATTCCTCTGTTGTTACTTCGCTTTTCTTCAGGTTCCCGTTTGCTAGGGTGGCTTAAATGACACCCTTCTGACCCTTAGTGTCTCACTTTTCACTTAAAAAGTCAAAATAACTCAAATTTTCCTTAGTGAATTAATCGTCCTTTTCAATACAATTTTCATTCCTCAGTCTCCAAATGTTTATATGCTTTTTGAATTTAAAAAATGTCCCCCTCTTCAGCTATAAAAAGTATGTGCGAATGATCAGTTAACACAATGCCTGGCACATATCCCTTAATAAATGCTTGTTGACTGATTTACACTGAAAAATTAGGTTCCATAAGGATAAGATAGTTTAATCTCATTTTTAGAAACTTGGAAATTTTCTTTTCTAAGAAGAAAATCTTTGATACGAACTGGTGATATTACTATTATTTTTTTTAATCTAGACCTGTGATTTCAGTAGTGTGAGGGACACCTGATTGGGGCCTGTTCAGAGCAACAATTCGCCAATAGTTATGTTCTTAGAGAGATGCCCAGGGGCCCTGAGAAGTTAAGTGGCCACACTGCTGTGTGTGTCATAGACAGAGGTTAAGTGACTTGCTATGGTCACATAAACAGTTTATGTCAGAGAAAAGATTTGAGAAGAGAAAAGAAAGGGGAGGAGGGGGTGTGTGTGTATGAGAGAGAGAGAGAGACAGAGAGAGAGAGAAAAAGAGAGAGACAGACAGAGAGAGAGAAAGAGACAGAGAGAGAGGAGAAGGAGGTGAGGAGAGTTCATGCATTATACTTTTACCAGTGCTCAGAGCACCATTTTTATGTCTGCTAAGATAGCAGCTGTGTGTGTGGTATGTGAATGTATATATACATGTGTGCATGCCCAAGTGCTCTGCATTCACACACACACACACACACACACACACACACACACAGACACAGACACAGACACAGACACACACACACACACACACACACACACACACATACGTACACATGTTTGTTAATTACTACTCAAAGAGCCTGTCTCATTCTCTTCAAAGTCTGGCTCCTAGAAAATCCTGCACGTTTCAGCTTTAGTCAAAGATAGAATCAGTGAAAAACTGAGATTGTTCCAATCAAGTCATAAATGATATATAGTCATGTGCTAGTCCTGAAACTGCCTTAAAATAGCCTGGAGTATTTTATACATTTTAAACAGAAACAACACAGAGTTTAATGAACTACCATGGCCAGATGGTGGAGAGTATCTGATTATCTCTGCAGAGAAACTCCACTGTAGAACAAAAGAGGATGATTCCCAAGGGCTTTGTGGGCAGCTGCTAGTACTGGGGCTCTCAAAGAATCCTTGAAAAACTTCCTCCCTCCATAGCAGCTTCTGTATGGTGGGCTAAGTGCTGGGGAAAGCCCACACTCTGGGCTAATCGATAGGACCACAGAAGCAGCAATTGTTAGAGCAACTAGTGTTGGACTCAAATATCTTCCTTCCTTTGACATTTATGTAAAACTGGAAACATCTAGTGAGGCTATTCTTTCTCTATTGTCAAGGAACCATGGGGTGTGGGGTGGGGAGCATTGGCTCTGGAAAAAGGGAATGGACCTGAAACTTCAGTGGTTTAAGGAACAATTCAGGAAGAAAATTTTCCTTTTTCTTTTTTCCCTTTAAATAGTATTTTTTTCTAATTACATGTAAAGACAAATTTTAACATTCATTTAAAAATTTTGGAGTCCAAATTTTTTTCCTCCTGCCCTCACTACAGCCTTCCCTAAGACAATTTGATATAGGTTATATATATACACACACATATATATGCAATCATGCAAACTGTATTTCCATATTAGTCATGTTGTGAAAGAAGAAACAGACCAAAAGAAAAAAAACATAAAAAAATAAAGTGAATATAGTATGTTTTGATCTGCTTTCCTTCTCTATCAGTTCTTTCTCTGATTGTGAATAGCAATTTTCGTAATGAAGCCTTTGGAATTGTCTTAGATCATTGCATTGCTGGAAATAGATAAGTCATTCACAGTTGATTATCATAGAATGTTGCTGATACAGTGTACAATGTTCTCCTGGTTCTGTTCACTTCACTCAGCATCAGTTCATTTAAGTCTTTCCAGGTTTTTCTGAAACCCACCTGCTCATCATTCCCATAGCACAATATCACATACCACAGTTTGTTCAGTCGTTTCCCAGCTGATAGACATCCCATCAGTTTACAATTCTTTGCCACCACAAAAAATGCCACTATAAATATTTTTGTACGAGGACATCCTTTTCCTTTTTTGTTTTTCTTTAGATTTCTTTGTGATACAGACCTAGTAGCTGGATCAAAGGGTATGCACAATTTGATTGTTTTTTAGCCATAGTTCCAAATTGCTCTTCAGAATGGTTGGATTAGTTCACAACTCCACCAACAATGCATTAGTGTCCCTATTTTCTCATATCTCTTCCAACATTTTATCATTTTCTTTTTCTGTCATATCAGTCAATCTAATAGGTGTGAGGTGGTACCTCAAAGTTATGTTAATTTGCATTTCTCTACTCAGTAGTGATTTAGAGCATTTTTATCTAACTATAGGTAGCTTTGATTTCTTTATCTGAAAACTGCCTGTTCATAATCCTTTGACCATCTGTCAATTGGAAAATGACTTGTATTCTTATAAATTTGACTCAGTTCTTTATATTTTCCATATTTCTGAGAAATGAGGCCTTTATCAGAGACTTTTGCTATAAAAAATTGTTTTCCAGCTTTCTGCTAGGAAATTCCTTTTCCAATTAAGATTGGTAACTTCTCTGCAACTGAGTCAGTCAAATAGCATGTATTAAGCACTATGTGCCAGGCACTGTGCTAAGTGCTAGGGATACAGAGAAAGACAAAAGATAACCTCTACTCTCAAGGAGCTTGAAATCTAATTGAGATACTATGTGATGCAAACAAGTTATATACAAGATAAAACAGAAATAACCAATAGAGGGAGGGCCCTAGAATTATGGGGGGTTGGGAACACCTTCCTGTAGAAGGCGGGATTTTAACTGGCACTTGAAGGAAGCCAGGAGGTGGAGATGAGGAGGGAGAGACTTCTAGGCATGGGGGACAGCCAGACAGTGAAGATACCCAGAGTCAGGAAAAGGAGGGTCATATGTGGAGAACAGCTAGGAGGCCAGTGTCACTGGGTCACAGAGTACACAGGGGACAGGGGATAGGTTTAAGGTATAAAAAGTCTGGAAAAATAGAAAGGGCTTTAAGAAGCAGAGGATTTTCTATTTCATCCTTGAAGTAATAGGGAGCCATTGGAATTTATTGAATAGGATGGTGATATCATCAGACTCTCTGTTTTAGGAAGCTCAATTTGATTGTTGAATGGAGTGGGGAGAGACTTGGAAGAGAGAGAACAACCAGTAGGTTGTGGCCATAGTCTAGGCATGGAGTGTAGCCAGGTGGTACAGTGGAGAGAGAACTGGGCCTGGAGTCAGGAACACTTCTCTTCCTGAATTCAAATCTGCCTCAGATACTTGCTAGCTGTGGGACCCTGGGCAAGTCACTTAACCCTATTCGCCTCAGTTTCCTCATCTGTCAAATGAACTGGAGAAGGAAATGGCAAAGCACTCCAGTATCTTAGCCAAGAAAACCCCAAAGGAGTCACAGAGTTAGACACAGATGACAAATAACTTAAAAACTGCAAAAGGCATGAGGTGATAAGGTTCTTCACCAGGGCAGTTGCAGGGTCAGAGGAAAGAAGGGGGCATATAAGAAAGATGTCACAAAGGAAGAAATGATAGGACCTGACCGTTGACTGGATGGGGGTGCTGAAGGAGAGCAGAGGTGTGCTGGAACCAATTCAGATGGGCTTCAGAGACCTGATTGTTAAATTTTCAGTGTGAGAAGATACACCTCAGAAATCGACAAACACCACAAATCAGGGTTTGAGTGAAAGCTTTGCTGATTTCCTGGACAATCTCTTGTCTAGATAATCACTTTCTTTGGAGAAAATGATAACAATGCATATCCAGGGTTTCCAGAAAGCCGGTTGTTAAATATTTTAGCAACAGCACACTCCTGGGAGAAATAAAGGATGATATCTAAGTCATGAACTTGGATGAGCCTTAGAAAATTGCTTAGACTTAGAGGACCGAGAGGTTAGTTGTTTTGCCCAGGGCCACATAACCAATACATGTTAGAAACAGGAGTTAAACCTGGGCCTTCCTGGCTCTGAGACCAGGTCCTCCCTTCTCCCTTTCTTTTCCCTCCAGTCCTGTTTATAATAATATCCAAGATTTCTATAGTCCTTTGGGTTTGCTAAGTACTTTCCATCTTATTTGATCCTAGCAACAACCTTGGGACTAGATATTGTTATTATCCCATTTTATATATAAGGAAACTGAGGTCAGGAAAGGTGAAGTGACCTCTCCAGGGGCTATGCAGCTGGTAAATGTCTAAGGCAGGATCAGAACTAAGGGCTTCCTGTGCCCCAAGTACCGTGCTCTATTCACTATACTAGCAAGCCACCATGAAGTAGGACATTTCCAAAGCAGCCATGATGAAGCCGGGACAAAAGGAAAGCTCGTCTTCTCTCCAGCAGTTTTGGGTTCGTTGTGAGCGGACATTCCCCAATCGCTGGCTATGGCCCAAAGGGCTGAGTGAGGATAAAGCTTTAAATAAGTCTCATTTCAAACAGATAGCTTTAGATTTATTTTAATTGACTTTTTATGGTGGTAGCCACTTGGAGTTGGAAGATCTAGGTTTGAGTTCTGTATCAGATGCTGTCTATATTTCATATACACTTATATGTAAATACACGTTATATATATACATACAAATAAAATGAGTTAACTTACGTAAACCACATTGCAAACCTTACGTGGGAGGAATAAATACGATCACTCCTCCAAATTCAAGCCTTGGTGTGATTTTGTTAGTGACCTCATTTTCACTTTCACGTTGGCAGCTGAAGGCAGAGAGCTGACCTGGGCCAGGAGGGAGTTCTGAGCTTCCTCAGAGGCAGGGACGCACCCCAGTGCTTTTCATCAAGGAACAGTTCAACCGCAGAGCCCAAGGGAGATTAGAAATGGCAAGTGCCCCTTCCCTGGTTTTCTACTGTGGCGGGTTCTTCTGACATCACTGCCCCTGCCCCTCTGGTCCTGCCCGGCATCATCACTTCTCTTCTGACCTGCCACGGTTACTGTGTTAGGAAAAGTACATATGATCAGAATTAATGTTTTGTTATAAAGAAGTGTATTCAGGGGGCGGCTAGGTGGTGCAGTGAATAGAGCACCGGCCCAGGGGTCAGGAGGACCTGAGTTCAAATCCGACCTCAGACACTGAACACAAAAACTAGTCCTGTGACCTTGGGCAAGTCACTTAACCCCAACTGCCCTCCAAAAAGCACAAAAAAAAAGAGTTTAAAATAAAAAAGTTTAAAGGATTAAAAAACAAAAGAATTGTATTCAGAAAGGTTTCTTTTCAGCAGTCTCTAGCTCTTTAAAGACATCAGCTTTTTGGTGATCATGAGAACCTAACCCCATATTTCCCGTAGGTTCAATATATCAATATTCATGTTTTGACTTTTTTGTGTCACTTTCTAGAAACATTACCCTTGCAAAAGTTGAGGACTGATTGTATTTTTATAGTACATACTTTGTGCCAAGTGCTTTATTATCTCATGTGATCCTCATAACAACCCTGGGGGGTAAGTGCTGTTTAAAACATTTAAAACAGATGAGGAAACTGAGGCAAAGAGAGAGGTTAAGTGATTTGCCCAGGTTCACACAGCTAGTAAGAGTCTGAGGTCTGACTTGAACTCTGGTCTTTCTGACTTCAGGCTTCCTTACTCAGGTCTCCTTGTCCCCAAACACCTGGCTTTATCCACTGCCCTGCCTTTCGTGCATCTAAAGACTAATTTTAAAACACTATATAAATGCTATCTATTGTTATATTGTTCTTGTTAAAAAAATTTTTTTTTTACCTTTTGGAGGGCAATTGGGGTTAAGTGACTTGCCCAAAGTCACACAGCCAGTTTTTTGTGTTAAGTGTCTGAAGCCGGATTTGAACTCAGGTCCTCCTGGCTCCAAGGCTGGTGCTCTATTCACTGCACCCCCTAGCTGCACCTGTTACGTTGTTTTTATTATATGTATACTACCATTTCCCCTGATCAATATAAACTCCTTAAATTCAGAGGCTGACTCATGTTTTACTGTGTGTTCCTAGCACTTAGCTAAGTGACTGCCACATAGTAGGTGCTGTATTGACTGATTGTTGAAGGAAATGAATATAATGTCATTACTGTGAAAGTCATTCTGGGTAATTAGCTTCAGAAAGAGAAGTGTTGCTACTGATGGGTCCCTAACCTCAGCAAGCAGTCTTGCAATTGTATAATCTGGGTGATTAGGGAAAAAGGCTGAAAGAGTATTAACGATTGCTTAAATACAGCTAGGTCCCTGTTAGTGCAAATAATGAATTTCCTCAAGTGGCTACCTTCATTCGGATTCTCACTATTTGAAATTATAAATATGTGAAATATTGTATTTAGTTCTAGTCTCATGGAAATTATACAATGTGAATTTGAATAATGTTACCAATTTACAGCAAGGAGCAACTAGGTGGTTGGAGTGGACAGAGGGGTGGGCCTGGGAGATTCATCTTTCTAAGTTCAAATCTGACCTCAGACATTACTAGCTGTGTGACCCTGAGCAAGTCACTTAACCCTGTTTGCCTCACTTTCCTCATCTGTAAAATGAGCTGGAGAAGGAAATGGGAAACCAGTTCAGGATCTTCGACAATAAAACCCGAAATGGTGTCATGGAGAGTAGGACACAACTGAAAAAGAAAAACAAAAATGACTCAACGTTAGGGAATCCATTATTCAAGATTTCTAAGATCTAGTTGTATCCCTACTCCTGAAAGTGATAGCAGGTAGTGGAAAGTGAGTGAACTCTGTGCCAGAACACGAGTTCAAATCTTGTCCCTATCATTTATTTGTTGTGTGAGTTTGGGCAATCTACTTTACTTCTGGACCAGAGTTTCCTCACCCCTAAAATGATAGGGATTACCACTCTCAGAGGACTGTTGAAAGGATTAAAATCATCATAAGTTTTAATTTATATAAGCTATTTAATTTAATTTTTGTAAGCTATTATTATTATTTGGACAGCTAGGTGTTACAGTGGATGGAGCCTGGGCCTGGAATCAGGAAGATCTTAGTTCAAATGTGGCCTCAGACACTTACTAGCTATGTGACCCTGGGCAAGTCACTTGTTTGCCTTAGTTCCTCATCTGAAAAATGAGCAGGAGAAGGAAATAGAAAGCCATTCCAGTCTCTGTACCAAGAATACCCCAAATGGAGTCATGAAGAGTTGGACACGATTGAAACAACTGAATAATAACAATTATTATTATTACTGTAGGAAAAAGTGATTAAATATTCTACTTACCATTGATGCATAATCCTAGATATGGATCTGAAAGGTACTTGTCCAGGTTAGTCTAATCCAGTGGTTCTCAACCTTCCTAATGCCACGAGCCTTTAATACACTTCCTCATGTTGTGGTGACCCCCAATCATAAAATTATTTTCATTGCTACTTCATAACTGTAATTTTGATACTGTTATGAATCTATCTGACATGCAGGATGTATTTTCATTGTTACAAATTGAACATAACCCACAGGTTGAGAACCGCTGGTCTAATCTTCCACTAAAAAAGAATAGCCCAGAGAATCATAGAATACTTTATCTAGAGCTGGAAGGGACCTCACTCTAACACTTTTATTTTATAGATGATGAAAATGAGTTACAGAGAGATTAAGTGACTAAGGAAATAAATCTCTGTAGCAGAATTTGAACCATAGTCCTCCAACCCTATAGACTTTTCAATTCCTACCATACCAAGGCTATCCACAGTTATTCTATTCTTTTATAAATCTAATATCCCAATTCACACCATCACTAGAGAACACAGGTTGTATTTATAAGACATTGGCAGTAGCAAATATGTTTTGTTGTATGATTTAAATAAGCCTTTTTTCTCATCTATGTTTTGGTAACACTGCATCTAATTTTGTCAAATTAAATGAGGGGAGAAATGGAGTTTGGGGATAAAGGGAATGCCAACTTTTTGCGAGTGTGTGTGTGTGTGTGTGTGTGTGTGTGTGTGTGTGTGAGAGAGAGAGAGAGAGAGAGAGAGAGAGAGAGAGAGAGAGAGAGAGAGAGAGAGAGAGAGAGAGAGAGAGAGAGAGAGAGAGAGAGAGAGAGAGAGAGAGAGAGAGAGAAGAAGCCACTGGTGGAGTCCATTGATCTCCTTAGGGGATTAACTCTGATGGTTAAATTCCTGAGCACACCATGACAGGGTACATCATTACTGCCTATATTCTCCCCGTCTTGGAAACCTTGGCAAAACTTGAAGAGGAGAAGACAATTGTAGCAGTGACTGAGTTAGTGATCCACTGAGTTAGAGCTCTGACGTCTGCCCAGACCCTGGTATATTATTATATCTTAAATGCATCCCTAATGCAAATGGACAAAATGAGCCACCAAAAATCATCCCTGCCGAAAATGGGGACAGGAATTTGTATGTAAACATGACAGTCTTTACCACTGATACAACCTCTGAATAGCAGGCAAATTCCTTCTTTTTTAGAGTTATGTACATGAACAATGCCACAATCATTGCAAAAGGACAAGCAAAGAATTTCTGAGTCTGAGTTCAAGTCTTAGCCCTTCTTAGCTACATGACCTCTCCTGAATTATAAGTCATTACTGTTATGAGACACTGAAAAGTAGTTACAGATTAAGAAAATATTCTGGCTCTGAGAGAATAAGAGAGGTTTTCTTCTCCATATGCTTGTTCCTAAAATATCTCTGTTCAGATGTTATGGCACCCGGGAAATGAATAGACAAGTAGGCAAAATTATTTTCAGGTAATTTTGACCAGAAAATATTTAAATAAATTCGCAGATGGCATCTCAGATAATTACAGGGTGAAGAACATTATGGTGCAACCTTGTTTTTCAAAGATTCTTCTGTACACATACTATGCTCAGATATAGATGACTTAACTTCTGAGTTTGTAGAGACCCCAGAGGTTATCTCCCTAATATCTCCTCTACCACAAGAGTATCGGATGCGTAGCCAAAACAGATGAACAATGAGACTCCCTTTGAAGACCCCTCCAGGGCCATCAGACTTGCTGCCTCCTTGGGTAGCCCATTACATTTGTGGATAACTTTAAATTGTCAGGAAGCTTCTCCTCCTTATGTTTATTGAGCCAGTATCTACCTCTCTGCATCTTCCATCCATTGGTCTTCTGTCTTTTGGAACTATAATGAATACATCTAATCCCTCTATCACATGATAGAGGCCTTAAATAATTATTTATTTGGGGCACAGGATGTGTAAGAATTTTGTCCAAATTGGTCCCCACTAATACTTGAAGATAATTATTATGTTTTTCACTACCTCATGCTTGAATAAGTCTTCTGATTTTCAGGCTGAATGGTTTCAGTTTTATCAACCATTTTTTTTAAGTAAACACACACACACTATTTATTTTTCAACATTTACTTTTATAAGATTTTGAGTTCAAAATTTTTTTCTCCCTCCCTCCCTTCTTTCCCTCCTCCCTAAAATGGCAAGCAATCTGATATACTCTATACATGTACAATCATATTAAACATATTTCCACGGTAATCATGTTGTGAAAGAAGAAACAGAACAAAAAGGAAAAATCACAAGAAAGAAAAAAAAATTAGTATGCTTCAATATGCATTTAGACTCCACAGTTCTTTCTCCGCATGAGAAGAACATTTTCCATTGTGAGTCTTTTGGAATTGTCTTAGATCATTGCAATAGCTGAAAAGAGCTAAGTCTATCAAAGTTAGTCATCACGCAATGTTGCTGTTACTGTATACAATATTCTCCTGGTTCTGCTCACTTCACTCAGCATCAGTTCATGTAAGTCTTTCCAGGCTTTTCTGAAATCTGCCTGTTCATCCTTTCTTATAGCACAATAGTATTCCATTATATTCATATACTACAACTTGTTCAACCATTCCCCAGTTGATGGGCATCCCCTTGGTTTTCAATTCTTTGCCCATCACAAAAAGAGTTGCTATAAATATTTTTTGTATATGTAGGTCTTTTCCCTTTTTTACAATCTCTTTGGGATACAGAACTAGTAGTGGTATTGCTGGATCAGTCAACCATTCTTTATATTTCACTTATTGCTCACCTTCCTCTGGATGTATTCCAATCAGTGTGAAGAGGGATAAGGTTTTTCAGGGATTTCTAAGAAATGCTTAGAGGGTTCTTTTAGTCTGAAAAGAATTCCTGGACTCAAGCAATCTTAAAAGTCAAGATTGTAAAAGTTTATTGTTATACTTTTCGGCAGGCGGGGGGGGGGGGG
>CM053581.1:448413736-448613237 GCA_028627135.1 Pseudochirops cupreus
AGGAGAGAATAGACTGTGGGAGGGGGGAAACACTGGGATGGCTGTTTTGGGGTGGTGGGCGGGGGAAAGATGGGGAGAAAATATGTAACTCAAAAAAAATTTAATAAAATAAATTTATTATTAATAAAAAAATAAAATGAATATATATTAAAAAAAAAAAGAAATAAACATGATGATTTCAAATGAAAAAAAAAACAACTCCCAAGTAGCAGATACCCCATTGCTATTCAAACAGTGTGAAATCTCAAATTCTACCCCCCCCCCCCCTTTTTTGCCCTGTGCCTGTTTTCCTACAGGCCTGTTCAAAAGTGTGTTGTGTGGTAGGGGGAAATGGAAGGATCAGCTTTCAGGATCAAATGGGTGGAAAGAAAGTGTTGATTCTCAATTCACTACATTTGCCTCCCACCATCTCCTACTTCCCTTGAGATTTCTTTTTCCAACCCCTAGAGGCTTCTCAGGTAAACCTTCAGTTTATGTGTCAACTTTTTTTTCACTGTCCTCTCCCAGTGTCACTTCAAGGGCCACATTAGCAACTCACAGGCTGTGTTAGCTCCAGCCTGTGGAAGTTCTTCTTCATCCCTAAGAGCCAGAGAGTCCCCCATAAAAAGGAAGAATGTATCATAGACAGAAAGACCAAAAAAAAATTGCATCCCTTTAAAAATGTCCCTATCCCTTCACATGTTGTATGACCCATCTATGCTCATTATGATCTTCTGAGGCTACTAATACCCATCTTCCCATCTTTTTGGTGTTTAACCAAAAAAAAAAAACAGGAGCAGGTATGTCTTGAGAAGGTTTATGCAACAGGTGCTACATATATTTTCCCACTTTGTTATCTCATTCCAAACAGCTTCATTTCTTCTATGAAATGTAGAGAGAGAGGAAATTTGTGCACCACTGCCTTAAACTGTGTCATAGGCTGTAAGTGGGAATTCCTGTGTTTCAGAAGAATCCAGGATAGAACGGAAAATGAGCACAGACTATGTCATTAGGTCTTTGTTAACAAAAAGTGTATTCTTCACTTTTTCAAGGTTTTCTTCCTTTTACTTCATTTGGAATAGCTCACTCTCCCTTCTACCTAGGGATAGAACACAGTTTCTTTCTCTTTTTTTTGTTAAATACAAAGCTCTCAAACTAATACAGTTATTCTGTTGGTTGCTAAGCAACGGAGCTGGGTCACATCAGAATCTCACTCCCCCCATCAGTACCATCTTCTTTTTTTGATAACACTCTGAAAAGGGGGGGAATAAGAAGAGGTCTTATTCAAGAGCTAAGGTAATAGAATGTCTAAAACGCCAAGCACCTGCTACCTTTGCTTTTGTTAAAAGCTTTTATTGTAAGGCTCACCTAGATTAGGAAAGTATATGCATACTGATTTTGGCATTAGGTTTAAGTAGATCATTTGCAGAGAACTGGAAAGGAAATGTTTAAGTCAGAAAACATGCTTATATCAAACCTTGAGGCTCGTGACATTTTGCCTACTCCTTTCTCTCCTTGCCATCATCAAAAAGATAATGGATATACCGAAGAAAGAAAGAAACCCACTCAGTCTGAAGAAAAGCAGTTTTGCCAGGTCAATGGTGATAGAATCATATTCTGTGTACAAGTGTGGTCCTTTTGGTCAGATATCTTTGTCCTGGAGTCTGAATAAAAACATGCTTCAGGAGGGAAAGAAATAGGATCTGGGAGCCAAATTGGAACTAAGAGAGTTTTTCTAAGCCTTTGAATAAAACACCAGAATGGTAACTTAACATTTCAGTGCATCTCAGAGGTCACAGATATGGGCACACTGGCGGGGAGCTAAAGGGCACAGGCCCTAATGTTGGGAGATTTATCTGTATTTGAATCCTGCCTTGGGAATATATTACTTTCAAGTCACTTGGTATAGTTGGGCCTCAGTTTCTTCATCTTTAAAATGAAAGAGTTGAACCAGATGGCCTAATCTAAGGACCTTTCTATTTCTAAAACTATGGTCTATGAAATTTTTAGCAGTACAGACTGAAACTTATCCACATCTTCTTGTCCTAGTCAGCCAATAAGCATTAATTAAGCACCCATTGTGTACCAGGCACTGAGCTACACTCTGAAGACACAAAGAAAGGCAAAAATATGGACTTTGTCCTCAAGAAGCTCACTTTTGAATAGAGGAGGCAAGAAAACAATTGTGTACATACAAGGTGTGTGTGTGTGTGTGTGTGTATACACACACATCTATATACATGTATATATGTGTATATAGGTCTGCATATACATATATGTGTATGTGTATTTGTATATGGGTGTATATACACATATACCTACACACACATATATACACAGAAAATGGGTCAGCTAGGCAGCTCAGTGGATAAAGTGCCGAAAATGGAGTCAGGAAGACCTAAGTACAAATCCAGCCTCAGACACTTATTAGCTATGTGACCCTGGGCAGGTCACTTAACTCTGTCTGCCTCGGTTTCCTCATCTGTCAAATGAGTTGGAGAAGGAAATGGCAAACCACTCCAGTGTCTCTTCCAAGAAAACCCTGAATGGGGTCACAAAGAGTAGAACACAACTGGAATGACCAAACAACAACAAATACATATATATGTGTGTGGGTATGTGTGTGTATATAGGTATGTGTATATATATATATATAGATAGATAGATAGATAGATAGATAGATAGATAGATAGATACATTTCTGTGTATGTATGTATATGGAAGTAATCTCATGAGGAAGACACTAGAATGGGAATAGGAGAAGAAAAGGCTTCTTGCAGAAAGTAGGATTTTAGTTGGCTCTTAAAAGTAGCTAGAGAGGGGCAGCACGGTGAATGGAGCACTGGCCCTGGAGTCAGGAGAACCTGAGTTCAAATCCAGCCTCAGACACTTAACACAAAACTAGCTGTGTGACCTTGAAGTCACTTAACCCCAACTGCCTTGCCTCCTCACCTCAAAAAAAAAGTAGCTAAGGAACCTGGAAAAAGAAGGTGAGGAAGGAACACATTCCAGGCATGGAGACAGGCAGAAAAAAGATTTGGAGTGGGAAAATAGAGTCATGTGGAAGCAACGACAAAGAGGCCAGTGTCAATGAATTATAAATTATGTGGAGAGTGGTAAAGGGTAAAAATCCTAGTAAGAGAGGAAGCAGCCAGGGCGTAAAGGGCTTTAAAAAACAAATAGAATTTTTTTTTAATTGATCCTGGAGGTAATAGGGAGCTATTGGAGTTTCTTGAGTAGGAAGGTGACATGGTCAACACTGAGCTTTAGAAAAATCACCTTGTCAGCTAAGTGGAAGACGGGACTGGAGTAGGGAGAGATGAGAGAGGGAGACCAACCAGCAGACTACTGCCATAATATAGGCATGAGGTTTGTATCAGGGTGACTGTTATGTGAATAGAGAAGGGGACATAGATAATAGATGTTGTGAAGACAGAAAATGACAAGACTTGGCAACAGCTTGAATATGTAGGGTCAGAGTCAAGAGTCAAGAACGTCACTTAGATTTTGAGCCTGGATGACTGGGAAGATAGAAGTGCCTTAAGCAATATCAGGCAATTTGAGAAGCAGGAAGGCTTTGGGGGAAAGACAATCAGTTCTATTTTGAACATGTTGAGTTTGAGATGTCTTCTAGATAACCAGTTTGAGAGTCCAAGAAACAACTGGGGATCCCAGAATGGAGGTGAAGAGAGAGGGTAAGGCTGGACAGACACATCCAAGAACCATCTGCACAGAGATTATCAATAAACCCATAGAAGTTGATGAGATCAGCAAGTAAGACAGGATGTATTTCTATAATTTCTCCATGGGGCTCCATCCTAGTCTAGTCAGGTCCTACAGGCCTTCTTCCACATCTTTTCACATTATAGGGAAACCAGAGAAGTACTTAGGCTGTCCATCTGCTATATCTCATGCCTGTTGCATGCCCAGTCCTCTTTTGTAATTTTGCATTTCCTGTCTTTATATTTCACATTTAATTACTTGTATCACTAACTATATAAACATTTCACTAGCATACAAGCACAAATTCCTCTACAAAAATTCTATCCTGATGTATCATGATTGTGCAGAAGGATCACTGGGTTCTCCACCTATTTCATTAAACTTGAAGTCCTTGCGTGTTTTATCACGACAAAAGACTCTATATGGTGCCAGTGAGAGTGTTTTGACCATACAAAGAGCAGCCTGGCTAAATAATGTACAGCTCATCCCCAGTGTGTTGGCCACTACATGATGAATTCTTGGACTGTGAAAATCCATGAAAAAGATAAAAGCACAAACTAGCCCTTAGTCGTATTTGTGGATGTGTAGTTGTATTTCAATCACATCTGACTTTTTATGACACCATTTGGGATTATTTTTGGCAAAGATACTGGAGTGATTTGCCATTTTCTTCTCCAGCTCATTTTACAGATGAGGAAACTGAGGCAAACAGTGTTAAGCGACTTCCTCAGGGTCACGCAGCTATTAAATGCCTGAGGCCAGATTTGAACTCAGGAAGATGAGTCTTCCTGACTGCAGGCCTAGCACTCTATCTACTGCACCACTCTGCTACCCTGATCTATCTATTTGATTTGGGGGGTTTGGAGTTTTTTTGAGCTATTGCTTTTCTTTGTTGGGTTGAGGTTTTTTTTGCTTTTTTTGGAGGGGGAAGGTAGAGCAATTGGGGTTAAGTGACTTGTCCAAGGTCATATGGCTAGTTTTTTGTGTTAACTGTCTGAGGCTGGATTTGAAGTCTGGTCCTCCTGACTCCAGGGCCAGTGCCACCCCAAGTTATTGCTTTTCTAAGTTTTTTATTTGAATATCCAATTCATTGATTCTCCCCCCTTTTGTGACATGAACATATTAATAGAGCACACATGAAATTATGTTATATGTCTAGGCTATTTCTTTCATCCATATCTTATTTTTTATGAAAGCATTATCAATAACTTATTTGAATAGATCAGGATAGAGTTATTTTAAATGTATATCATATATTTTCCTCATTTTTATTCTTTCTTCTAGTTATTAACTAATTTTTATCTTTGCTGTATGAAATCAGACATTGGACTACCTAGACAACTGTCTCAACAACAAATCACAGATCAGTAACAATTAATTTCTTGTCTGTTCCACCATAATTAATTTCATTTTTATGTTATTCAGTGCTCACCAAATTCAGAAACTTCTGATTATTTTCTTGAAAAATACATTCCTGAAGTGTAGATATGAGATTTCTTATAGTCTACATGTCTGGCTTTTCCTATTCTTTATTCATGAGCCACATTTTACAATATGTTTCTCATCATTTCTTTCCTTTGCATGGAAGTCACTGAGCATCCCCATATACAGGGTATCCTCAAAGTCTTTGTGCTTTAGTACTTTAAAACTATATTAAGACTTTGAGGGGGCAGTTAGGTGGTGCAGCGAATAGAACACCAACCCTGGAGTCAGGAGGATCTGAGTTCAAATGTGACTTAGGACACTTGACACACTAACTGTGTGACCTTGGGCAAGTCACTTAACCCCAATTGCCTTGCCTTCCCCCTTAAAAAAAAATACTTTGGAAACAAATAGCACATTGATTTAATTTGGAGACTTAAATTTGTTGTAAAATTTGTATACTTCACCCTCTGCAACAGACAGTATAAGCCAAACTTATCTTCAAGGCGGACTTTTTTTTGCAAATAATTATTATGAGAAATTCATTATAAGATAAAATGTTACATGAGATTTTTGAGGGTTTTTGGTTTGTTTTTTTCCCTCTGCATATACAATAAAACTATCAGCTCCCTTATTTTGTTCTCCAAAGAGAACTGGTAAGCCATCCTTCCATTTAGCTATACCTTCCTTCTTCTTCCTTTTACATCAACACTGTCAATACTGATATGATTCAGCTCTTTTAGGTGTATGTGCAATCTCTGGCCACTGGACAAGAATCTCAGGTTTAGAACTCCCAGTTAAGTAAAGTTTATAGATGATCTAAAAACTCTCTGACTCTTCACACCCTTTGCTTCCTCTTCTGCCTCTTTACTTATGTCACTGCACAGAGGATCTTTCTGTATTTTTCTCTTTTTCAGTGGCTTCTATGGTCAAAGAATTCATCAACAAGAGGCCAACCTACTCATAGAGAACCTCTTTGTACCAGTCTATTTTGGTCCTCAAGAACAAGGCTCAGTCTGTTGCAAAAACTGTATTTGAAACCTTGACAGCGTGGTAGCAATCTGTCCCAGCTTAGGGTTTGCTGGCATCACTAATTAATATCATTGCAAAAATATTAAAAGCAATATTGGCAAAGAGGCTACAGGAATACATACAAAATTTTTCATTATGACCAACTTGGATTTCTCCTGGTGGTCATTCAACATTAGAAAAAACTATTTGCTTATTTAATAATATTAATAACAAAAAAATCAAATGATTATATCAATATACACAGAAAAAGCTTTTTATAAATTGTGATACTAATTCATATAAAAAACATTAAACAGTGTAGGTAAGGTAATATGGGAACATATTTTGCACATGATTGCACATTCAATCAATATATTAATATAACAAAATGCTTACGGTCACAGGCAGGGAGGAGGGGAAAGAGGGAGAAAATTTGGAATTAAAAAGTTTTTTAAATGAATGTTAAAAATTGTATTTACATGTAATTGGGGGTGAAATAAAATATTATTAAAAATAAAATAAAATAAAGTGTTAGTTTTATTTGTAAGGGAGAAAAACTAGATGTTTTCCCAGTACTATCTCTACTCTTAGGGGACAGTGGTTTCGTTGGTGCAGGGAGCCTCCAAAGGAAACTCTCTTTACCGATTCAGGTCAACATCTTCTCTGAAACTTAGGGTCTTGGATCTAGAGCTGCCTGGCCCCAGAACACTGAGGGCTTAGGTGACTTACCCAGAGTCACATAGTCAGTACAATGATCCCTTCTACATTATGGGAGTTAGGGCCTGCCCCCCACCCCAAATCTGGATAATCCTCGTAAAAAATTTTTTTTGTCTTTTTTCCTTTTGAAGGGGGTTTTTGGAGGAGGCAGGGCAATTGGGGTTAAGTGACATGCCCAAGGTCACATAGCTAGTAAGTGTTAAGTCTCTGAGACTGGATTTGAACTCAGGTCCTCCTGATTCCAGGACCATTGCTCTATTCATTGTGCCACCTAGCTACCCTCCTCTCATAAAATTTCTTGGCTCTCCCTTTGTAGCAGAAAAGAAGTCTTCTGGCTTCTCTGATTTACTTCTCTTCTTTCTTGATTTTATACAATACTATACATGTATTTTATACATTTCTGAGTTTCTTTCTTTTTTTTTGCTTTTTGGAGGGCAATTGGGTTAAGTGACTTGCCCAAGGTCACATGGCTAGTTTTTATGTTAAGTGTCTGAGGTCGGATTTGGACTCAGGTCCTCCTGACTCCAGGGTTGGTGCTCTATTGACTGCACCACCTTGCCGCCCCCATTTCTGAGTTCCTAAACATGTTCTGTGTCATCTGTTGGCCTTCATGCCTTATCTGCAACTTCTGCAAAACTCCCCCCCAAATTCCCATTTAATTTTTCATGTCAGCCTGCAATATTGAAACCCATAATAGGGAAAGTCACAATGTGGAAGGGATTGGTCAAAGTATTTGTCAAAGGAAAGACTTTAACTTAGATCTCTGTAACTTCAAGGCCAACTTTTTACCCACTATATCACGCTACCTTCATTATTATGAGTGTAATACTAAGAATGTTAGCAATAAGAGAGGAAAAACAATTAGAGTCAAGTCAATAGACATTTACCAAACACTTATTATATGCCAAGCACTGCTAAGTTATGGGGATACAAAAAAGGGGGGAAAACAGTTCCTGCCCTCAAGGAGCTTACATTCCAATGGAGATAAACAACTTTGTACATACAAGATATATACAAGGTAAGTTAGAGATAATCTCAGAAGGAAGGCACAATCATTAAAGTGGGGTTTTAGGTGAGATTTGAAGGAAGTCAGATAAGCCAAGAGACAGAATTAAGCAAGGAGAGCTGATGAGATCATCAGGGGAGATAATACAAGGAAAGAAGAGAAGAGAGCCAGGATCAGAGACCTGAGGGACACCCACGGTTAGCAGATATGACCAGGATGAAAATCCCACCAAGGAGACTAAAGAGCAGTCAGAATGGTAGGAGGAGATCTCAGAGAGAACAAAATTCTAGGGCATCAAGCATTGGCAAAGAGGAGACAAAAATATCTCTAAGGACAATATGGTAGTATATTTAGAATAGTGAAGAGAACTAATTTTAAAAATAATCAAGATAATTAATGTCTTCAGCAAAGTAGCAGGAGACAAAATAAACTCACAAAATCACGAACATTTTGGGATATTACTAATGAAAAGGAGAAAGAGATAGAGGAAACAAATTGTGGTGGAAAAATCACTGACTCTAGAGTCAGAGGACTTGGATTCAAATCTTGCCTCTGAAGATCTTCCATGAGCTTCACTTTCCTTGCCTCGAAAATGGAGGGGTTAGACTAGATGGTTTTTTAAGTACTTTCTAGCTCTAGATATGGTATTGTAAAAAGAGAAACACCATTAAAAACAGTAAACTGTACTAAATATATGAAAGTTAACTTGTAAGATACCTTTTATAAAAACATCAACAAAACAATTTTCACAGAAATTTTAAAAAATTAAATTATTGGAGAGATGTTCAGTGGCCATGGCCAGGCAGCACCAACATGGTAAAAACGATGATGCTTCCCAAATGAACGTATAGATTTGTTGCTGTGCCAATCAAATGATCAAGATTAGTAGACAAAATAAAAACAATCGTCATAAAGAATTAAGAAGTCAGAGATATCCAAGGAAAATAATAATGGAAGGGGATTGGTGTTATGAGATTTCAAATTCTATTATAAAACAGTAATTATCAACACTATCTGCTCCTGGATAATTTGGTTATCTCATATTCCTGACCATAATTTTATCTTTTTTTTTTGCTTTTTTTTTTTTTTTGGAGGGCAATTGGGGTTAAGTGACTTGCCCAAAGTCACATGGCTAGGAAATGTGTCAAGTGTCTGAGGTCGGATTTGAACTCAGGTCCTCCTGACTCCAGGGCCGGTGCTCTACTCACTGCGCCACCTAGCCTCCCCCTGACCATAATTTTATGAAAGAAATTGTGCAAAAGACATCATCAAGGATGTGTATGAATAGAAAAAAGGAGGTAGACTGGTTGTGTATCAAAAGCAAGGGATGGACAGTTAAGTGTCTGGCTGGACCTCATGAAATATACAAAGACCCAAAGGAAGGTCTCCAGCATTGGGTAGATTTTCTACAGAAGATTAGTATATAAACAGTAATTACATCAGATAAGAAGGTCCATAAATGGCATCACAGATCCACTGAAGGATGTATCTCTCACTTTGTAGCTTAAGAGAATTTCCTCTTGTACTGTCTTAAGTGAATATAGAGAACAATTGGACATCATCCTTAGCACTGGCAAATTTTCACATAATTGAAGTATTATCTCTATAAAGCCTTATATTCCCTTGTTGCTCAGAATACATTCTGATACCCTGGGAGGCAGAAAATCCTTTATTGTCAATTCATCTTAGAATTATGTGTTAATGTTTCTTAAACTTACATTTCAATCAATGTCTCTTAATTTTCAATAACTAAGCCAAGATGTGGCAAGCAGCCAGGGCATTACCAGTCAGAACTATGTGTTTTCAACGGAGGGGAGGATACAGCCTTGAGAAAACAAGCGAGTTAATGACACTGTCAATGGTTCCCCTGTTTCCAGTGAAGAATTCAAGCAATTTAAAGCTGTTGGCAGGTTGCCAGAAATTTTTTCAGAAACAATGCCAAAAGCTTCCCAAAACTCTGTGCCCCTGACTGATGGAAATACTCCACAATGCCTTATCAGATGCTAGTATTGTGAAACTACTGACATTAAGTGCCTGCTAAATGTGAGACATTGTGTTAGGTTGTGTAGCTAGCTACAAAGACAAAGATAAAAGAGTCCTTCATCTCAAAGAGTTAATTCTTCTAAGAGGAATATAAGATGTACAAGATAAATATAATATTGAGAGGAGATTAATGCACTAGCAACCCTTGGGTTCAGGGAACACTGTAAGGAAAAATTAGCCCCTGAACTGAACTTTGAAGGAAAAGAAGAATTATGATGGGGAGAGGGAGAGGGTGGAGGAGGAAGGGCCTTCCAGGTAAGACACATGGTTTATGTGATGCATGGAGGTGGGAGATGAACTGCCAAGCTCTAGAAAAAAAGTTATGCTCACAGCAGTTGAACTGGGTTTGAGGCACATGGTGACCCCTTCCCTTGATGGATGGCATACCAAGTGTTAAATATAAAAGGTGGACCTGTGCTTACATCATAAAGTGAGTAAGTTGCTCCACTGGGAATGGGGGAGTCAGGCAGAGTAAACGCAGATGTTAGAGATACAGTTTGTGAACACGGATATATGAGGTTTGAACCTTGACCTTAGCCCTATTTGTACCATCCCTTTATCAACTTCATAAACCAGCAAGGTTTCCAGTATGTGAAGTAAGCCGTCATATTGGGTGCCAAACACTATTGTGGGTAAGATTCAGGATACAAAGTAGTAAAAGAGGCTGTCCTCAAGGAATTTATGATCTATTTGGGGAGATAAACTCAAAATGTCACAAGGAAGCATGTGATTATTTGCTTGGTGAGAAACCCCAAAAGAGGTAATACTAGTCCTTGCAGTTACTGAAATAATGTGATAATGCAGATGTCATTCATGGACTGCTCCCTCTGCTGCCCCCTGCTGGAGAGAGTTCTAAGAGGCCACCTGTTCTTAGCCAGATCCTACAAGGCAATGTGATCCCACCTGTTTGTTTCTCATTCTTTTACATCCTCCATCTACCTCTCATCCCTAAGCCATCCAAAGTTGAGGTGAAAAGAGGAAGCGTCACTCAGCAGAAAAAGCATTCACTCTCAAGTCAGAAACTACCGGCTTAAATCCTGCCCCCTCCTTTTTTTTTCCTATGTGACCTGGAGAAAATAATTTAACTCCTTAGGTCTCAGTCTCTTCATCTCTAAAATGAGGGAGTTGGAATATACGGGCTCTCATGCCTCTTCTAGTTCTAAATCTATAATCCTATAATAAAGGGCCCAATAATTAAATAGTTTATTTAAGGCACAATGGTGGAAGACTTCCTCTTTCAATGGTTCTAATCAACTGGAAAGCTATAGCTCTAAATGATACATATCAAACAGATTAGACCTTGTGCTGTTATGAATTTTACTTCCTGCTGCACCCTTGACTTTTTGTTTGATTTAAGAAAAACGATTTTTTTTTGCCTCTGTTTGTCTTTTGGAATTTCTTGTGAAAAGCGGATGTAAAAATATCCATCGGGGCGGCTAGGTGGTGCAGCGAACAGAGCACCAGCCCTGAAGTCAGGAGGACCTGTGTGTATGTTTATGTGTGGGTGTGCGCGTGTGTGTATATGTATATATATATGTGTGTGTGTGTATGACATAAACATCTGCTACAACTTGATGTGATTCTTCATGTTCATGGGGTGTGTGTGTGTGTGTGTGTGTGTGTGTGTGTGTGTGTAAAGTATTCTTCCCCTATAAGAAGTACACAATTAAGGAAACCTCCCTTGGGAAGGTTGGAGCATAACCCTCTCTCAAATTTAGGATTATCCAGGAGGTAACCTCTAACGTCAGTATTGCTAGAATCTGACCTGTGCTCAGAAAAAGAAAACAGAAAGGCACAAGACTTTCAGGAACTTTCCCCTAAGGTTTATCTGGACAAGAATAGGACACGTGCTATGTTTTCTTTCCCTCGTAAATTGCCATTTCCTGCTCCTGACCAGTAAAAAGAATTTCTTCCCCCTTCTTTTTGTCCAGATGCTCACACATCTGGAAATCCAAGGGAGAGAAAACAGGAAAAAAAGAAAAAGGGGAGAGGGTGAAATGGCAGATCGCTTCACCTCTCATTCTTATTGACCACAAAAGAGCAATTCTTCCTACAATTCCAGACTCTTGAGTCTAAGTTAATCAATCATTGACAACAGGAGGTGGCTCCTGTTGTTGCTAAGTCATTTTTCAGTCATGTCTGACTCTTCATGATCCCATTCAGGATTTTCTCAGCAAAGATACTGATGTGGTTTGCCATTTCCTTCTCCAGTTTATTTTACAGATGAGGAAACTGAGGCAAAACAGGGTTAAGTGACTTGGCCAGGGTCATGCAGCTAGTGAGTGTCCAAGGACAGATTTGAACTCAGGAAGATGAGTCTTTCTCAGTCCACTGCTCCCCCAGGGAAATTCCCTCTATCCTTTTAACAAGGGGCAGAGAGCACATCTAGCTCCCTGGCAAGTGTAGCTGCTTCCCTTAAAGGTCCACACTCTGTGATCTCAAGTTGATTGGAGAAATCAACAACTTGATGGAGGGATTTCCCCAGTCTCTTTCAGATACTTATATAACATTGAATGTAAGAAATAGAACTGGTGAATGTGGTTACTCTATTCAGTTATTTAATTTTGCTTTTAGGAAAAAAGGAAGGAAGGAAGGAAGGAGAAAAAAGAGGGAAGAAAAAAAGGAAAAGACAAAAAATGTGAATGAATTCCAACTGTATGGAGTATTTCCCTCATCTACTATGAACCAAAAAGACAGAGGAAACACACAACTTACAAACAGATCATGCTTATATTGGGGAGCTGTGTCCTCCCGTAAGTTTTGGGATTTGGTTTGCCATATCTTGGTAGGAAAGGACTTCCTAATCTAGACTATATATCACAAAATACTTTAAGATGTAACTTGGTGACATTCTCAGGGGGAGGAGTGTTGTGAAAAATCCTAGGTAGAGGACAGAAGGGGTGGGGAGGAGAGAAGATGAAAGGCCACCTCCATATATACATTCCATCCTTCTGGGGGTTTGTAATTATTAATGCTCTACCTCTGCCATGCCACATTTGAGCCTCTGATGCCATCTTGCTCTGATAGCCCTATATGACTTTTATTCTATCATAAACCAGTGGAGAAAGCTGCGGGCTTCCAGGACAGGAGAGAAAGGCTTGAGCTAGAAGACAGCTTAGACGTCACCCAGTCCAACCCTGTCATTTTACAGATAAGAAAACTGAGATCCAGAAAGGTTAGCTGAATTGTTCAGTCAAATATCTACTAAGTGTCTGAGGTAGGAGCCAAATCCAGGTCATCCTGACTTCAAGTCACCACGCCAAGCTTTATAAATGTTCTTTTCCCTTGTGACCCTATGAGGTCATGCAATAAATACCAACTGGTCTAAAAACAGGAAACACATTGATAGGGTCTTGGAGCTATTAGTTTTGAGTGAATGATGGGTTGACTTTAAGGGCTTCACAACACCTATAAATTGCACTCCCAAAGATTTCAACGTAAGTCGGTTTAAGTCAACTGCATGTTAGCAGTAGACCTCAGGGCTAGGATAGGCTGATATCTTAGGCATAAAGGGAGTTTTCAGCACTGAAATAATATTAGCATTCCAAGGTCCAAGGGATATATGGTAGGGGTGGAGGTGGGGAAATTTTCAGTGTGAAGCAGATCAAACAAAGACAAGAGATAAGCAAGTAGTATATACTGTTTGTCTTCCCTACTGATCTATTGGGAAACTTAATCTTGGGATCATATAGATAGGTAGTACTCAGTGATTAGAAAAAAAATTGAAATTTGGTACAAGAATTTGACCCTATTCAGAAACTGGAACAGGGTAGGGTAAACTGAGTCAAACAGGAACGGGGGGGATGGCAATGAGGCACAGCTCTGTGCGCTTGTGTTCAACGTTACATAAGCATCTGCAAGAATGAACAAAAATCAGATTGGGTTTGGAGTTTATACTCACCCTCTACCTCAGTGAGTTGAACATGAAGAGTCATGTAAAGCTGTAGATGCTTATGTCATGGAATGTCCAGGTTGCTCAGTGTGGTTTGTGGGGACAGAAGGGAAGTAGCTGTACCACAAATCTTAGTCTTGGGGTAGGGTGGGGTAGTTCAGGAGGAATCTAGGCAATAAGGTGGTGCAGTAGATAGAGCCATGAGACTGGAGTTAGGAAAGACCCAAATTTAAATGCAGCCCCAGTCACCTATAGCTTTGTGATATTGGACAAGTCACTTAACCTCTGTTAGCCTTAAAAATGGAGATAAGATTGTTGTGAGGATTAACTGAGGTGCTGGTAAAGGGCTTAGTACATACCTGGCATATGGCAGACACTATTTAAAATGTTAGCTATTATTATTACTAAAAGCTAACAAACCTTTCCAGGAACTGGGAGTACAAACTTATATAAGAAAAATTTCCTGCTCCAAAAGCTCCTATTTTTTGAGCAAAGTCTTTCATACTCTTCTTATTGTATGTAGAACTGGTTGAATGATTGGACCCAAAGCAATAGTTACTAAGGGTTCCATTATGTTTCAACTTGAAGAGAAAACTCCAGTTAATCTACCCTAATACATGTCCTTGACTCTATTCTACTGAATGTATTTATCAGTGTCTTAGATAAAGTCGTAGATAGCATACTTACCAGATTAGTGGATGATGCAAAACTGGGAGGAATAGCTGATGCCCTGGATGACAGTCAGATCTGAAATAATACTGATGGGCAAGAACTTTGGGTGCAATTGACAAAGATGAAATTTAATTGGGATAAATGGAAAGTCTTACAACGTAGATTCAGAAATCAACTTTGCAAATGCAGGATGAAGGAAAGCCAGAGAACAGTTTGTCTGAAAAAGATCTGTCTTCAAATATTTGAAAGGATAGATGATGGAAAATGAATTATACTTGTGTGGAGTCATACAATGTATATTCAGAGCTGCCTTCCCAACTCCCAGTCTACCACATCTATACAACTTGGCCCTGTGGAGGCTTAGTATTTTTGGAAGACAAGACTATCCCCTTATTGCTCACCCCAAACCCTTAAAGGGGGTGTAATTCTGCCTTTTTATCTCTCTCCAGCTGCCCAGCTATTTCAAGCCACTTCTCATGAAAGGCAAAGTGAAGGGTATCTTACTCTATCTCCTACCCCAGCCACCATGAGGCCAAGTGCACATGACAGCTAAAGCCCCATGTCCTGATTAGGCAAATTTGGTCCAGGGCTTGGGGATACTTCTAGTGTCATTATACTTTGCTGATCTTAGATGAACAAGTGTTGTTCATGAGGTGGTTGTTTCCAAGTTAGTTTGTGAGTTTGTGGAGTTCAGAGATCCTGCATCCTTTGGTTGAAACCAACAGGCAGAAGGGATAGGCATCCCCTAAACTACTTCAGTCCTCATTAGAGAAGGGTGAACACAATCCCCAGCCTGGCTAGCCAGAAGACATCTGCAGGGAAGGATATAATTCAGAGCTAAGGGGAAAGTGTAAAACTCTTACACAGCAGTCCAAATATTGCTTTATGTTCTGATAATATATAAACCACAACCTCCTGGGATTGTCTAAACAGTAGCTTGCTCTCCTGTTCGCTTGGTTTAAGAACTTCGTGTCGGAGTGTGCTTGTGCATGTTCTATGCTGAGTATTTCTTTTCTGTGAATCCAAAACTAAATCTTGAGGTGATTTTTCCCCCCAGAATACTAGAAAAAAAGGTTGACAGTCGGGGGGGGGGATTGAATGAGAAACTGAAAAGTTTAAAAAAGGGAGCTTAACCTCATTAGAAGCCATGGTCCGCCGTGATTGAACTTAATCACACAGCATGCATGGATTCAGAGCAGGTGGTCCTCTTGATAGAAAGGGAGTAGGTACAGTGCTCCTGCCTGAGCCCAGGAGTGGTTATTGTTGTTAGTACACTTAATGGCACAGAGTAAGCACTTGATAAAGCTAGTTCACTGATTGACTAACTTGTTTTGCTTCATTCTAAAGGGCAGAATTAGGAACAAGGCTCAAATGTTCCAAAGAAGAATGAATTCCTAACAATGACAGCTATGGGAAAATGGAATGGACTGCCTTGGGAAGTAATGGGTAACCCCTCACCAGAGGTCTTTTGAGTAACAGCTATAGAGCTACCTGTTGAAGATGTTATGGGAAGGGTGCCTATTTAAGTGTGGGTTGAACAGAATTACTTTCAATTGTAAGATTCAAAGATTCCGTGTGAGCAGCTAGGTGGTGCAGTAGATAGAGCACTGGGCCTCAAGTCAGGAAGATCTGAGTTCAAATCAGGCCACAGACACTTAGTAGTTGTATCACCTTGGGCAAGTCACTTAACCCTGTTTGCCTCAGTTTCTTCATTTGTAAAATGAGCTGGAGAAGGAAATGCAAACCACTCTAATATCTTTGCCAAGAAAACCCCAAATGGGGTCACAGAGGGTCGGATATGGCTGAAACAACTGAACAACAAAAAATTCTGTGATTCTGAACTAGAGGGAGATAGGGGAAATAACTAATACAAAACTGATTGTGACAAATGTACAAAAATGCTATGAACAAAATGTTGTTTAAAATCAAAGGAAAGAATAATTATTTTTTACTGAAGACAAAGTGGCATCCAAGCAGTGTCTTGAGGGATGGGTAGGATTTCAACAAAAAGAGCTGGGAAGGGGAGGAGGGCATTCCTAGAATAACTGGAAGTAATTAAAGAGCCAAAAGCAGGAAAGTCCATGATGGAACAAGAGTGCTGGTCATGGAGGCAGAAGACCTGGGCTCAAATTCAAGTTATGCTACTGTGCACTCATGTGTCAATGGGAAAATCATTTCACTTCTCTGGAACCTGAGTTCCACATCTGTATGGGAAAGGGGTTGGAATAGATGACTTCTAAGGTGCCCCTAATTTTTTTCCATCAAACTTTATGGTCCCATGATGCTTTGCGTCTGAGAGACATTGAGCAGTCCAGTTTGGCTGAAGTATTAGATTAACGATGGGTGGGCATTGTGTGAAATGAGGCTGGAAAGCCAGTGTGTCACAATTTTTTGGAGAATTAGAATGCCAACCTAAGGAATCTGTACTTTAACTGATGGGCTGTAGGAAGAAATTGAACAATTTGGAGCACATGAGTAACACGTCTAGATACTACATTAGGGTATTTGTCTTAGGACATGCTTGCTCAATACAATTCAGCATATGCAGGCATGTATCATAGGCAGAGTTAGAAACAGGACACAAAACACTAGATTATACTGTGAACTCACTGAACCAGTGAAATCCTTTTCCTTTTTAAATGTTTTATCAATGCTCTTTTTTTGTCACTGTCTCTTCCCAATGGCTACCCTCCCCCCCTTTTTCTCCCTTGTTAAAAAAAATATATGGTCCAGTAGAGCAAATCAATACATTGACTATGCCTTCTCCATCTGTCTTCTGAAGTCCCAGTTGGTCTCTGCATTGCTCGGAGTTCTGAAGTGTTTAGTGATTGTTTTCTTTTACATCCTTGTAAACCTGGTTATGGAACCCTGTTCTGATTGTGTCACTTTGCCTCAGTTCATACAAGTCTGCACAAAATTCTCCATACTCATCATTTCTTAGGGTATAGTGATAGCCTATTATAGAACATGATTTGTTCATCCTTTCCCCAGTCAATAGGAACCTGCTTTCTTTCCATTTCTTGGCTACTACAAAAAGTAGTGCTTTAAATAGTTTGCATAAATGGGACATTTTGCTTCATCTTTGACCCCTTTGGGGTATACGCCAAGTAGTGGTATCATAGGTTCAAAGGGAATGTACGGTTTAGTGACCATTTATAATTTTAAAATATAATTCCAAGATGTTTTCCAAAATGGTTAGACCAATAAGTAGCTCAACAGTGTATGAGTGCGCTTTGGGCCAGCAGTAAAATCTTGTACTTACCCCTATAAAGTATTTGCTCCCCAAATGGGGCTTGAATTTCAGGGGAAAGAGCTAGAATGGGTCCCCCTTCTACCATCTGCTATTTCTGCCCATCTGTTATTAAGGGTTTTGGCTGGGAAGGGAAAGAGCAGAAAGGGGGTGGAAGGTGGGGGTGGGGGAGGAAGGTGAGAACAGTTTCTCTACAGAAATTGAGGAGAATAATTAAAGCTACCAAAAACTAAAAATAAAAAGAGGGCCACTACCTCTTCTTCTTTCCAACCTCCAGATTTATAGCTCAGATATTGTTTAATAATTCTTTGTTGGTCCAAGAAAAATTGCAAAATAGGGATATGAAATGTTCATTCATACCACAGAATAAAATCACTCATTGAACTTAACACCTCACCCCTCATAGTGACTACAGTACTTCCATTTCAAGAGAGGTTTAAGGAGTCTTAAGCGAATGCAATGAAATTTAACTAAAATTTCAAGCATCAGCGAGTAGGTGGCAAAAGTATTTCTTTTAGACAGTCAAGCGCTGAAATCACACAACATTAATAATAATAGCCATAGCTCACAGTTATGTAACACTTTTTATTTTACAAAGTGCTTTCATTCATTCCTTAGTAAGCATTTATCAAGATGAAACTGAGACTCAGTAAGGCAGTGAGAAGGAATAGTACCAAAGTCAGTCGGGAGGATCTGAGCTCAAATCCTGCCTCAAATATTAACTGTATAACCCCTGAGCAAGTCATAGCCTTTCTGTTTCAGTTCCTCATCTGTAAAATGGGGATAATAATAGTGCCTATCTCCCAGGGTTGCAAGGGCCACTGGGAAAATATTTGTAAATGCTTTGTAAACTTTAAAGTGCTATATAAGTATTAGCTATTAGTATTCCATTTATAATAATACATTTATTACATTATTAGAATTATTAATAATTTATTATTTAGCATAACGATTATCATTAATTTATTATTAATTATTAAGTAGACTTATTTATTATTAAGCCTATTTAATAGGGACCATACTGGGGGTTATTTCTCAACAAGGTGGTACATATGTTGTAAGTATTATTTCTTCATTTTACAGAAGAAATGGAGCCTCAGAGAGGTTAAGGTAACTTTTTGATCACCAATTATCTAGTAAGTGTCATTTAAAAGCTGACCCAGAGCTCTGACTCAAAGACCAGGGCGCTTTCCAATCCACAGGACAACCTCTTTAACGGGGAGTAATGGAGAGATCATATAGTGTTCATGCAGATAGCCACTCATGCCATCTACTCAGCTCAGTTTTTCACAGTCATCTACAATATCTTCGTGACATTTTCAGAGAGAAATACTGCATAGAAGCTTATTGTAGAGGTAACCTTCTACATTAAATACTGCCCAGGGTTTTAAGTGGGGAAGGCATTTTAGAAGCAGATTTTTTTTAAATTAAAAAAAAGTAAATATGCCTCATGGGCTAACATAACACTTTCCTGGTGTCTCTCTTCTATTCATTTTATTTCTAATTATAATTGGAAATTGTATCAAACAATTAGAAGTTAATTGTAGTTCAGCAGAAATATAATTAATATTATTTGATTACTACCAATTTGCACGATATTCCAAACAAATTAAAATACTTTATAAATATTAAGATTCTCATCAAAGAACGCATCCAATGAAACATGTGAACTTCCTAGTTAAAAAGTCTATCTGGAAGTATATACACAGACATTTGGGGAATGAAACAAAACAAAAAACACATTAACAAAAGCCCCAAATCTCTTTACCATTATTACTTAGGAACTTATTTTCAATATCTTCATGTCTATTGGCTCATTTCCTACTGCCTACAAACATGCCCATGTCTCCTCCAACCTGAAAAAAATCTTCTGTTGATCCTTAAATCCCCTCTATTGTCCTATATCTCTTCTGTCCTTTGTGAACAAACTCCTGAAGGAGGCCATCTCCATTTTCTCTCCTCTATCTCCTTAACCCTTTAAAATCTGGCTTCCAATCTTATCATTCCACTGAATCTGTTCTCTCCAAAGCTGTCAATGGTCTCTTAGTTGCCAAATCCAATGGCCTTTTCTCCATCTTCCTTCTCCTCAACCTTTCTGCAACCTTTGACAGTATTGTTCACTCTCTCCCCTTTGATACCCTCTTCTTTCCAGGTTTTTGGGACATCCTGGTTCTCCTCCTACTTATCTGAACAATCCTTCTCAGACACCTTTGCTGGATTCTCATCTAGATCATGCCTTCTAAGCAAAGATGTCTTTGGAGCAGGGGTCTTCCCTAGGCCCTCTTCCTTTCACTGTCTATACTACTTCACTTGGTGATCTCCTCAGCAACCAAAGATGTGTCAAATTGGATATCGAGTAGACATCTTAAACTATTTCAATATGTCCAAATTGGAACTCCTTATATTTCTCCATAAATCCTCTCTCCTCCTACCTTCCCTATTATTGAAGAGGGCAACCTCTTTCTCCTAGTCCATCAGGCTCATTACCTAGGAGTTACCCTCAACTCCTCACTATCTCTTATGAACCTCCTCACTCTTAACCAATCTATTGCCAAGACCTGTTCATTTTGCCTTTGCAACATCTCTTCAATATGCTCCCTTCTCTCCTCTGACACTGCCACCACTGTAACGCAGACCCTCCTCACCCCATGCTTGGACTATTACAGTAGCTTGGTCAGAGGTCTGCCTGCCTCAAGTCTTTCCCCATTCCAATCCATTGACGAATGTGATTTTCCTAAAGCACAAGTCCAACCATGTAACCCCAGTTCCTCCTCCCAATAAACTCCAGAGGCTCCCTGTTACCTCCAGAATCAAATACAAAATCCATTGTTGGGCATCCAGTCCTACATGACCTAGTCCCCTCCTACCTTTCCAGTCTTCTTACACACCTTACTCCCCAGTACATACTATACATACTCTTTGATCAGATAACACTGATCTCCTGGCTCTATCTCTTAGCTCCAGGCATTCTCTATGGCTAGAATGTTCTCCCTCCACATTTCCACCTAAATAGACTTCCCTGGCTTCCTTTAACTAAAATCCCATTTTCTACAAGAAGGCTTTCCCAGCCCTCTTCATTTTGGTGCCTTCCTCTGTTAATTGTTTCCTCTTTATCCTATGTGTCATTTGCCTGTATACATTTCTTTGTTTTCTCCCCACTTTGATTGTGAGTTTCTTGAAGGCATGGACTGTCTTTTGCCTCTTTTTGTATCTCCAGCTCTTGGCACAATGCCTGGCACATAGTAGGCACTTTATAAATGTTTACTGATTCTTCGTGCAAGAATGTGTGAAATCATAATTCGGGAAACAACCAGTTTTTACAGCATCTCAGAGCTGGATGATATAATAATAATTAGCGTTTATAGCACTTTAAGGTTTGCAGAGAACTTTATAAATATGACCTCATTTTATCCTCATATCCCTGGGAGCTAGGTGCTATTATTCTACCTTCATTTGCAAATGAGGAAACTGAGGCTGAGAGAGAGAGAGAGAAAGAGAGAGAGACAGAGAAACACAGATATTAAATGACTTGCCTGGGGTCCCTCAGGTACTAAGGGCCTGAAGTCATATTCGAATTGGACCTTCCTGACTCCAGGCCTAACACTCTATTCACTGTACCACCTAACTGTCACAAGATCTTATCATCAGATTCAACCTGTACCTAAATAGTCGTTCCTTCTTCCATATTCCTGACAGGTACTTATCAAGCTTTGGTTTGAAGATAACACTAAAACTAGGAGATGAATAAGAAACTTAACCATAGATCCTCCATTCTAGAAGAGGCCTGCACAGCCTGGGGCCTACAGGCCACTTAGGAACCATGGGCATGCTAAAGGATTTTGGGCAGCCCATGAAAAATGAGTAGGATTTTCCTTTACATTTTTCACAGGCTGCTGAAATCCTTTGGCCACAAGCAACCCACGTGGTCCACAGGTTATGTAGGTCTAGTCTATAAGATTTAAAGGTTCTAGGTAAAGTTATCATTTGAAACATTCTTTCATAAGATAAGTTGGGCCTGGAAATCATCAGAAAAACATCCATCAGTCATGTTTTCCTGGTGTTTTTAAGGACAAGGTGGCTCAAAGTGAATTATGTAATTTGGGAAACACAACTCTTATTAGCCCACTCAGGGAAGGGGAATTTTGCTTGTGGGTGGATGGTGGGCAGCAAAAGGAAAGAAAGGAAAAGAAACAAGAGGTAATATGAGAATATGGGCATTCCAAACCGAGGTAGGGCTAAGTGGAATGTAGCAGAAGAGAGTTATGGAGAGCCCAGAGGCAGCAGGGCTATGGCGGCCTCCCGAGGGAAATGGGTAAGAGATGAGAGATAGAAGAAGGTCTGCTCCCAGGAAAATGGGAGAGGGTCAGATAAGGAAGCGGGAACCCCGACACCTTCCACATTCACAAAGTCCAAGCTAGATGTCAATTAAGCATCAAAAGCTACATTTTTAACTTCCCATAATGTCAGTTGTACCAGAGTCTGATTTGGGTAAATAAGTAAATCTCCCTCATTGGGTGAAATTGTGAGTGGGATTGGTGATTTACAGACTGGTGTTAAAAAAACAACTAATCTACTCTAATAAAATAATAAAATGGTAGTTTTATTTGGGACATACTACTCTGTCTTCTATACTTATTATAAGACTAGCCCAAGGAGGAGATATCAGACTTTGTAGCCCCAGAGAAAGCCTGGGCCAAGGGTGGGGGAACCTGCAGCCTCAAGGCCACATGTGGCCCTCTAGCCCTCAAGGGTGGCCCTTTGACTGAATTCAAACTTCACAAAACAAATCCCCTTAAGAAAAGGATTTATTCTGTAAAACTTGGACTCAGTCAAAAGACCATACCTGATGACCCAGAAGGCCACATGTGACCTGGAAGCTGCAGATTCCCTACCTCTGACTGGGCTCTCAGCACTTCCAGATAAAGAAGCAAGGAGATTTAGCTTTTAGATACAGGATGCTTCGTAAGACCATCAAAACTCTTTCCTATTCTACTCAGTCCTTCCTGAACTGACCCAGAAATGCTTGTTTTGACTGTATGAAAGTAATACTGATTAGTTACTTCCATGAGTTCAGTTCAGCAAAAAGTTATTAAATGCCTATTATGTACAAAATTATGAGGTTTTAAAAATTGTTTGTCATTTATATCCAATTACTATAAAATACAGCATGATAAAATTATTTGTCATTTATATCTAATTACCACAAAATACACAGGACTTAAAGGTTATGTTGTCCCATTAAATTACCTTTGTTGTAAATTTTATTTGATTATAATATTAAACTCTGATTACTGATGAGCCCTTATAACTTTTTTTTGTGAGAGGACACACGTTTAAAAAAAAAAGGATGCCTTGGGATGAGAATGTGAAGCATCTAGGAGGATGTATTATTAACTCGCTGTAAGGCTAGGGACTAGATATATTATTTTATTGATAATTAGGCAGCTAGGTGCCCCAGTGGGTAGAATGTTAGGCCTAGAACAGAGATGGAGAGGCTGCACATTCTTCTCTCCAGACCTAGATTCATGAAGCTGAGTCTGAATGTAGCCTCTGATACCCTGGGCAAGGCACTTGACTTCCTGTGGGCATACACTTCCTTGACACCTCCTAGGATTGTGGGATGATAATTGTAAAGTGGCTGGCTTGGTATCTGACACACAGTAGGTTTTATAAAAACAACTTGCTGTTGTTATCATTCAAAACTCCCAGATAAAGAAAAATCTGTCTACCAATACAGGTCAACACCTCTGTAACTTGGTTGTAGAGAATTGCCTAGAGCACTGAATGGTTAAGTGGTTTATGAAGATCACATGGCCAATAGGTGTAAGAAATGGGGGTTGCGGAGGCAGAGCAGAGTTACGTGGTGCAGTGGATAGAGCACTGGGCTTGGAATCAGGAAGACTCATCTTCCTGAGCTCAAATTTGGCCTCAAACACTTACTATCTGTGTGACCGTGGACAAGTCAATTAACCCTGGTTGCCTCAGTTTCCTCATCTGTAAAATGAGCTGGAAAAGGAAATGGTAAATCCCTCCAATATCTTTGCCAAGAAAATCCCAAATGGGGTCATAGAGAATTAGACACAACTAAACAACAATGTAAGAAATGGCACTTGAATCCAGATCTTTATGGTTAAATTTTAAATGGACGAACCTAATGTTCTCTGAATCCTTTGGCCAGCTTGCTTTGCCTCCCTCTCCCTTCCTTCATTCATGCACACATATTCTGGAAGTGTTTCCAATGTGATAATATTCAGAAGCCATAGAAATCACGGTCTAAACTACAAAATGCAGTTGACTGTCTATGTGTTTTAAACCAAAGAAACTCACAACATAGCATTAAGAACAGTCGTACCAAGAAACAAGGGAATTTAGCCATATATACGATTTATTTAAAGAAACACACACACACACACACACACACACACACACACTTCCTGGGCTTCAAAGATATTCACTAGGCAAGCCAGAAATCAGAAAGATAACAGTAATGTCAGAAGTGTCCTTTAATCTCAACATGCTATCAGTATATAAAATTAAGGAGCAACACAGCAAGTTTTTTTGTAATATTTTCGTCTTTCCCTCTCTAGTTAGCTTTTATGTTTTTTCCAAGGGGGCAGGGTAAAAAAGGAAAAGGGGCAAAAAATCAAGAGACCAAAATTCTGGTTCCCATTCCTCCACTAATCTGCCATGTGGCCTTGGGGGGAAGGAAGGGATTTTGTTTCTCCTCTCTTTGCCTCCAGGATCACAAGACATAAATTTAGAAGTGGACACAATTGCTCCTAGCCGTTGTGTTTTACTGATGAGGAAACTGAGTCTGAAAGAAGTTGTGACTCTCTTCCGAAGCAGCATTCAAACTCACAGCTTCCTGACTGCAAGTTCTGGGTTCTTTTCACTTTGCCATGAATCCACCCTCTTATGGAAGATGGCAGTAACACATCCGAGAAGCTTGCTTCCCAAAGTTGTAGGAAAAGGATCGGAGAAGATGAGAGAGCCATTTTAAAAATGGAAAAGTTATTATATAAGTGCATGGTGGGTTTTTTTTTTCGTAACTGGCATTACTTTTTTTAAACGTCTTTCTCACTTTTTTACCCGCATCTTCCTCCCATCCCCCCCTCCCTTGCTAAGATAAGGTACGTAAAGTTAACATTTTATTTAAGTGGCAGTTATTTTTACTATTTTGTTTTCGTCACCTCCTTCATTATTTCTTTCCCAACGCTGCTCTGATTTTTACTGTCTGGTTTTCATGGAAATTTGGAGTTTTGAGGAACTCTGAAAACTCTAGAAAGGGTTTAGTTACGAATGTTTGTTCCACCTTTTTCTTAGGAATATAGCAGATGTCAGGGGGTGGTGGGTAGGCTGAATGGAAAAAAAAAATTGAGTAGTAGCCAGGAATTTGTCATTCAGTTCTACAGCTATGTGATGTAGTGGAAGGAACATTGGCTCTGGGTGTAGAGGGCTCCCGGTTCAAATCTTGCTATGGTTAAAAGGATGGACTGTCGTTTCCGAGGGACTATATGGTCAGTAAAAGAACTACCCAGTCTACCAAAAGCACGCCAACCTGTGCTGCTCCTGTTAAATTCTAGAACCAGCTTCTTATCCCAACAAGAACAATGTACTGGAGAGTCAACTTTTATTTATTGGTGGCACACATGGCTTTCTTGGTTTTCTATTATCTGGGTAACCTTGAGTAGCTCAGCTTGGAAACTTACTTAGTTGGACCAAATGAAGTATCTGTAAAAAGTGCTTTACACAGTGCCTGGCACGTAGTGAGCTCTCTATAAAAGCATATTCTCTTCCCTGAGGCTCAGTTTCCTCATCTGTTACATAAGGAAGTAGTTTTAGGTGGTCCTTGAGGTCTCTTTTCCAACGTAGGATTCTATGCGCAAGGTGAGAGGTAATGTGGTATAGGGGACACAGTTCTAGATATGGAGTCAAGGAAGATCTGTGTTCAAATCACACCTCTAACAGTTATGTAACCAAGGGGCAAGCTGCTTCAACTCAGAGCCTCAGGCAACTTTCTAAGACTCAACATGAAATGGTAGAAGTCTGCCTCAGGGGAGAGGTTCTCACACCTCCATCCTTGGTTCTATCCAGGGTAGGGAACCTGCAGCCTTAAGGCTACATGTGGCCTTCTAGGTCCTTGGGTACAACCTTTTAACTGATTTCAAGTTTCACAGAATAAATCTTTTTAAGAGGATTTGTTCTGTGAAGTTTGGATTCAGTCAAAGGGCCGCACTTAAGGGCCTAGAGGCCACATGTGGCCTTGATACTACAGGTTCCCTACCCTTGAAAGCAGAGGCCGTAGGGCTAAGAACCAGTAATACAGGGTGGGTAGGTAGAGCAGTGGATAGGGAACCAGACCTGGAGTCAGGAAGACTCAAGTTCCTGAATTCAAATCTAGCCTGTGTGACCCTGGGCAAGTCACTTAGCCCTGTTTGCCTCAGTTTCCTCATCTGTAACATGAGCTAGAGAAGGAAATGACAAACCTCTCCAGTATCTTTGCCTAAAAAAACCAAAACCCAAATGGGGCCAGGAAGAATCATGCATAACTGAACAACAACAACCAGTGATACAAAAGTTGATATGACACAAAGCCTATTCTCCAGGAGCTCACAAATTCAAACAAAGGAGCTGAGCATCTAGCGATGGTCACAGGCTGGCAGTTTGTTCTGAATATATCCACAAGCCTGAATTAGGCACCCTAGGGCTAGATTCAGAGAAGGGGGAGAATTGGAATTATACAGATAGTATTTTCATGGCTGGGAGCTCTGTCCCAAACTTCTTTGAGGTTGGGGATGGGGTGAAGCAGCTATTGTTTTAAACAAAGTAAATTATCGACTTGACTTGCCCATTCCCTCCCACCTGTTTCCTCTTCAGCTGCGATATGGGTAACCACAATAGACTATTTCCATGGAAACTATTGTACAATAAGAAGCTAAAAATAAAGATACCAAATGGTGCTGATGCAAAATAAAATTTATGTCTTTAGGACATATATTGCCATTTCGATCCAAAATTAGACAGTAGAGGCAGTTCTGCTACAAAGGCACATATGTGTTTCCCCAAAGCACCAAAATGTACAAAACTGGGTAATGAAAACCACAGGGCTCACGGGGGTAGTGAGGACACAATTTTCAGAAACTTCACCAGTGGCACACACACACACGCGCACACACACACACACACGCACACACACACACACAAGATAGGAATCTAATTCTTAAAAAAACAAAACAATAGCACAGTTTTATACATGTTAAATGGTTTCAGAAATTCCTAAGTATAACAGTAACTTCAGGCTGCTGTGGGCAGGACGGGCAAATTGAACAGACTCCCAACTCTGGGCCTAGGGCCCAAGGCTGTGGCAGAAAGGAGAGAGACAGGGAAAGTACAGAAGTGGTGTGGCCCTGGCCTCCTCTGCCCACAGCTCCAGATGCAACAGAAAAATATGTAATAAATATGGCACTTTACCTTGTCAAAGACCTGAAGTTTGTTTGTGGAAATGGGTGTTGGGAGGGCATGAGTTGTTGTGAAATAGTGTATTTTTTGGAGTCCTCTTGCTGTTTCTTACAGAAGAAATTGCTCAGAAGAAAACATTTCCCTAATGCATCAATCGAGTTGGAACCAATTTGCTTTTTCACAACATGTTTTAGTAGAACCAACTATACTTCGAATCCTAGAATGTCACATACTGCCTAGGATCTCAAAGCACTAATGAAACCCTACTATTCAGAGAGAAGAGCAAGAGCCCTTAGTAATCTTTAATTTCGAGGTTCTTGTAGCCTGCTCTTTCTCAGCAGGACTCCGAAGGTGGTTAAGTAGGAATTTCTTCCACCTGCACAGACCATTTATAAAAGCTTCTTAATAAAGAGTGAATTAGTAGGTATTACATGAAGGTTTCCAGGACAAGACTGGAAAATGCAGCTGTCTATAAGTCTCTCTTCCTAATTAATATTTAATTCTAATATTTTGTTTCAGCCCTGAGGCCCATAAGACATCTTTAGCCTCAGAGAGCCAGAGGCAGCAGAGGGCCTCAGAGATCGGAGGTCAAATGTATTCTCCACTCATAAAGTATATTATGGATTAGTTCCCACTGTCTGGGGAGACAGCTCTAGAGTTAATGGGAGTTCTCTGGGTAGATGAAATTAGATCTTTAGGTATTTACTGACCTGGACCCCCTAGGCAGAAGTCCTGGTCATGCCCACTTGCCTTCCCAACTCTTACCAGTGTCTGGGGTCACATACCATGGGAGTTAATCCAAACACCACCTACACCTGCACTACAAGTTCACATTATCTAATCTCAACTGGGCCCTCAGAGCTGCATCCTGGGCAAGTTCAAGGGTGGGGAAACTGCACTAAACCTTCATTTACCTCAGTTTCCTCAACTGAAAATGGGTATAATAAAAGCACCTACTTCGCAGGGTTATTATAGGGATCAAATGAGTATTATATATAACATTCTGGCCCAATGCTCTCTCCCTTGTGCCTATACCTTCTCCTTCAACTGCCTCTATGGACAAGGTTAAGGAGACTGAAGCAAAAGTTAAGAGACCTGCCCAAGGTCACACAGCTAGTAAGTATCTAAGACCACATCCGAACTCAGCTCTTGCCGACTCCAGGCCCAGGCTCTGTTCCATTGTGCCACCTAGCTGCCCCATTATCTCATCTCAGATGAGTCTCATCAAAACCCTATGTTATAGGTGCTATAAAGAAGAAAAAATTGAGGTTTGAGGAAGTTGTATGACTAGCTCACGCTCCCAGAGCAGGGTTCAGTAGGGATTTAAATGGAAGAACATTCAACATGTACCTATTTAAGGAAATGAAACTTTGGAATGAGAAGGACAAGCACTAGCAGCTGAGTGGATCCAGAGGAGCCTTAGAACTTCAAAAGGGGAAGAGGTAAGGAGGAAGAGCATCCAGGGAGATGAACTATCACAGGGGAGATATAAATACAGGTAGGACCGTTGAGCTGGATCATTCAGTGTGCAAAGGGCAATATTGTGTAGTTAGCCTGGACAGGCAGGCCAGGTTGTGAAGACTCTTAAATATTAGTCTGCCTTGCTTGTATTTTATCCTAGAGGCAAGAACGAAGCCAAGGAACTTTCTGAGCAGAAGAATGACACAGACAAATCTGTGATCATTTGGGCAGTTGTTTGGAGGATGGATTGGGGAAGGGAGATACTGGAGGCAGCAAAGTGATTGGTAATAAATGTGTGTGTGTGTGTGTGTGCGCGTGTGTGTGTGTGTACACATACACAATGCATATATACATATTATATATAACATGTGTATATTATATAATACATGCGTGTGTTATACATACTATGTACATATAATATACATGCACATTAGATGATATATATCTATATTATACATATATAGTGTAATATATGTATTGTACATATTATATACATACGTATTATATTATATATGCATTGCTGTGCATATCATATACATATGCATAGATAATGTAATATATATTTATTATCCATATGAAATACATATATACATGCATAGTATATAATATGTATGGATGTTATATAATATATACACATAATATATGTGTATATATACATATAAAATATATATATATATGTATATATATATAGTAGTGACTCAGGGATGGACACATCTTAGCCAAACAAATGTGTTGGCTTTGTGTGTGTAGGGAGACAGTCAAAGAATAGATTCTGTTTCAGTAATTAATTTTAGGATCATAGATTTAGCTATGGAAGGGTCTTTAGAAATCATTTTACAGCTGAGAAGACTGAGGCTCAAGTGACTTGCCCAAGGTCATCATGTAGGTAATAAGTGCCGTGTTTCAAGATCAGGTACTCACCTCCAGATTCAGTATGCTTTCTACTACACCATGCTTGTATATAACCTTTTTTTAAAGATAGGGACAAAATAAAGGTTTTACAGCAACAGCCTGTCATCCTGAATAGAGCACTGGACCTGGACTCAGGAGGACTTGTATTTAAATCCCTACTGGGGCCCTGCTCTGTGGTTGTGAGCTAGTCATACAACTTCTTCAAACCTCAATTTTTCCTTCTCTATGATGGGGATAGTAAAACCTTAGCACCTGTAACATAGGGTTTTGATGAGACTCATCTGAGATGAGATAATGGGGCAGCTAGGTGGCACAATGGAACAGAGTCTGGGCCTGGAGTCAGCAAGAGCTGAGTTCAGATCTGGTCTTAGATACTTACTAGCTATGTGACCTTGGGCAAGTCTCTTAACCTTTGCCTCAGTCTCCTCAATCTTAAAATAGGTGTAATAACAGCACCTACCTCCCAGGGTTGTGAGAATCATATGAGATACCATTAGTAAAACATTTAGCACAGTGCCTGGTAATAAAAAGATGGTGCTAGATTTCAGGCAGGTAGGTGAGACAGTGGAGAGAGTGCCAGGCTTGGAGTTAGGAAGCTCTGAGTTCAAGTCTGGCTTCAGACACTAGCTGTGTGACCTTGGGCAAGTCATTTAACCCCATTTGCTTCAGTTTCCTCGTCTATAAAATGAGTTGGAGAAGGAAATAGTGACAAGTCATGTCAGTATCTCTGTCAAGAATATCCCAAAATGGGGCCGTGAACAGGTGCCCATGACTGAAATGACTCAACAACAAATGCTAGGAATTATTGTTGTTGACGTGTAGCATTTTACAAATTTTAGACTGTTATTGAGATGCTAGTTATTTTCTAGCTGTCAGCTGCAATGTGGCATTACTTGCCTCCAAAGTTTGGGGAAGACTATTTTTTGAGCAAGCTAGGACAAGGTATCCTTTTCTGATTTTATGGTAAAGCGGCAATTTCAATACTTTCCAGTCATTCCTCCTCCAAGTATTTCCTGCCCACTGGATCTGACTTTCTATGATCATACTTCAATTACTAAGGAGTAATTAAATTCCAAGGCATTGTAGTTTAGTACCTCATTATTGCTGAGTTGTTGGGTTTTTTCTTTTAATATGTAAAAAAGGTCATATGAGAATATCTTTCTCCTCTTCCCTTTGCTCTTACTCAAAAAGATATTGGATTTGATCTCCGATGAGAAGGTGGATAGTAAGTATGTTGTTGTTGAGTCATTTCAGTAGTGTCCAACTCTCCATGACCCCATTTGGAGTTTTCTTGGCAAAGATACTGCAGGGCTTTGCCATTTCCTTCTCTAGCTTATCAGACAGATGAAAAAACTAAGGTAAGTGGAGTTATGTGACTTGCCCAGGGTCACACAGTTAGTGTCTGAGGCTGGATTTGAACTCAGGTATTCCTGACTCCAGGCCTGGCACTCTATCCACTGAACCATCTAGATGCCTCTCTATAGTAAATATGGGATATCTCTAAAGAGGTTTCTAGTCTACCTAGTCCGTTTTTCAGACAAGACAAAATTGACTTTGCTGCCTGACTAATTGCATCAAGGGATGATAGTAATGAGAAGTGTGCTTTAGTTTCCTCATCTATAAAATGAAGGGTTTGGATTAGAAAACCTTGCAACTCTAAAACCCAGTAATTGTATGGTCTTCAAGTTGGACGCCTAAAGATGGCTACTGGGTCTTTTTCAGGGTAAAATACATTTTTTTGGAGACTAGTAAGACAGAATTGATTGGAAGGCCATAGGATAAAGCACTGAACTCCTTTCAAAGCCTTCCTCAATGGAGGGCAGCATGTGGATTTTCTAGCTCCCTCACTTTCCATCTGTACCTCTCTTTCAACTCTGATGCTCCTGGAGCAAAGTACCCCTTGGCCTCTCTCCCTACCCTTTCCAGCTTTCTCTTGGGTGTTATTTTCACCCATTAGATTGTATCTCCTTGAGGAATAAATATATTTTTAAGTGGTGCCTTTACAAAAACTGACATGTTGAGGCATCAGAACTTCATAAAGATATACCAAAGGACAAAAACATAAAATACATGTTTTGCTGAACACAAATCAATAAAAAACATAAACAACAAAGGGCTTTTGAAGAAATCATTCAAACTTAGAAGGATACTAAATAATTCATTCCTAGCAGATTTTTTAAAAACAGCTAATTTGATCAAAAGAAGAAAACCAAGGACGCACAAGATAAGATGAGGAAAGCAGATCTACAAAGAGCCCAGCAGAAAAGCTACATGTACCTAAGGGAAACATCATGAGGAATCCAGCAAAAGGACTTCCGGGAGCTGGGAGATGACCTTTGGCCATGTGCCGAGTTTGCACCCATTTTCTCTTGGATTCTTGTATGTATTGATGGTGGAGTGTGTCATTTACTTTTAGGGGGACATTTTATATCATTTGTTTTTACAAAACCACCTTAGTAAATGCCTCCCCCCCTTTTTTTTGCTTTTTGGAAGGGGGAAGGTAGGGCAACTGGGGTTAAGTGACTTGCCCAAGGCCACACAGCTAGTTTTGTGTTAAGTGTCTGAGGCAGGATTTGAACTCAGGTCCTCCTGACTCCAGTGCCAGTGCTCTATTCACTGTACCACCTTGCTGCCTGTAAATGCCCTTTCTTAAAAGCTAATTAAGTCTAGATGACTAATTTATATAAGCCTAGATTCATGAGGGGAAACACACTGGGGGAGGAGGAGTTTCATGAACTGTAGTATTAGAGACATTTTGAGGCAGAAGGCTGTGTAATGAAAGGGTCAGTGAAGAGTTCCAAGATGAAATGAAAGCTGAATGAAAACTTCCTTTGAAAGCTATTGACTGGACAGCTGTTGAGGTGATCATACCTCAAAATCAGAAAGCTAGTGCTCTGAAATCTCATAATGAATCTCTTGCCACCAGGTTGGCTGCCCTGCCTGAGAAGCTACCCTTCATCAACTGGTCTTTCTACAAAAGATAATGTGGCCAAGGCTGGCCTTGTGAATGAGTTTGGGAAGAAGTTCAGTGTCCTTCAGCTTCTTGTGCTTGAGGACTAATTCACTGCTATGATGGGTGCAGAAGAACAAAAAAATGCAAAAAGTGTGGCTGCTTTCATGGAGGCTTCAAAGACTAAGACTGCAGAACTTTCAAAACTCTTGGGGATCAATTATATAATTCCATTTGAAATCATGGCCATTGAGAAATTGAGTGGAGCCTTCCTTCAAACCAAACTGGGCATACTGGATATGAAAAGTGTCCTCATTGGACTCACTAGCCAATTGAGCACCATTAAAATTGAACCTCCGAGGAAACTGTGTCCTTCCCATCACATGCTCCAGAAATTTAGAATAAAACAATTGTATAATCAGAAAGAAGAGGAGAAGAGAGGAGAAGGGAAGGGGAGGGAGAAGAAGGGAGGGAGGAGGACATCCCTGAAACCCTTGATTATTAATCCCTAGAGTCCTATAGGGAAAAGTAACAAAGAGTCAAGCTCTGGATACCTGAGTTGCCAATGATAATGAAGATTTGAAAAGTAACCCCAGAGTTTACAGTTGCAACAGGAGGAGTGGGTAATTGCCCATTGCAATCAAGAGTTTTAAAGTCGACATTATTATGTCTTCTCTATAGCAGTAGAGTCTTTTAAACCTACAGGTGAATGAGTACTTTGGGGTCACATGAAATTGGGAAAGAAATGGAAATCTTGTTGGAATGGGGGTATAAACCGAGCTAGCTATGAATCATAATGAGATTTAATCATATCCTTAGATGAGATGAGATCCCTAGAAAGCACTGGAGCTGGTGATTACCCTCCCCTAAACATCCCCCTCCATCTCCCCCCACCCATTGTCATTTTGCTGTGGCCAAGAGTATAGTGATATAGTTCAAGTTTTGAGTGCCACCCAATGGTTCGATTGGATACAGCAACGCCCTGGGACCATTTTGTTACAGGCTGTCTGGTGAGTGAGCTGGGGTATTTGCACTTAGAGCACCACCTATTGACCTACTGGTTCTAGCACTTGAATGACCACCTCAAACTCCATCTCCTGGCGTTATTAATAATAATTTATTATTAATAATATAACGCTTTAAGGTTTTTACTTCATTTAATGCTCAAAACAAATCTGTGAGGCAGATGGTATTATTACCACATTTTATAAATAAGGAAACTGAAGAGGAGAGAGATTAAGTGACTTGCCCAGGGTTACACAGATAGTAAGTGTCTAAGGTAGGATTTGAACTTGGGTCATCTTCACTCCATGTCTAGTACTTTGCAATACTTAATAGATAAACCCCTGGTCCTGCCTGTGTCAAAGTGTGGAAGAGTATTTCATGTTGATTGGCAAGCCACCTGCACTGAGGTGATAATTGAGGACAATGGAAGCTGTGGTTGGCAAGACCCTGCAAAGGAGATTTAGTCTCATGGAAGTCATAGGAAAAAAAAGTGTCCATGAGGATGGTGTTGTTGACAGTGGCAAACACTGTAGAAAGATCACCAGGAAATTGGACAGGGACCAATAGCTGAACGTGCAGAAGTTATAGTGGGTTCACTATGAGTAGTGAAAATCATGGGGTGAGAACTTCTATTTTTGCTCCATTAGCTGTAAAATTGGGGACAGCGGCTTAAGGTTCAAAATAAGAAAACAGGATCAGAGACTGAAGCCCGGCAGGAACCTTAGAGGCCACCTCGTCCAGTCCCTTCATTTTACAGATGAAGAAAGCAGGGCTTAAAGAGATTTACCCAGGGTGACTCAGCTGGCAAATATAAAAGAAGGATGAAATCAAGGTGTTACAGGGCCAGTTCTCAAGCCAGTTCTCCCTTAGTTCAGGTTCGATATTGGGACAAAATGAAACACTTGCAAGACACTAAATATTGAAAATGAAGTTTACTTTGCCCTCGCACAGCAAAGTTACGAGATGAGAATGCTTGGCTTCTCTATATGGGAATGAGCCACTCAGAATCAGGGGTAGTTTTGTCTTTTTTAGGTAAAGTCACTTTAAATTCTAATAAGGAGGGAAAAGGCTGCATTAGGGAATTGATGGTCCTATCACACCAAGTCATCCTGCCTCGGGTTTGGCAAGCCATCATAGCTATTGTACCATCAGAAGTGAATGACAGCCTTACTCTGCAAAGAGCTTCTGGGAACATCCATTTCCCTGGGGGAAAAAACTTGTGAACTCAGTGTTTAACGGGAGTAGCAGCTGGTGGGGTTGGAAATAGAGATGGATGACCTTTTTAACAAGCAGTGCTCAGCTGTTTGAGGTTTTAATATTGTATTTATTTGATTTTTATTTCATTCAGTAAAGGTACTCGAAACTATAAGGTATAAATTTTCCTTTTGCATAACACAAGGTTGGGAAGGAGATAAGAATTTTAATGGGAAATAAGTCAAAAGCGATATTTGAAGATTTTCCCTGAGTTTGAGGTGGGGACAATAGGAGACAATACTTAGAAATGTGTTGGATACAAGTATCTTTACATTCGAAACCCTAGACTAAGCTGAGAAGAAGCCAGCCTGAGATAGGAGGACAAGTGCTTCAGCTTTTAGGGGATAAAACATCCTGGTCTGTCTGGGGCTATAACATTAGCTCCTTATTTTGGAGGGTCTGCACTCTATGTACTCTACAAACGAGACTGATCTCCACTCTTTTGATGCTAAATGGGGAAAATAATATTTACACTACCTACTTCACAGCATTCCAGTGATAATGTTTGGTAAGCAGTATTAAGCACCATATAAATGTGATTTCTGCTCTGATCATAACAATAATAACATTAATAATACTCTGAGGTGCAGCTCGGTAGTGCAGTGAATAGAGCACCGGTCCTGGAGTCATGAGGACCTGAGTTCAAATCCAGCCTCAGGTACTTGACACTTAACTAGCTACGTTATGTTGGCAAGTTATTTACCCCCAATTGCCTTCCTTTCCCCCCTCCAAAAAAATGCTCCAAAAGTCTTAACGCAGTTTCAAGTTTTAATTGCTTAAAGTTGAACTGACTCTTTCAACAACCTGTATAGAAGTAAAATTGGATTAGTGGATAGAGTGCTCTGCTTGGAGCCAAGAAATCTGGGTTCCAGTGCCACCTCTGATGCATACTGTGTGCTCTTGGGCAAGTCAGCTAACTCCTCAATGCTCTAGACAGTTCTCCAAGACTATAAGATGCAGAGAAGGGACTGAACTGCAATGGAAGGGGGAGTTGACTCATCTGGAAGTTCCCCATACCAATAACAATAATAACTTCTTTCATGCACTCTTCACCTTAACCAAACCAGTCTCCTCTTGTGCCCTGATCTGCCCTGTCCTATAGTTTCTTTTCATATCCTTTTTATAGTATTTTATTTTTCTAATTACTTGTAAAGATAAATTTTACTATTCATTAAAAATTTTGAGTTCTAAATTTTCTCCTTCCCTTCCTCACCTCCCCCTTTCCCTAAGGGTCAAGCAATTTGATGTAGGTTATATATGTGCAATTATGTAAAACATATTTCCATATTAATTATGTTGTAAAAGGAGAAGCAGCCCAAAAGGAAAAAAAACACGAAAAAATAAGGTGAAAATAGTATGCTTGGATCGGCATTCAGACTCCAACAATTCGCTCTCTGGTGGAGGATGATATTTTTCCTCATGAGTCCTTTGGAATTGTCTTAGAACAGGGTGACTAGGTGATGCCATGAATAGAGCACCAGCCCTGGAGTCAGGAGGACTTGAGTTCAAATCCAGCCTCAGACACTTAACACAAAACTAGCCGTGTGACCTTGGGCAAGTCGCTTAACCCCAATTGCTCTCCCTCCATGCTAAGCAAATAAGCTAACCACTCTTCTGAGAACTTAGAATAGAGGAATTTAAGCAGGCTCCCATCCAGGAAGGTCCAGCCCCGCAGCAGAGAAGTCAACTTAGTGGAGGACAAGAGGCTCAGAGTGCCTTGAGGAGACAAATCCTTGTGCCTGTACCAAAGACCAGCAGGTGGGGCAAGATGGTAAGGGAATGGGGTAATAGGGAGTCACTTGAATTGAATAGGGGTGGGTAAAGTATGAATACATGGTTTGACTGGCTCTTTAAGAAAATCATTTTGAAAACTGGATTGATGACAGATTGAAGTGGGGAGAAACTTAAGGCAAGAAAATCAATTAGGAAAATGTCACAATAGACCAGGTGAGAAATGCTGAGGGCCTGGACTAGGACAGTGTCTATGTGAGTAGAGAGAAAAGGCAATGGTAAAAGATATTGCAGAGAGAAAGAAAGGAAGATTTGCCAATAGTGTGAATATGTGGGGTTAGTGAGAATAGGGAGCTGAGGATGATATCAAAGTTATGAACTAGAATGTCTGGAAGGATGGTGAAGTCCTTAGAAATAGTGAAGTTCAGAAGAGGAATAGCTAAAAAAAAATTAATTAAATCAAAATTTAAAAAATTTTTTTAAAAAGAAGAGGGGTCGCTTTGGATGAAAAGGCCTTATTCTGAAAACAAAAAGACAGTCTCAGTTCTCAAGGAGCTCACAGTCTGGTGGGGAAACAATATACAAATAACTATGGACGAATAAGCAATGTACATGACAAATTGAAGATGAGTAACAGAAGGATGGCCCTAGATTTAAGGGGAATTGGAAAAGGTGTCAGTAGACGATAAAAGGTAAGCACGCTGGTGAATAGGTTTGTAGGGAAAGATGATGAGTTGTTTTGTATGTTATATTAGAGTCACTATCTAGCATCCATTTGAAAGGGGCTGCTAGGTGGGGCAGTGGGTAGAGTACCAGGCTTAGAGCCAGGAAGACTCATTTTCCTGAGTTCAAATCTGGTTTCAGACTCTTACTGTCTGTGGCCCTGGGCAAATCACTTAACCCTTTTTGTCTCAGTTTGTCATCTATAGAACGAACTGGAGAAGGAAATGGCAAACCACTCCAGTATCTTTGGAATGAAAATGAAAAACCCAAATGGGATCATGAAGAGTCAGACGTGACTGGAAAACAACTGAACATCAATCCATTTGAAAATATTCAGGAGGCAATTAGTAATACAGGATTGGAGCTAAAGAGAGACATGAGCTACATAGATATATGGATCCATCAGCAAAGAAATAATAATTAAGCTTATATGAACTGAGGGAGGAGTGTTACAGAGCAATAGCCCAAGGAAATGGTAAAGTCTAGTGATAGTTTTCTAAGGATAAAAGAGACCTGAGTTGGTTGTAACAGGGAATCAGCCATAGGACTGAAGATTGGAGAAAGCGATGAGGTGATTGAGGAGGCAATCTGCTGAAGGAACAAGAAGGGATGGCATCAAGGGTACACATGGAAGGGCTGGTTTTGTTGAGAAAGGCTACCTCATCATTGGAGACTAAAGAAGAGAAGAAGGGCTGATATCAAGGGCTTGTAAGATGTAGAGAAGGCAAGAAGGGGGATTACATGGTGAATGGCCCCAATTTTGTTAGTTAAGAATGAGGTAAAGTCCTGAGGCATGTGGATCTGTGGAGGGGGTGATGTAAGAGGCTTGAGGAAAAAGGAAAGATTTGTAACCTTCCCTGTGAAGAATGACATAGTTAAGAAGTGAAAGGATTGTCTCCGTGTGGTAAGGGCCTAATTGAGATTAGATAGCAGAAATTTGTAGTGGACCCAGTCAACTGATGATGTGACTTTCTCCAGAGAAAAATATTACACTTTGCACTCTAAAAATCAGCTTTACAAATACTGAGAGTTTTGTGTACTACAAGTTCAATATATAGGAATAGCATAATATGACAGTCCCCCCCCCCCAAAAAAAAAACCCAAACACCAACATATTGGGATCTTGAGCTGCATCAAGACATATGATTCCATTCAAGGGAACATAAGTTGTGCTTCCTTCTGCCCTGCTCTAACCATATTTGGAATATTATATTTTGTTCTGGGTGCCACATTTTAGGACTGACATTGATGACCTGGAAAGTATCCAGATAAGGGCGACCAGAATAGTGAAATCTCCTTGAATTCATTCCATATTTGGGTCAATTAGAGGAAGTGGGGTTGTTAAACTAGAGAAGAGAGGATTTAGCAGAGATATGATAGTTATCTTCATAGAGTTGTCATGAAGCTGTCTTTTAACCTCAGGAAGCATCTCCTTCTGCTGGGTGGATTCCTCAGTAGACTCCCAGGGTCTGCTTTTTTCTGCAGACTTCCAAGTTAGGTTTCTCTTGAGTTGATCATTGCCTCTCTTCTGCTAGAGATGTACTTGACAGCTCTTTAATACTGTCTTCCTGTGTTTGTGTCTGTGTCTGTCTGAGGAGTGTATGTCTCTGTTCTCTGTCGGATGTGGTACCCTCAAATGAATAGATTCCCTATAAGATGTCATGGCCAATGGAGTGGGTTCCATCCCTCTCTAGCCCCTGGCTATCCTTTGACATAGGCACAGTAAGGTAGCTAGATGGTGAAGTGGAGTGTTGGTTCTGGAGTTAGAAAGACTCCTTTGTGAGTCCAAATTTGGTCACAGATGCTTACTAGCTATGCAACTCTGGGCAAGTCATTTAACCCTGTTTGCCTCAGTTTCCTCATCTGTCAAATGAGCTGAAGAAGGAAATGGTAAACCACTCCAGTATCTTTGCCAAGAAAATTTCAAATGGGGTCATGAGGAGTTGGACACAATTGAAAAAAAAAAGACTAAACAATAATAGGTATGGGTATCTGTTCCACAAGACTGTTTCTGGTTTGGCCTGACTTGAATGGAACTATATAACTTACTCCAGAGCTGCTAACCAATCTCAAACTCTCCTTTGACTATCCCATTACACATAGATTTTTCTTTGGATGTCTTTGTGCTTCTTTATGGGGTGTTCAGGGAGGATTCCGCCTCTGGTTGAGGGCTGTTGAGCCTTTTTCAGGGCTACTTGTCCACCCTTGGTGTCCACATGTCTCTCAAATCTCACCTGTGGCTCCAAGAAGCTGTAATTTGTACAACAGCTACAGCCCAGTAAGACTTTCTTGGGAGATGGGCTAAACCAGTTTGAAGGTAACTGACAGTCCTCAAACCCATCAGTGAGTTAGGGTTGTGTCTATCTTCAAGCATGTGAAGACTTCCCTTGTTGGAATGAGTGGATAAGAATTTGTTCCAAAGGCCATGAAGAAGGCTAAAACAGGCACTGTGGAGTGCTTAGAGCTTGGTCAGATGTTGAAGATGCCAAAGTCATCCACTGCATCCTGGGCCATTGCCAGTCATCCTGACTATTGTCCTGCCACTGGACTTTGATGACTCTGGAAGAGAGAGTAAGGCCACCAACTTTGCATAACTGCCTCATTTAAATCCAATTGACGATCAAGTCAAGACTTCACTTGTGATGTCATTGGTCCTCTTTGAAAATGCTAGATGAACAACAACATTTTCATGTATGTGTATATACTCATGTTATTGGAGTTTTTCTTTAGTTTGCCCATTATTTTTGGTGATTTGGGGCAGCTTTATTTCTTTGGGTATTTCTACCTCTAATTTTGAAAGGTAGTGGAAAAAATAGATAGACCACTGGTCTTAGAGGCCTAAGTTTGAATCCTACCTCAGGCATTTACTAGCTATATGGCCCTAGGCAAGTCAATGTCATTCTGCCTTGGTTTTTTCATGCATAAAATGGAGATGATAGTAGTACTTATCTCACATGGTCCTTGGGAGGAACAAGTGAGATGATATATGTAAAGCGCATTATCAACCCCAAAGCTCCATATAATTGTTAGCTATTATGATTATTATTAAATTATCATAGTTATATAATTATATCATTAAATAATATAATATTATTAAATCATAATTATTTTATAAATTATAATATTATTAAATAATATTATGTTATTAAATAAAATTATATTAGTGATGAACTAGACTTCCCTGTGACCTTGACTCTGTCATCTTCCCAGAAATTGCTCTAGTTCTTTCAAAACAAAATCAATCCTTGTCTGTCTGGGATGGATTAGTATACAGGTGGCAGAACAGCAGAAAAAGCTTTCTCAGTCTTCTAACTTTATGAAAGAATATGGAGAGCCAGTAGAAGCTTCAAAGGAAGCATAAGGAATGTTCATTTGGCAGGGAATGGAGTGTTATCAAAGAAAAGCCTTTGAAGTCACCAATATGATTTGTTGATAGTAGCCTTAAGAAGAAACATATAAATGTCCTGTTGCCTCAGAGGAGTGGGTCTGTATGTCAGATGATTAGACAATGTTCTGGATGCTTAGATCCAACAATTAAAATCTTAAAAAATCACAGGCAAAACCAAATAAGGGACAACTGAAACCTTATTGCATTGGATGGGGTCACTTTTGCCTTACACAATATAAGTTGCTGCCACATAGAAGATATAGATTTCACATTTTAAAAATATATTTTGTCATGTAATATTTGTGGAATCTAAGTGGGGGAGGATGTGTTCCATTGTTTTTTAGTTGTGTCCAACTCCTTGTGACCCCATTTGGGGTTTTCTTGGCAAAGATGCTGGAGTGTTTGCCATTTCCTTCTCCAGCTCATTTTATAGATGAGGAAAGTGAGTCAAACAGGGTTAAGTGACTTGCCCAGGATCACATAACTGGTAAGTGTATGAGGCCAGATTTGAACTCAAGAAAATGAGTCTTCCAGACTGTAGGCCCAGCACTCTACCCACTGCACCAGCTAGCTGCCCCCTGAATGGATAAAAAGAATTATAAATTAAATAAAAAATAACACTTTACAATTAAGAATAAGGAAGAAATTACCCAAAGCTAGAATTTTAAAGCCATATAAGATTGGAGTTCCAAGAAGGAAGGATTTGCTTTAAATCAACTTAATCTAAACCATTGCTGAAATTACTAGTCTGGAAAACCCACTTTAATAAATCATTTTCTGTGTACCTTCCTCACTTCTTTACAATACGAGGAACACTCTAAAAAGCTGTGGGTATGCAACATTGCATATACTGTCAGCCACTGTTGATATATTATATCGGTTAGTTTTGCTGATCTGCTTTTTTCTTCTTTGTTACAAGGGATAGATTTCTGAGTCAGAAAGGGAGAGAACTATGTTTGGAAATGTAAGTAATATAAAAACAAGAAGCTACTAAAATTAAAAAAAACATAAAAATAAGTAATTCCAAAATTACATTTGTTTTACTTGATAAAAGGAAGCAGTATAGCCATAGTGGATAGAGAGCTGACCTCAGAACCAAGAAAATCTGCCCCTAACCCATACTGGCTGCATGATACTGGTAACGTCACTTAATCTCTCAGTGTTCCTGGCAACTCTTTAAAACTATATATTGCAGAGAAGGAACTTACCTACTCTGGGGGAGGAAGTTTCTCACTGGTAGCTCCTAACACCAGTGAAATCAGATGTAGTCCTGATCCCTTTCCCTTCTTCGATAAAACTTTTTTTTTTTAACAAATTAGAGCTATATCTGATGAATTAAGTTGCCCTACCAGTTTGCTGGGCAGCTAGGTGGTACAGTGGGTAAAGTGTAAGGCCTGGAGTCAGGATCTACAGACTGTTGAGCTCCCTTACTTCAGATGATGTGACTTCCAATATGGTAATAATGGTGGCAACCTATGCCACCAACTAAAAGCTATTTTAGGATTAGGAGATAACATGTAAGAAACACGTGGTAGTTAATGAAGTTTCCAAAAGTCCCACCAGCAAACTAGTTGTTCTTATCCAGTCATGCCCAACTCTCCATGTCTCAATTTGGAGTTTTCTTGGCAAAGAGACTGGAATGATTTACCATTTCCTTCCCCAGCTCATTTTACAGTTGAGGAAACTGAGGCAAACAGGGTTAAGGGACTTGCCCAGGATCACATAGCTAGTAAGCGTCTGAGGCCAGATTTGAATTCAGGAAGAGGAGTGATCCTGATTCCAGTGCAAATATTTCTCTTTCCATTTTTCAAAGTATATGATGTTACTTAACGATATCTGTTTCTTTTGAGACATTAGCTGGATACTTTGGGCTAAGTCATTTAATTGCTAAGAGGTTCCATTTCCTCATCTGTAAAATGGACAAAATAATACTAACATCACCTTTCTCACAGGTTACTGTGAGGGTCAAATTATTTATATTGGAAGTCCTTGAAAAATTTGTTAAGGATGATTCAAAGGGAAGGTGATAGTGATATCAGTTTAGTAAATGGCACATGGATAGTAGCCCAGCCCCCTACATCATTCATTCAGCCAAGCCATTTAAATAAAGATGGTCAACACCGTATTGTTCTATTAAGTAGACAATGTCTCTGCTTCCTTTCTAGGCAATCTGGAAACACATTCCCTATTATTTTGCAGGAAACTTTTGCTAATGGAACATGGGAAAGAAATAAGGAAAGGTGGCTAAGAATTCCATAGCAAGACTTTAAAACATACTTTAACAATAGATCTGTTTTAGGATCAGAGTGACCCTTAGTAGTCAGTTTTTTATATTGGATAACCAACAAACCAACTTCTTCGTTTTATAAAGAGTATTCATCATTAAAATAGTTGTCATTTGCATATATATCTGTTAAAGAGAGAGCTTCCAAATCGTAGACACCAAATGACCAAGGTTTTTTTTAGCTTTTGTAACTCCCATATAACACATTATTGTCTCTCCAACCCCACCGTGAAAAACCCATGATTTCATTGGTATAAGGAATTCCCAGTGAGTTGAACTCCCTTTACCAATGCAGGTCAGCATCTTTGCAATTTATAGTCTAATAGAGTTGTCTAGAGCATTGAAAGGTAACTTGCCCAGCATCACAGTATTATCAAGAAAGTTCTTCCTGACTTGGAGGCTAGCTTTCTGTACACTGAGCCATGCTAGCTTTAACTGACGGATGGGGTATTTACACCTTGGGACCATATGGGGCTATCTTTGTAACTAGGAAAGACCCTCCACTCACATTTGGATTAGGTACACACTTTTTTTCTTTCATTTTGACCTTGACGTGCTCCTGAAATTTGATAAACAAATTGCTTTCTGGAAGGAGACTTAGAAAGGAAACTCCACGAGTAAAGAGCCCATTCTAGGCATATCTCCTCTGGTGGACAGAATTATTAACAAAGTTAGAAAAACTTTGGTTTTTCTATGTGCCGTACACATACAAAATATTTGTACTGGTTTGTCTTAATTACCACGACAGTTTTCTAACCAAGTGTTTTGAAAACACTCAAACCATTCCAACTGTAAAAAAAAAAAAGACTTTGTTTATATGCACTTGCCACTCAAGTTCCATCACTTGGAGATTCTGACCAATGCAAAAGCTTCAATTATTACCACTATGTTAATAATTCCCAAATTTCTACCCCTTGTTCTAGATTCCTTCTGAAACTGGAGTCATACGTCTCTTCATTAACTCACTCACTAATCATAGCTGATTCAATTTACATCAATTAATTTCAACAATCTTTTTATTAAGGGCCTACTGCATGCCAGATGCTGTGCCAAACATGGGGGAAATAAATAAAATACTAAACAGTCTCTCTCCTCTAGGAGTTAATTATCTACTGAGATGGGTGGGAAAATAACATCTAAATATAAAATTAAAGACAAAGAGTATACAAAACGATGTCTCGGGGGAGGGTACTAACAACCAGAAGAATCGGAATAGGCCTCCTGTAGAAGGTGGTGCTTGAATTGAGCTTTGAGGGAAGCAAGGAGTTCAAAAAGTGGAGGTCAGGAGGGAGTACTTTCCAGCTTTGACCCTGCCCCACAGCCTCTCAAGGCTCTGGGTTCACGTGGAACAGATTCAAGCTTTGGAGCTGACTCTCAAGAAGGGCCATTTTTTCTCTTGACTTTTTTTTCTGCCTGAAGTTATTTTAAGATCATTTCCAAAATAAGGCATAGGAATGAGTAGTGACCAGTTTCTAATTCCCATTAGGTATTTAGGCTATTGTATGACTTGCTGCTGTTTGTCCTTCATTCTCAAAGAAGACCAATGACATCAGGAAGGTAATGTCTTGACTCGGAAGGGAATTAGATTTAAGTGAGGCAGGACTGCACAAAGTCACCAGCCTCACTCTCTCCTCCAGAGCCATCTGGGTCCGGTGGCAATATATAGATCAGGATGACTGGAGATTGCCCTACAATATGAGTTACAAGGGGTATTGGACATTTCTTTTTCCCCTACTACAGAAAATGCGTAAGACACAAACATCTTGCAGGAATCCATAAACAAGAAACAAAGCATCCAAGTAACTCTTCAGATTTTCCTCCAAAGGTAAAAGATACTCCAGGGAATTGATGAATAACCATTCCCTTCAGTCTGAATCATCTGAGCAACTCACAGCAATGGAAGCACTGGCAAGGGAGGTGCAGATTTCTTTTCCTACTGTAACTTTCCCCACACAAATACCACCTCACCCAACCTCCACCCTGTCATGGCATGGCTTTAGTGTTCTGGAAATCTAAGGGAGAGAAAGCATTCAAAAGAAAAGGGGACCAGATGTTCCACAGCTGGCTTTTATAGGCCACAAAGAAAGGTCAATTCCCTAAAAAAGAGTCATATTTATCGTTAACCAGCTTCTGTTGCTAGTTTTCATTTGTGACTTGTATTTCCAGTTTCATTGTAAACACCTAGAAAGCAAGGGACCATGCCATGTATCTCCTTGCATGTGCCTTGCACACAAGAGGGACTCAATAAATTTTTGTTGATTGATGAACCAGGAGGGTCAATTGGAATGGATAGGAGGGAAATGACAGATGAATGAGTGGCAGGTGGTATCTGGAATGGAGCCTTTTACAGAAACAAGCTTTGATCTTCAATGGCTCATAGCCAACCTTTATTTAACCAGAGTAATGGAAATCAATACTTCCATTTGAAACCCTTTTACTGGCAAAAACAATGGATGTAAATTTATACTTGGTTATTAGAGAGCTACCAAAGAGAACACATTTGCTAAAGGCATTCATTTGAATCAGAAAGTTTGTTGATGTAATTGTCGATCTAGCTTTCCTTTTCATCGGTAATGGGTAATAGTTGAGTACAATGATCATAGTTTAAAGTCATTTGATAATTTATCTTGATATTATGTCCTATTTTATGGGTAGACACCTTTAAATAGTGTTTCTATTTTTTTTTAAGTTTCTTGTTCATTACAAAAAAATCAGTGACAGACTTTTAAAAAAGTATAGTTATAGCCCTAGAATTTTTATCTATAATAATAACTGACAATGCAGGGGTTTGCTAGAACTAGCTCATTCCAGTTCACACGTGATTGTTAAGTTTTTATTGTGAGCATTTACACCTTAGAAATTGCCAAGAGCCACAAATCGGGGCAAGAATTATTGTTTTGCTAATCACAGACTTAAAAAAGTGATGAAGAAAATGTTAATAGTGCAGATTAAACTTTGTGGGTTGTTGTGATTTCTTTTTTGGGGAGAGAATAAATTGTTAAATGACAGCCAGGGCAAGCAGTGGACAGAGTACTGGCCTGGAGTCAGTAAGACTCATCTTCATGAGTTCAAATCCCACACTTGTAAGTTACGTGACCCTGGGCAAGTCACACCATCTTTACCTCAGTTTCCTCATCTGTAAAATGAGCTGGAGAAGGAAATGGCAAACCACTGCAGGATCTTTACAAAGAAAACCCCAAACGGGAGTCACAGAGAGTTGGACACAACTGAAAAATGACTGAACAAGTTGTTAAATATTTACCAGAATACCCCTAACTAGATTAGATTAGGTCAGAAGGAATATTAGAGGAACATTTAACTGTCCCATGGCTCTGAGAGACCCTATCCTAACCCTATACAATAGTAAGGACGTACAACTGGGCATTCACAAGCATTCCCTGGCAGCGGTTACCCCCACCCTTGTGGGGTAAAGTGCTTACTATATATTTAAAAGGAACAGCGAGTTGTACATGATTTGCAGTTTCATGTGCAATTATCTCTTTTTTTCTTTTTAAAAATATTTATTTATTTATTAATTTATTTTTAGGTTTCAACATTCACTTACATAAGATTTTGAGTTTTGAATTTTTTCCCCAGGGGCGGCTAGGTGGTACAGTGAATAGAGCACCCATCCTGGAGTCAGGAGGACCTGAGTTCAAATAAGACCTCAGACACTTAACACAAAAACTAGCCGTGTGACCCTGGGCAAGTCACTTAACCCCAAATGCCCTACCTTCCCCCCTCCAAAAAGCAAAATAAATAAATAAAATCATTTTTTCTCCCTCCCACTGCTTCCCCCTCCCCAAGATGACTTTCAATCTGATATAGGCGCTCTCTCTCTCTCTCTCTCTCTCTCTCTATACATATATATTTATTTATTTGTTTGTTTGTTTATTTATATATAGAGACAGAGAGGTCAGGGCTATAATGTTATTATGTGCCCAGGGTCACATAACTTATATGTGTGAGATTTGAACTCATGAAGAGTTCAAATATATATATATATTTGATATATATATATATAAACATATTTTCATATTAGTCATGTTGTAAAGAAGAATTAGAACCAATGGGAGAAACCATGCAAAAGAAGAAATGAAAAATGACAACAAAAGAGAGCAAATAGTATGCTCCATCTGCATTCAGACTCCAAAGATCTTTCTCTGGATATGGATAGCATTTTCTATCATGAGTCTTTTGGAGTTGTCTTAGATCCTTGTATTGCTGAGAAAAGCTAAGTTTATCAAAGTCAGTCATCACACAATGTGGTTGTTACTATATATAATATTCTCCTGGTTCTGCTCACTTCACTCAGCATCAGTTTATGTAAGTCTCTCCAGGTTTTTCTGAATTCTGCCTGCTCATCATTTTTAAAAATTAATTTTAGTTTTTCACATTCACTTCCATAAGCTTTTGAGTTTTAAATTTTCTCCCCCTCCTTCCCTTCCCCTTTCTCCAACATGGCATGCAGTCTGATATAGGCTCTATATATACATTAATATTAAACATATTTTCACATTAGTCAGGTAAGGCAAATTTATTTTCCTTTTTAATAATTAATTAATTAATTTTTAGTTTTTAATATTCACTTCCATAAGATTTTGAGTTGCAATTTTATTATACTATGTTATGGAAATGCTTATTTTATTCCATAAATTTAAAATATAATAAATTTTAAAAAGAAAAAAGAAGTACTAAATACTCTCTGGTTTTCAGAGAGTGTTCAGTGTTCTATCAGGTCTACCTCTCTCTAGATCAGCAGTTTTCAACTTGTGGATTATGTTCAATTTGTAACAATGAAAATACATCCTGCATAACAGTGGCAAAATTACAGTTATGAAGTAGCAACATGAGGAACTGTATTAAAGGGTCGTGGCATTAGGAAGGTTGAGAACCACTGCTCTAGATTAAGTCATCATCAATTTGTAATCTGAAGGGTGTGTATTTACTCAATCAGAAATCAGCCTTTGAGCCTCTACTTACTCTCAGACCCCACTTTTTCTTGAACTCAATATATTTAGTGAATTCTAGTCACATGACCTTGGCACAAAGGAGCTGCTTCCCACAGAAGTACACAAATATGTTTACTATGCACAGCATTTACTCTTGGCACAGAAACAGATAAAACAATAAATGAAACATAATAAAACATCTGTGAGAGACAGTGTAAGGTCTGTCAGAAAGAGAGACAGAGAAAGAGAGAGAGACACAGAGAGAGAGAGAGAGAGAGACAGAGAGAGACAGAGAGACAGAGAGACAGAGAGAGAGAGAGAGGGAGAGAATGAGAGAAAGAATGAGAGAGAGAAAGAGAGAGAGCGCTTCTCTCAAGTCTCAGTCAGTCTCACCTTCTGCAAGAGACCTTTCCCAATCCTCCTTAATCTTTGTGCCTTCCCTCTGAGGTCACCCCCAATGTATCTTGTTTCTACATTGTTCTTTGTATTTTGTCTTCCCCCTTTAGACTGTGTGTTCCTTGAGAGCAGGGACTGGTTTTTGCCTTTTATTCATTCATTTATTAATTTAGTAATTTGTTTATTTCGTGTCTCCATAGTTTAGCACAACGCCTGGAACGCAGTAGACGATTCATGCTAGTTGACTCACTGATGAGTACTGAACTGTAACCCTGGGCAAGTCGCCTCACCTCTCTCCACACTCCTTCCCCCCACAAGGCTGCAGAGCTCTACTGATCTGCATTAGTATTAGAAGTTTCCTTATCTCATCACCAGTGAAATCACAGGGGCTCTCTAGTCCAAAACAAATAAACAAAAAACCTCGTGAATAATGTACCATGTAGCTGATCCCCTGAAGCCTCTACCAGATCATAGCAGCACCAGACAGTATACAAGCTGCTTTGAACCTAATAGTTACAGGAAAAACACAATTTGAATATGTTTACTAACTCCTTAACCTCCACCACCAGCACCAGGAAAGAGGATAATATAACAGGTCCCTCGGTGCTGGGTACAAAGAGACAGGAGGACAGCATCCAATGAGATCCCATAATTCTGAGATTTGGGACTCTGAATTTTGGCTCTTCCTCTGACATGGCTACACAGTGACAGAAGGTCCTGGAGTGGGCATTCATCATTCTCCTGGCTATCCTATCAAGGCACCTCCTCTGCTTTGTGCTGATGAGGAACCTCCAATCTCTCCTTACTGCAGCTAGCAGGGACCAACAGCTGGCCTTGCCCAGGAGAATCCTGACATCTTCAATCTTGGCTCATCATGCCCTTCTAGAAGCACCACACCTTATGCCTTGACTGCATTCCTGTTGCTTCTTCTTTCATTCTTCAAATCAGCTGCCAAAGTTAATTATTCCTTTCTCACCATCCAACCTCATAGAGATGGGTACAGGTAGAGTGAACTTTTACCTCCTCTAATGCCCCCATTTTCTAAAATAACAAACTGACTAACCTCCATGATTAAGTGATTTGCCAAAAGTCACACTGGTAGTAATTATCAGAGCTGGATTTTGAACCTAATTCCTCTGATTCCAAATATAGCAGACCTGAACAACTTGGCTGTAGGTAGGGACCAAAATTAAAATAGGTTAAACTTCATTGGGTCACAGATAGGTTTTTAGAGACAGACTGAAGATGGTTGGTTGCCTTGGGCACTAGACAAATAGGAGAAAGTGCAGAGGCAACCCACCCACCAAGTTAAATGATGGACACAATAATCACCAGTGGAAGGTGGGTTAAGCAGGACACAGACAAAGCACTCCTTACACCTTTGCTTTCTTTTTATATCCTCCACATTTTTCACTGGCCATCCAAAATCCTTTGGTGCGCCGTAGTTGTGCAGGTCTGAAATACAACAATCTTTCCATTTTTAAAAAACTTGATCCTCAGGACAATGCTGTGAAATAAGCCAGGCAGGTATGATTGTTCCCCAGTTTTTAGGTAAAGAAACTTAAATGTTTGCTCTTCTTGTTTCTCAACATTCTTTGTTTTGTGTTAATCATATTATCACTGTTCTTAGTAGAGCATTCTGGGCGCTTATTTGCAAATTAATGAACCATTTCCTTGTCTACAGTGCAACAGCTAAAAGGACTTCCAGTTTAAATAAAGTCATTTTTTCCCCCTCCAGGTAGCTAGGAATTGGATCAATATAATAAAAGTGTAATGATTTCTCAACTCTGTTTTTAGTAGGTTATCTGACACTGTTTGCCTTTACTTTTAGTCAATATTGTTGTCTACAGGGAGTCAGACATGATATCTCTGCACCAACATATTTCTTAACAGTCTCAGCCAGATAAAACAGCAGAGAAAAACGTAACTGACAAGTGATAGTAGTTTTGAAAACAGATGTCAAGCCCATTGAAAAGCAGTGTCAATCTGGAAATGATCATTTTCTATGTTATTATTGTAATACATAATACAGATACATTATTTTCAATTTTTAAAAAGAGTTTCAAAATGTATTAACAAATTGGACAAAATAAACATCTTGAATAATCTAATCTCCGAAAAAGAAATAGAACTGCTTATAAAGAAACAACCAAAGATAAAAACTCATGGTCCCAATGGAGTTCCAGGAAAATTCCATCAAGTTTTTAAAGAACAATTATTCTCAATGCTTCATAAGTTATTCTTAAAAACAATTTCTCAATAAATTCTCAAAAGTAAGAGAAAGAAAGCACTTTACTAGCTTTCTTTTATAAGGCAAATAAGTCCTAATACTTAAACTGTTGAAGAATGAAAAAAAAATAGTCCAATATCATTAATGAATACAAATTTAAAAATTTTAAATAAAATTCCATCAAAGAGACTATAGCAATTTATTTGACATATCGTTCACTATGACCACAGTGGATTTATAGAAGGGATGCAGGGTGGATTTAACTTGAGAAAAACAATCATAACAAATCAATCAAAACATAATTAACTACATTACAAATTAAAATACCCCTAAACCGCAGGACTATCTCAATAGATGCAAATACCTCAAACTATTGACAACATGTAGCACTTGTTTATACTTTCACCTGCCCCCCCAAAATCCCTAAATAGTATAGGCATAGAGGGATCTTTTTACAAAATATCTCATAAAAAGTATGTACCCCAAAGCCAAAAGCCAGAATCATATGCAAAGCATATGGACTAGAAGCTTTTTCTCTCTTCCCACACAGGAGGAAAGTAAAGATGCCCACTCTCTTTGCTATTATTTGATAATAATTCTAGAAATTCTAGCAATAGTAATGAGAGGAAGAAATAAAAAGTATGATAGGAAAAGAAGAGATAAAATTACCCTTATTTTCTGTGTACATGATGGTTTACTTAGAAAATCCTAGGGAATCATCAAAGATTAATTGAGACAATAGCTTCCAAAAGATTGTAGGCTACAAAACAAACCCACAATAATCAACAGATTCCTATATGATAATAACAAGAGCCAAGGGAGCAAAATTAAAAAAAGAAAATACCGCTCCAAAAAATTATAAAATGCACAAAATACTTTTTAAAAAATTTGTTGTGAATTCTCCTTTTTCATTTTTGATACAAGTAATTTAGTTTCCCTCTTTTTAAAAAAATCAAATTATCTATCGGCTTATTGGATTTTTCCCAAAAAGTCTACTTCGACTTTTAAAAATTCATTTAAATGTTTTTGCATATAATACTGTTCATTTCTTCTTTGATTTTCAGAATTCCTATTTTCATATTTTTCAATATAGGTTTTTAGCTTTTTTTTTTAGTTGTATGCCCAATTAATTGATGTGTTGTTTGTTACATTAATAAAAGTATTTAAAAAGATAAAATTTCCCCTGAAGATTATTTTAAATGCATCCCCAAATTCTGGTAAATTGTCTCATTCTTAGTATTTTCTTTGTTGTCCCTATCCACTATTTCAATGACTCACTCATTCTTTAGGGTTAAATTGTTTGGGGCAGCTAGCTGGCCCAGTGAATAGAGCACTGGCCCTGGAGTCAGGACCTAGACCTGAGTTCAAATCCGATCTCAGACACTTGACACACTTTCTAGCTGTGTGAACTTGGGCAAGTCACTTAACCCCAATTGCCCTGCCTTCCCCACTCCAAAAAAATGGTTAAATCATTTCATCTCCAGTTAATTTTTAATTCTTTCTTCAACAGCCCTTTATTGAAGATAAAATTTTTTGCCTCATGGACAAAGAATGTGTTTACCATATCAGATTTTTTTTTTTTTGCATTTGTCTGTGAGGGTATGCCTCAATAAAGGATTAGTTTGGGTAATACCCTATATATTACTCTTTTTTCTTCATTACCTGAGATCTAACTTTTCTAAAATTCTTAAATTTCTTTTTTGTTAGATTCGTCTAGATCTGAAAGTGGTGCAATGAAGTTCTTTTTTTTTATCTTGTTTTGTTTTTTTTTTTGCTTTTTGGAGGGGGGAGGGCAGGGCAATTGGGGTTAAGTGACTTGCAAGTGGTTAGTAAATGTTAAGTGTCTGAGGTCGAATTTGAACTCAGGTCCTCCCAACTCTAGGGCCAGTGCTCTATTCACTGCGCCACCTAGCTGCCCTACAGTGAAGTTCTACACTTAATATAGTTTTACCATCTATTTCTACATGTAACTCATTTTACTTTTCCTTTCATTATTTAGATCCTGTGCCATTCAGTACATGAACCTAAAGTATTGATGTGATTTCAATGTCTAGAGTGCCTTTAAATGTAATGTGGTCTCACTTTTATCTTTTTTCAGTGAAGTCTATTTTTTGTTTTTGCCTTATCTGTGCTCATGATTGCTACCCCTGATTTTTTTTACTTAGCTGACACATAATAGATTTTGCTCCAGACATTTTAATTTCAGCTCTTAGTGAATATTTGTGTTCCAAGTTTGTTTCTTGTAAACAGTATATTGTTGGATTCTGCTTTCTATCCTGCTATCCTCTTCCTTTTTATGACTGTTTATCCCATTCTCATTCACAGGTAGGATTGTTAATTGTGTATTTCCTTCCACCCTACTCTCTTATGCTTTTTCTTCCTTTTGTCTCCTGCCTTCTCTTTACGGACAAAAGATTGGAGAGAGGAATGTGCCCAGCTCCAGCGGTCCATGCCTGTTGTTGTCCATTTCCACTGTCCTGCTTCTCTTCTCTCCGCCTCACCCAGACACCAATCACAGATGCTTACCCCTTTCTCTCTCTATATTTAACTTCTCCCCCACCCATGATCTACCTTCCACATCTGAGGTTTGTTTTGTCTATGACTAATTCCTTTCCTATCCTTTTTAATCCCCCTTTCCGTCTTCTAGTTCCCTCTCATTTTTTCTGTTGAATTCTATTGACTATTTTTACATCAGACTTGTGTGAATATGCATGTGTGTTCATACATACATGTACGTGTATATGCTTATACGTCTTCTATCTCCTTTGACTGGTTCAAATGAAAGTGAGATTCAGGAGTAAAGCCTACTCTCCTCACCCCGTCCTTCTTGTTTCTATGGTATACTTGCATGCTCTGATTATATGATGTTTCCTCACACCTTTCTCCCACTTTCTTTCCCAGTGTGTTCCCTTTCCCCTCCCTTTCCTTTCTTCTTTAAAGATCAAAACATAATAAAAACCACTCCAGACTCTTTGGCTTATTAAACCCCCTCTATGACTCTTGATAGCACCAGAATTCTCAGGGGACACTTGCTGCTGCTTCTTCTTCTAACAGAACGTAAATACGTCATTTTCCTTTAGTCTATTCTTATTGCTTGTTTATATTTGCCTTTTATATGGCTCTTGATGGTATTTCAGAGTTTCTACTCAGCTCTGGAATTTTCATCAGAAGTGCTTGAAAAATCCTTTATTCCATTAAAAGTCCATCCCCACTATCCGCTTCTCCCCATAGGATAACAGTGTGGCTGAATGAGTTATTCTTGGTGGTAAGCCTGTATCTTCTGCCTTTTAGAATACCATATTTCAAGCATTCTACTCCTTCATAGATGTAGCTTTCAAATCTCATATGATCCTGACTGTGACTCTTCAGGACTTGAATTCTTTCTTTATAGATGCTTACATTCTTCTTCCTTTGACCTGGAAGCTCTAGATTTTGTCTATAATATTAGTGGCAGTTTTTATTTCAGGCTTTCTTTTAGGAGGTGATTGGTACATACTTTCTCTTTTTATTTTTATTATAGTATATTTTATATATACTATAATATATAATAATATAATATCTATATAATATATAATATAATAATATAATAATATATATCATTATAGTATATCTTTTGTTGTTACTGTTATTCATTCATTCACTTATGTCCAACTCTTCATAACCCGATGGACCACAGCATACCAGGTCCTTCTATCCTCCACTATCTCTCAAAGTCTGTCCAAGCTCATGCTCATTGCTTCTATAACACTATCTATCCATCTCATCCTCTGCCATCCCCTTTCCCTTTTGCCTTCAATCTTTCACAATTTCAGGGTCTTTTCCAATGAGTCCCACCTTCTCATTATAGGTCTGCAAAACTTTTATTTATGATGTTCTGAAACATGCTGTCCAGGCTCTGTTTGCCATCATGGCTTTCAAGTAATTCAACATTCTTAGATTTTTTCCCCCCTTAACCCGTTTTCTAGGTCAGTTGTTTTTGATATGAAGTAATATATTCTTCTCTAATTTTCAAGTTTGTTAACTTTTAGTATTTCCTGTTGTCTCACAGTCATTAATTTTTATTTGGTTCCATCTTATAGGCCTCTCATTTCTTATTCTTTTCTCCAACAATCTCGTTTCATTTACAACATGATTTTTAAATTTTTGCTTGTTTTCTTCCAGGAATTTTATTTAACTTTGTGGCCATGCTGTGTTTCATTTTGAGGCTTTACTTTTAGGTGTTATAGAGTTATGCTTTGTTTTATGTTTTTCACCTTGGGCATCCTTGACTTCATTATAACTCTTGATCATTAATTACTTTTTTGTTTGTTTATTCTTCTGGCTTTACTTCCTAAAGTGTGACTTTGTGTTAAGGCCAGGCACTGTACACTTCTGGAGGAAATGTCAAGGACTTGTTTAGTCCTGTTTTGTATTCTCTGGAATTCTGCTTTGCTTTCCCAGGGTATTAAATGCTGAGTTCTTCAAGGATCTCAGGGGCATCTCAGGCCAGAGATCTAAAATCTTTCTATATACCCTAAACCAGTGGTTCTCAACCTGTCAGTTGCGACCCCTTTGGGGTTCAAATGACCCTTTCACAGGGGTCACAGGGGTCGCCTAAGACCATCAGAAAACACATATTTCCAATGGTCTTAGGAACTGAGACACCACTCTTCTATCCATCTCCAGGAGAGTCTGCCCATATGCAGATACACCCACATACGAGTATTAAAGGGTCCTGGCATTAGGAAGGTTGAGAACCACTGCTCTAAACAGTCTGTTTTAGGGCAAAGTCTGATAACTGCTTCCCTGGTCTGAGCTCCAGACTCCAGTTTGGGACTAGGCCATACAAGTGAAGACATGGCACTGGTTGGAGCTCCAGTAGACTGTAATTGGCCACAGACCCTGGCTCTGCAGATTCAGAGTAACAGAACAGCAGCCTTATCCTTGGTTCAAACTCCCTGCCCTGATAATTCATCTATTAGACCCAGCCCAAGTCTGTGGGCTGAGTCTGAGATCCTATTCTGGGGCCATAGCGACATAGTAGCTAGACAGCTTTCGTTCCTGTTCTCTGCCTACCACACAACTTCAGGTACACATACACTGGATCTGCAACCATTCCTTATCCTGCTGCACCATCATGGTCCCACTCCACCTGATTTTTGAAGGCTGCCTTCCTGTGCTGATATGGGCTGGAAAAATTACACACTGTGGTTTCTTCTTGCATTTCCCAATCACCCCTTGGTCTAGTTCTTCCTCAATCCTTTGTTGGAGTAGATGTAGAAGAGAGCTGTACTCTACAGCTTCTTCTCACTCCATTGTCTTTGACAGTCTCCAATCCTTAAAAATTGTTGTTTTTGTTTTTACGTTGTCTTCATTTCCAGATATAGACCCCATTGTAACAAAGTAGGAAAAAATAACTCAGGATAATTAACTAGCCAACACATCAATCTGATGGGGTGTTCCACACTTATAGTCCTTCCCTCTGCAAAGGTTGTTGTTGTTCAGTCATTTTCAGTCAGGTTCAACTCTTCATGACCCCATTTGGGATTTTCTTGGCAAAGATACTGGAGTAGTTTAGAATTTCCTTTTTTGTTACAGATGGGGAAATTGAGGCAAACAGGGTTAAGTGACTGGCCCAGGGTCACACAGCTAGTAAATGTTTGAGGCCAGATCTGAACTCAGGAAGATGAGCCATTTTGACTCCAGGCTGGGGAGTCTGTCCACTGCACCACCTAGTCTGCAAAGGTAGGGAAGTGTGTTTTCTCATCTTTTTTTCAGAATCAGCCTGGTTTATAATTATTACACTGTGTTTCTTTTCCTTTTCGTTCTTCCCCCTTTCATTGTTGTAATCATCATTTATATTATTTTCCTTGCTCTGCTTACTTCATTTTGCCTCTACTCATGTGTCTCCCCATGAGAAACAGCATTTGGCATGGTGCTTCCAAAGCTTAGCTCAGTGCATGGCACACAGTAGGAACTTAATAAATGTTTACTGACTGATTGAAGAATAATATGAATACTTTACTCTTGGCGGGGGTAGTGGGAAGGAGGAGGAGGAGGAGACTTTTTCCTTTATAGTCTTCATAACTTACCACCCCCCCCATACCTATGCAAAAATGCCACCTCCATTTATGTGTACTTGTTTGAGTAATTAAAATTCTTGAAAAAACATTCAAGAATGTTTGGTGCCACAGAGGAAATGAGATTCCCTTCTAGCTACTGGTATTTGCCTTCTGATCCATGTCCCTTGGCTATTAGAGACACAATCTGGTTCCAGAGAGCCAGCAATAGTGAATATACTGCTTCTTCTGTCTTTGTCTTTCGAATTAACCAAGATCTAGTCACTCTGGAAAGCTTTGCAACTGCATCCTGCCAACAGAAAATGCTTGTACATCTTAAGAACTGCCCACGTTTGTGAATCAGGTTGCTCTTGCAATATTTAGTTATTATAATTATTTGCTGCATTAAAATTTTACTCAAATTTCTTACCATGGTACAGAGGTGACCCTGGGCTCTTTTTCCATGTTAGAGGAAAGTGGGTTTTGGAAGCTTCTCTCAAAATGGGAAAACTTCAAGCACGATCTCAGTGATGGAATGTATATCTAGGTACAGAAAGGTTCATCATGAGTTTGGATACGACAGTCCATCATCTTCCAGCCTTTTGCCTTTTTACTGGCTGACTCCCATACCTGGAAGGCTTTCCCTCCTCACCTCCATCTCCTGGCATTCCTGGCTTCCTTCAAGATTCAGCTCAAATCTCACTTTATGCACAGAGGCTCGTCTCAGTCACCCAGCCTTTGTCTCCCTCAAGTGCCTTTCTTCTGAGATTAACTCCCATTTATGCTGTATATTACTAGGTATCTACATAGTTATTTGCATGGTGGTCTGTAATGGGAATCTGAAGATCTTCCCTGTCCCTTAGCCCCTTGATAGGCTTAAGTGACTCCGAGAACCTTCCCTGATTTGAAAATATACTCTGCCCCCTAATAGGCTGAATGTGGTCACATGGAGCCTGTGGCAGGAGACTTGTTTTTCAGGAATGCCCATACCTTGCTACTTTGTGATTGGGCAGTGGGTGAAGAGGGTAGTGACATTCTCTGACCCAGGAGAAGGCTATATATACCCCGATGTGAGGCTTTGATTTGGGGCTCACTTTGGGAAGAGTTGTGTGATTTGGCCAGACGAGACTCTGGGCAGCTGTTGAGGCCCCCAGCTTTGAAAACTCAGATGTTGGTGTTTCTGTCTCTGGTAACTAACTAGGTATGGATGTAATGGTCAGACGACTGGAAGCCCTGTCTGCTGACTTCTTTCTCTGTCTGTATTTTTGTCTGCTCGTAATTTTTGTTTGTATTCGCTGAAGTTCAGGGCACTGACTTTTTCCCCTGAACTAGGTAAATGATATGTTTGATTAAAGTAAGATTGTTATCCCATTTTGAGGTGCTTTCCTTTAGAAAAGCAGATCTAAAAACCTGTGCTAGCAGCCATGCCGGGCATGCTAGGGTGCTTGCTGCTACATGGTCCCACCATTAGACCGTGTGCTCCCTGAGGGCAGGGGCCATGCTTTTGCCTTTCTTTGTATCTTTATCGCTTAGCGCAGTGTCTGGCACATTGAGCATAATAAATGTTGACTAAGTAGACACAAGGTGAATTTTTCTTGCAGAGCAATTCACCAGAATACTCTGAGTTATAAAAGGAGTAATGACATATCCATGAAGGGAGCTATCACATGGATGAAATTTCAGCTTTTTTGAAACATTGCAATAATTAATGCTATGGTGTGCCTAAATGGTCAGTGTTTGTGGTCTCATTTTGCAGGAAGATAGAGTGAGAGATCGTAGCTTTCTAATAGCTATATAGCTAGGGTTCAGGGCTTCTGAATTTTAATCTGGTCTTGATTCAGTACCATAAGTGGGGAACCTGCAGCCTCAAGGCCACATGTGGCTCTCTAGGCCCTCAAGCTCAGCCCTTTGACTAAATCCAAACTTCACAGAACAAATAAGTTTGAATTCAGTTAAAGGTCTGCACTTGAGGACTTAGAGGGCTGCATGTGGCCTTGAGACAGTCAAAGGACCACACTTGAGGAGTGGCCTCAAAGCCACAGGTTCCCCACCCCTGTGAGTAAGCCCTCAATCTGAAATCCAGAGACTTGGGTTCTAGTCCCTGCCTGCTGGTAACAAGCTGTTTAACTGTGGCCCATAGTTGCCCCAATTAGTCAGAGCTGATAATCTTTATGGCCTTCCTGTCAGCTCTAAAATTCTATGATTCCCCATTTCATTTCCCACAAGATACATGATGAGTAAATAAACATGCTTATTTGCTTATGTTTTGCATCCTACATGTGTGCAAATGGAATAAGGTATTTCCTTCATGATAGCATTGGTTACCATTTTGAAAATATGTGTACTGTGTCAATTATTGAACATTTATGAGGGAAGGTTTCGTCTCAATCATCACACAGAAATGGCTCTAGAAAGCTTTTTTCCTCCAGCTCATCATCTTTTGTGGTGTTTCCATTTGGGGAATATCACCTGCCTTTACTTGCTTCACAGAGGTGAAATGAGGGATGAAGATCGTTTTTTAAAGCCCCATTTTTAGCACCGGTGCTTCTAGTCTATAAAGCTGCTGTTTCCAATCCATTAAATGTGAAGTATTAAACTGAAGGCAGTTTGCTTTCTTTTTCTATTTTATGAGATGGACATGGCTAGGCAGATTATTCTGCTCCAATAGGTAAATTCTCTTATCCAACGAGAGTTCCAAATCCTGTACAAGGGTCCTTCCCGCAGGTACTTGGAGAATACAGGGTTAATATGCCCTCAAAATAAACATCCAGATACTTCTTTTATTTTGAGGGTGTATTAACCCTGTATCCTCCAGTTTCCTTTGGGAGGTTCCATGTGCAGGATTTCAAACTTTAGCTGAATAAAAGGATTTGCCTGTCAGAACAAATGTTTTTTGTCAGTCCTACTTCATGTAGGCTTTTATAGAAAGAAGTGGGAAATGCATCGTTTTCCCAGTTACCCCCAGGCATCAGTTTGCTCAGTTTATTTTGCTAAAGATGCAGGTTTGTTTGTTTGTTCCATTTGTTAGTAGATAGTGGTCAGATCCATAGGGATCTCACTTAAAAAAAAAAAACAAGGAGTCCCTAGCCTAGAGGAAAGTTTTCTTTAAGAGTTAGCTTTGAACAATAGAAGTCTATGGGGCATGTACTTTGTGCAACACAAAATTAGGATCATCTAAAAATTGCTCAAGAAGCACAAAGTGGAAAAGGGGAGGTTGCAATAAACAAGAATCATAAACAAGAAAAAAGAGTTAGCTTTGCAGATTGAAACACATATAAGGAGTTCAGGAAGCTGGCAAGTTTTATGCATCCTGCGTTGATGAATCACTCAACAAGGTTTCATTAAACATCAGCAATGTGCCAGTGAAAGTGATGGGTATTGGAGATCAGGAGACAAAAATGAAACTGTCTCTCCCTCAGGGAGTACATGTCCTGTTGGGTAGAGACAAGCATAAACTGGGACAGAGATGGGAACTGGACCTATATTTCATTGGTGTGAGGAACTCCCGGATATGTGAGCTCCCTCCACCAGTGCAGATTGGCACCTTCTCTGTAACTGATAGTCTTGGAGAGCTACCTGGTGCACTAACAAATTAAATGACTTGCCAAGGATCTCATAGCCAGTGTTGATCAGAGGAAGGGCAAGACCAGCTCTTTATCCATTAATAGAACACAAATTATAGGTTCTTTAGCTCAAAGGGTCATTTATATGGGAGACTGTCCTCACTGGTGGAGCCTGATTATTTAATGCCCCCACTTGCATGAGTGGCAGAGCTGGTGAGAGTAGGAGAGAAGAAAGAGAAGAGATCTCTTCTTTCCTGGCTCTTCTGGCTTCAATGTCAAGAGAAAAGATGCATGATTCTAGCATCTCTTCATGTCCATGAAAGGAGAAGCCCTCTGAGAAGAAGTGATGTGTAGAATCTCAATAGTGTCCCTAATCCAACCTGATCTATATCTGGGGACTGGACCCAGATGGCTCCGGATAAGAGTGGCACAGCCCTTACTCATTTAAATCCAATTCACCTGCAAGATATGTTATCACCTTCCCAATGTCATGGTCCTTTTCAAGAATGCATGGCAAACAAGAGTTCTAGCTTGCTACACTACAGACTTTGGGGCTTTTCCTCTTGGATGAGATATGAGACTCTCACTTGTGAGCTGAGCTCTCTTTCTCTCCAAGGGGGGAGAGCTCATTTACTCTGTGTATTGTCTGTTATGTATTCTACAATGTATAGCTTCTCTGACTTTGGTTTTGTTTAACTTGATTAAGTGGGTCTCTTGCTATTTGGTATGTGTGTTCATTGTGGAGCTGATATTCAGTGGGAAGTCAAACCTTGGCTACTGAGCCTGGGGTCCTCCTTTTCCCATTAAGGAATAATGATTAGCAGTTTAGCTTGAATCTAGAAATTACTTCCCCTACACAAATAATATTTAAGAGAGCAGAGAGATATGATTCTAGTCTAGTACTCTCCTCTTTGAAGAGAACAGAGTAGCCAGCTTCTAGCCCCAACTTCCCCTCCTCACAGGAACCAGTCTCCCTAGGAGGAAGCTGAAGGGACATGCCAGATGACTGTTCTTGTCTCCCTGTGAACCACATATAGACCTAACCAAATGGCCCAAACAGAACACCTATCCACACACCTACCATATATACAGTTATCTCTTCCACATCACAGAGGTTAGGGGCATGCAATCTGAAAAGTCCATGGGAGATTTTTAATGGCCCTCTCTTCATACCAGAGAAGAAGTTTGAATTTTTTTCTTTTCTTTTATGGGGTTTTGATAGCACCTTATTGTAAAATATGATTGACTGAGTCTTTAAACTTTTTCTATATCATCTGCTGGCCTTCGTGTGCTGTCTGTGGCTTCCACAAAACTTCCCCAAAATTCCCTTTTAATTTCTTATGCCAACCTGAGATATATTGAAACTGTGTTGGGGGAAAGTGGCATTATGGAAGGGATAACTGCACAAAATAAGTGCAAGGTAAACGTTTTTATGGAAGAAAGTACTAGCCTCTGGGGGAACAAGAAATTCTTCATGTAGTAGATGTCACTTGAACAGAATTTTTAAGGGAATAAGGGACTCGAGGAGGTGGAGGCGAGGTGGGAATGCATTCCAGGCATGAAAGATGATCGGTGAAAAGATGCAGAGATGGGTCATGTATGAGGAATAACAAGTCAGTTTGGCTGGGCTACATACAGAGTGTGGGAAGGGGAAGAATGCATAATAAGTTGGGAAAGGTAGGTTGGGGTCAGGTTACGAAAGACTTCAAAAGTTAAATAGAGCTAATATTTGTTATAGCCTCAGGACCATCTTTGACATATTTTGCAGCAACTGTTCGTCAAGAGACTTAGAATCAGTTTATTTAATAGTGTTTATTGAGCATCTATTAAGTGCTAGATCCTATAGTCACTGAATTTATAGCCTATTGTCATTAAATCAGAGTATAAAGGAAGACTGGCCAACCTAGCCCATGTAAGCATGCTCAGTACACATGGCTGACACAGTCCCCATATGGACTTTGGAGCATGTGCAGACATTCTACAACTGGTTCTGGTCTATTAACCAGGTGGAGGAGAGACAGAGAAGGGTGCATTCAAAAGGCAGGAATGGGGAACATGAGGCCTGGAGGCCACATGTGGCCTTCTAGCCACTTGGGTGTGGCCTTTTGACTGAGTCCAAGTTTTACAGAACAAATCTTTTTATTAAGAGGATTTGTTCTGTAAAGTTTGGATTCAAAGGGCCGCACTTGATGACCTAGAGGACCACATGTGGCCTTGAAGCCAAAGGTTCCCTAACCAGACAAAGCAAACCTCTTTCTCTTCCCTGCCTACAGCTGTGTTCAAGAGAGGAGGTGAGGAATGCTGAAAGCCCTTAGTGGGGAGAGAGGTCTCAGGTCTTTATCTACCCACTAAGGCCACCATCACATCCCCCATGAAAACACATGGGCCCAGCTATTGCTCCTGTCTCTATTGTGTGTATTCTTCCTGATTTTAGGTGAAGGAGCTTTGAAGATGGTATGGCCTTGAAGCATCAAAAATTCAGAAGGAAGAGTGCCATAAGTCTGAGAGCTGGAGTCTGTGCTGGGATTTGCAAGGGTTAAGCATGGGGCAGGAGGTGGCCAAGGCCCTGAAGAGTGACCTGCTGGATGCTGCCCAGGGATAACAAAGACACAGACTCAGATGCATCTATTAGTTATGTCATATTTGGAAGTGAACTTGTTGGGGCAAATGCTTTGGGGCAAATTGCTAGTGAACCTACTCTTCCCAATAGAAGGGAAAGTGGCATAGCCTCTCTCACATTCCCCCTCACATACTCTGTTCAGGGATGGTCTTTTCTCAGTCCAAATCCCTCTTAATTTATCTGTTGCTTTTGTCACTATTGAACACCTTTTCCTAAATACTCTCTGTCTGTCTGTCTGTCTATCTGTCTCCTTCTTCTTCTCCTCCTCCTCCTCCTCCTCCTCCTTCTTCTTCTTCTTCTTCTTCTTCTTCTTCTTCTTCTTCTTCTTCTTCTTCTTCTTCTTCTTCTTCTTCTTTTTCTTCTTCTTCTTCTTCTTCTTTGTCTCTCTCTCTCTCCTGGTTTGTCTCCTACCTCTCTAATCATTCTTTCTCAGTCTCCTTTGATGGGTCATCATATATATTAATACTTCCTAACTTTCAGTGTTTCTCCCAGGTTTCTGTCCTGGGCCCTTTTCTCCCCTTCAATACTTTCTCCTATAACTTCATTAGATTTCATAGGTTTAAGTATCATTTCTATGCAGATGATTCCCAAATCCATAAACCCAGCCCCAATCTCCTACCTTAGTTTTAGTTCCATATTACCAATTACTTAATAAACCTTTCAAGCTAGATGTTTAAGACACTTTAAATTCAACACATCCAAAATAAAATTTGTTGTTTTCACCTAAACCATCCCCTCTTCCAAGCTCCCCAATTCCTATCAAAGACATCATCATCTTTTCATAGTTTCTCAGGTTTGTAAACTTGGTATTCTGTATTCTTTACTCTCTCTCTCACCATACATATCCAATCAGTTGTCAAATCTTGCCTATTCTACCTCCATCTCATCTCTCACATCTCAGTCTTTGGGGTTAAGAGACTCTGTTCTAATTTTGCAATTAGGAACTATGCCAGCATATTCATAGTCGCCATCGGTGCTGTGAATATTGCCTTGGCGATACACCTCCATCTCACAGAGTTGTCTATTCCTTTAAGATGAAACTCAGGCACCACTTTGTTCATGAAGCCTTTCCTGATTACCCCAACTGCTTCCTGACTACCTTGTATTGAACCACTTTGAATGTATTTATCTTTATTGAATTCATATTTATCCTGTATACATTGTAAATGTCTTTGTTGTCTCTCTTATGAGAATGGAAGCTCCTTTTGGTTAGGAATTGTTTCATTCTTTGTACTTGTATTCCCAGTACCCAACACAGTGACTGGCATACAGACAGTGGGTGCTTTATAAATGTTTGTTGATTGATTAAGACTTAAAATCATAAGACTGTAGAATTTAGACCTTAGTGGTAATGTAGTCTACCCTCCAAATGTACAGGCTGACCAGAGAAAGGAAGTTAGATAATGTATGTAAGTACTTGGTAACCCATAAAGCATTATATAAATGTCAGCTATAATTATTATTATTGCCCCAAATAACACAGTGAGTTCATGGCATTTGTGGCCATGCTATTACTACTTGGTGGTGTTTCTACTTTATGGAATGCCTCAGTGGGAAAGGCTTCCTCCTAATAAACACAACTCTATAGGAGAGGTTTATTGGTCCCTTTAACCTGCCACTGCAAGCAGACCCAGAGCCATTTGGTATGGATTAACATCCTCAATAACCCTTAGGGTCACAAGCCTCTGAACAGCCTCAGTCCAGACCCCAGTGATCTTGGCGGCTTTTCAGACTTTTGATTTCCAGACAGCTCTGCTTGGTAGCTGCCCTATTAAGCAGTTAATTATTTTTCTATGATACTAGCTTTTTATCTTTTAATACAACAGTTTTACTGTCTCTGATAATTACCCTATCTCGGATAACTCTTTTAAATCTAATGAGGCGTGGCAAGCTCTGCTCAACAAGGCAACACACCATTAACTCTTTGCCTCTTTATTTGTCATCTTATCTCTCTGAATTACTGTACCTCTAACCCCATGATCCTGGAATATATAACATGTCATTTTCCACAAGGGAAACAATGTGAATTGTCCCTGAAGCTCGTGCTGCCTGGTCAGTGGTCAGCTTGTGGTGGCAGTCAGTAACCCTCTGGTGCTATTCATCCATCCTTTTCTTCACCTCTTGCCCAAGACCCCTGCTGATAGAGCTGATTAAATCAGACTTGCAGCTATTCACTGACCAGAAACTTAGACCTAAGCCTTGATCTCCCCAGTCTTTACCATCAGGAACTGAAGTATTCCTACCTCAAACATCAGGAAGAAAATGAAACTTAAGGAGAAGCACATATTTGAGTGTGTTATGTGGAAAATGGAGTGTACTGATCCTGCTTGGCTCTGGGGAAAGAAGGAAGGAAAGAAGGAAGGAAGGAAGGAAGGAAGAAAGGAAGGAAGGAAGGAACAAACGAACAAACGAACAAAGGAAGCATCTCTTGGGCTCTTACTATACACCAGGGACTTTAAACTAAGTAAGTGCCTTACAAATACTATCTCATTTGAGCCTCACAACAACCATTTGAGGTAAGTGCTGTTATTACCCATATTTTACAGTTGAGGAAACTGAGACAAACAGAGGTTTAAGTGACTTACCCAGGGTCACACAGTTAATAAATGTGTGATGCTTTTGGACTCAGGTCTTCCTGACTCCAGGTCCAGGGCTCTAGACACTAAACTTTGTAACTGCCAAAGACCAATGGTTAGAAATTGCAGGGAGGCAATTTTGCTTCAATATAAGTATGAATTTATTAAGAATAGGAGTTATGTAAAAGTAGAATAGACTGCTTTGGGAGGTAGCAAGTTCATTTCTACAGAAAATAGTCAAGCAAAAGAGTGAATGAGCTTGGAATAAGAAAGATATGAGTACAATCCTGCCCAAGATACTTAGTAGTTTGTGATACTGGAAAAATGGCCTAATCTTTCTTAGCCTCAGTTTCATCTGTAAAAAATGAAGAAAGAAGGGACGACTAGATGGTGCAGTGAATAGAGCACCGGCCCTGGAGTCAGGAGGACCTGAGTTCAAATCTGGCCTCAGACACTTGACACACTTACTAGCTGTGTGACTTTGGGCAAGTCACTTAACCCCAATTGCCCTCCAAAAAAAAAGCAAAAAAAAAATGAAGAAATAATAGCACAGGATTGTTGTGAGGATCACATGAGATCATATACACAAAATACTTTGCAAACCTTAGTGTTATGTAAATATTGGTTATAGTATATGGTGTTTTGTTAAACTATTCTATTACATTACATTATATCATAACAGTAATGCTACTTGCAGCTGCTGTGGGGATATAAGACCAATAACACCAGGACATAGGAGGGCTGAGAGCACAGGTTCTTTGATCTGCTTTTCTAAAGGAAAGAAACTCAAAAGGAGCCAACAATCTTACTTAAATCAAACATACACACACACACACACACACACACACACACACACACACACACACATTTTTTACTTAGTTCAGAGGAAAAAGTCAGCACCCTGAGCTTCAGAGAAAATACGAAAAGAAATTACAAGCAGAAATAACAGATAGATCCAACTATCTGACCATTACATATATACATAGTCACCAGAGAAAGAAGCATCAACATCTAGGTTTTCAAAGCCAGAGGGCTCCTTAACAGTTACCCAGAGTCTCTTCTGGCCAAATCACACAAACACCCTTCCAATGAGTGAGCCCCAAAAGCAAAGTGCTAACCTGAGAATATACATACACTTCCTCAGGGCCAGAGGGTATCACAACCCTCATGACTCACTGCCTAATTACAAAGTAACAAAAGATGTGGGCCTTCCTGGAAAACAAGCCTCCACTAATCAAACTTCTTTTGTTGGGCTCCAAATGAGACTTATGAATGGGCAGGGAAGATCTTCAACTCCATTAATGCTACAATTAGCTATTATACTAGGGAGAAGCTTTGTACTGGATTGGACTAGATGACATCTGAGATCCCTATCAACTCTAGGATTCTATGATCTAGAAGTCACTGCTCATACTAATCTTCTACTGGGAGCACAGGAGCAGATGGGCAGATTTCTTCTCCAGCTCCCTCCCTCACCACTCATGATTTGCAGTTTCCTAGACCACATGTGATCATCTAGTTTTCTCTGAAGTCTCCAATGATAGGGAACTTACCACCTCCTGAAGTAGACTATGGCATTTTGGGAGAGATGCAGTCCTTAGAAGTTTTTCCATACCTTAAGGTGAAATTTCCCACTTTGTAACTTCCATTGCTCCCTGTTCTGCCCTCAAGGGCAAATCAGAAATCTAAACCTTTTTTCCACATGAAAACACTTCAAATATTTGGAGACAGTGATCATTGTTCCCTCTAAATCTTCTCTTTTCCAGGCTAAATGCTAGAAGGGGCAGATGAAGGTGAATCTACACTTCTCAGTGTGCAGCATGACAAACAGCAGAATATTGGATCAGAACTATATTTTCCATAAAGCTTCAGGCTCTAGGAATCAGATCCAGTTGTAGATGAATCAAGACTTTGAATTTGTTTGAAAACAGAACAGGGAATGATATAAGAGTAAAGAGATGGATAAAGTGGGCAATAGTGAGACATATGGGAAAGATGGTAGCAGATCCCAAGCCAGTGACTTTGCTGACCCAGAGCAAAGCCCCCGTTGGACTAGATGTTCCAGAAGAGCTGTGGTAACTTCCATGGTCCGCTTGTGTCAGGTAGAGGCTTAAGGGAGCTGACGGTAGTAGTGGAGTTACAGGTGGGTTACTGAAATTAAGTGGGAGTAGGCAATTGTCTAGATCATAACCCATGAAATACACAGTTGAACTCTATGCAGGAAAGATACAAGACAATAGATTGAGGAGATTATAGAGTCTAGTGCACTGGTTCTCAACCTGTGGGTCGCGACCCCTTTGGAAGTCGAACAATCCTTTCACAGGGGTCACAGGGGTAGCCTAAGACCATGGGAAAACACGTATTTCCCATGGTCTTAGGAACCAAGACACTGCTCCTCTATCTCCAGGCGGGTCCACCCACATGCAGATATGAGTATTAAAGGGTCGCAGCATTAGGAAGGTTGAGAACCACTGGTATAGTGAAATCTTTTTAACATAATAGGGAAGGCAGTAGAGAAAGACCGTATTGATAGGGAGAAGTTGAAGACTCAAGGGGTTGGGAAGGGGTGATTGTGGATGCAATCTGCTGATGAAAATGGTAAGGACTGACCTTGTAAGAAGAATCACCTGACTAGAAGAAAGTAGGAGAGAGTAGGAATTAATGACAAGGGGTTTTGTAAAAACATGCTGCTGGTTGCAAACAGGACTACTTGAGAGTAGGAATGGTTTGGGAAACCATTCACCAATTTGACTCAGTAAACGTTAAAGTTCCTACCATGCAGAGGGTACCATGACAAATGACTAAGTATATAAAGATGAACAACATCTCTTGCCCTTGATAATTTTCTGGTCCCATAGTGGGATGAGATATAAATAATAACTTATGATTAAGTCAAACAGAGTACTCTGGATGTCACAATTTAGAAAGGACTAGCAGAGGTGGGGAACCTGCAGCCTCGAGGCCACATGTGGACCTGTAGGTCCTCAAGTGTAGCCCTTTGACTGAATTCAAACTTCACAGAACAAATCCCCTTAATAAAAGGATTTGTTCTGTAAAACTTGGACTCAATCAAAAGGCAGCACCTAGAAGGACCTAGAAGGCCACATGTGGCCTCAAGGCTGCAGGTTCCCCATCCCTGAGAGTGTCCAGAAGAGACCAACTAGTATGTTGAAGGACCTTGAGGTCATGTCATAAGAGAATCTTTTGAAGGAACTGGGATTGCTTAGTCTGGAGAAGAGAAGATTTAGGGGGCACACAGAAGCTGATATCAAGTATTTAAAGGGAAATAGAAGAGAAAGGGGATTCAATTTGCTCTTCTTAGGACCACTGGAAGAACTAGATGGCAGTTTCAAGGAGGCAATTTTAGGCTTGATGACCTAGATCCAATCTCCCTTATTGCACATTACTCCCCTCTTTGCATACTATAAATGCAGCAAATTGGCCTCATTATTATTCCTCATACACTCTACTACACATCCAGACAACATATTTTTGCACTGGCTGTCCTCCATGCCTGGAGCGCTCTCCTTCTCCTCCACCTCCTGGATTTATTTCCTTTAAGGCTCAATTCAAATCCCACCTGGTACAGGAGGCTTTTCCTGGTCCTCCCACTCCTCTCTCCCAATACCAATGCCTTCCATTTATACAGCATATAACTTGAATGTATGATGATTTGCATGTTGTTTCTCCCTATTAGAATGTGAGCTCTTTGAGGTAAGGGGCCGTGTTTTTGCTTTTCTTTCTATCCCTAGAGATTAGCACAGTACCTGGCTCATAAGTAAGTGCTTAATAAATGTTTATTGACTGGCTAATGAACAAGAGTACACCAAGGAGAGCACAGTGAAGTTAAGGCTGGAAGTCTATGTAGGAGTCCTAACTTATAGAAGGTCTTATATGCCTGGTTAAGGGATTTTTGTTTTCAGAAATAACTCAAAACTCATGGCTTCATAATAATTAGGCATTAATTTTATTTTTGTAGAGAAAGTACATTTAATAATATACACCAACTAAATGGCATAATGAAACAGTAACAGGTGATGTCACTCATCTCCTTTAAAGCTCTTGTATTTGAAGGAGTTACCTTTTCAATAAAGGAAATCCACATTGGAAAATCTACTGTTTTGCAGAAAGTGACTCAGTCAATATAACATTTCAGAGTCATTAATGAAGTATTATATCAGTGGTTTTCTAATCTCCTTGAAATGTAAATATTCTACCATCTTTATTTTCTAGTAAACCCCTTGACTCTTTCTAAAAGTATACAGTTTTCTTTAATGCAGGCAAATTATAATTAATTTTCTAAATATTCATAACAAATTCCAATCTGCCATTCCTTTGAGTTTTTATCCTATAACTTCCTTTCTTCCTTCCTTACTAGAAGAACATCATTTATACATGTTATGTCCACTTCAATTTACTCATCAGTGCCTTGATATGTGACTTCTTCAGAACTGTCTCTCTTAAATATTACCAATTTTTAAAACTGCTAAATCACATGACATTTTTCAGTCTTCGTTGGAAGAGAGTTTAATCCTGCTACTCAAAGGAGACCTATCTGAGCTTCTTGATCCTAGAGCCACCTAAAAACATCATGAGAGAGGAGAACCTTGATGAATGGGATGGGGTGGTCTGTGTTGCCCTTTATTGCCTTCTCTGGTTTGAGAAAGAGAAATGTAAGGGGAGAAAACAGGTTTTGCATCTGCTGTGCTGTGTAAAGAGACTTGACTTTGCTGTAGATCTTATTAAATAAAGCAAATCCCTTGCTATTTGAAGAAGACCTGGCTAGAGAAAGGCTTCATGGACCTATCACCACCCACTATTGTAGAGGGAGAGATTGCTCAGAGATCCAGAGCAGATCTGATAAGAGAGTTGCTGAAATGGAGTAACACTTTCTTGGTATCTTGTCAAGGCTGGCTGTGTGCTAAAAGAATTTGTCACTGTTTCAGTGTCAAAGACTAGCAGAAAAGTAGGTTTGCCTAGCCACAGAGCTGTGAGGACCTGAAAAGGAAAAGTTAGCAAAGAAGTTTTCCTACACGTAGGATGTGTTGCAGCCTGTTATCTAAAGACATCCAGGACAAAAGGGACTGCTGTCCTAAGTCCTCACCTTCTCCAGGAATTTGAGTTTCCTTAGTCATGCACCTCTCACTGTCTCCCACAGAGTATAACTCATGTTTATGTAGAAATGTTTTATTTTTATTATTCCTATTCTTGCCTTTTACTAAGCAAATGCTGTATTTTTTCTTCCCGTTTTTGCCTTCTAATGAACAAATGTTGTAATAAGTCTTCCCTTTGCCTTATTAAGCAAATGTTTGGTATTTAAGAGTCAATGATATTGCTGTGACTGGCTTTGGGTAAATGTGGAGCATAGCAGTGAGGGCTCAGGAGATGAAAGTAATGCTATATCAGTCAGTATGTATTGTAAGGGAACTCTTTGACTCTGTCCTGGGCTTTCATTTCTTTACTCTCTATACATTGTTCTTTGGTAATTACTTAGTGGATTCAATTATCATCTTTATCCAGACAGCTCCTAAACCTACATATCCAGCTCCAATCTCTTTCTGGAACTCCAGTGCTGATTTTCCAACTGACTGGAAGGAGAAGAAGAAGAAGGTGAAGGGGTTGAAAGAGAAGGAGAAGAAGGAGAAGAAGGAGAAGGAGGAGGAGGGCAGGAGGACAGGGAAGGGAGCGAGAGGGAGAGAGGGGAGAAGGAAGAGAAAGAGGAGGAGAAAGGAGGAGGAGGAGGAGGAAGAGGAGGAGGAGGAGGAGAAGAAGAAGAAGAAGAAGAAGAAGAAGAAAGAAAGAAAGAGAGAAAGAAAGAAAGGAAGAAAGAAAGAAAGAAAGAAAGAAAGAAAGAAAGAAAGAAAGAGAAAGAAACAACAGCATTTCTAAGGGTAGGTAAGTGGTGCATGGATAGAGTGACAGGCCTGGAGTCAGGAAGACCTGAGTTCAAATTTGGCCTCAGACATTGACTGTTGTGTGACCCTGATAAGTCACTTAACTCTGTTTGCTTTAGTTTTCTGTTCTATAAAATGAGCTGGAGAAAGAAATGGCAAACCACCCCAGTATTTTTGCCAAGAAAACCCAAAATGGGATCATGAAGAGATGGACACAACTGAAAAAAGACTAAACAACAAAGGATCTCTATAGTGCCTACCATGTGCCAGGCCTTGTATTAAGTACTTTATGAATAGTAGGAAATGGAGGAGGGTAGGAGATGGGTAATGGATGATGGAGGGGGCTTAAGGGAAGAAGAAACTGAAGTAGACATTATGAGACCTCTGATATAGAATCAATTAGAAAACAGTAGTAGGATTGCCATTTAGAAGTAAGAGTCCAATAGAATGAGATATTGTAAATTAAGAAGAGGTGCGGCATGGTGTAGTGCAGAGAGCCAACCTCATAGTCAGACTGGGTTCAAGTCTCACAAGTCTACACACTGGGTTATGTGACTGTGGGTAAGTCATTTACTGCCCCAAAAGTCCAGGTCAATGAGACATTAAGCTCCAGAATAGTTTCTGATCTATGTCAATAGAGGGAATTTCCTCACCAGGAGTTCCCTACATCAATGAAATCACAGATGCAATAATAATAATAAGACATAGTCCATACTTTGTGTGACTTCCTATAGCAGCATTCAATAGCAGAGTATATAGAGCTAACTCACTAAATGACAGTCAGAATCCAAAAGGATCTTGAAAGGCTAGAGAACTAGATAAAAAAAAAATCCACTTGAGTCTAAGACAGGGGGAGACATAGATAGACAGTAGTTGTTCTGAAGAGGATCTGGGGGTTTTAGTGGACTGCAAGCTCAATGTAGGGGTAGCTAGGTGGCTCAGTGGATAGAGTCAGACCTGGACTCAGGAAGATTCATCTATGTGACCCTGGGCAGGTCACTTAACCCTGTTTGCTTCAGTTTCCTCATCTATAAAATGAGCTGGAGCAAGAAATTACAAACCACTCCAGTATCTTTGATAAGAAAACCCCAGATGGGTCATGGAAAGTTGGACACCACTGAAAACGACTGAACAACAAAATTGACCTGTGTTCCATTCCTCTCTTCTCCCCCACAGCAACACATCACAACCTCTCCACACCAGCCTCATAGAATCTCAGAATTAAGAGGGCCTAGAGATGTCATCAAGCTGGTACCTGACCAGATGCCTCCAATGATATTCCTGAGAAGTAGTCAAGCACTCTTCATTTTACCTACCGTGATGGGGCTTTCACTAAAATGACCCATTCTGTTCCTTTGTTAGGAAGTTAAATCTAACCAAAATCCAGTTCTCTGCAACATCCCCCAATACTGGTAGTTTTGCCTTTCATAGCTAGTCATGTCTAAGTTGTTTCCCATGTGACATCCTTCCAAAGACATTAAGTCAGCTGCTTTGCATCTGTCCAAGTCTTCTCATTTTCGGAATAAACTCCCAATCCTTTCCCATTTCAGGTTGTCTTCCTCTTAATGCATTCTGTTTTGTTCAGTTCCTTCTTAGAAATGTGGCATCTAGGACTGAATACAATAACCAGGAATAACCTGGCCAGGACCCAAAATAGTGGTATAATCACTTCCTTCATTCCACATACCATTTGTGCTCCCCAAAATCACACTAGGAAGCTTGTCTTGGTCTCAATTCCTTTACCTGTAAAATGATGGATTAAATGCTTTATAGGACCTTTCCAGCTCTGACATCCTATGGATTTGTGACTATGGTATAGTTTTAAATAAATGACCAGGAGATGTAATCTAACCCCAGTTTCCCTCTTAGCCAGAGGGTGAAAAAATGTAGATAATATAAATCATGAAAATTTTAAATAATTCAAGCATGAAATCTACTATTGGTTGGAAAACTCATTTATCAACATCCTCTTCATATAGGAAAGAGGTTTTATTATAATTTCTCTCAACTCTCTGATTTCTTCTTATTCGACTTGCTTTATGAAATCAGGCCACTAGATGGTGGTGTCCATCAGTTTATTGGCTCAAATAAAAGTGTGCCCATCATCTCGCTCAATTTGGAAGACTGAAAGCTAGAGGGCAAGATTTCCTTAGAAATAACTCATCAGAAGATTTTTTTTTTTTTTCTTTTTAATCCTTTAGGATGGGAAAGTGGTTGGAGAGGTTTCCTTGAACTGCAAAGCTCAGTTTACATCAAGGAAGACAATGTGTGTAAAGGGATTTTGTGACTCAAAATCTGTCCTTAACTGTACAGAGGGAGTGATTTTTTCAGAAGATGGGCAATGATCAGCCTTGATTACAGAAGGAAGAGAAATGGATCTGTCTCAGTGGGAGGAAATCCATTTCTAAAGGTTCTTCAAAATTTGTTTAGCTTTTTGCATTGCATTGGAAATTTTTATTGCTACAAAGAGATGCTTTTAAAAATGGCTACATAATTCTTCAGATCCCTTTGCAATGTTTGATGGCATTGCAGTATCAACTTCACACTTTTTAAAGTGGGAGGGACATAGGGACTCTACCTGTGATTTCATTGGTATAAGAAGCACATGATGAGGAAACTCTCTCACCACCAAAGCAAGTGGGTACCTTTTCTGCAATTTGTATTAGAAATGCCTAGAGCATTGAGACTTGCACCACATTTCTTAGCCTGAGTCAGAAGCAGAACTTGAACTCAGCTCCTCCTGGCTTTAAAGGTAGCTCTTCATTCACTACACCAAACTGCTTTCTCTGGTAGCTATTATGTTGAATTCCCACAGTATGCTGGAACATAGAAAAGACGTTCCCTCAGTGCTGGCCATTGATCATAATAATTAATGATGATAACAATAATATCTAGCATTTATTTAGCACTTTACAGTTTTCAAAGTGCTTTACAGAAATTATTTCATTTTGTCCTCAAAACAACCTTGGGAGGCAGGTTTTATTATTATCCCCCGCTTTTTTGTTGTTTTGTTAAGTTGTTTCAGTCCTGTCTGACTTTGTGACCCCATTTGGGGTTTTCTTCACAAAGATATTGGAGTGGTTTATCATTTCCTTCTGAAGCCCATCTTATAGATGTAAAAACTGAGTTAAGTGACTTACCTGAAGTCACACAGTTAGTGACTCTGGCTGGATTTGAACTCATAAAGATAAGTCTTCCTGATTCCAAGCCCAGTGCTCCATCAATTATGCCATCTAGCTGTACTTATCCCCCACTTTACAGATAAGGAAACTGAGTCAAACAGAGATTAAGTCATTTAACCAAGATTACATAGCTACTACATGACTTAAACCATATTTGAATTCAGGTCTTCCTAATTCCAAGTTCAGTGCTCTGTCCACTGGACCACCTAACCGTTGTGTGTGTCCTCATCTGGAAGCAATAAAATTCACTTAAAGAAATATCTGATTTAGTTTTTTGTGAATGGTGGTCATATTTCAGCTCTTTCCTATTATGCAGGCTGTGATGGGCACAAGGAATTATACAATCCCATGTGTAGGTGTCTTGGCAGGCTTTGCCACAGAGAAAACCGGGCCCTCTGTTCCTTTCCTCCTACTCTTTCTTTGGCTTGATGTGTTTCTTCCATTCCTCACTTCTGACTGCTCTTTGTCCCCTTCTGCCCAAGTCAGCCTCTTTCTGTTTTCCATTTTGCCGCCTGCATCTGAAACAAGATCCCACTTCATATCCCCACAGTGTTCCTCTCCTACACTTCAAATTTCCTCTCATTAAATGCTTTCCCATTACATTTTCCCCCCTTTCACCACCTTTGACTCTTTAACCCCTTCCTCCTTATGTTTCTTATTAGTCTTGTCAAATCTACTTTGATACTTCTTAATCTCAGTGACTTTATCAGTGTGGGTGTTCTCTCCACCGATGGGGATCGCAGCCCCTCCACCCTCAACACAAGATCCTGAAACCAAACCATTCACCACTGAGAAGTCAACCCTTCGGGGGCAACAGGGCAATAGTTTGTCATGGAATGACATTTGCTCTTGAGTCTATGCTTGAAGTCTGTACTTCCAGCTTGGTAGGAGCTTCCAAGGCTTGCATAACCACTAGCTTCACCTTTAAGAATCTAGGGTCACCTCTACACTGGACAGAGTTTGTCTTTTGGGGATTGGAGGGGATCTGTAATATGTGTCCAAGGCAGCCTATGCCTATTAGGGGGTGAGGTGGTAGGGATGAGAAAAACACTGAAATTAAGATAGAAAACATAAATGGTCTGTCTCAGTTACTGGGTAGGACGGTAAGACAATTGATTAGACCACCCAGAAGTCAGTCTGCTTCCATTAATTTTGGCATAATGATATGGATACTTACTAGTTACAGGAAAATATCACCATTCAGATATGTTCAGGACAGGATTACAAATACACACACATGCATATATATGTATATACACACATATGCATGTATATGTATATACATACATACATACACACATGTGTGTGTCTACCCACCAGGAGATACATATATATGCACATATAGAAATACATATATACATATCGTGTCACCTGATGATAATGTCCCTTCCTTTCCCATTCCTGGTCTCCCTCAGCCCCTTTAGCTCTACCCAGTTCACCTGTTGCCTCCCTAACCTTCCCCAGCAGCTCTGTGTATATATTTTTAGAGTTGCCTATGTTATTAGCACTACCCAACTTTAGACCATCTTGAAAATAACCAGACCAGCTAAGGTATTATTCTGAAGCCTGCTTCATCATTTGGCAAGCCTATTCCTTCACATGGGAAAAGTGACTGCTTTAACCAAAGTATTCCACAGCACAAGTCTTTCTAGATTCAGAATGTCACAAAGGCCCCCTGTTTGTTCTCCCAGTCCTGACCTCAGGAAAGCATTCATTATCATACATTACATTTCATTGGCACTTGGTGTCCCTCTCCTCACCATTCCTTATTGACCACAGCAGTCAGATGGCAATGGGGACGGGGTGATAGGAGGGTGCTTTAGCTCATTAGGAGAATGGTCCTTCCTTCATTACTGGGACAGTACAATAAGTGCTAGAATAATTTGAGAAGAGAGAACTTTGGGAACCAAACCAAAGTGTTTACTATCTCTCCAGTCCTGTCTGAATAAGGGAAAGGGATACACATAGCACCTATGTAATAGGTGCTAAGCACTTGCTATAAATATGATTTCATTGCCTCTCACAACGACACTAGGTTACTATTGTTACTCCCATGTTATAGTTGAGGAAAGTGAGGTAAATGGAGGCTAAGTGACTTGCCCAGGGTAATACAGCTAATAAACATCTGAGGCTGGATTTGAACTCAGATCTTCTTGAGTAGTAGTCAAGGACTTAGTCCTTGGAGGTTGGTCCCAACATGACTTTTGTCCAGGTCTTACTTACTCACTTCAGCCTTCCCCCACTCAGTTAAACCTATAAGCTACTGGCCCAAAGTTTCCAAACTTGATTCACATTACCTCGTAGGATTGCAAGATTTAGAGCTGTGAGGAATTGGAGAGATCAACTACTTCAATACCCCCACTCTTCATTTTATATATAAAGAAAATGTTGGGTGGGGGAATGGTTTAGAGGAAGGGAACAAAGATGACATCAATCTATCTATTAACTAATATTTTTAATGCCTGCTGTGTTCGAAGTGTTGTGCTAGGCTATAGGGATATAAGTACAAAGAATAAAACACTCATACTCACTGGGAGTTTATATTCTAATGAAGGAGATAACAAGTACATATAAACATATACAACACGAAACAACCACTCCAGAGAGCAATTTGGAAGTATAAGGACTATACAACTGTGGGTACCCTTTGATTCAGCAATACCACTACTTGGTCTGTAACCCAAAGAGAGACAAAGACCCATAAGTACAAAATATTTATAGCACCTCTTTTTGTGGTGGCAAAGAACTGGAAATTGAGGGGATGCCCATCAATTGGGGGAATGACTGAACAAGTTATGGTATATGAATGTAATGGAATGCTATTGTTCCATAGGAAATGGTAAGCAGGCATACTTCAGAAAAATCTGGAAAGATTTAAATGAACTAATGCTAAGTGAGGGGAGCAGAACCAGGAGAACATTGTACACAGTAACAGCAACATCATGCAATAACCGACTTTGACAGACTTATCTCTTCTCAGCAACACAAGGATCTAAGATAGCTCCAAAAGACTCATGATGGAAAATGCCATCCACATCCAGAGAAAGATCTATGGAGTCTGAATTCAGATTAAAGCATACTAGTTTCTCCATTTTTTTTTCTTGTTTTAAAATTTTTTAACTTGGATGTCCTGCAGGCATTGCAAACTCAACATGTCTAAAACAAAACTGATGATGTTTCCCAAAAACTTTTAAATTTCTTTGTTCCTGGCAATGTCACTGCCATCTTTCTGGTCTCCCAGATTGGCTACCTCAGTTTCACCTTCAGTTCCTTTCTCTTACCCACTTCACATCTCTAATCAGTTTGCTAAATCTCATCATTTCTGTCCCCATAATATCCCTTGCATACACACCCCTTCACTCCACTCACACTGCCTCCACCTTTGGTCAAGATCTCATCACCTCTTGGACTATTGAAATAACCTCCTTTGTAATCTTATGTATTTTATGTGTATGTGTGTGTGTGTATACATACCTATATATATATATGTATATATACACATATGTATTTGTTTTTGGAGGGGGGAAGGCAGGGCAATTGGGGTTAAGTGACTCACCCAAGGTCACACGGCTAGGAAGTGTTAACTGTCTGAGGCTGGATTTGAACTCAGGTCCTTCTGACTCCAGGGCCAGAGCTCTATTCACTGGGCCACCTAGCTCCCCCTTATGTATTATATTTTGTGGATTTAAAAGCACTGTTCTGAGAAGGGGTCCATAACCTTCATGAGACTGCCAAAGGAGTCAGAGTCACATGCAAAAAAGTTAAGAACCTTCATCTTAGAAGAAACGACCAAGGATTCCAAATGTTATAATTCATTGGTAAAACTTTGAAGGTGGAATTTTTGTTGTTTTTGTTTTGTTTTGTCTTGTGATAGACTTTATGTGAAAGGAAGAGATTGGACAAACAGAACCTAAGTCTGGGTTTTTTAGTCTCAGGTTATTACAATTATAAAGTCCCAGATTTACCTTAAAGAGACTGTTCTGAAAGTACTCCCAACTTCATCACTTATCTTTGGGTTTAACTTTTTTGCAATCTCTTCCTAGAGAACGGGACTGAGCTGGCCTCCAGTACATTTCTGTCACACTCATCCACCAGGAGCCCCCACATACACACACACACACACACACACATACACACACACACACACACAGAAATGACTCTGACTCTCTCCTGCTACTCCCAGTATTTAGAGTTTGTTTGAGGCAGGTTGGTCTGATCCCTGTCCAATAAACTCACCTTCTATGTTTGTTTATCAAACTCAGTTCAACAAACTTATCAAGCATATTTGTGGAAGGCATTGTCCTTGCCCTCAAGGAATTAACAATTTGGTAACCAGGGTGGGGGTGAAGTAGTTCTGCCTTCTCTCTTTGCTCAGTTGATACTATCCGCCTGGAACAGAGTACTCCATTGTCCTCTAACCAAATCCCATTCATTCTGAGATAGCCAGTTGTAACTTCTTCCCTTTAGGACTTAAACAAAATAAATCTAATCCTTCTTCTATATCCTAGCTCTTTGAATACTTAGAAACAATTTCCCCTGACTCTTTTCTTCTCCAGATGAAACTTATTCAGCTCCATCGACTGATCTCCATGTGACATGAACACCAGGCCCTTTGTCATCCAATTGCCCTACTCTATACTCTCTCCAGCTTATTCCTTTCCTTCTTAAAGTGTGATACCCAGAATTACTTTTTTATGTGGAATATTTCAGATGTGTTCTGGCCAGAGAGAATACATCAGGACTATCCCCTCCTTATTGCTGGACACGGTGCCTCTCATAGAGGCAGCTAGGGGATCAGTGGATAGAGTGCTGAGTCTGGAGTCAGGAAGGCATGAGTTCAAATCCTGCCTCAGACACTTACCAGCCATGTGACCCTGGGCAAGTCACTTAATCTGTTTGCCTTAGTCCATTGGAGAAGGACATAGCAAACCACTCCAGTATCTTTGCCAAGAAAACCCTAATGGACAACATGATCCATGGGGTCACAAAGAGTCAGATTCTACGGAACAACAACAAGTGCTTCTCTTGATGCTATTCAAGATGACATTCACTTTCTTACTTGTCATATGATACCATTGACTCATTGAGCTTGCTGTCTACTACAACCTTCAGATCCTTTTCAGATGAATTGTTCTCTAACCATCCTAGAATTCACAAATAATCCTTGGGTACAATTTTTTTTTGGTCATTTTTTTTTTGGTGAGGTAATTGGGGTTAAGTGACTTGCTCAGGGTTACACAGCTAGTAAGTATCAAGTGTCTGAGATGAGACTTGAACTCAGGTCCTACTGACCCCAGAGCTGGTACTCTATTCCCTCTGCCACCTAGCTGCCCTCACTCACATTTTTGAAGTGTTTTCAACCTCTTTCTCTCCAACACTGATTAGAATGGGTCCACCCCTGATCTAGGCTGAATTTCTTCTTACCTCCTTACCCCATTTGCTCTCTGGTGACAGAGGCAGCAAGTCATTTATCAGCCATACATGTCAGAATTGTCTACATATTTTTTAAATGGGCTTTATGTAGTAAGAACTTCATAGTTTTAAGCATAGGCAGGACTGGTTTGTTTCACAAATGTGCAGACTTCAGAATAAAACACATGTATGCATTTGACTTGGGGGCTGGAAAAGAGAAGGAGACTGGGAAAGCTCAGCTTGGCATAGAACGGATCCCATTGTGATTTTCTGTATTCTTGCCCCTTGGGTGGAAGAGAAAACTAGCAAGAAGAAGGATAGTGCTTCAAATTTCTCATGAAACTAGAAATAAGTAGAGAATATTGGTATCCTATAGCCTAAGACCTGGGCATGAGGATGCAGTGGAGGGGAGGACAGGAAGGGTTATGTTTGGAACTTACTTGTTAAGAATGTGTTTCCATTTAAATACTCCAGCCCTAACTCTTGTAATGCCAGCACTCTTCATTTGGCCAGGTCGGATGACTTTCCTGGATTTCTTTCCTTTGCTGGCTGGTATGGTTCATGCATCTTCCTCACGCTGTAAGAACCAGTTTGGGGCAAGAGATCTCATTTGCTTTCCTCCCATATTCTTGCCTAATGACTCTACTTCCAGCTGGTTTCAGTAATGCCCTTGGCAGTGGGGGAAGCCAGGCTCCCCACCCTACTTTGAGGACTTGAAAGAATTTTCTCTGCTCAGCAGTTAGGAATAGACAGAGGGATGTACAGGGTACATGGAGACTCCCCCCGCGATAAGGGAGAAAAAGATTCAGATAACCCTGAATTGGTGTCTATACCAATGGAAGGTGGAAGGGGGCATAAATAATCTTAAACAGTAGATAATCCAAAGAACCATTTTGGGGGGCTTTGGAATATATGATGAACTTTTTAAAATCACAAATAGGCTTTAATTTTTTAAATTCTGCTTTGGTTCAGTTTATACTTAATTCAAATCAAGAAATCCCATTTAATAGGTATTTATAAAGCACTGAAGGCATGTACACATCAAATTTCATTAGAGTACACCCAAGAACACTTTTTTAGAGACAACTACTGAATATTCAAGAGTATTCAACATATAAGGGAATAAGAGGATATGTAAGTATAAAGTACATCATTTTTATTTATAAAGCTAAAGAAATTAAAAACTAAACAATTTCTAAAAAATTAACAACTAAATTGTCTTTCAAAAATAGAAACTTTTAGAATGATGCATAAAATCCCAATTTTATTTTTTGAGGTTTTAGGTTGCACTTAGATATATACCAGTGTTAAATGCCTGTAGTGTTCAAAGTACCCATTGCAGTGTCCCCACTGTGATGTTCATGAAAATGAATTCCACGGTCATTAAAGAAAGGAAACATTCATTAAATGCCTACTGTGTACCAGGCCCTGGGCTAAGTGCTTTACAAATATCATGTCATTTGATCCTCAGAACAACCCCTTACAGACAGGTGTTCTTATAACCATTTAACACTGGTGAAGCTGAGGCAGACTGAGGTTAAGTGATTTGCCAAGGGCCACACAGTTAAGTGTCTGAAGTCAGATGTGAACTCAGGACTTCCTCACTCCAGACCCAGTACTCTATTCACCATGTCATCTTGCTGCCTTAAACTCCAATAAGATAAGGTAGTTTGGGGGGAGGGCTGACATTTTTTTTAAACCAGAACTGTGATTTCATTGGCATTGGGAACTCCTGATGAGTAAATCTCCTCTATCTCTACAGATCTGCGTGAGCTCTGCAACTTAGAGTCTCAAAGAATTGCCCAGCATCTTGAGAGGTTAAATGATTCTCCCAGGGTCACCCAGTCAGTATGGATCAGAAACCAAATATGAACCACTCTTCTCTGACTTCTAGTCTCTCTCTTTGCACTATCCAACATCGCCTCACCTAGAATATTAGTGTATTAATGTTAAAATTACTTTGCATTAGCTGAAAATACACAAAATAATTTGGTGGGACAAAGTGATTTATGTGCAGTATAGTATGGATAAAGAAGTCAAATTTCTGCTTTTAAATCTTTTTTTAAAAAATGTTTTGAGACAATTGGGGTTAAGTGACTTGTCCAAGGTCACACAGCCAGTACGTGTCTGAGGCTGGATTTGAATTCAGGTCTTCCTGACCCCAGGGCCAGTGCTCTATCTACTGTACCACCTGGCTGCCCCAATATGAGCAATTTTTACATAGATAATTGAGATTCAATCATATATAAATTATATATGTTATATGTATGTATATATATGCATGTGTTTATGTATATATACACATATGTATATATGTATGTGTATATATGTATATGTTTATGTATATATACATAAACACATACATATATATACATACATACATATATATATACATACACATATATATGTATATGTAATCCAGGAGCAAGAGCTCAGGTCTTGGTTTCATTCTTGACTTTGCCGCTAAGTGTTAATGTGCATTACGTCACTTCTTTAAACCTCAATTCCCTCTCCTATAAAATGAGTTCAACACAATGTTTTCCTGAGTTATTTCAGCAGTCACTAGCCTTTTTTGTGTTCAGCATACTGAGCAAGGCCAGGGGACATTGGTTCTAAGTATAGCATTTTCTCTAAGACAAATTGGCATTCACATGATTACAAGTTGGGAAGTCACATCAGTAGGTCGAAATTCTCAAAATTAAAGTACGTGAGCCTCCAGGATTGGAAATGAGGAAGACTTGAGTTCAAATCCTGGCTCAGATACTTACTAGCTGTTAACCTTGGATAAATCACTTAACTTCTGATGGCCTTACTTGCCTCATTTCTAAAATGGTGGGAATCACAGCACCTGCCCCACCAAGCTGTTGTGAGAATCAAATGAGATGACATGTTTATAATAATGAAACCTTAATGAAATTGAGTTCAAGAAGAACATGACCTGACCTTGAACCAAACACTTTCTTGGTTCAAAAATGTGGAGAGCTGCAATGAAAAGGATGGTTTTCCTCACTCCAGAGTAGCGGGGGTGATTTGGTCTGCCATCCCTTGAGTTAAAGTAATCACAGAAAATAAAGGAGAAGAAAACAGAGAGAGAGCTAATATTTGAAATACTACTACCAAAAATAATACTTGTTGAACTATAAGGTTTGCTTTGCAAACCTCAAAGTGCTTTATAAACTCTGGTTCTTCATTATTATTTAGCTCAAAGCAAAGACATTTGCCAGGATGGGAGAGTAACAACAGTAGCTATGAAACAATCAAGTCACAAACACAGGGGCACAGTCCCACAAATACATCCCACATCATTGAGAAGAGTGGACATAAACTTAGAGTACACCAGCAGGGAGGCAGACATGGAGAGAACACATATGGCCAAAGCAACTCTCCTTCTGTTTGGCCAGACCACTGTCCTTTCTCTTCTTCTCCTGTTATACTCAGGCTGCAAGTCACCCAGTTGGGCCCCCTAGTTCTGCCCTCTCCTGCAGTTCCACAACTTGTCAGGAGTCATTCTCTCTTTTTTTGTTTTTGTTTTTTTTCTTTTTGGAGGGGACAAGGCACGGTAGTTGGGGTTAAGTGACTTGCCCAAGGTCAAACAGCTAGTAAGTGTTAAGTGTCTGAGGCCAGATTTGAACCCAGGTCCTCCTGACTTGAAGGCTGGTGCTCTATTCATGGAGCCACCTAACCATCCTGTTATTCTCTCTTGAATCCATTACTGGCTCTCTTCTCTGCTGCCACGAATTTTGTTCCTTTAAGTAGTTTTCTGCCTAAAGATATTGCCCCATAGTGAGTTGTGTCTCAGCACCCCTGTTGGATGCATTGGATGCATCTCCGCTATGTTTTTCTTTTCTTTCTTTTTTTTGGCTTTTTGGAGGGGGGAAGGTAGGGCAATTGGGGTTAAGTGACTTGCCCAAAGTCACATGACTGGTTTTATGTTACATGTCTGAGCCCGGATTGGAACTTAGGTCCTCCTGACTCCAGGGTCAGTGCTCTATTCACTGTGCCACCTGGCCTCCCCTCCACTATGTTTTTCAATCTCTTAAATTATTAGATTGCCCTCTGCTGGCTGCCATTTCTCCTCCTGGACAAATATGTCTGCTGTTAGATGCTGTGACTATAAGACAAAATTCCCTCCCCATCATGCTACCATCTCTTAGGAGTGCAAGAGTCATGATCTATTGTGTTATTCCCTGCCTAAAAGACCTCAACCCATAGGGCTTGACTGAGAGCATTTTAAAGACTTCCAGGAATGGGGCCAATCTTTTCCCAATCAATGTCCATCTGCTCTTCTGATTTAATCAGAAAAATCTTTCAAATTTCCTGAAATGATAAACAAGAGTATCTATGTCTTCGTACTTCATTAGCATATCCATACCTATGTTTGGGATGAAAAATATCCTTCATCCTTAATTTAGTGAAAAGAAATAAACACAGAGATCTCTTAGGATAAGAACAGGACTTTATTCTCTTCCCTGGGAGAAGTGGGCAGTCTTCCCCATGACTCATCATGGAGAAGAGGCAAGTTACAAAAGATAGTGCTGGAATTTATAACCTAACTTAGTCAAGACCCCTCCCTAACTGTTTCCCCTCTCACTGGTGGAGAGGCATACTTCACCAAATACTTCCCCAACTGGGACAGCAAGGAAAGATAAGGGGAGGGTCCCACCAAGGTGGGAAAACAGACAAAGGAAGATAAAAGTGACTGACAGAAGCAATTTGAAAAGTTAATCACCCCAAATTGAGAAGTTTTCACTCATCCCATACACCTAGGTACCTCTGTTTTCTTCCCCCTTACTTTCCGTGATTACGTTAACTCAAGGGATCACCCCTACTACCCTGGTATAAGGAAAACCATCATTTTCATTGCAGTTCTCCCAGTCTAAGGTATACCCCACATTTCTGAACCAAGAAAATGTTTGCTTCAAGATCAGGTCATGTTCTTCTTGAACTCTATTTCATTAAGATTTCATAAGTGCTTTGGGACTATTGAGTAAGAGATAGGAACTAGGTTGACGAGCAAAGAAGGATGTGAAAGCAAGCAATCAAGTCAACTCCTCTGAACCTCATATGATTGGCACCCGAGATTATCACTCAGAGATCAAGAGAGGCAATGCGATATAGTTGAGAGAGCACCAGACTTGGACTCAAGAAAACTGAGTTCAAATTCTTCCTCCGACATTTATTAGCTATGTGAACATAGACAATTCAATTTGCCTCAGTTTCCTCATCTGTAAAATAACATCTGCTTTTCAGAGGCAGCCAGGTAGTTCAGTGGACAGACCCCCTGGACTTGAAATCAGGAAGACCTGTGTTCAAATATGGACTCAGCAACTTAGTGTGTGATTCTATGCAAGTCACTAAACCTCTCTTTGTCTCAGTTTCCTCCCCTGTAAATTGGGAGTAATAACATCTACCTCTTGAAGTTATTGTGAGGATCAAATGATATAATATTTGGAAAGCACAGTGCCTAGCATATGGTAAGGACTTAATAAATGCTTGTTTCCTTCCTTGCTTCACAGGATTATTGTGAGGATCCAAAAATGCTATTGAAACGTCAGCTATTCTGACTATTATGTCAGAAAAGAGAGGGGAAAGGAAAGCAATCTTCTACCTAATCTGGGAGGGAGCTCTATATAGTCAAATATAAAACACTGAACTGAAAGAAGCAATTGAAATCATTCTTGCTGTTCTAGATATTTTTAATAGATGGATGGAGACAGCAATGCCAACCCCTTCTTCCTATGAAAAGAGTTCAGTTCATTGTTCAGGAAAAGAGGAGGCTACTTTCCTTTTGAACATAAGGTGGATTCCAGTCTGTTGGAGATCCCACTTGTATGGAGAGCACATCCACGCTCTGCACGCATCTGCTTCTCTCAGAGCTGTGTGGGATGCATTCACAGTTTGGTTGTCATGGCATTGCACAGTATTTCCATAACAGAGATTTTTCCACATTCTGGGAAAGCCAAAGTTGACAGTTTGCCTCATGCCTTGCTGGACACTGGGCAAGATCTCTAGGGATAGATGTTTTTATTTTGGTGGGTGAGTCTGGTTCTGTCCTTAGCCAAATGCATAAGAGCTCAAGGTCTAAAAAGAAATGGTCTGGCCCCAAAGGAAGTCAAAAAGTAGTAGAGAAATAGTTATTTACTAAATTGTATCTCTTTTTCTTTTTGTTGAGGTTTGTGCTTTGGGACCATTGAGTGAGAAACAGAAAATGGGTTGAGATAGGATCAAGGAATGTGAGGATGCAAAAGCAGCAACAAAATAATGTGGAAAGAGCAGAATGGGTGTGCTGCTGTCATTTTTAATGTGATCACCGACTCAAGGATATAATCTGCAAAGCCTCCAAAGCCCATTCTTTTCCCATGGAAAGAATTAGGACATTTAAACTTCAGTTAAAAATGAACTTTTAAGCATAGAAATGAAGATCTACTTCTCATCTGAGGTTAAATGTACATCACTGAAGCTACACCCATATGTAATAATGTAAAAATCATCTGTAATAATGAGGAAGAGGATGAATATAGCTCATTGAGATCCACAGAAAATTCTCAAGCCTTTGCTATTTCTCACACAAGATACTCCACCCTCTCGTTTCTGTACATTTCTCCTGGCTGTACCCCAAGCCTATAATGTTCTCCTTCATCATCTCTACTTCTTAGCTTCTCTGTCTTCCTTTAAATCACAGTAAAAATACTGTTCTCTGAGGTTTTCCTTGTCTCCCTTAATGCTAGTGACTTTCCTCTGAGAAAGTACATATCTATTTATCTGTCTATAGAGAGAGAGAGAGATAGGGAGAGAGGGAGTGGGGAGGAAAAGAGTGGTGGAGGGAGGGTGGGAGAGGGAGAGAGAGAGAGAGAGAAAGAGAGAGAAAAGAAGAAGAAGAAGAAGAAGAAGAAGAAGAAGAAGAAGAAGAAGAAGAAGAAGAAATCTAATTCCTCTTCCATAGAACAGTCTTTCAAATAGGTTAAAGTTATCATGTCCTTGCCCCCCAATATTTTCTTCTCCAAGCTAAACATCCTCAGTTCCTTGTGCATCCTTCTAGGGCATGAATTTGATGCACCTCACTATCCTGGTTGCCCTTCTCTGGTTCCTCTCTATTTTATCAATATCCTTCCTATTTACTGAATTGAACTGGATTGAATGTGAGGAGGGAGAGTGTTTGGGTGAAGATCAACAGAAGGAGAAGCAGAAATTATTTTGTCACTGGGGTGGACTTCAGCCTTTGTGACTGGAAAAGGGAAATATATGAGTTTGTACATGGGTGTCTGCAATGCCACACATGAGCAGCTTTCCAGAAGAATGCTACTGTGAACAGCTTTTAAGGTTCTAATTACACAGTATAGTGAATACTCGATTTATTCCCTAACAAATCAGAGCAAGACGTTCACAGTAAATGTCAGTCATCAATCACTAAGTACAATCATTTTAGTCTATCAATCACTCAATCAACTCAATCATTCAATCATCCTTCATCATTCACTATTCAATCATCAGAAAATACACAGACCCTCCACCCCTAGGTCAGTAGTAAATTACAATTTCTCAGTCAGTACACAGTATCCAAGTAAAGTCTTCTTTCAGCTTGACTTGGGGTGGTCTCTCAGATTCCTTGGATCCCCTTCCATGGTCCCAGATCCTACCTGGATTCACCAAACTGTCACCTGGGTTCAAAGGCTCCTAGGTCCTTGTCCAGCTCTCCATGCAGGTCCTGCTGCACACTGAAGTTCACAGTGTCCAGTCCACCTTAAATCCTTCACAGTCTCTGCTCTGGGGAAGTCAAGGCTTAACAAAGCCACAAACAGGTTCATGAAAAGTACCATCATCACAGTCATGCTTCCTCAGTCTTAGGCAGCTCTGGCTGGCCCTCAGAAATCCTCAACAGCCTCAGCAGCTCTGGCTGGCCCTCAGATTCAATAGAAGTTTCAGCTGATTCCCAGAATCAAAATCACTCCATCCAGATTTTCAAAATCAAAATCATTCTCTGGGGGTAGGGGATAGGGCGGGGAGAGCTTTCCTCTTCAGCCTCCCCAGTGGCAACGGCTTCTGCCTCCACAGAGCTTGGTCCAAGAAGATCTGTCTGACCCAGCAGAGACTTCTCCTTATATACACACAGTATTAGCTTCTTCCTGTTTCAGCCAACCCCTTCCTGTTACATCAGCAACAGGGATTCATACTTTCTGTTTCTTTAACAGAGGCTTGATTAATTGCAAAGTGCTAAGTACCTGTTACCTTTGCCAATACAAAGGGATCTTCAAATTCAAATTACATTACCATTAGAGTATCAAGCATAGGATGAAGGCATGATATAGAAGTTAGTAATGGGAGCCTTTAATTATACAGACATTTGACAGGACATTCCGTCTAAAACAGAATAATAGCTAATGATTTCTTGACTATTCAAAAAGAAGAGAAAATTACAATTTAAACTGCTATTCTGGAATTGATTCTAGCTAGCAAGATGAAAATTGTGATTGGAGTAGAAATAATGAGGCCTTGAAGTGGAAGTGAAAATTATACCTCAGAATTTGTTACAATGATGAAGAGGAAGATCAGGCTAAATCTGGCAGAAACTCTAGATTTGGAGAAGAATATTTCAAAGGGTTCTAGGAAGGAGAGTTAATGTCTCATTGGCCTTAAATTCTACCAGAGAAGTCAAGACAGAGGAGGTATGGCAAGCTCTTAATGCAATGCAATTCAATGAATAGTTATTAAGAACTAACCATGTATAAGGCACTGGACTAGGTTCTGATGATATTTTTAAAAAAATAATGAAACAACTCCCACCCATAAGTAGCTAACATTTTACTACTTTTATACTTTGATAGATCTATTGTCTCACTGAGGTGGGTAATCCCTCTAGTAGTATAGATTGAAACTCATCCATTCCCTTTCAGTTTGTGTGACTTTTGTTCACGCCCTCCTATAAATCCTGAACTGGAGACTTATTCTAGTTCTTTTGTCCTTGTATCAACGCAAATGGCATTCAAGAGTTGTCCAATAGTTATCACTTGATCATGTCACATGATTGGTCCATCTTCTGGTCATACATGTCTCTTGGTCAGCTCTTTTTAAAAATACTTTTTAAATTTATGCCCTTAAATATTTCCCAATTACATTTTTAAAAATTAGCATTCTTTTTTTTTTTTTTTGGTGAGGCAAACAGGTTTAAGTGACTTGCCCAGGGTCACATAGCTAGTAAGTGGAAAGTGTCTGAGGTTGAATTTGAACTCAGGTCCTTCTAACTCCAGATCTGGTACTCTATCCTCCTAGCTGCCCCTTAGCATTCATTTTTAAAATTTTTGAGTTCCAAATTCTCTCTCTCCCTCCCACCCTTTTCTGCTCCTTGAGAAGGCAAACAATAAGGATTATACTTGTGGAAAACAAGAAAAGTAAAGAGAGAAGAAAAAGCAGGCTTCAATATGAACTAAGAGTTCATCAGTTCTCTCTCTGCAGGCATGCGGCATCTTTCATCCTGGAATCTTTGGAATTGTCTTGGATCATTGTTTTGATCAGAGTAGTTGAGTCTTTCCCAGTTGGTCATCATTATGATATTGCTGTTACTGTGTACAATGTTCTCCCGGCTCTGCTCCCTTTACTTTGCTTCACTTCATATAAGACTTCTCAGGTTTTTCTGAAACCATCCTGTTCATCATTTCTTATTATTCCATTGCAACCATATACTACAACTTGTTTAGTCATTCCCCAATTGATGGATATCCCCTCAATTTCCAATTCTTTTCTACCACAAAAAAAGAGCTGATATAAATATTTTTGTACATATAGACCCTTTTCCTATTTCTTTTGTTTCTTGGGGATACATACCTTGTAGTGGTATTGATGGGTTGAAGAGTACACAAAATTTTATAGCCCTTTGGGCATATTTCCAATTGTTCTCCGGAATGGTTGGACCAGTTCACAACTACACCAATAGCATATCAATATACCTATTTTTCTGTATCCATTCCAGTATTTGTTATTTTCTTTTTCTATCATGTTAGCCAATCTGATAGGTGTGAAGTTTTATCTTAGAGCTGCTTTAATTTGCACTTCTCTAATCAATAAGGATTTAGAGCATTTTTCAGGTGACTATTGACAGTTTTGATTTCTTCATTTGGAAACTGCCTATTTATATACTTTGACCATTTTTCAATTGGGGACTGACTCATAGTCTCATAAATTTAACTCAGTTCTCTATGTATTTAAGAGGTAAAGTCTTTACCAAAGAAACTTGCTGCAAAATTTTACCCTCAGTTTTGCATTTTCCTTCTAATTTTGGCTGCATGAATTTTGTTTGTGAAAAAAATCTTTTAATTTCATGTAGTCAAAATGATCCATTATATTTTCCATGATCCTCTCTATCTCTTGTTTGGTCATAAACTCTTCCCTTATCCATAAATCTGACAGGTACATTTTCCCATGATCCCATAATTTACTTCTGATATCACTCTGTATGTCTTATTCATTTATTCATATTGACCTTATTTCGGTATGAAGTGTGAGGTGTTGGTCTATGCCTAGTTTTTGACAAACTGCTTTCCAGTTTTCTCAGCAATTTTTGTCAAATGGTGAGTTCTTGCCCCCAAAGTTTGGATCTTTGGGTTTATCAAACACAAGATCACGATGGTCATTTACTACTCTAGATTATATAACTAATCTATTCCATTTTTCCACCACTCTGCTTTTTAGCCAGTATCAGAGTGTTTTCATGATTACTACTTTGTAATATAGTTTGAAATCTGATGCTGCTCGGCTGCATCCCTTCACATATTACTAAAATAAAGATCCTCTTGATATTCTTAACTTTTTGTTCTTCCAGAAGAATTTTGTTATTATTTTTTTTCTAGCTCACAAATGATTTTTGGCAGTGATTGGTATGGCACTGAATAAGTAAATCAACTTAGAATGATCATTTTTTATTGTATTGCCTCAGCCTATGCATGAGCAATTAATATTTCTCCAATAGATCTGTCTTTATTTGTGTGAAAAGTGTTTTGTAATTGTGTTCACATAGTCCCTTGGTCTGTCTTTGCAGGTAGACTCCTAAATATTTTATATTATCTGCAGCCATTTTAAGTGGAATTTCTCCTCCTATCTCTTCCTACTGGGTTTTGTTGGTAGTATGTAGAAATGCTGATAATTTATGTAGATTTATTTTATAGCCTGCAACTTTGTTAATTTGTTAATTGTTTCAACTAGTTTTTTTAGTTGCTTCTGTAGGGTTCTCTAAGTATACTATTATATCATCTACAAAGTGATAGTTTTGTTTCCTTATTGCCTATTTTTATTCCTCCAGCTTCTTTTTCTTGTCTTATTGCTATAGCTAGCATTTCTAAAATAATGTTGAGTAATAGTTGATAATGAACATCCTTACTTCATCCCTGATCTTATTGAGAAGGTTTCGAGTTTATTCCCAGTATAGATTATGATTGTTCTTGATTTTGGATAGATATTGCTTATCATTTTAAGAAAAGCTCCACTTATTCCTATACTTTCTAGTATTTTTAATAGGAATGGGTGTTGCATTTTGTCAAAAACTTTTTCTGCATCTATTTAATCTTATGATGTTTGTTCTTTTTGTTATTGACATAGTCAATTATGCTTGTAATTTTCCTACTATTGAACCAGTCCTGCATTCCTGACATAAATCCCACCTGGACACAGTGTATAATCTTTGTGATACATTGCTATGATATCTGTGCTAATATTTTATTTAAATTGTTTGCATAAATATTCATTAGGTAAATTGGTCTGTAGTTTTCTTTCTCTGTTTTTGCTCTCCTTGGTTTAAGTATCAAAACCATATTTGTGTCATAAAAGGAATTTGGAAGGACTACTTTACCTATTTCTTCAAATAGTTTGTATAGTATTGGGATTAATTGCTCCTTAAATGTTTGGTAGAATTCACTTCTAAATCCCTCTGGTCCTGAGGATTTTTTTCCTTAGGGAGTTCATTTACGGCTTGTTCAATTTCTTTTTCTAAGATAGGGTTAAGCAATTTATATCTTTATATATATTCACCCACTTCACTTAGATCATCACTTTTACTGGCATATAATTGGGCAAAATAACTCCTAACAATTGCTTCAATTTCATCTTCATTGGTTATGCATTCACCCTTTTCATTTTTGAGACCAGTAATTTGATTTTTTTCTCTTTCTTTTTTTTTCAAATTAACATTTGAAATTCTCTATCTCCTCACATATTCCTTATAGATCAAGATTAATACTTACACTCTCCCACACTGACTCCTTAAGAAAAATAGTCATTAAACTGTTACTATTTAAGATTCCAAAGTGTCTTGAAGAGATAGTAAAAGTTTCTATAGGTTTTGTAAGAAAGGCTATTAAAGGTGGTTCATAGATGAAACAGCAGAAATGAGAGTATCTAAAAAATTTTATCATCCATGGGAATCGTCTTTCCATTAGGAATCAGTGCTAGAGTGATATTGTAACTTTTATATTATATTTTATATTATTTTGCTATGTTATTAGCAGTAGCCTTTATCGAGCATATATCTCATTGTTTTATGCTTCTATTCATTTTACCAACCAGAGGATCATTGAACAAAAATATGCATTTTGTTACATATATTTTAAAGAATTTTGTATGAGTTTGACATGCATGGGAGATGATTTATTGGAGGGAATTTGTAAATGTGAATTTTCTTTCCTGAATCAAATATTTGGTGGTTATTTGGTTTTTTTTAAAATAAACAACAAACAATAAACAGTGAGATCTTATATTCTTTATCGCTTTTAGTAACTGGTAATTGTAAAGACGTGGTCAACTACAGAATATCATTCATGAAAGCCTGTTACATTCTCCTACCTTTGTAAAACATGCTTTCAGTGCACACATAGGTTATTTCCCTAAACATTTTGTAGACAGGAAAAAAATAGGCAGATGGGCCAATAGTTATGAATATTTTCTCATTTACTTTTTCAGTAATGAAAATTTGGTATATTTTCCCCAGCCTTTGGCAGTCTTCTCTTTTTCTTATACCATAAGAATTGATCTCTCAGTGTCCTCGAAATTGTGTCACTTCCAGCACAGGCATTTTCTAGTTCTCTAGCCTTACCACTTTCCCCATCGTTGTTTTCCTTAGCACTATTTCTTCCTCATGTGGCACCTCGGGGATTGTGCAGTGAGAATCCGAACATAGTGACTCCACTGTATTTGGGGAAGAAAAGAGTTTGTTATAAAAATCTTTACTGGTACAAATCTATTTTTCACACATGTGTTGTCCTTCCAGTTTCATTTTTAAATGTCCTCAGAATGACTTTGTTTAATTTGGTCTGTCAGCAATCATTTTCAAACATGTTTTTCCTCCACTTTTTCTCTCTGTTCTATATGGAGATTCTATTCATAATCTGCCACAATCCTCTTCTTTACAACTACAAATGAGTTTATTCTCTAAAAGAGCATTGTCCTTGGCTTCCATATCTATGGGATCTATGGGATGAGATCAAGAGTTTGCAGGATGAACACACATGTTCATCCCATATCTATGGGATCTATGGGATGAGATCAAGAGTTTGCAGGATGAACAAACATGTTCATCCCATATCTATGGGATCTATGGGATGAGATCAAGAGTTTGCAGGATGAACAAACATGTCAACAACATGTACAACATGTAAATGAGCAATTATTTTATAAAGAATATTTAAGGACAGAGAGTTCACTGCCAATTGTAGAGATGAAGGAAGGCTTTTCAGAGAAGATGGCATCTGACTGCAGCCTTGAAGGAAGAAAAGGCAGAGATGAGGAGGGATGATATACAGAAAGGAGCAGATTGAATCCAGGACATAGTCATGTAAATGAAATTTAAATTTTGACAAAAGAGAATAGCGAAAAGGGTCTGGAGAGGTGAGGGCTAGGTTGTGAGAGGAATTTAAATGTCAGCTTCAAGAGTTTCTATGTTATCCTCTAGGCAAAGGGGAACCACTGAAAGGAAGGAAGTGACATGGTCAGACTGTGCTTTAGGAAGATGTCATTGATGGAGGATGGATTTGAGAAATGAAAGACTGGAAGTGTTGAAGGTTTGATGGGATGGATTTCTATTGAAATCCTTTGAGGGTTCTATCAGTCTGAAAGAATTACCAGGCATAAGCAGTCTTGGCAGTTTTAAAAGGGTTTATTACACTTGTTAGCGGGCAGGAGAAAATTAAGGGGAATCCTGCGATGTGTGGGGAGCGGGGGTGCTGATTATATAGTATACAAAGGTGGAGTTAGGGAGGAGCACCCAGCCAGTCTGCCCTGAAAGGTCCCCCCTTTGATAAGGTGGATGAGTTCTTTTGTTAGGAGTTATCTTACAGCTGGCCACTAGAACAAAAGGGGTAATCCTTTCTCTAACTAAGGAATCCTTTTAAGAATTCATAGGTGTGACGTGTTATAGTTAAGGAGCTTCAGGGAAGATACTTACAGACTCGGGGTGGGGGAAGGAACAGAGTTAATGCTTTACAGTTGGGGGGGAAAGGTGACTTTCCACATGCCGATGTCACAAGCTGATATCACATACCTAGGTGCCCGAACACAAATGAGATTCAAGACAAAGTCACCCCAAAATATTACAAAGGCACCTCAGCACCCCCTTCATTAGCAGAAAGATCAATTAGGAGGTGTCTTTAGATCTTTTTTGTCATTGTTCTTTTCTCAAAGACTTCAATACTTGGTTTAGAACATCCCTCCCCTCCTCCCTCCCTCCAATCTCTGCCCTCATACTTGGGAGCGTTAATATTCTAATTAGTGTTTCTTTGAATATTCTGGCCTCCCAGTACATCATACTCTTCAGCTCCTAAGACCCATACCCTTTTTCCACATCAGCCACCAACAAAGGTCACTTAGATCTCACCATCACCACAATTGTACCCAGCTCCATGATCTTTCACTCCGAAATTGTCCAGATTATGATTTCTTGTGCTTCCATTTATCATATCCCTCACTCCTCCAAAACCTATTTTTTTTATTCACCATGACCCCTAGTTCTTCTGTCTTCTAGTCCCATTTTCCCATTCCAGTATTCCAGCTCTAGCCTCACTTTCCCCCTCTCACAACCTTGACCCTGTGTTTATCCAGTACAACTGTGTATCTGAACTGCATAAATTTTTCCCTTGCTCCTACCATTTTTTATGCTCTGATAATCCCATACCATCAACTTACTCTGTTCTAACACTTCTGCTGCTAAATGCCACTGAAAGAAGTCTTTCAATCATATTACTGAATCCACTGGAGACTCAACTGGTCAATTTCATTTGGACAATGTTGACCTTCTTCTTTCTTTCCTTCCTTCCTTCCTTCTTTCCCTCCTCTCTCTCTGTCCACATGGGGAGTCATACCCTTACCTGTGCGTGCTCTGCCCAAAGGAATATAAACTTTGATTGCTGAAAACTCGGAAGGTATCTTGGGGTTTATGGGCTAGATTTTTTTTCTCTTCCCTACTTATTTATTCTATCATTTAAAAAGAAAAACTGGGACAGTTAACTATTTGCCCCATGTAGTTTCATTTATGATTTCTTGAAATACAGCACTAGAAAACCAAGTTTTGATAAAGCCAATTGGGATTCAAACGGAATTACTTGACTATGCCTTAAATCTAAATCACTCTGGCTCTCAGACTGGCCAACAGTTAAGTCTCAGTCCAAGCCTTACTTGGTCATTGTTTGGGTTTTGATGACTCAGAGTGAGTGTAAAGGGCAATTGTTTCTGTTCTGGCCAGAAACCCAGACTGATTTTTTTTTTCCACCAGGTAAAAGAGTTCATTTTTTGCCTCATTTCTTACCTAGCCTCAGTCACTGAATGGGTGTTGTCTCAGACCAACTAAGACCTGGGAAAGACCTCAGTTTAAAAAGGCCAAAGGCTCTTACTGCATCTAGGGCCATCTCCATTCATTCTGATCTTGGTCTTGCTACTGAATTCATTTGCAAGTCAAGGCATTCCCTTCCTGATATCTTTGAGAATGAAGGACAAACAACTAGGTACACTAAAATTTTTCTATTAATTTCATTTTTAATTAATAAAACCTAGAACACTTCTCCCCTATGTCCCCCCGAAAATGAAAAGAAAAATATCACTAATTCAAGATAACACAAAAACGTGGTGTAAATGATTTTATATTTCTGTTATTTACCACTAGTTAAAGAAAACAAGGCTTTGTGCTTTCACTTCAGCAAAGTAGTATCAATGAAATTCATTATTTTAAACTTGAGTTGTATTTAATTTTCCCTTCATTTACATAGTTGTCATCAATGTGAATATTGTTCTTTTGGCTCATTCTTCCCTTACATCACTTCATTTAAATCTTTCAAATTCGGAGATTCTTTATATTTTGTGTAATTATAGCATAATAATGTGCCATTTCATTGGAATAGTATAGTTTATTCAACAATTACCTAATTGTTGTGCAATTAATTTGTTTCTAGTTTTTTTATATTACTACTGTGACCAGCACAGTTGCATGGCCTAGCAACCAGCTGAGTAAAGAGAGATGGGGATGTATTCGATAGTCTTGTTTATTATAGAATCATTTCATACAGAGCCAAGATACAAGAAAATCATATGGCTTATATTCCCTATAGCAGAAATTCTTATGTACCCAGAATGCAAGGACCCTCCTTTGGTCAGGACCACTCCCTACCCCAGCCCAAGGCTAATTATTCTTTAAGACTTCATGGACCATGTCCAGAGGCACAAACAAGCTTGGAGTCACAAACAAGACTTGCTAATTAACTACCCTGAATTTTCTTTAGTTATTCATAGGACCAGTGGAGGCATCCATCCAACAAGATTATACTCCTCCTGCATATCTGCCTAGTGACCTCATAGAATAGGGGAGCATTTCCTTAATGGGGCCGGGGGACCCTTGAAAAGTCTAGTCTGCTGCACATTACAAATAATGCAGCCAGGTGGAGTAATGATTAGAGAATTTGGCCTAGAGTCAGGAAGTTGTTGTTCAATCATTTCAGTCATGTCTGACTCTCCGTGGCCCCATTTGGGACTTTCTTGGCAAAATACAGGAATGTCTGCTATTTCCTTCTCTAGTTCATTTTAAAGATGAGGAACTGACACAAACAGGGTTAAATGACTTACCCAAGGTCACACAGCTAGTAAGTGTCTGAGGTCAAATAAACTCAGGCTTTCTGACTCCATGTCTGGCCCTCTATCCACTGTAACTCCTTGGAGATTCAAATGTGGCTTGAAATGCTTATTAACTATATGATCCTGGGTAAGTCATTTGACCTCTGTCTGCCTCAGTTTATTCAATTGTAAAATTGAAACAAGAATAGCATCTGTCTCTCAGGGCTGTTGGCAGGATCAAATCAGCTCGTATCTGTGAAGTGCCCTTGCACATAAAAAGAGTTAAATAAATGTTTGTTTTCTTTCCCTACCAACACATCTATATCCCTATTTACACGTGTATATCTTACAAATAGGCCTTTTCTTTCTTTTTTTTTTATTTCCTTGAGGCATAAACCTAGTAGTGGGATCACTAAGCAGTTTGAATATTTTTACATCTGTTGCATAATTCCTATTGCTCTTCCAAGCAATGGACCCAATTTACAACATCCCCACAAGCAATGAATTAGGTTCCTTGTTTTCCCATAGTTTGGACAATGCTGAGATTTTTCATCTTTTACCTTCTTTATCAGTTTGATGGTTTGCCCAGTGATACCTTTTTAACTCCCATTTCTCAATTAGCTATTATGAACACTTTTTATAACACTTTTATAACACTTTTTTTGAAATCTGCCTATTCATAACCTTTGACCATTTATATACTAGGAAATGGTTCTTTATCTTATACATTTATATCAATTTCTCATAAATTTCAGATATCTAATTTTAATCAATAATGTTTAGTATGAAGTTTTTGAGGGGGAGGTTCCCCATCTAATGTTCAATCCACTTACACTCAAGATTATAGTTGCTAAGTTTAATGGGGTTTTTTTTCATCAGTTCACCAGCATCAGACTGATCCTAGACTCCTTGAATACATACATAAACCCCAACCTACACCGTCCCTCACTCATACAAAACATATGTCCTGGTATTCTAATTTTACTGATAAAATCTTTTTAAAACCTTCCCATCTTTGCAACAGCTTCAGACAGAATTTTTTAAAGAAACTTTCACCTCTTCCCTCATTAGCTTGACCTTTATCTGTAGTACGCCACAGTCATGGTACAATAATTCTCTCCTTCCTTCTCCCTTCCCCCATTTTCCCTTCTTGTTAGTGTCTTCTTTATCTTCTGTTTCTATAGGGATTTCCATTCAGTTCTTTTCTAAACGTACCATTTGAAAGATTGGCTTTCTTTTTTTTTAATAGCACATAAACTGTACGAGTCATTCCTCTCTTTAAAATCATATCTACTTTCCCAAGGCCCATTTCCATGGCAAAAGCCTCATCCCTTGGACCCCTTTGACAGTCTGGTGAAGCCTATGGATGCCTTCATAGAATGATGTTTTTAGATGCATAAAATAAGATGCCTGGGATTACAAAGAAAATCACTTCATGGAAATTGTTACCAAAATTTTTTTGTAAAACAAGCTCATGAAATCCAGGTTTAGAGTGCCTGTCCTAGACTCCGTTTCCTCTCTGGTTTTTATGTACTGCTCTCTTCTAGTTTTCCTCCATTCTCCTTCTCCTTAACTGGAACAGCATCCTTATGATCACTCCTTATGCATGATTCAATTGCAAATCTCTGTCCTCAACCCTATTCTTTCCCTATATATTTCCTCTCTGAGCTCATCAGCTCACAAAGATTAAACCATCATCTCTATGCAGAGAGCGTCCAGATTTATAAAGCTAGCCCCAGATTCTCTACTGAACTCCGGCTTCACATCACCAACTGCCTATTGGATGTCTCCAACCAGATGTCCTATAGGAATCTCAAATTCACTATGTTCAAATCAGAATTCATTATTTTCTCTTAAGATCTACCCATTCTTTCTAAATTTCTTCTTTCTATTGAGGGTACCACCATTCTTCCTATTTCCTAATCTCTTGGTAATTTATCTGAAAAATGTGGATAACAACTGTCTACCTAATGTAAAGGCTCATTGTCAGGAGAATGCTTTGTAAACCTTAAAATGAAATATAATTGTGAGATAGTGATAATAATAGTGTCCATTAATACATGTCCATTAAATGTGCACCCTGTCTCCTTTGATCTGCACAGCTTTGTAGACTCATGTTTTAATCCATTTCTGTGAATGTTTATCTAGTCAAGTCAGTCTCAAATTCTTCAACCCTGACTTGAGATGGAAATGGAAACTTCATCCATAGTTATGGGGATAGATGTTGACCCAAGAGTTTGTCTTTAGGACCAAGCTTAGAGGAATGAAGGACGCACTCAATTATATCAGGAAAGGTTTATTCTATTTAAAATTTGGAGGGCATCGAGATAAAAGGGAGCCAGTAGTCCCAGATGAAACTAAAGTAGAAATGGCATAAAGTGAGATTCAACTAATTCTAACACCAAAGTTGCTTTAAAGCAGCAGTTCTCAACCTGTGGGTCGCGACCCCTTTGGGGATAGAACGACCCTTTCACAGAAGTTGCCTAAGACCATCGGAAAACACATATTTCCGATGGTCTTAGGAACTGAGACACTGCTCCTCTATCTGTCTCCAGGCGGGTCCGCCCACATGCAGATATGCCCACATACGACTATTAAAGGGTCACAGCATTAGGAAGGTTGAGAACCACTGCTTTAAAGTTTCTGGCTCCTCTCTCACAAAATGACCAAGAAGAGGAGAATCAAAGGTTGCACTAAGAAGGTACTTGGTCACTGGGTGCACCAGCTGGCCATGCCACTCCACCAAGGATAAGGGTATACAGAAATTTATCATCCAACATCATGGAAACCACAGCAATCAGGGATGTCTCCAAGGTCGGTGTCTTTAACTCCAATATATTGCCCAAACCAGCTGTATGATCCCATGTACCGCCCAAACTACATTGCCACACAAGCTTTAGGATGCATAGTAATGAGGACATACAGCAATGATTCCATGCAGAATAAAAAGATTGAATACCCTCACCCTACTTCAGATCTGTGAGTACTTCCCCTAGACTCCCTCTAAAACTCATGCAAAGAGCTCTCTGTTTATCAAGACCCCTGAACACCTCAGAAAAAATAAAATGTCTAGTTTACCTTTTAAAAAGTCCCTTTGTTGGTATTACTCACTCATTAGGTGGTTGTCTCCCCAAACCTTAGGCCCATTAGCAGGAGCACATCCAGACCACTTTTAGGAGTTTGTGTGCATGTGTAGAAGTTAGAGAGAGGACAGAATTTTCAAAGTGACAGTAGTTCCCATCACAAAAATCAGAATTAGGTACCTTGATGCTGAGTATCTAGCAGCTACAATAGACTGGTCAGCTTCAATAGACCACAAAGAACAAAGGACAGTGGCATACTAGAAAGGATACTGGACTTGGAGTCAGAGGGCCATGGTTCAAATTCCAGTTCCAGTCACTTGTTTTGTGGTCGTTAGCTTCTCTGGATCTCTGTAAAAAGAGGGATTTGGACTAGACAGACTTTAAGGTTAGCTCTAAGTCTGTGTTACTATAACCTACCTTCCTTCTGAGTACTTAAGGCCCATTTTTTTTCATTTTGCTCTTTTGCTCCATGGACCCAAAAGTTGAGTCCATTTCTCCTGTAGTCTTGAACCATAAGTGACATGATCTACCATATCAACATTATTTGCCATTTTATGAGTGAAAGAGTCAGAGGTGAGTTTCCTCTACTCACTGAAACACTTTTGAAGATCAGCAAACCAACATCTGGGAAACACATTGGAAACTAAGTGAGTACAAAATTAAACCTACCTTCCTTGGCCTGTAAATATGTTACAAGAATTGTTAAGGGGTACGGTGGTGGAAAGGAGAGGAAAGAGCAAGAGTTAATGTCTGGTTCTATTTCACTTGAGTGAAGAAAATTAGATTAAAATCATGAATGACAATCCAGGAACTGGGAGGTTTCCTGGGGGAGCTAATGAGCGTCTGCTGAGGTCTTAGCATGAGACCCCCTCTGTGGCATAAATAGGGATGCATTACATAGCAGCTAAGTGTCAGGAAATATGCTTTTACTTATCACTTAAGATGTAACCTGTCAGAGGTATTAGTATCACTCGTGTTTAATGAGAATTGATTTTCAGATTGCATTACCCAGAAAGCCTAGGATAATGGAAACCCTTGGTTCTTTTCTGAGACCTTTGGTCACCACACATCCCTTTGCTGACACTTGTCCACATCAGCAGTCAACAGACATCTGATCTGCCCACAAGCTACCCGGAGTAGGGGTCGACTTTAGCTCAAAGTGATTTCTAGTGAGTGAGGCTTGGCCATGATGGACTGAATTCCTCTACCTCATTATAGAATGGCGGAGCCCTGGGAAACTTCTTTGGTGATTGAGAAAGACTGACTAGGGGTCAAAATATTTCACTTTAGTTCAGAGATTGACCTTGCCAATGTGGATGAAAGAGGGGTGCTGTGTATGAAGAAGGGATTGAGAAAAGAAACTAACGAGCCTTGGTCATGGAGCCCATTTTCTTCCTAATTCCTGAAATACCTGCAGTAAATCAATCACTGAGGAACTGGTTAGCCGGGGGAGGGTGGGGAGGGTGGTAAGAGAGGAAATCTCACAGAGAGATTAAGTTTGATGATTCAGAGGTCAATTATCTGACTTACAGATAATGATGACATAAGTAGCTTCTTGGAAGAAGGAGAATTACAGTAGTTAGCATTTATACCGCATTCCAAGGCTTGCAAAGCACTTTACCTATTAGGAGCTAAGTAGTATAGTGGCTAGAGTGTTAGACCTGGAGTCAGGAGGACCTGAGTTTGAATCTTACCTCTGACACTTACTAGCTGTGTGACCCTGAGCAAGTCACTTAACCTCTGTCTGTCTCAGTTATCTCATTTGTAAAATTAGAATAGTAAAAGCATCTACCTCTCACAGTTGTAAGGATCAAATGAGACTACATACGTAAAACACTTTTCAAACTTGTGAAGTTCAATATAAATGCTAGCCATGTTTATTTATTTGCTTTTTGGAGGAGGGAATGCAGGGCAATTGGGTTAAGTGACTTGCCCAAAGTCACACAAATAGTAAGTGCTAAGTGTCTGAGGGCAGATTTGAACTCAGGTCCTGCCGACTCCAGGGCTGGTACTCTGTTCACTGCGCCACCTAGCTGCCCCTATTATTATTATTCAAATACTATCTCATTTTAGCCCCACAAGCAACCCTGCGCAGTAGGTGTTATTATTTCTCCCATTTCACAGATGAAGAAGCTAGGGACTAAAGAGGTTAAGTGACCTGCCCAGGGTTTTCCTGCCTCCAGGTTTGGTGCTCTATCCAATATGCCACCTAAGTGTCTCTATGCGGCATTTGTGGTAGGCCAGATTGAGGAGAATGTTTGGACAGGAAGGGAGAGGGAATGAAGGGCAGGTGAGCCCATGCAGTAGGAGGCTTACATCCTTCTATTACATGGAGATTTCTCAACTGATTACATTTGAAAGAAAAAAGGAGAGATCATGTGACTGACAAAATTTTCATATAGCTCAGGGATAGACAGGTCTTCTGCCTAAAAGCTACAAATCAGGGTGTTCAAGTTTGGGGCCAGGGTTGGGGAGAATGTTTGTTTTGGTGTAATACCTAAGTTTAAAAGGAGAGAGAGAGAGAGAGAGAGAGAGAGAGAGAGAGAGAGAGAGAGAGAGAGATGCTATGATTAACATGATTCTTTGCAGTTCCTGAGCTGGAAGGGGGAAAAAATGTAGACAAGGAGTAGATCCTTCTTAGAGCCCTAAGAAAAAAAGATTTGGAATGACTGGGTGGCTCAGTGGGTAGATAAATTTGGATACTGTGACCCTCAAAGGAGGAGAGATTGCTGAGTGATGAAAGTAGATGAAAAATCAAGTCTATAATTGGCAGTGAGGAAAAAGAAGCTTTTCATTTCCACCATAACCAGTTAATCTGTGAATATAAGAGAAAGTATAGCCACTACTGGAAAAGGTAACACAGGATGCAGTGCTATCAGGAGGCAGCCCATTCTTAGAGAGTGCCAGAAGATGGGAAGTGTGAGAGAAGGATTGTTTTAAGGTAAGAGGAAGGTTGGTAAGCAGACATTCCAGAGGGCAAAAAAGGAAGAGGCAGAAGATCTAGGTTATAAAACATTGAGGGGTAGGATTTGGCTGGATGGCAGTAAGAAAGTAGACAGCTGGGCTTGGGGAAGGAATTTGTTCTTCAAGATTCAGTATCATTTTGGCTTCAGAAAAAAACTAGAAAGACTTACATAAACTGATGCAGAGAGAAGTCAGGAGAATGTCGTACACAGCAATAGTAATATCGTAGGATGAAAAATTGTGAATGACTTAACTATTCTCAGAAGTACAATGATCCAAGACAATCCCAAAGGACTCATGATGAAGCACGCTATCTGCCTCCAGAGGAAAAAAACTGATACTGTCTGAAGACAAACTGAAGCATGCTGTTTTTCTTTCTTTTTATTCCTTCTTTCCCTCCTTCCTTTTTTTCCTTCTTTCCTTCCCTTCTTCCTTCCTTCCTTCCTTTTTTTCTTCCTTCCTTCCTTCCTTTTCGAGTCTTCTTGTACAACATGAAAATGACCTATATGAAAATGTTTTACATGATTGCACATGTATAAACTATATCAGATTGCTTGTCACCTCAGGGAGGGGGAAGGAGAGGGAGAAAGAGAGGGATAGAATTTAGAACTCAATATTTTTTAAATGTTGAAAATTGTTTTAGCATGTAATGGGGGGAAATAAGATATTATACATAAAAATAAAATACATATGATTAGAAAAAAAGATTCAGTATCATTGGGGTGGGGAGAAATAGAGGGAGGGGAAGAAGGCTAACCTGGAAGGGAAGGAGTCCAATCATAGTATCAACAGATGGGAAGAGGTCCCCTAAGGAAGGCTGATGTTTAGAAGGTTCAAAGAGGTCCCTGAAGGTCATAACGTAGTGGCAAGCAATGTTGTGGTTTATGAGGCCATGGGACCTACTCATGATAGACATGAGCAGGAGGAGGTATGTTCTAAGGATTATCTCTCAATATCTCTCAATCAATAGGTGGGAAGTAACAATCCCAGGTCTCTGCCTCACAGCGGGTACAAATAGAGCAGATAACATGATAGTTTACTTAGAGAATGCCAGAAAATCAGCAAAGGGACTAATTGAATAAAATAGCTTCAGCAAAATAGTAGAATATAAAATAAGTACAGAAAAATCATCCACATTTCTATATGACAATAGGAAATGCAGAAGGAAATCATAGAAAGAAAAATCCTATTCAAATTAGTTATAAAAGGCATAACATGTTTGAGAGTTGAACAACAGATACTCAGAGCAGGTTCCCTAGGGAAATAATGAGAGGAAATGTATGAATAAAGAGGGCCTAGCACTTCCAGATATCAAATTACATTACAAAGTAATAATCATCAGAACAATTTGGGACTGATTAAAAAATAGAAAAGTAAGTTAGTGGAACAGATTAGATAATCAAGGATCACAGCATCCGATAAACCTACCAACACAAACTGTTTGTTGAAAGACTTCCTATTAGATGAGAACAGCTGAAGAAATTGGAAAGCAATGTGGCAGAAAGTTGGTTTAGACTACCATTTACAGCATATACCACAATACGTTTTAAATGGTTACATGGTCTAAATATAAAAGAGCATATCTATGTATATGGAATAGAAGGAGATAACCTTTTGCCACTATAGTTAATTGGAACATTCTTAACCAAAAAGGAATTCAGATGAACATAAAAGATTTTACATACATCAACTACATAATTAAAGAGCTTTTACATGAACACAATCAGTATAACTAGGATAAGAAGGAAAATCACCAATGGGGGGAAAGGATTTTTTGAAAATAAAAGTTGAATAGGGGCAGCTAGGCAGCATAGTGAATAGAGCACCAGCCCTGCAGTCAGGAGGATCTGTATTCAAATTTGGCCTCAGACACTTGACACACAAGCTGTGTGACCTTGGGCAAGTCTCTTAACCCCAATTGCCCTGTCTTCCCTTCTCCAAAAAAAAAAAAGGTGAATATGAAAATTAACACACAAATTTAAGATCAAGAGACAGGTTACAAATAGATAAGTGATCAAAAGATAGAAACAATTTTCAAAAGAGGAATTGAAAATTACCAAGAGTTATATGAAAGATTGATCCAAATCACTGATAAGAGAAATATGGGTTGTTTTAAAATTCTGGGTTTTCATCTCACACCCAGATCATTGTCAAACGTGAAAAAAGCTGGAGATATATAATCAATGCTGGAGGGGCTGCAGGCAGATGGACACCTTCACATGTGGTAGCTAGGTGACCCTGTGGATAGATGGCTGGATCTGAAATCAGGAAGACCTGATTTAAAATGTGACTCACTAGCTGTATGACCCTGGGCAAGTCACTCAACCTCTCTCAGCCTCAGTTTCCTCTTCTATCTCCTTTGATTGCTGCTCAAATGCGATAATATTTGCAAAGCACTCTATAAACCTTAAAGCACCATATGGAGGGAAGGATGGAGAGTGCTGCACAAGCTATTGCATTCAGAGGCTGTGTATGTTGGTTTTTAACTGTTTTTCTTTCAATCAAAGGGAAGAGTTATGTATAATGAAAAAAAACACAAAAGGCATCAATAAATTAGTGTTTAAAAGAAAATGAAGCTCCTATACGTGCCATATAATCATACCAATGCTTTTTCTGGCAATAAAAAATAAGAATCAAACTGAGTGCCCATCAATTGAGGAATTGCATGTACATATACACATACACAATTGTTTTAAAGAAAAACCATTAAAACCAACAAACATGGTCATTGAACATATATAGACATATATGTGTATATGTGAAATACACACACACATATATATATATATATACAATATCACAAGTATAGTGCATGTAATATAACATCCCAACTTCACGTCACCCCCCAGATCAGTTTATTTTCTCTTTCCTTGAATAATGCATCTTCCATTACCACCATTCTGTCTTTCCTCCCTAAGAAAAACTGAATTCTTGCCAGGACTTCCTTTTCCTTTCCACACAATGTATGTGTATGTACACATGTAGTGCCTAGATTACTGAGACACGTCTAGGTTCTTATGGCTAGCAAGCATCAAAGTCAAGTCTTGAACTCAGGTTTTCTAAGCTCCAAAGCTAGCTCTGTTCCCTCTACTCCACTGTCCATTGTCACAATTTAGGGCACAAATAAGATACAGGAGAAAGACAGACTTTAGCCAGGCTTTAATCATTCAGGGGCTGTTTCTACAGAGCTGTTGCTATTCCTGAAGACTTTCAGCAGAGGTTGGTCAGGGAGAAAAAAACAGACAAAAACAAAAAGCAAAACAAAACCTTGATGAGCCAGGAAACATTTTGCTCTTTGGGCAACTCTATTGAAAGGTTTGATACTTTGGAGGTAACTTGATTGCTTTGGGTGCAATTCGATCATAAGTTTTATGAAGTCAAGATAATGAGACCATTGATTCAAATTGGATTTAGAACTTATTGGTGGGTTCCAAGACTATCCTTGTGTCTCCATTGCCACAGATAAATTCATTCGGCCCACAATTCCTAAAGTTTCTACTCTTTCCTTCTTTCACTTAAATTTAGACTATCTGCTTTTTGCTCAGCATTGAGGTCACTTCCCATGGTGGCCAGGATATGGACAGAGTATAGAGGGGAATGTAATGTTCTCTCAGGTGTTGATGACTAATGTCACCCTAACACCCAAGGTTTCTTTTGCTTCAATTGTTATGTAGCTTCAAGAGATTTTGTTGGAGCAGGTCCCAGGCTCTCAGCTGGAATTCATCTTCGTGATGTTCATTGTGCTCTTTAGAATCAATGTGATTCTAAAAGGGTCTCCAGAAAGGTTCTAAATTACCAGCACAGTGACAAAAAGCCATGAACTTGCCTTGGAATCCTCTCTCTGTTCAGGATGGGGAAGAAACAATACAAAGTGTTGCATGGACCTAAAAAGAGACAGTCCTTTGCAAAAGGAAATCCTGGCAAGAATTTGTTTTTCTATGGGAAGGAACGACCATGGTCTTTTCCATGGTCATAATGAAAGGATGTATGATTCAAGCACAGAGAAAATAACAAGCTGGCTTGGGAGTGGGGTGAAGTTGGGATGTTATACTACATGTGCTATACTCTTGACATTGGACTTGAATCGGATATAAAGATTATCGAAGGAAAAAGAGGAAGCATTGGCTAGTGGTTGGAGGATCAGTCTGAGAGTCAGGAAGACTTACAATAACCTTATGAAGTAGGAGGTATTATCATTCCATTTTGCAGATTAGGAAACTGACACTCAGAAAGATTTAAACAATTTTCCAACAGCAATATAACTCAGAGACTTAGGACATAATTCTCCATATCGAAAGAACACTAACCTGGAATGAGAAGCCCTAGTCCTGAGCCTGGATCTGCCACTAATTATCAACCTTAGGTTCATCATTTCCTCACCAGGTACATCCTTTGGGATGTTATACATCAGTCTGATTACTTGTCAGATATTTAAAGTGTATCTGTAGTGACCTGAACACTTGGTCTCCTCATGCTTGGTAGAGTTTCAAGTTCCTGTTGGCCCACTGTCTTCAATCCTAGTTTGGTTCTATAGATAGCCTAGGCTGAAGTGTGCCATTTCCCACTAATGCAGGCCTAGTCTTTGTAGGTGACCTCTTCTCTCTCTCTCTTTTTTTGTCTCCTTCTCTTTGGAATGTTTCTCTCCTTTCCCTTTTCCTATGTGCCTCTGGCCTATAATTTTATGGGAGTGGGCTTCTTGCCTCCTTACAATGTGACTCCCTCTTCCAGCTAACATAAGCACAAAGGGTGGCATCAACATGTAAGGAGATGCCATCTGTCTGCTACACAAGTATATGCTGAATGAATGAATCTATACCTATAAAGAACACCAGGCTGGCAGAAATGAGATGGCGAAACATTACAGATCTTCAGGGTTTTGAAGTATAGGGGAAAGAAAAGCTTTAACTTATTTCCATATCCCCATATCAAGGTGTAGCCGTTTTTATAGATCAAAGTTCAGAAGTGGAAGAATTTTCAGTTCATACAAATAAACATTTACATTATAAATTTAGAAACACCGGGTTAAGCTCTATCTTCTTTCATGTATACATGTATGCAGACTGGGTGGAGAAATGGAAAGAGTTAACACTTTGGGGCTCAGTACCCTCCTACACAAAATGAAAGGGGCTGACTAGATGAGAAATAAAGGCATTCCCACCTCTGATCCTATGAACCTACAGTTTCACAAGTTCATACAGAATTCTAAAGGATCTTAGAAGTTGTTTGTTCAGTCATTTCAGTCCTGTCTGACTCTTCATGACCCCATTTGGAGTTTTCTTGACAAAGTGGAGTGGTTTGCCATTTCTTTCTCCATCTCATTTTACAGATGAAGAAACTGAGGCAAAGAGGTTAAGTGACTTGCCCAGGGTCACACAGCTAGGAAGGGTCTGAGGCTGGATTTGAACTCAGGAAGATGAATCTTCCTGACTCCATGCCCAGAATTCTGTCCCCTTTACCCCTATCTCTTCTGTTCTAACCTCTAAATGAAACAGAAATCTATAAGCCTATGATATTATTGTAACCATAAGAGTTTCCATTCCAAACCCTAATTAATATAATCAAGAAAAATCCAGACACCTTAGTCAAGCAATCAAAAGTAAATTAGGCATGAATATGTCCTTAGTACATTTGAAAGGATCATAAGGGTTTCAGATCATTGAAAGCAGACAAAATACCTTATTATTGGCTGAAAGAATCAGACATTCCTCTGAGACTGTGTATAACACAGCAAGCCAGTTTGGAAGTACATATTCCAGTAGCAAGATAGCCAAGTGGTAAATGAACCCAGCAGCAGAGGACTCCCAAGAAGACATTATCCTCAAGGGCTGAGAAGATGGCTTTTTGTCTTTATTTCTCCTCTCCTCCCCCACTCCCACTGACCAAGTGATATAACCTTGTGATCTTCAAAAGGTTAAAAAAAAAATCTAAATTGGTGGAGCTGGTAGCAGTTTCCCTGGTGTAGCAGGGGCTGATGGATGGTAGCTGCTGCACATGGACCTGGGAGAAACACTGAGGATGCTCTAAACACTCTCTGAGGCCCTGACCCTCAGAACCCAGCTACACCTAATGGGAACTTCACAGGGACTCCCCAAAGAGAAAAATGAACACCTAGTCATCAGGAACTGTGAGATTATCCTTTGGAAACATGTCTTCTATGTTTGAAACTACTATGCTTGGGAACTTTTCATGTACGAGGCAAAAATGCATCCCTTGTTTGGGGGAGTAAGTTTCTGTAACAAGTCCTTGCTATACTTGTTTAGTAAATACTCTTTCTAAATGCTAATTAATTTGTATTGAAAATTAGTGGGAAGAACAGCTATAGGGAACTAATGAGCAATAGCAGAACACACCCCAGTGATCCTCTGGTTTGCTCCTAGTGTCCTAAGAAAAGTATAGGGTAGACCAGGGATGGAAGATCTGAAGGCATAGAGGCCACATGTGGGCCTCTAGGTCAAGGACTGGATCCAAACTCAAAGGGCTGCTCTTGAGGACCTAGAGGGCCACATGTGGCCTCGAGGGCTGCAGATCACCCACCCCTAGTGTAGACCTACAGATATCCCATCCTGCAAGGGTGAGTTGTGGGTATTATGAATGACTTCTCTAGCAACCCTCTAGAGCAGCGGTTCTCTACCTGCAGGTTATGCTCAATTTGTAACAATGAAAATACATCCTGCATATTAGATATTTACATTATGATTCATAACAGTAGCAAAATTACAATTATGAAGTAGCAATGACAATAATTTTATGGTTGGGGGTCACCACAACATGAGGAACGGTATTAAAGGGTCATGGCATTAGGAAGGTTGAGAACCACTGCTCTAGAGGCTAAGTCTTAGCCTCTACTTAGGCATTACAGTGATGGTAAATCCACTTCCTCACAAGGGTGCCCATCTCATTTAAGGACAGCATTCCCTTTCCCACCCGGCTGTACTCCTTGGAGCTTCTTCATCATTGCTCCGCTCTCCCCTTCCAACCAGGAACCTCAAGGTCACATCAGCCTAACTCACATGTGATCAGTATCAGATATCTGCTCCCAAGACTCCTCTCAATGGAGAGGAGAATTGGGGAGCTCCTCCAAATTAGGAAAAGCTCCACTTAGTGAGAGCAGCCAGGCAGTGACTGACTTTCTTTTTCATATTTTTATCTTCAGTGTCTAGCATAGTGCCTAGCACATAGCAGGCATTTAAATGTTTCTGTACTAATTATTAGGAAATTCCTTAAATTAAGTTAAACATCTTCAGCCTTCTAGGAAAATAAAAGACTCTGCTGCTTTGGGGGCTCATGAAGAAGCTAGTATGATGATTCCTTCTGCTAAAAAAGAATAGCAGGTAAAAATTCTACCTCTAGGGATGTTTCTTTACCACCCACAATCTGAGGCCATTCAGAGGAAGAGAATTATACGAGTACAGGGAAGATGCCCTGATCCTTGCAAAGTCCATTTAACAGAATACAAAACCAAATGTACTTTTAGGACCATTTTTGTGTGTCATGGGTGAAGTCTATGAACTTCTCAAAATAACGCTTCTTAAATACATAGAATCACCAAAGTTATATTGTAATAATTATCCAGCCTCTGTGTGTGTGTGTGCGTGTGTGTGTGTGTGTGTGTGCACGTGTGTGTGTGTGTGTGTGTGTGTGTGTGTATCTCCATGGACGTGTTAAGAACCCCTGATGTAGTTTATCTAATTGTTTTTCCTCAGACATTTTTAAGAAGCAGTGTTAATAAAAATTGTTGAAATATTAGCTCTGCATTAAGTGTCTTCTTTCAAACCTGGCACATAGTAGGAACAGGGATAGACAGTGAACTTGCAATTTCCCTGTCCCTTTGGGTTACACCAATAACCTAGAGAAGAGTGTTCTTCCCAGTAATTGACCTCTGGGTATCCCAACTTGCAAGAGTGAGTTTTGTGTGTTAATATTATGAATGATCGGGTGGAGGGTCAGGAATGGTAGAGTGAATGCTTCTGGAGGAAACTTCCTCTCTCAATATAGTCACCTTCTCTTCAATTTGCAATCTTAGAGGGCTGTCTAGAGCACTAAGAGGTTTAAATACCTTGCCCAAGATAACCCAGCCAGTATAGCACAGAGGAAGATGGGAATTGAATCCAAGTCTTTCTGGCTCCAAGTCCATCTCTCTACCCATTCTGATGCATAGTGGGTATTTAATAAGACTCACTGATTGCTTGCTTGAATAGTATCATTGATAATAATGATGTATACAACAGCAATATATCATATAAAAGATTGCCCAAAGAGACCGACCTTGATATATTAGAAAGTTTCATAGTACTTATTCATAGACCATATCATCACTGAATCTCAAAGTTAGAAGTGATGTCAGAAGCCACATCTATTTCAGTTGATTCTTAGAATCACTGCTTCAGATGACACAATAAAAGAACAGAAGGAAAAACATTCTGGTGCTATCATATGGATCACTGATAGTCAGGTCTTTTACCTCCACTGTTTTTAGCTGACATTCTATAGATCAAGCCCTCATGGGATTAAACTGGGGAACAGAAGAGGAAAATTGTAGTCATTAGCTTTGAAGTTCATCTTCATGTTTATGTAGCACTGGGGCCCTTTCACACCATGATTCTGGAGGCCTTTGCTTTCCCAGGTTCATGCAGTGTATTCTGGGTCTTTAATTATGTAAATCATGCTCTGAGCCTCCACTAATGCAATGTTCTCTATTTACAGATGATACAAATCATAAATCCATTAGCAAAATAATTTAACTAAAATAGAAAAACGAGCAAGAAGTAATTCCACGATAGGGAGGAAGACCCACATGTGCAAAAATATTTATTGCAGCTCTCTTTGTGGTGGCAAAAAACTGGAAATTTAGGGGATGCCCATCAATTGGGGAATGGCTAAACAAGTTGTGGTATATGAATGTAATGGAATACTATTGTGCTATAAGAAATGGGGAGGAGACGGTCTTCGTATTCACCTGGAAAGGCCTATACAAACAGATGCTAAGTGAGAAGAGGAGAACCAGGAAAAATTTGTACACAATCACAGACACATCGTATGTGTGACAACAAACCTTGATAAACTGGACTCTTCTCAGCAATTTACAATTATAAGACAACTCTACAAGTCTCAGGATGAAAGGACATATCTACATTCAGATAAAGATCTAGAAAGAACAAAGTTTAAATGGAGACTGAAGCAATCCACATGCTATCGCTCCTTTCCATGTTTGGTTTTCTTTCTTTTTTCCCTTTGTTCACTCCATTGGTTATAACCCTTCTACACAACCAGAATAATATCCAATGTGAAAGTATTTGCAGATCCTGTACTGGATTGCATGGTGTGGGGGGCGGGGGGAGGGGGGGAGGAGAAAGGGAGGGGAGAAAATTTGAAACTCAAGGGATAGTGGAACTGAATCTTGTAAACTAAAAGTAAATAAACAAATCAATTTAAAAAATTAAAAAAAGAAGTAATTCCACAATAGAGACATGTTCAACCTCCCATTCACAAATAGATCCAGATCTTTATAGGCTCCAGATTATAATCCAAACCATCTCTGAATCTATTCTTATCCCTCTTGTTTTTAGGAGAAGCACATAGTCTATTCACAGCATCTGGCCCTGTGATTAAAGCTTGGGGTCTGGTGCTGTCTGAAACCTCTTGGGACTGACTGGAGATCAGTGAGGTCTCTCCAGGTAAGTTGGCAACTTGAGAAAGCCAAGTCTTACCTGGTTCTGAGATTGCTGGGATTCTGTAGCTACAACTAGATTTGGGAACTCTATAACCACACCACCTATGCTGGCTGAAGTTTGTGACTAGGCTTCCCTTCCCCACTTTCAGCTACCTTAGACAACTCTATTATCCAGGCATTCCTGGACCCCCACTTTCCTCCATAATGTTAAGAACTCAGTTAATAACAGACCTGTGGACCTAGACCCATTATTCCCTGAAATAGTAAATAGTTGACACTTTTTGGTCATTGAATAGAGATAAGGGTAGGAGAAGAGCCTGCCTTTCCTCCATCTAGTTCCTGTCAGGGCAGGAATTTTCCCAGTAAGTCACAGCATTGCAGGACACAACTTATTATAGACATAGGGCAGGACCCTTGGGATTCCGTGCTTGAATCTCAGAAAAGGGAAATGCATCTTTCTTCACTTAATGGGCGTCAGCAAACCTTTCAAACCAACTTCCTCCTGGCAGAGCTTCCAACGCTGATAGAAAGTGCCTCATCCTAGGAATGGAGCTGAGAGAGCACACAACTCTGCGTTCCTGACCTAATTGTACTGGAAGTGACAGGCAGGGCTCCTGGAATTTGACCTTTGACCCTCCTACCTTACAGATACGCTCTCTCTCTCTCTCTCTCTTTCTCTTCCTCTCCTGTCTCTCTCTCTCTCTGTCTCTCTTACCACCCAGGGAGCAGGGAGTCTTCTTGTAGGTCTGTTATTCCTTTTATTCTCTTGTCCTTGAGTTGTCACGAAAGCAACGCTGCCCAACTGCTCCTCCATTTCCTCCACTTCTCCCTGGTGACCCCAGAGAACCCTCTCAGTCTTGAGGGCTGCCTGGGATGTACTCTCCTCTAGGGTTGTGTTGAGTGGGGGAGGCTTGGTTTTAGCCTTCCCCATGTCCTTTAGTTCTCCCTCTCTTTTTATGCTGGAATGAAGTCAAGAAACACCCAACTTGACCTAGGAGAGGTAATCCAGTGTCATCTTCCTTATAGAAACAACGACAAGCCTTGTATTTCTAGCATTATTGTTTAGGGTTCCATTTTCATTTTATAGACATCACTATTGATTTCCCAGAAAACTGGGTATTGCAATAGATTTGGAGGTACAGCAGACCCAATAATAAAGAGAGATCAAGGACTCTCCCTTCTCCCTTCAGTCCTAAGTCTCTTTAATATGTCCTTTTTATAGCTCCCAGTGGTGGTTCAGTCCTTTTTCAGTCATGTCCAGTTCTTCATGACCCCTTCTGGGGTTTTCTTGGCAAAGATACTGGAGCGGTCTGCCATTTCCTTCTCCAGCTCATTTTACAGATGAGGAAACCCAGGCAAACAGGGTTAAGTGATTTGCCCAGGGTCACACAGGTACTAAGTGTGTGAGGCCCTCTGATTGAATCCAAACTTCATAGAAAAAATCCCCTTAGTAAAAGGATTTGTTCCGTAAAACTTGAACTCAGTGAAAAGGTCACACCCGAGGACCTAGAAGGCCACATGTGAATCTTCCTGACTCCAGGCCAGCACTCTTTCCACTTTGCCACCACTTCCTAAAAAATTGGAATTCTCCCCTGGAGATGCTATTGTTCTGCAGTCACATGTATAACCTTTCTCACAAAGAGGAATTATCTCTCATCTCCCAACATCATAAGAAACAAAATCCTGGGGACTTTATTTCTTTATCCTACCCTCTATTTGTGAGGATTTGATTAAGATTAAGATAAAATTAAAATTATCCAAAAATAAATGAGCACTTATGGCTTAGTTTAGTTACCTGTAGGAATTCTGTTTCTGTGTCTACTATGGTGACTTCTTTTTAAAAATAGAAATAGACTCAAAAAAGCTGTTGGTGAGGTTTCCTCTTTTCATCTCCATTCCCCCTTACCCAAAGTGAACTTTGGATATTGTGTAGCTCCCTTCTCTAGGATCAAGATCCCCTGCTGTGAAGGCCACGGGGTGTGAAGGTTCCCTTTCACTCCCAGAAGGCAGGGGCAGATGTTCAGTGCCAATCTGCCAAACTAAACAATGAGTCACACACATCCTGGTAGCTAGCATGGGTCTGGGCACTCTCTCTGAACCCAGGCTCTGTAAGTGACTCTCTGCTTCCAAAACATTCTGGCATGCTTGTCTGGGATTTCCCAGGCTATGGAAACAGTGTTGTGGTTACTGATCTTGCCTCATTCCTGAGTTTAGAGCTACGATGTAATCCCCCTCTCCCCACATACCCTCCATACACATACCCTCACCCAGCCAAGTTTTGCCCATTAGGCTGGAGACCTGAGAATTTAAAGAAACCTGAGGATCAGACATGGAGAGTAACAAGAAGCAGTCAATCCAACTTGATAAAATATAGGCAGCATCTACTCTACTCATGGAGGAGGTATTATAGTAAAGTGGGGGAAATAGTGGGAGGATCTGGGTTCAAGGGCAGCTAGATGGCGCAAGTGGATAGAGTGCTGGGCCTGGAGTCAGGCCTTAGACACCTGCTAGCTGTGTGACCCTGGTCTAGTCACTTGGCCTCTGTTTCCCTTAATCCACGGGAGAAGGAAATGGCAAACCCCTCCAGTATCTTTTCCAAAAAAGTTCTGTTGTGTGCTATGGGTCCACAGGGTCAACAAGATCTGAACAACAAACAACAACTTGGTTCATCTCTCATATTTACTACCTGTGTTAATCTGGGTAAACTCCCAATTTACCTCCCTGGACCTCTGTTTCTTCATCTAAAAAATGAACGTGGTGGATTAGATAGCCTCTGAGGTCCCTTCAAACTCTAGATAGATGGTCCTAAAATTATCTATAGGGCATCACACTAAGTCTGAAAATTTTGTCTGTTGTGGTGGGGATGGTGGTTAGATCGGTGATTTCATCAACCCCAGAGGCATTACACTAGGTGCTGAGGTGGTTGTATTGTTACTGTTGTTACTGGACCTGGGATTTCATCAACCCCAATGAAGAACTTTACTACCAAAGCAGACTGGCACCTTCCCTGCAGCTTCTAGGTTTGGAGAATAGCTGGGACACTAAGAGGTTAAGCGATTTGCCCAGAGTAATGCAGGTAATTTTTGTCAGAAAGTAGCATTTGAACCCAGGTCTTTCTAAATGGGAGTCAGTTCTCTCCCCACTACACACGTGCTATCAAACTCAAATTGAAACAGGGCCATTAAACCATGCCTACAAGTCCGGAGAACTACATAGTGATTTAGAAAACCATATAGTAACATCATCTATTATAATTCTATTTTGTCAAATATTTCCCAATTACATTTTAATCTAGCTCAGATAATGTTCAGGAGGGTGGTAGGTCCAGTGTTTGACACTTCTACTGTATACCACTGTCCCAGAGACCAAAGATGTAAAGATAAAAAATTATGTCGTCCTTATGAAAGAGTCACAATTCAGAATCAGACTTTGTTTTGTGCCAAGAAAGGCCCATCCTAATCCTCCATCCTGGGATGGGACATGTGAATGAAGGGAGTTGGGTCTGAGACTAAGGGACCATCCCATCCCCCAGGCAAAGGACTTTCACCCTGGATGATCTGGGATGACTTTTTGAGGGCTCCTTTTCTGTGTCATACTGCCCTGAGAGCCTCCTAGTGATACTCCAGGCCCTTTAATCTTCCTAGTACCTGTGGGCCTCTCTCTCACTCTGCCACTGGCTGGGGGGTCTCTGCCCCTGGGTGGTCCCTGGAGCACTGGCCTTCAGCCCTCTATGCTCACTCCCCATGGGGCCCTGGCAGCAGGACTATCTCACCTCAGAACCAGAAGCTGAGTGAGATGCGTGAGCACAGTCTCCCTCTTTCCTCCCCTCATTGAAAAGGTTGAAAGGCCCTTTCTTCCCCTGGACCTCTCCTAGGCCAGACCCCCGCCTCATTCTCTGTTCTCCCTGCTTTCCCCCGATCCCTCTGGAATTCCTCTTTCTCCTTCCGTCGTGTGCTAACTTTCTTGGTGTCTGGCAAGGATTAGAAGGCTGGGGAAAGCGCCTCAGAGTTTATCAGAGTTCATCGGGGCTGTCTAACAGCAGGCGCCGGCTACTCTCCCACATCTCTGCTACTTAAATTTCAACCCATTTTCTCTCCTTAACACCTCCCCCACATACACCTACCCTCATCCACCTCAGTCATAATGGGCTCCATTCTTTTAGCCAAGCTCAGCAACTTGTGACCATGTGGGGACAGCAAAAGGCTCTGCTTTAACCTGTAGGAATTTTTTTTTCTTTTTTGCCAATCTAGTCAGCTGCAGTCCTGGCATGGCATGGTCCAGAAAAGGAGAGGGCCCTGAGGGGAGTAAAACAGCCACAGGTGTAGAGAACCTTCGGCTTTGAGGCCACACAAGGCCCTCTAGGTCCTCAGGTGCAGCCCTCTAGGTACTCAGGTGTGGCCCTCTGACTGAATCCAAACTTCATAGAAAAAATTCCCTTAGTAAAAGGATTTGTTCTGTAAAACTTGAACTCAATGAAAAAATCCCACCCAAGGACCTAGAAGGCCACATGTGACCATGAAGCCAAAGATTCCCCACCCCAATAGGGTTTAGCATCTCAGGTCCAGCTCCATCACACAATGGATAGGCATTGACCCAGCATGTCACAACTTCCACCCCTTCTCAGTGAAGAAAAAGAAACAGTTCTTGTCTCTCTCTCTGATTTCACAGGGGAGGCTTGGGATCTGGCTACTTAGTGTTTGTGGAAAATCACTGGGGAGAAAAATGATTGCCTGATTGAAGAATAGGAGACTGCGTCTACTCCCTCCTCCTCAAGCATCACCTTATTTATACAGGAGGCTTCTCACGATCTCCCAATGGCTAGTGAACCTCCCTGAAAATGATCTTGTACTATTTGTGCATATTTATTCTCTTTATGCTGGTTCAGTAGATAGAGTACCTATGGAATAGCATTCATCTTCTATGTCAGCACCGAGCCTGGAGTCAGGAAGTCTCCTCTTCCTGAGTACAAATCTGGCCTCAGACACCTACTAGCTGTGTGACCCTGGGCAAGTCACTTCCCCCGTTTGCCTCTGTTCCTCATCTGTAAAATGAGCTGGAGAAGGAAATGGCAAACCACTCTTCCTTTACCAAGAAAACCCCATAAGGCAGCAGTTCTCAACCTATGGGTCACGACCCCTTTGGGGGTTGAACAGGGTCACCTAAGACTGTTGGAAAACACATATTTCCGATGGTCTTAGGAACCTCTATCCATCTCCAAGCAGGTCTGTCCACATGCAGATACGCCCACATACGAGTATTAAAGGGTCATGGCATTAGGAAGGTTGAGAACCACTGTCATAAGGGGTCACAAAGAGTCAGGCACAACTAAAAACCACTAAACAACAAAAATAAAGAAAGCAAGAGCTGTTCTTCGGATTTAATGAAATGCTTATTCTCCCAAATGACTTATTGGTGATTACCTAAGTGCCTCCTGATGAGTAGGAACCTAAAGACATGCACCTGTACGTTCTTCCTGGCTATTTGTTCATATATCTTTTGTTTAGCGGTTGTTTATATGTAGTGAGAAGTGTTTAAAAATCATTGATTCTATTTCTCCAGATCCTGACCTCCAGATTTGGGGCCAGCCTGCATCTGGCTGAAAACATTTTTCCCAGCAGCAAGATCTGGTGAGACTGATTGTGAGCCCATGGTTTGCTGGGAGGAGACATGATGGTAGCAAAGGAAGGAAGGATGATGCTCTCCCATTACCTGGGTGGCCTGACATTGGTCCCTTATTATTAGCTATATGGGATGGATTCCATCAGTGACATAGGTTGACAGCCCCCTACATTCCAGGGGGCTTGGCTGGTTAATTTAGGAGCAGGGAGGGAATAAGGGGGAAAAATACTGACTGGATTCCTTGACTGCACAGAAAGAGGAGAAGCAAGAGATGATTTGGGGGGTGACCCAATTGAATCTGGATCATGATTCTAACTTAACCTTGTTGTCTCAGGAAATTAAAGCTATGAGAGATGAAAGAAATTTGTGGTCATTGGAATGAGGAAGATTCAGGTCCAGAACTTTCATTTATGACCAAGTTGAACCTGGCATAAGACAACATTCTCAGGACATAAGACATAAGACAACAGATTCCCAGGGAATGGAGATGAACAAGGTTGGCTAGACAGGGAGCCTGCCTTGATTTTCCATTGAGCTCTACTATCACCCCAGGGATCACAGACTTTTAGCTTTATAGAAATACTCTGATGGTTTGAACATCACCTAGAAGGAAAGCAAACAGGTTTGCTATAGAGCACATACATTATACATATAAAATAAATCAAGGTCATTTCCTTACTGTCCAACCTACACCATGTGATAGTTCATTCTCTCAGTAAGAGAGCTAGGTTTGCTCCTGGTCCATGCATTCATTCTTCTTTTCCTACGAGATGCTTGGGTCCAGACCCTCTTGCCACTTTAATCTGCCTCTGGCTGCTGCCATCTCTTAGCCTAGGAATTCCCTTTCTTTCTCTAAGACTGGATCTTGGAATTCTTAACATTTCTCCAGAGCTCTGAGCTTCAGACACTCCTATTACAGGGCCCTGTGATCCCTTCTCCACGGCTATCATCTCTGAGAGTTTCCACCAAAGATTCTCTCTGGCTGGGCCCAGAAGCTCAGAAATCCATGTGACTCCACCACTGCCCTCAGCTGCAACTATTTCTCAGGAAAAGAAAGCTCAGCTACTTTCTCTTCACAGCTGGGGGATAGGGACAGTCAGCTTCTGGACTGTCTTCTCATGCACATGAGAATTTTTAAATTAATTAATTTACTTTTAGTTTGCAACATTCAGTTTCACAAGCTTTTGAGTTTTAAATTGTCTGAGCCAGGGATGAAGTTCAAGCCCTCTATTTTCATTCTCTCTAAATCTCTCCAAATAGCTATGATGAGACGGGATGCTCACGTTTATAGGCCTACAAGAAGGAGGTCTCCCTAAACTAAAACTCCTGAGATAAGCCCCAACACTGAACAAATCACCCAACGAAGTTGGAATGGTGTCTGAAGAACCCAGGCGCAGGAGATTCCTCAGTATTCTGAATTGGGTATTAATAGGCATGTCCAAATGACCTTATGGAACTAACTATTAAAATCCCAAACAATGGCCTTATCTATTTCACTTTGTCACGTTACAAGACTTGATCCTGGTGTGTCCTTTGCACTCACATTGAGGACCAGAACAATGGACCTTATTTCCTATGATATTTGGGGCTGAATGAAGCTTGATCCTACGTTTAATATGAATGTATGTGTAGAGCCTATGTCAGATTGCATGCTGTCTTGGGGAGGGGGAGAAAATCTAAAACTCAAAAGCTTGTGGAACTGAATGTTGTAAATTAAAAATAATTAGTTAATTTAAAAAAGAAGCAGCTTAATCCTTAGAGGAAATTCTCTGAATTATATTTCCTAGAAGGCTTTTCATGAATCCACAGCATGGTAACAGCTCAGCAGCACCATATCTATCACACAGAAAGTCCTCAATAAATGCCTTTTCATTCATTCATTTATTCATCTGTTCATTCGTTCCTCACCAGATGAGAACTGTGGGCAATTGAGGAACCTCCACAGCTTGGCAATATTGTAAAGTGGACTTCACTATAGTTAGAGAAGTAGCATGCACAGAGGGCAATGAATGGCATCCTCAACCTCTAAATCCCATCTAAACTAGGATGATGATAACTATGGAGCTGAGAATGAGAGCTCTAAGTCAGCCTTTTTTTTCAGCCTGCCCTAAGGAAAAGTCCCCAAGAAGCAGGCCAGTGCATACTAAGGGCTTACTTCTCAGCATATAAATGTGAAGAGACTGTGCCCTCTAAAGATGATGAATCAGATGGTATGAAATGGAATTAGATTCTAATTCTTCTGGAGATAAAGGAGATTTGGACTCTTTGTGTATAGGTGCGGAGAATGTTTTTTTTTCCACTTGATCCTATTTTTTTTTCTGTTGCTTCACATAGCAATTAAATGTCATTTTCTAATGGAGTTATGCCTTCTATTCATGTCTAGCAATAGAGTGGCACACTAAGTGGGGACTTGGGCTACAGTTTAAATAGTTATCACCCCAAAATAGTATGATAAACCTAGTTATAGTGAAAAGAAGCATTCCCCTTGAATATACCTTTGGATGGAGAGTATACTTGAGAAAAAGTCTTTTAAGGACACAAAGGAAGTAGGGAAAGAGAAATATACCAAGTGATCTGGGGAACTGTGAAGAAGGCATGTATGAGGACAATAACCTCAACATGCATGTGAAAGAATCTAGTTAAGCTTCACAGATACGAGGGAAATGGAACACAGTTCATTGTTGCATTTGATTCCAAGTTGATGATTAAGGATGTACAAATAAAGTTGTGTCACAAAAAGGTTCTAAAGCTTCCAAGATACATAATGTTTAGGTTCACCTTGTTTTTTCAAGCATTCTTCCCTGTGTCCAATTACTTATCCTGAACCCCCATATTTTCTCCTAACATTCTGAACTACTTTTTTCCATGTGGCCTCAGATCCCAAGTCTCTTCTTCCAGCCAAACTCCTCTGTCTGAAGTTGTGCCCAGGACTAACTTTCCTCCTGAGAGAAAACTGGGGTATGTCAAGTGTCACCAAAACCCAGAGGTTAAGTGAAGGACAAAAGCTCAATGCTCTCTCAGCCAGATGTGAGTCCAGCTAATTCATAAATCATATCAATGGCAGCATTGTCCAAGGCATTCCAAATAAAAGGAGTGACATTTAGAAGTCACTCAATGTGATATTTGATCTTTTTCTTCAATTATGGGCATTGAATGAGGGGAAGGGGATAGAACTGGAAATTAGTAGAGCCTTCGTGTATGTAACTTCCTCTCCTCGACCCCCCCACTCTCAACCCTCCTGATTCTCGAAACTGCTTCTTTCCTCCCCAGATGTTTTTCCATATCTCACAATATAACAATGATGGGCTTCAGAAACCTACTGCCTGGACATGCTTTATAGAATGTTGTTTCTAAGGAGGGAGAAGGAAGACTTTAGTGTAAGATCCAGATGTTATGCTCTGTTTTATGCCTTCACTGTTGTCTGCTGCTTAGCCACAGAAGTATGCACATCAGCTTTTCTAAGATGGGGCAGAAGGCTGCCTCTGAGCAAGTGCATCATGGGTCCAGAAACTCTGAGGCAAAACAAAGTCCCATACTGCCAATAGAGCCATAGCTGCTAACTGGAGACACTGAGGCCTGGGGATGATGCAGGGACATCACCCCAGATCAAGAATTTGGTCTTTTCAGCCTCTTTCCAACATCAATAAATCTTCTGAAGATTCATCTTTGTACCTGAGTAGATAACATTTAGCTGATTTAGGATATTGCATTGCATGGACCTTCTCAGGATAGCATGTCCATTTCTGTCTAAGGCCAAGATATGAAGCAAATCTATGTCCTCACTTAAAGTTCACATGTACCACTAGCCTGCGCACATCACAAAATCCACACAGAATTAATATACTAGGCAGCCACATTTACATGGGAAAAACCAATATTGAAACAATGGCATTTGGTTAGTAATAAGGGAGGAACTAAGATTCGCTGGTGAAAAGGACAATGGACCTAGTCTCATAAGGTTATAAGTGCTGATTAGTTATCTAGTTATACAAGTTATAGGACTAGTTATACAAGTCACTAGTTACCTCAGGTAAGTCACAGCACTTCTGGGCCTTTATAAATGAAGGGAACAGTCCCTGCCCTATCTCCACACATGTTGTAGGAATCAAAGGAGATGATGGAAGTACCTTGTAAACCGTATTCTTATAAACAGGTAAGGTACTTGGCAATATGGAGTAGTAATTCTCAGTCCTGTGTATGCTGCCATAAAACCTCAGAGAAAGGGGGGAAATGTCGTTGCCACATAGTGTGAAGAGGGATTTTCAGTTCCGAGGAGTCTTGCCTCTCCAGACTCTTCCATCAAAAATCCTCAGAACACTCTGTCTTCATTGTATGGCTCAGCAAATGGCAACAAAGGGATAGACATACATGGCCTTACAGACCTGGTTCCTGAAGCTTCTTGTGGCCAGCCTTCTACAAAGACCAGAACATATAGTGTTGAAGTAAAATCTCTAGCGCAGCAAACTGCCTTGAAGACATTTCTCATTCTGTCTCCCTGTCTTTCTATCTTTATGTCTATGTCTCTGTCTCTCTACCTTTCTTCCTCTTTTTCTTCTCTTTCTCCCTGTCTGAATTTGTTTCCTTCCTTCCTTTCTTTTTCTCTCTCCTTCCTTCTCTCCCTGTCTCTCCATTTACCTCTCCATCTCTCTCTCTGTGTCTCTCTCACTCTCTCTCTCTCTCTGTCTCTCCGTCTCTCTGTCTCTCTCTGTCTCTGTCTCTCTCTCTCTCTCTTTCCCTTCCACATCCTGTTTCTTCTGCTTAATTCCATGTCAGAATGACAGCTGGGTTCCAGCATCCTATTAACCTTTTTAAAAAAAATGTGCTCAGCTTCATGGAATATTTTATGGTTGAAAGATGCTACAAACTACAAATACAAAAGATGCTACAAAGGGTAAGCAATTAGAATTTACTGAGCAGGGTGAAGGAGGGCATGTATAAGTGACTTATACAATGAGTCAATTTTTAATTCAACAGGTATTTATTATGGTTGAGGTTCTGTGCTGGGCACTGAATGAATCTCCATCCCAGATTCTTCTGAAATTCTTTAGTGTATTTTGTATATAAGCTTTTTGTAAAAAATATTAAGCTGTAGTTAATATCTTCAAGCCCAGGGCAAAGATGGGGGGGATACATGTTACCAGCCTTTGCCCATGACCAGTTATATGACTCTATCTGTACATTCATAGGACCATAAATTGAAGGGGGGAAGGCACCTTTGAAGCCACCTACCCCAACCTTCTCATTTTTCAGAAGAGCAACCTTAGCCCTGGGGAGGTTAAGGCAAAATGTGATCTGTATTAGGGGTGTGATTTGGACCCAAGATCTCTAACTCCAGAGACAGTGCTCTTTTTGCCGTGGTACTGCTCTCAAAATGCTTAGCCTTGTTCTAGCACTGGCCCCTGAACTCTCTCTTCCACAGACACCATGTTATTTTGAGACATTACTATACTCCCTGGAGTGCCTTCAACAAGAAAGCTGTGTGTCAGTTGTTACCTGAGTGCCAAGGGAAGCTCTTCACCCCTCTACTCTTGGCAGTCAGACCGGGTTCTCTCTTGAGGATTTTAAGTAATAATTCATTTCTTTGATTCAGGTCCCCACCCAGAATCTCCCTCTGGGAAAAAGTATTACAATCTGGCTTGTTATGCATCTGCTCCCAGGGGCATTAGATGCCATTCCAGTGGAAAACAAACAGACAAACAAAGTTTCCAAGGCTTTTGAACTTAAGGTACTTATTTAAAATAGCCACGAACATAGCAAAGTCACTTTAAAGCATTTACAAGATATAGATAGCGCAAGCATTCTAATTCCCCTTAACGAATGCAATCAGAATTAATCAGCCTTGAGTTCTAAGTGACATTTATTTTCCCCTGTCCACCCAGAATCATTTCGTCTCAGTTTCTGAAAACTCATATTGCCTGAGGGAGAGTCTCTGGGAAAAACCTGAACGGATCGTCATTGCTTTTGTTACTGTTCAGCTGTTTCAATCACAACTAACTCTCTGTGACCCCATTTGGGGTTTCCTTGGTGAAGATAGTGGAGTGATTTGCCATTTCTTTCTCCAGCTCATTTTACAGATGAGGAAACTGAGGCAAATAGGCTGAAGTGACTTGCCCAGGGTCACATAGCTAGTAAGTGTCTGAGGTCAGATTTGAACTCAAGAAGATGAGTCCCCTTGAGTCCAAGGCCAGCGCTCTGTGCACTATGGCGCCACCTAGCTGCCCCATAGTGATCACTGGTCCTATGGCAAATATAACTTCTTCAGTCCCTGGTGCTGATCACCCTTCCTGTTCGTTATTATTATCCCCTCCATAGTACCAACTGTCCAGTGGTCATCTGAAGCTGCTACTGCTGCCAACACTCTCTGTGAGGGATGCTATGGTACCACTTTTAGCAAGACCTCTTTACCCCCAAGCTGGTGATGCAACATGGAAAGCTCTTTTCTTTCCTGCCATGGTTTTTCTCTCTATTCTTCCTTTTCCCTCCCAGCCACCCTTTCTCTCCCAGAAGCTTGCTTGGTAATTCCTGCCATATGCCCTTTGCCAAGAGCATCCTGGGAAATCAAGGCTTATTTTTCATTTTGGTTTTTTCCTACCGGTAGACTGTGTATTCACCTCTTGCCTTCCTTCCCCTGACCCTCACAGATTTATGGGGGGAGGGAGTAAAAAAATAAAATTTGAAAAGTTCCTATGCTTGTCTATCATCCATTCTCTTTTGAGATGGACTCCAATGTAGTTTATAAACACTTGTGTATGTTTTATTTTTTGGTTTGCATCCCAAATAGGAGTAGAAAGTTTAGAAACACATGCCACCCTTCCTTACTTATAACACAAATAAAAGATAATTTTTCTAGTGCACAGATGCTATGGTGCAAACTGGAGAGAGAGCGGGCCTTGAACAGCTGTGCTTCTGATACAGATTGGCTGTGTGCCCTTGAAGCCCAAGCTGTTCATGTTGAGTCAATTCCTTAAGACTATAAATTGTTGCTGTTGTTGCTTTTTTTTTGGAGGGGCAATTGGGGTTAAGTGACTTGCTCAAGGTCACACAGCTAGTGAGTGTGTCAGATATATGAGGTTAGATTTGAACTCAGGTCTTCCTGACTCCAGGGCCAGTGCTCTATTCACTGAGCCACCTAGCAGCCCCAAGACTATAAGTGATAAAGAAGATGGCAACCTGTATTAGTGGAGGACGTTTACTTCCCTGAGAGTTTCTTATATCTATGAAATGGTAGACTTAGCCCCTACCCCTGTCCTTCTACACACCCCAGCTTTATCCCCAGGCTAAAACCCATACTCTGAAGTGAAGTACAATGGACCAAAAATTACCATTAGATTGCTATGATAGCATAGTGTCAAGAAGACCAAAGGAGGGGAACATTTCAAGAAGGAGAGGGTGGTTAATAATATCAGTACTGAAGAGGGGACAAGAAGAATGAAATTTGAGGAAGAAACCAACGGATTTGGGAAGTAGAAGTTTATTGGTTGGCTCTAAGAGTTCCATTTCAGCAGTACAGTGAGAACAGAAATTCTCATTCATTGTACTAACCACTAATTAAAGTGCAGTGGGTTGATCCAGTACTCGGGGAGTAATCAGATAGATGGGTTGATAGGGTGGGAAGGCTTGGATTTTTCAATAATGTATTCCTATGGTGGGTATGGACATGCCCAGTGACGCTCTTCTTGAGAAAACAAGCAACATTTACTGAGGCTTTCCAAGTAATACCTGTGAGGATGAGGGCACTTCTGGAAGGGTCATCAACTAGGAATTAATTGGATTTAGATTACTATGGTTTGGGGCCACCTGATTTTCTGGACCTACAAAAAAGAGGGTGATTTATAGTCAGCTCTTATTTTTGGAGAGATCCAGAAAAAGACCAAGACAAAAGACCTTAGAGTTGACTTAGGTGAGGCAGGGAGAAGAGGTGACACCTGAATACCTGCCCCCTTACTCTAGGACCTCTTCTCCACTTCCCATCCCCCACCCCTAGTGGAGCAATAACTGAGGAAAGTGGTATAATAGCAAGAGTTTCTGGATCCTGAGTTACTGGAGAGTCCCCATGGAGAGGCATTGACCAACTATATAAGCTCCCAACCCTGTGGCTCCAGTAGAGTAGAACCAGGTGGGCAAGTGATAGCAGGTTTGAGGCCCAGCTTCTGGGATAGAACATGCAATGCCAAATTCCTAGAAGATTTGGTAATAGGATTTCCCAGAGAGAGAAGGGAGAGTACCTAGGCAACACGAATCTTAGGGTTGCCTTTCTAACCACCCTACATTTGAGAGCTCTGCAATCCAGCCTTCTACAGAGAGGTGGGAGTACCAATATAGTCTTGGGGAGAGAAGAGAATACTGGAGAACAACCCTCTAGTAAAAGAAGAGGGAGTTTGTAAGTAGTGCTAGCTTCTTGGAGAGAAGAGAATCCTGTTCAGAGGTATCAAATTTGAGGTTGACTGACAGTAGCAAGTGACCAGCAAAAACTCCTGAGTTCATAGACTGAATTAAAGTATAATTCATAAATGTCTAACAAAATAAATAGAAATCCAATACAACAGACACGATGTTAATTTGTGGTTTTTTAAGTCAACATGCAGCCCACAGGAATCCATTTCTATTAGAGTTTGATATCACTGAATTGTAGATCACCCTTGGGGATGGAGGAGCAAGGGAGTGAGCCATGTATGATATGGGGGAGCAAAAACACCCCTCAACTTTGTCCTTTATTGTTGCTATGAGTCATTTAGATAGAGTGCAGGTCCAACAGAAAAGAAGAGGGCTTTCTAGAAATAATATACTTCCAAGTACAATCCAAACCCTTGGGCATAGTTCTCTGAGTCAATAGGCTTTCCTGGGATGAACCTGGGATTCACTGGAATGTCAGGCATTTGAAGCTACCCCATGTTAATTTCTCTTCCAAGGGAAGTGGAAATCACAGGGTGGCACCATGAATCTTGGGAGACCATTTAGGGTTCTGGAGAGAAGGTATAACTCACCAGAGATGCAAGAGAACTATATCAATTGTTTATAAGCTACTATGAGTCCTTCATATGTTTTCTGAATTGTACAGTTAGAGAGAGTCTATCCTGTACCCAATATACCTTGTACAGGAGCTGGGTACCATTTTACCTATGGCTATGGAGACCTGCATATAAGCTTTATTAGAATTATATAATGGGGTTTCCCAGAAGAAACTCCAGGTGGGGATGAAGCAAATCAAAGATTGAATCCAGCCCATTTAAGCCCAGGGCTTGGGGTACTGGACCACAAAAGTATGACAGTGTGACAGATTGCTTGACTATGAATTTTTTTTAACAAAGAATTCATTTTTTTTCTTTTTGTTTCAGTAAACCGAGAGAGAGAGGAAGAGAGAGAGGAGAGAGAGAGAAAGAGAGAGAGAGGGAGACAGAGAGAGAGAAGGAGACAGAGAGAGAGAAAGAGAGAGAGAGAGAGAGAGAGAGAGAGAGAGAGAGAGAGAGAGAATAGATTTCTGTTAATTAAAAAGCATTTTAAAAACAGAGAGATTAGGGCAGTTAGGTGATATAGTGCATAGAGCACTGGTCCTAGAGTCAGGAGGACCCGAGTTCAAATCTAGCCTAAGACACTTGACACTAGTTATATGATCCTGAGCAAGTCACTTAACCTGGGGGGGGGGCAAGGTGGGAGGGAGGGTTACAGGCATGGAATAATGCACACACTTTCAGATAAAGTCATCGTATTATCAGCTTTCTTTAATTCTTTAACTTTGTTACAAGAGAGCTCTTACAGGGTAGAGATACTCTGAATATATTTGTAATGTAAAACATGTCCATTTTTTTAAAAAAAAGTATAACAGTAAAAGCAAGAAGAGAAATAGGATGGTAACTTCAGGAGCAACACAATAATGTGAAAAATTGTGCCAAGACAGAGAAGACTCATACACGTTTGAAGAGTGTCTCCCATTTGAATGCCCCTTGTGGATACACAAAATAACTATTGATTCTTATAGGACTATGTATAAAACAATGCTATGGAGGGTAATTTTAGTCGAGGTGGTATATGTTGATTGCCAATTTCAGAAACTTATTTGCCTCTCTGCTTTTCTATTTGAGCTTTCTTCATTGATTTCCATCCGCCCTTAAGAAGACATCTGCCTTGGGGATTAGTCCTTCTATAAATAGGTGAGAAGGAATCTAGACCTAGATCTAATATCTTCAGATATTAGAGTTCAGATACTGCACTGCACATAACCTAGTTAACTGGCTTTGTTTTAGTTCTTAATATCAGTCTTATGCTTATTTACTTCTTAATACCACCACCCCCAGCTAGGTCTCATTCAATTTGTTTTAATTCTTTTTAGATGATGCTGAGATCTGAATTTGATGTGGATCAGACTCCTTCCTGGTCTCTTAGAACTCTTGTCACCCTTCAAGGCTCAGCTCAGGGCCCCCTCCTTCAGGAAGTTTCCCTTGATCCCCTTAATTTTCCTCTTCTTTCTGTTTTTTTTTCCTATTGTTGCTGTATATATACTGTGCTCCCCATTAGCTCCTTGAAGGTGGGAACTACATTTAACATTTTTTGTTTTTGTGACCCCAGTGCCTGGTGCAGTCCTTTGAACATAGCAGGTGTTTAATATTTGTCAAATTGACTTGAAAATAAGACTCATACATACCCTTTGACCCAGCAATACCACTTGTAGGGTTGTATCCCAAAGAGATCATACAAGTAGGAAAAGGACCTGTACCTACAAAAATATTTATAGCTCTTTTTGTGGTGGCAAAGAATTGGAAATTGAGGGAAGGGCCATCAACTGGGTAATGGCTGAACAAGTTGTGGTATGTGAATGTAATGGAATATTACTATGCTATATAATGGAATACTACTGTGCTATAAGAAATAAGGAACAGACAAACTTCATAATATCCTGGAGAAACTTATATAAACTGATGCTAAGTGAGGGTAGCAGAACCAGGAGAACATTGTACACAATTACAGATATATCATGCCTGTGATGACTGACTCTGATAGACTGGGGTCCCCTTAGCAATCCAAAGTTATAAGACAACTCCAAAGGACTCATGACAGACAAGGCTATCCACATCCAGAGAAAGAATTATGGAGTCTGAACGCAGATTGAAGCAAACTACTCTCTCTCTCTTTTTTGTTTTGTTTCTTCTTTCTCGTTATTCATTCAATTGGTTATAATTCTTCCTTACAACTTGACTAATGTTTAATGTGAAGATATACGTAGAACCTATATCAGATTGCATGCTGCCATGGGGAGGAAGGCAGGGGGGAGAAAATTTGGAACTTGAAAACTTGTTGGAAACTAATAGTAAATAATTTTTTTTAATAATAAAAGACAAGACATAGTGAACTTAAAAATCTACTTTAAATTTTATCTAGGACTCTTCTCATTTTCTAGTTCCTTACAGGGAACATAGTGAACATTAAAAATGTCAAGGGCATGTTTGGGAAATAAACATATATAACAAGAAAAAAAAAGAAAATAAGACCCAGAAGGACCACTCAATACCAGTGCCAAGAGACACAGTTCTGCAGGCTCAGAACACAGTCAACAAAGTGGCTTTGGAACATCTTTGAAACTGAGGCAGCCTGACTTAGACAGCAATGGACTTGGAGTCTGTTTTGGGTTCAACTCTTGCCTTGAATACTTACCAGCTATATGACCCAGGCAAATCATATTAATACTCTGTGACACAGTTTCCCTATCTATAAAATGAGGAACTTGGATTCCACAGCATCTAAGGTCCCTTCCAGCTCCAATTTTATGATCCCAAGACACCCTTGGGATTCAGGAAAGCAAGTGGAGCCTTTATTGGGGGGATATGGATGATCAGTGGTTGTAAGTGGAACAAGAATGTGACAGAAGTTATGGTAAGGAAGGCAATGTATTGCCCATGAGACTGCAGAACTAAGAGCTGCTCATCTGCACTTGACTTTTTGAAAGGCCAACTTGGAGATGCTGTAATCACACTGCTCTGCATGGTCATTTTATTATTTCAATATGACTTTGTTCATGACACCAATTCAGTCTGCCTATTGACTTTCGTGTATTTCAAATCCGTTGGAGCACAATGCAGCATTTTTTGCTGGAACTGTGGAGGAGTTCTACATTCTTGCTTCTCTTAAAAACCTGAGTCCCCTAAAAAAAAGTATGCCACCTAAAAAGTACACCCCCCAAAAAAGTACCCAGCTGCATATACTAAGGCATGATTTTAGTGTTGGCATCAACCTCTTTTTAAAAATAAAATATCCCTCTCATAAATCCTAACTATCATACTGTAATTGACTTTCCAAAAATGTCCTTTTATTATTTTTTATTTGCTTTTTATGGATTGTAATAAACATTTGAAGTAAAACTGTCACATGTCTGTTCAGCTGTGTCTTTGCTTGCTGCAGGGGTTCTATCTTCTTTTAATCACAGCACTGTGGAATTGAGCATACCCACCCTGACTGACTTAAAATTCCCCTTAGGAAGCCTCTGAGAAAGAAGAGGCTTACATTATTCATGACTCAGATTAGCCAGAAGGCACATTTTATTTGAAAAATGTGAAGGAAATTGGGCTAGCAGTCACCTAATTTACCCATCAGGATACAGTATTCAATTCAGACTAACAAGTATCCCTGGAAGCAACTAAGGAAAGTCAATTCCACCTCCACATTAATCAACATGTATTACCAGCTCTCCAGAGCTAGAGCCAGAAGGGACATCAGAGACCATTAAATCCAACTCCTTCATTTTACAGACGAGGAAACTGAGGCCCAAGGAGGTTGTGACTTGCCCCAGATCACACGTGTAGTGAGCATCAGAAGCAGGGTATAAATTCTGATTCTCTGGAGGGTCATTGCTCTTCCCATCATCTCTCTAGCACCTGTCAGGCTGAAGTCATTTTACAAGTCACATTTGCATTTGGAAAGCTAAAGTCCTGAGCTGATTTCTCTCTAAGATTCAGGTAGTGGATTCCTGAAAGGTCGCATGGCTGGAAATGGTTTAAGTTTTATTTCTAGGGAGTACAAGGCACTTGATCTTTCTACTCACACACTTAGTGCCTCTCCCTTCAGCCCTAAGCCTTTTACCACACCCAACTTTTCCTTGAACCACACTTACTGCTCTTGCCATCATCAAGGCCAACATTTGCCAGTTGCTGAGTTGGCCCTAAGCTACAGAGGGAAGCTGCTTCGTGTGAAGGGGGAAAAAATGGCATTCTTAAAGTCAGTCAGCATATGTTTATTTTTATAGGTTAAAAAAAGAGCACACGATTGTAATGGAGTTGCCTTTTGTCCTAATGAGTGTTCCAACACCCCTGAATTGTCCATATGCTTCTCCTTGGCAAGATCATCCCATGAACGAGAAGGGGACAATGTGTTTCCAACCTTTACGTGAGCCACTTTCCCTTGTCCATTACTTTAAGATCCCAAAATCCAGCCCACCCCTAACACACACACACACACACACACACACACACACACACACACGAAATTTAATTCTGTGCAACTGTAATGACCAGAATTGTTCTGGAAGAAGAGATGAAACAATTTGCCTTCCTCTCTTCTTTACACTGAACCGATTTTTTTCTTCTTTTATCTATGTGTTTATTTCTTTGCTTGATGGCTTGTTGTGAGAGATATCTTACTGGAGAGGGGAGGAAGACATATTTAGGTATAAAAGTGATATGAAAGCAAAAGATATCAATAAAAACAAAAGCTTTAAAATTCTAAAGTTCCTGTTCATTAATCCCCTCATGTACTGATTGCATGCACAAGTCCCTTCTCCAGAACTGCCTAATAAGAAAAGCACAAAATGAAAGAAACCCTTTGCCAGGGAACAACCCCACTGTAGAATACCAGAGTGTGCCTCCGGGAGACCAGAGAGAGTGTGGTCAAGTTCGCTGAATTCACACAGTAGCCCCATCACTCTTCCTTCCTAACAGCATAAGCACCAAGGGCTGAATATGAACTTTTGGTGACATCAGAATATTCCCAGTGGCAGAGAGAGCTCTTACAAGTTTCACTTCTGGTAATAGGTGTGTGGTCTAGTTAATTCATTTGGTGTGGGTATACCTTTCCTTCTAAAAGAATATCTCTCTTCCTTTTGATAGCAGGGATGATTTCATTGGGGTTTTTATATGCCCAGTGCCTAGTATAGTATTCTATGGTAAGGAGGTACTTAATAAATGCTTATAATTGTTTAAAGTGTGATATGAACAAGTCTGGGGTCATTGGTCAAATCCTATTGACTAGTTTAACTTTCCAGTTACAGAGTGCATCCAGACCTCTAGCCAGCTTTTTGGACAGTTATGTCACTGTGCATGGGAGAAATTGAATAAAAGAGGGCAAAGAGATTACTGCAGATCCTTAACCCCTCTTACAACAATAGCCCTTTAGAGCTGGAAAGGAATTTAGAAATCATCTGGCTCATCCTCTCATTTTACAGATGGTCAAACTGAGGCACAAAAAAGTTAGGTACTTGCCCAAGATCACATAGTGGTGGGACATTCAACCCAGGTGGTGTAACTTTAAATTTATTTCTTAAAAGCATCAAGTAGGCCAGGAAAATCATCTTTGTACATGTCCCTTTTTAGAACCTTGAAGAGAGGTAGTGAGATTAGAAAATTAGAATATATTTCTGTTCAAAGCCAATTGGATATCCAACTCACTTCCAAAGCTACGAAGGAAGACCCACCAATGAGTCCTTCACCTCTGTCTTAAGTCTAGGTATGCCAAATATACAAAGACATAATGAAGGCAAATCAGAGACCTCTGGGAGCAGTCATTTAAAACAAATATTAAGGAGGCATCACAAAATCCCAGCAGATGGTTGCTTTTTGGACCAAGGAAGGAGGTTGTCCTAAAGCAGAATGAGGGGTAGGAGGAATGGGGATAGTGTTGTTCTAAGCCCTTCAAGAGAGGGAAAGGGGGAGTAAGGAGTGCTGAGTTCTAATGTTTCTGTTCCATCATCATGAGAATTTTAAGACTCTGGCTGCTCCTCTTCCTCTTCCTCTGATAATGGATCCCCAAACTCTGTCACCCAAAGCCTTCAGTTCAATTCCTATTATACTTGTAAAAAAGACCTGGATCTGTGGTTTGTAGTTGTAAGGGAACTCCAGGATGAGAGAATTCCCTCTACCATTGCGTGTCAGCACCTTTTATGCAATTTGTAGTCTGAGTACTAAGAGGTTAAGCGATTTGCCAAAGGTCACAGTCTTTATGTGCCAGAAAGGACCTTGAGTCTAGTATTTCCTGGCTTATTTCCTTCCACTACTGCTACCTCTGGGAGATCTAGCGAGGACACAGACAAGGGAACTTAGAGATGAAAAGCCACCTTGAGGAAAAATGACCATAGGATGACTGCTTTTAACGACTCTCCAGGAAATCCTCCTTTTAATCAAAAATCCTCATTCTGAATTTTGTTGAATATTTAAAATGGGCTGGATTTAACTTAGTTATATCTACTCACATTGGGCACTAACAAGCAAAGTAAGAGAAAAGGTGCATCAGGAGCCTGCCCAGTCATGTCTTGGTTCTGGCTCGCGCTGCTCCCTTCTCTCGTGAGTGCCAGAGTGTGTGACAGTCTCTTTGCAGTCTGGACTAGTTGTCTCTGCACCTATTGTCTCAGAGCAAGAACCTATTTTGAGAGAGTTGTAAGGGCGAAAGGGGATAGGAGGTGGAGGGGAGAGAGAGAGGGAGGGAGGGAGGGAGAAAGATGGGGGAGAGGGAGACAAAGAGGGTGAAAGGAGGGCAAGGAAGGAGGGAGGGGGAGAGACAGAGAGACAGAGAGAAAGACAGAGAGAGAGACAGAGAGAGAAAGAGAGAACAAATGGGACAGCAGGATAAAGGATATAACTGACAACTCAGGAGATCCATTCCTGGCCATCTGTGGTTGAGGACAGAGGTGGATGATTTAAGACATATTAGAGAAATTAGTAAAGTGACCTAAGCTACTTCCCTTGAAGCTGTCTGTATCTGACTGTACCACGTGGGTAACATTTGGCTATTCCTGATGTTTCTCAAGGGAAGGCAAATGCAGCAAACAATTTTCTGAATTCTGATTTCTCCCCAAATGCTAGGGTTGTTTTCATATTTCATGCGAGGGCTAGTTTGGCAGTGCTCCTAACATAAGGAACCTCTCCAGAGGTTAACACTTGGCCTTCTAATACAGCCCTCGTCAAAAGAAAATATTTCTTTGGCCGAAAATTTCTGGCACCTCTCTTGTGTTTGGCTCCATACACCCTACATCTGTCTACTTCCCGGACAACCTTTTTCACTTGCTCTGATGTCGGCTTGTTTCACTTAAAAGACAGTATGATGAATAGCCGAGCAAAGGTGAAGAGATATTTGAAAAGAGCAATGACAAAGCTTCCTTTCTACCCTTTAGTTCCCCTTTAATAATGCAATTTGGTTTCAGATGGGGTGTTTAAAAATTAAATGGACAACATTTTCAGGAGGTTTTATTTCCACTCCCAGGCCCCTACAACTGTACCCTTCCCCCTTCCATTTGTGACACAGGTTTGGCCAAGGTCTGAAAACAAATTTCTTCCCTCACACTGTGATTTCGGACTCCTTGGCTTGTGTAACTCTGAGATTCTGGCATTCTTTTCAGATTTGGTAAGTGCGTGCTCTCCTTTTCCTGGGAACGTGCAAGTTAATCCCCTACAGCTAGCTTGAAGCCCAGAGTCATGGTCTGAATCCAAGCCCGCCCCTTGCCCAGCCACACCCCAATTCCACTTGGGACAATTCAGTTCATCATCTCCTGAAGAACCTTTCATTGCAAAAAAAAAAATCATCCAGAATCTATTAGAGTAAACCAGAGATTTCCTAGGGCTTTGTAAGTGACTTAACACACAGCTGGCAAGATTCTCAGCATTCCAAGCAGCCTAGTTCAAATACACATGATGTTTGTTATTTTGCCTCCTTTACAGACTTAGTATAACTAAATAAATAGGAATATATCAATAAACAAAGTCCAGTTATTTACAAATCCAGCTATAATAAGATCTTAGGTGCAGAGGGATTGATCTCATGTCAACTCCGATAGTGAAAAAAAAAATTAAGCTATTAAAAAAAAAGGTGAACTATCACCACAGAGGAGAGTTTCCTAAGGAATAATAGAGTTGTTGGTCATTATCAAATCCATGGGCTATAACCACAGACATGCTAGAAGTGCCCTCCCCCATAAAGAGCTAGTCATGCAACAGGAGAACTTAGAAGTTTAACTAAGGACAGCTCGCCAAGCATTGGAGTGAGGCAAAAGGCAAAGTTGCTGACCCCAACAGGCCATTTCCACATCAAAGGCAAGGTCTCGCCTGCATCACAAAGGAGTTGGTTAATGTGAGGCAGGTGTTGAGATACCCAGAAGAGTAGTGGTGCCAGGTTAGAGCAATGTCAAGGTTTCACTGGCTTCTCCCACTTAGTTCTGTCATCTCTCTCCCCTGTGGGTATGGAAGGGAAAGGCAAAAAGATGAAAGATGGAAGGAAATGACTTCTTCACCCAAGTCTCCCCTTCCTACCCTTTGGCCAGCTTGACATTTGGAGAGAGTAGCTATTTTGCTCAGGGATGTGGTATGAAGAGCTGTATATATTAGGATAGCTTCAAAGGTCATTCCCCTACCATGTGTTCTTATATCCGGGGCTGGCAAGTCCTACAGTCATTGGGATGTTCCTACTCCAAAAGTGGTCTCTGTGTCAAAAGGATGGGAGGCTAAGTAATCCTTGTACTCTCCATCAATGAGCTTGGCCGAATTTCTGGCAAACCAGCAGTCTATCTGCTCTTGTCCATTGTAGATCTTCCTCTGTTTCCAGACCACTGGAACCCGGTGCTCTTTCACTTTTAGGATAGTCTCAGAGCTTAGGTCTGCCTGGGAGACTGAAGGTTCACTATGGTTCTGGTTGGAACCTGAGCCAACCGGCTCTTTAATTAGTTTAGGATCCTGGTTCAGGAATTGACCTACAGAGGGAAAAGAGAATCTAACATGAGTCAAACCCAGTTAGCACAGATTTGATAATATTTGGCTTCAGTTACAGTTAGTAAAGGAGAATGCTATGACATCAGTGGGAAACTCTTAAATAACCACAATCTGAGATTTGGAGAGGCAAGGTGGGCTACTGGATTGGTTATTGGACCCGGAGCTAGGAGCTACGTGACCCTGAACAAGTCACATGACAGCTCTATGTCTCAGTTTTCTCATCTGTAAAATGAAGAGGTATTACTCATGTCCCCTAAGGTCCTTCCAAGATCTAAATTTGTAATATTTTTCTTTGACTCTTTCCCGAAGTCTTTCCTTTTCCCTCCATGTTTGGAGGCTGTTTTGCAATAGGCTACTGCCTATTACTTTAACATTGGAAATTTTCCAGACCAGCTCCGTGGAGAGCTACCAACCCTGCCACAGCCTCCTAAGCAAAGAAAGAATGAGGTAGGGGTGACAGGGAAGTAGGATTAGGTCTTTTTGGTAACCTAGTCCCAAGATCCCCTTGCTGTGCAGAGGCACTGAATGTGTGTGCAAGAGGCTGTAAAGTCCATTCACTTTGATATTCATAATCAAAATTGTGTCAAGTGGGGTTCTAGACCCTAATCTACAACAGAATTCACTAGGGTTCAAATACCAGGAAATCCTGCCTTCTAAACCTAGCTCTGGTGCAATGTCTTGCTGTTAATTTGGGCAAGAGAGCTATGGGAACTGGCATGGTCAGTAATGTCGTAAGAGTAGCACTGCTAGTTCTGTTCCTAAGAACACAGGGGATTTACATCAAAGGAATCTAAAATGTCTGGAACTTCATTGATGCGGCTCTACTGAGAAGTGAGGAAACAGAACCTTTCGCTTTCTGATAATGCCCAGGATCCGCTGGCTTCTGTAGTCTCCTCCCATTCCCAGAAAGTCTTTATGGATGTGCAAATGGGAATCTATGCCCTTACATATATTATGTTATATGAAGCCGTTTGTATTAAATTTTCAATAACTAGTGAAAGTTAAGCCAGGCAACATGGTGAGAGGTGAGAGGAAGCATTTACTAAGCTCTTACTGTGTGCCAGGCACTGTGCAGAATGCTTTACCAATATTATCTCATTTGACCTTCACCTACCTGGGAGGTAGGTGCTGTTATTATCCTCATTTACAGTTGAGGAAGCTAAAGTCAGATAGAAAGAGGTTAAATGATTTGCCCAGGGTCACACTGCTTGTAAGTGCCTGAGGCTGGATTTGAACTCCGGTTTTTCTGACTCCATACCTAGTGCTGTATACACTGAGCCACCTAGTGGAGAGAGAGCTGGTCTTATAGATAGGAGGACCTGGATTCAAGTCTTGCCTCTGCCACATAATGACTGTGTGAGCGTGGGCAAGTCATTTAACTTCTCAGGCAACTCCTCTAAGACTATAAATTGCAGCTTCTTCTACTTTGGTGGAGAACATTTCCTCACAAGGAGTTCCCTATACCAGTTAAAGGAGGAGGGAAGAGAAAGGAATGGGGAGTAAGGAGAGAGGAGGGAGGGGAAGGAAGAGAGGAAAGGAGAAGGGAGGGAATGAGAAAGAGGAGGGAAAGGGAGAAGAGAGAAAGACAAGAAGGAAAAAGGGATGAGAGAAGAGAGAGGAAATGTCAGCAGCCCCTCCACACACATACACACCCCTTACCTAAAAGTCCATGACAGTTGGCTGAGAGTCCTTTGCTACTGGAGATGTAGAAGCCAAGATGGTTTCGCTGGTAAGGAGCTGGATTTTTGTAGAGGTGAATAAGGATAACAAAAGTAATTGTGCCCTGGATGGTTACTGTGATGTTAGCGTTGGCAGAGACAGACAATTCCAGCCCCCAGCTCCCCACTACAACACTCTGGTTGCAAGGGAGAACCAATCTGTCCCCACCATCCAAGACAATCCTGTTTGGTGTGATTTCCAAGTATGATCTCTCTGGCTTATTGATGAGGATGGTGATGGTTCGGAAGTAAGTGCGATACTTCTTGTGACCATTTGGAGGAGCTGGGGCCCCTATTAATTCTCCATTCACTGTGACACCTTAGGAAGCCAGGAAGGAAAAACAAGACAGTGGTTAGGTAAATTATTCCATTCGCAAAACAAAGAAGCCCCAACTAGTACCGTAATGATACCAATACATGATCCTTTTGTCTATGAACACAACAGTCAGTATTCTACTGACAGTTGGTCACCATTACCCATCAGATGGTGGTGACTAGACATTGACAAGGCCATGATATTGGGGGTGTTGGTCTCAGCAATTTGGACTCCTTTCCACCTCTTGCCCAGTGACTCAAGGATTTATAAGGTATCTGTGTGTGTCTCCAATTAGGATCTTTCACTTGCTGCAGCCCTAACTAGACATCTTAGGAGTCACCACTATAACTTTCAAAGAGTGGGCACGGATAGAAAGATTGATATGAACAGATGCAAAGCAAAGTAAATGGAACCAGGAAAATAATCAACAAATGGCTACAAGATAAGTGGAAAGAACAACAACAAAACCTGAATGGTGAGTAGTTATAATAACCAAGAGGAGAAGAGTTGAGAAGAGGTGTTTCTCTCAGTTCAATGGAGAGAAGAGAGCAATGGGTGTGAAACATTTTATACACTGTCAGGTTCAGCTCAAGTGTTGGTTAGTTTTCCTAAAATATTTTTTTCTCTCTTCTTTTGTCTTGTTACAAGGGACAATTTTCTGTGGAGGGGAGGAAGAGAATGATATGTTTTGAAATGAAGGTGATGCAAAAACAAACGACACCAGTATCTTTCAAGAGGTGGTGTTCTGTATCAAGATAAGCATCAGATCTGGAGTCAGAGAAGCTTGGCTTGAATCTTGCCTCTACTTCCTTTGTGACTATGGACAAATAACAGAGGTGGCACTCTGTGCCAGTTTCTTCATCTACAAAATGAGGAGACTGGCCTAAATAACTTCTGAGATCTCCTTCCAGTGCTATAATCTAAGACTTAATGAAGTTTACTCAAACAAAGATGTAGGTTTTCATACTGTTGGCTTAATATACAAATGGTGGCCATTTGTATGATATTATGCCAACAGTATGAAAACCTACATCTTAATGTTTAATGTTTAATAAAAGCAATATGAACTGAAATGGATTGTCATCCCTGGTCAATGGTGGTATGTCATTAGAGGTTACTGCCATATAATAGAGCCTCCCTCTCCTCAATTAATCCTCCTGTTCCAGATCATCTTTGTAGTCATTCCAGGGGATGACAATTCAGGTGCCGCCTCCTCCATGAAGCCTTTCCTGGAACCCTCTAGTTGTGGGGGTGCTTGCTCCCGCTTCAAATTCCCTATCTTTATTTATCTGTTCTAGTGTTTTATTTGCACCACTGAATGTAAGCTCCTGGAGAGACCAGGATGTTTTCTTTCCCTTTGCATTACAAGCAGCAGCTTGGTGCCTCGCATATATTAGGCATTAAGGAAAGTTTTTGTTGTTGTTTTTAAATAAATTGAAAACTCTTATTGCTGGGGTCAGGAAAACAAAGACAAGAAGGAAAAGGGATGCCAGCCTCTGTTGAAACTAATTGAGCATTTTATCAGTTATGTTTTGAGATTTCTTTCTGTGATTTTCCAGTCAGTCATTCCATAGACAGCAAGCAGAACAGATAATTTAAAGACGTGGCATAAATACTGTCAGTTACCCTGGGGCTTTAGAGGAAGGGCCTAATCTGGCTTCTAAAGTCTTGGCTGAGTCCTTTGATCTTGGAATCAAGGCAGGATTTAGTCCTTAGAATAGTTAAGATTTAAGATTGAGTAGCTAGATAGCACAGTGGATGGAGTGCCAGGCCTGGAGTTAGGAAGACCAGAGTTCAAATCTTATTTCAGGCATGTAATAGCTGTGTGACCCTGGGCAAGTCACTTACACCTGTTTGCCTCAGTTTCCTCATCTGTAAAATGAGTTGGAGAAGGAAATGGCAAACCACTCCCATGTCTTTGCCAAGAAAACCCCAAATGGGGTCACAAAAAGTCAGACACAGCTGAAAAACTATTAAACAATTAGGAAATACTGGACAAAATAAATAAAAATACAATAAAACACAGACAGTGTTAATATGTGGTTTTCTAAATCAACATATACCCATAAGGATTGTTATGTTTGGCTTAGTGGCCCTATTTATATTTCAGTTTGCCACCACTGATCTACAGCACTGAGAAGTGACCAGCCCAGGGTCACACAGCCACTTTGTATCAGAGATAGGATTTGAAACCAGGTCTTCCTAGCTTTAAAGTCAACTCTCTGTCCATTATATCATGTTGCCATTGCTCTCCTTTAATACATACATTATAAAAAGCTATATATAACAGAAGTTCACGATTTCCTACATAATCCTCTTTCTTGTTCTGTTTTTTATATATTTCAATGTTTGTGTTTGCTGATGACTGTTATATACAATAAAAAATGATTGTTTTTAAAGAAATGAGGCATAAAGCAGTGAGATTATATGCCTCGTGCCATAATGTTGAATTCACATGGAGAAAGATATACTTGTGGATGGAACTCCAGGCTCTTTAACTTCTTGTCCTCTGAAAACTGCAGGGGGTACATGCGTGGATCCCATCAATGATGGTAGACAGTGTACGGCCCTCGACCCTCCCTTTCATTTAATTCCATAAGCCAAGATGGAACTTACCAGAGTCCATGTGATCAGAGACGAGTCTGAGAATGTCCCCAGGGCTCCCATCGATGTTAAAACAGACAGTGAGCTTGCTCAAGGGGAAGTCCACCACAAAATGAGGGTCTCCATCCGCTAACAGAAGAAGAAAAGAGAAGAAAACTTAAGCCCAGGACTGAGTCTGTCTCTATGAGAGAAGGCTGGGGGATGGACGCAGGGAGGTCCCTATACACTGCTTCTTTGGAAGTTGTTGTTCTTCAGTTGTGACTCACTCTTCAAGAACCTTGTGCCCACGGGGTTTTTTCTTGGCAAAGATAGAGGAGCCATTTGCCATTTCCTTCTCCAAAGGATTAAGACGAACAGAGGTTATAACTTGCCCAGGGTCACACAATTAGTGAGTGTCTGAGGTCAAATTTGGCCTCAGGAATAGCACTTGATCCACTGAGTCATCTAGCTGCCTCTTCTTTTTCGGTAGGCTTTCTAATTTTCTTTCTGATTTCTCTTCCAATGGTCATGGGAAGGAGAAGGGAGAAACAGGGAGAGGGGGGAGGGAGAGAGAGAGGAAGAGGGAAGGAGGGAGAAGGAGAGAGAGAGAGAGAGAGAGAGAGAGAGAAGGAGAGAGGGAAGGAGAAAGAAAGAGGTAGGGAGAAGGAGGGAGAGAGAGGGGGAGAAGGAGAGAGAGGGGGAAGGAGAAAGCGAGAGGGAGAGAGAGACAGAGAGAGAGAGACAGAGAGACAGATGGTTAAAACTGACATTAACATATATGTCTTGTTTTTTAAAAAGTGCTACCAAATATCTGCCCAGACCTAAGCCTGCTTTTGAGTTAAAGGACCTAGGATCAAATCCTACTCTTGTCACTTATTACCTAACATAGGTAACTTTGGGAAAATCACTCCATCTTTCTGAACCTCAGTTTCTTCGTCTGTGAAATGAAGAGCTTTAGACCAAATGGTTTCTGAGGTCCCTTCAAGCTCTAAATACAGGCTTTTTCTATTGGACTTGGAATTAGGAGACATAGGTTTGGATCCCAGTTCTCCCCCACACTAGTTGTCTGACTTTTAACCTCTGTGATCTGCTTTTAGATACTTGCTAGCTGTGTGAGGTGGGCAAGTCACTTAAACACTGTCTACCTTAGCTTCCTCTTTTGTAAAATGGGGATAATCACAACAACTGCCTCCCTGGGTTGCTGTGAGGATAAAATGAGATAATTGTAAAGTATTTTGCAAATCTTAAAGTGCTATATAAATGCTAACTAGTTATTCTCCTGTAAAAAATGGGGAAAGGTAAACCTTGCATTATCCACTTCAGAGAACTGTGAAGGTCAGGTGGGATAAAGCATGAAAAGTGCTTTATAAACCTTAAAACATGATATAAGTGTCAACTATGCATCTAGGTGGTATGCTGGACTTGGGAATCAGGAAGACCCAAGTTCAAATCCTGCCTCAGACTCTTACTAGCCATGTGACTCTGGGCAACTCAACCTTCCTCTGCTTCAGTTTTCTTACTGGTAAAATGAGGAGAATAATAACACCTCTCTCACAGGTTTATTATGAGGATTAAATGAAATAATATATATAAACCGCTTTGTAAACCTTGGAGTGAGCTATTTTGTTTAGAACCAGACCTGTAATTTCATTGGCAAAGGAAATTCCCAATGAGAAACTCCCTTTACCAACATCATCAGTACCTGCTCTATAATGGAAAGAATTGCCAGTTGCCACTGAGAGGTTAAGTAACTTGCCCAGAGTCACACAGCCAAAATGTTTCAAAAGTACAACTTTAACCCAAATCTTCTTGACTTCCAAGACCAACTCTCCATCCACTACACCATTCTGCCTTTCAAGTACATCCTTGTGTTGTTTATTCAGTTGTTCAGTCACATCCAATTCTTCACGACCTCACGGATCAAGCCTAGCTTGCAGGATCTTAAGCATAACCTTGCCCATGTGTGAACTGAGTATAGTTGATCAATAATCTGAAAATTCCTTGGCATTACTTTAGAAAAACCTGGAAAGACTTGTGTGAACCGATGCTGAGTGAAATGAGCAGAATCAGGAGAACACTGTTCACAGGAAAAGCTACACTGTGCAATGACCTTGATAGACTTAGCTCTTCCCAGAAATGCAAGAACAAGAACTTAGACAACTCCAAAAGACTCATGATGGAAAATGCATCCACAATCCAGAGAGAGAACTCTGTAGTCTGAACACAGACAGAAGCATACTATTTTCTTTCCTTTTCTTCTGTTATTTTGTTTCTTCTTTCTCACAGTTCCTCTCACTAGTTCTAATTCTTCTTTACATCATGACTAATGTGAAAATAGGTTTAATATGAATGCATAAGTAGAGCCTATATCAGATTGTATGCCATCTTGGGGAGGGGGAAGGGAAGGGAGGGGGAGAAAATTTGAAACTCAAAATCTTATGGAAGTGAATATTGAAAACTAAAAATAAATAATTAAAAAAAAATTTTTAAGTAAAAAAATTCTTTGGCATTGCCCTTCTTTAGGATTGGGGTGTAAACTGATCTTTTCCAATCCAGTGGCCACTGCTGAGTTGTCCAAATTTGCTGGCATATTGAGGGCAACACTTAACAGTATCACCTTTTAGGATTTTAAATAACACAGCTAGAATTCCAGCACATCCGCTAGCCTTATTGTTAACAGTGTTTCCTAAAGCTCTCTTGACTTCATTCTCCAGGATGTCTGGCTCAAGATCAGTAACCACGTCACTGTTAAGATCTTTTTTGTATAGTTCTTTTGTGTATTCTTGTCACTTTTTCTTAATCTCTTCTGCTTCTGTTAAGTCTTTGCCATTTTTGTCTTTTATCGTGCCCATTTTTGCACGAAAGTTTCCCTTCATATGTCTAATTTTCTTGAAGAGATCCCTTGACTTTCCCATTTTGTTGTTTTCTTCTATTTCTTTGTACTGCTCATTCAGGAAAGCCTTATCTCTCCTTGCTACTCTCTGGAATTCTGCATTCAGTTGGGTCTATATTTCTCTTTCTCACTCACATTTTGCTTTCCTTCTTTCCTTGGCTATTTGTAAAACCTCATCAGTCATTTTGCTTTCTTACTCTTCTTTTTCTTTGGAGGTTTTTTTGTTGCTGCCTCCTGCACAATATAATGAACCTTTGTCCATAGTTCTTCAGGCACTTTATCTACCAGATCTAATTTCTTAAATCCTTTTTGTTTGTTGGTTGGTTTTTGTCTTTTTGGAGGGGGGAAGGCAGGGCAATTGGGGGGTTAAATGACTTGCCCAAGGTCACATGGCTAGTATATGTGTCAAGTGTCTGAGACTGCATTTGAATGCAGGTCCTCCTAACCCCAGCGCTGGTGCTCTATTCACTGTGCCACCTAGTTGCCCCTATTCTTCACTTTCACTTCATATTCATAAGAGATATTATTTAGGTCATATCTATTCAGTCTAATGGTTTTCCCTATTTTCTTCAATTTAAGTCTAAATTTTGCTATAAGAAACTCATGATCTCAGTCCTACATCCTACACCTGAGCCCTACATAAGTCAAGCAAGTTCTTCTGGTACTGAGTTCTTACTCATTCTATAAGTCTCTTGTCTTACAGTCTAATTTTTTTTTCCTGAGACCTATACCAAATTCCAATGTTTACTTAGTTCCCCCAAATAGTTATTTATTAACTGAGCAATGTGAGCCTGAACACCTTTCCCTTTGCGGGTCATAAGCAGTGGGGAAGGGAGGAATCTATCTTCCTGACTTTCAGGTTAATCATTGTCTCAGAAAACCTGTGTGTAGACTGCACTAACCCAGAAAGTCATGGAATGTTAGCTCTAGAAAAAAACCTTAAAGCACATTTTGTCCAATCCCCTTATTTTACAGATTAGAAAAAAAGACAGAGAGAAGTAACTCACCAACAGGCATATCAATTCAACTGATGGTGAAGCCAGGACCTTTAAAACTCAATACTCCAGACTCTGAGGCCAGCCAGTACTCTTTCCTTAGTAAACTAGCTCAATGCTACATTTTTCTCTACTCTTGCCTCCTTGTCTTGTCACCCATGATGTCTTTCCAGACACCAACACACAATGGAACAGTCACTATCTACCTCCATCACTTCTATGCACAAGCTGCTGAAGGAAGCTGGAGGAATTCTCAAAACTCTACTGACAGGGCTCCACTACACATTTATGTTATCCAATATTTATTGGGCCCCCACTGCAGCAAGGCAATTCTTCTACTCCTCCCTAACCAATTCTCTAGCCATTGACCACAGCAGCTGTTCCAAATCTACTCTTTTCTCCTCAGACTTCCCACAACACCCTCTCCCCTCAACCTCTTAACTGTACCTCATAGTCCATCAGCCCCAAAAATCCTGAGGCCATACCATACCTCATGAGCTTCTTCTTCTCCCCCCATTCTTGTCTCATATTCCCCTAACATCAGCCACCTCTATCTCTTTCACTCCAGACTTTGGTGGAGTAGTGACACTTCTCTTAATCAAGGCCAAGCCCTCTACATCAGTGGTTCTCAACCTTCCTAATGCTGAGACCCTTTAATACTAGTATGTGTGCGTATCTGCATGTGGGCGGACCCACCTGGAGACAGATAGAGGAGCAGTGTCTTGGTTCCTAAGACCATCAGAAATATGTGTTTTCCGATGGTCTTAGGCAACTCCTGTGACCCCTGTGAAAGGGTCGTTCTACCCCTAAAGGGGTCGCAACCCACAGGTTGAGAACCATTGCTCTACATGCTCTCTTGATCCCATTCCATCTCTAGCAGATTTCCCCCATGATCTCCTTTTCCTCTTTCTCTTTCTCCTTCTCCTCCCTCTCCCCCTCTCTCCCCTTCTCTCCCTCTCCCTCCTTCCCCCCCCTCATATTTCAATCTTTCCCTACCTCTTGCCTCCAAGCAAGCCTTTGTCTCCTCAATCCTTAAATAAACCCTTGATCCTGCTGTTCATGTAAACTATCATTTATATCTCTCCTCTCCTCAGCTAAACTACCAAAAAAAATCTATTTACTATTTACTTCCTCTCACTTTTTTCTAAACCTCTTTGCATCTGGCTTTCAATTTCATCATTCAACTGAGTTGAACCCTCTCCAAAATTACCAATGATCTCTTAATTGCCAAATCTAATGACCTTTTCTCACATCTTATGCTTCTGCCTCTAACATTACTGATCACCTCCTCTGGGATACTCTCTCTTCTCTGGGTTTTCTCAAGAGCAGTCTTTTCTGTTTCTCTTCCTACCTGTCTGTCCCTCCACCCCACTCAGTCTCCTTGCTGTATCTTTATTCATGTTCTTCCCAGGAAGTATAGTCAGCTCCAGGGCTCTGTCCTGGTTCCCTTTGTCTTTACTTGCTACACTTTCTCATTTGGCACCCATGGGTTTTATCTCTCTATGAATAATTCCCAGATCTATACAGCAAGCTCTAATCCCTTTCCTGGCTTCAGTCCCACAACACCAACTGTCTACTGTCATTTCAAATTACATGTTCCACAGACATCTCAGTCTTAACATGTCCGAAACATGGTCTTTCCCCCAAAGCCTAACCCTCCTCTGAATGTCCCAGGATCACAAAGTCAACATCATCCTCAACTCTTTACTGTCACTCACACTATGCCTCTGTTTAGTCCCCAAATCTTGTAATTTCTATCTTCACAACATCTCTTACATACATTCCCCACTTCAACTCAGGTCCTCATCACCTCTCACCTGGACTCTTCCAATAGACTGTTGATTGAACTCCCTGTTTCATGTCTCTCCCCACTCCATTTTATCATCCACACAGGTGCCAGTGATTTTCCTAAAGTGTAGGTCTCCTCACCCTCCCACTCACCCCCACCCCACACTTCATCTTCTGTCTCTGCACCTTTGTACTGGCTGTCCCCCATGCCTGGAATGCTCTCCCTCCTCATTTTCCCCTCTTAGGATCTCTGACTTCCTTCAGGACTCAGCTAAAATGCCACCTTCTTTAGGAAACCTTAAAGGGCACCTCCCCTCCCCACATGGCCACCTCCACCTGCTGGCAGCTATTAGTGACTTCCCCTATAAGGTTATCTTATATAAGGCTGTCTCATAAGGTTATCTACTCCAAATATATATTTTATGTACTCATTTTTACATATGTTGTCTCCCTGACTAGAAAGCAAACTTGAGAACAGAGTCTGTTATTTTTACCTTTCAATAATATGTCAAGCATTTAGCATAGTGCCTAGTACGTTAATAAATGCTTGTTGACCGATGGGTTTGATTTTCACTACCCTATAATCCAGAATCTCACCAATATTATTCAAAAATGCATTGGGAGAATCTGGCAAAATAAAGCATGCTTGACTCTGAATTTTCTAGAAGATAGGTTCTAGATAGCTAGACAGACACACACACATACATACATACATATACAAAGTTTTATGTCTTTCATACATGTTGAAAGCAAAATCTCAATGGTAAGAAAGTTCTCACTTATGTTTCTGCTTTCTTGGGGATGGTAACATAATATCTAAGTCAGATAGCGAAAGGTTTCTATTTATTTATAAAACATTCTTTCTACCCAAATTCCCCTAAACACTTTGTAGGAAATGATGCTGTTTATCCCAGATGAAGAAATGTGCAGATCATCAAGTTTCATGCGACAGCCAAAAGAGATTTGCAAGCATTTAGTAAGGCATGTGTGTGCTCAAAGGAATTAGATTATGTCAGTTGGAAGTTGAGTAGGATCTGTTTTACCACACCCCCTGCCTCACTTAAAGAACTTCACTTAGCCTTATGAACTACTCAACGGATAGTATAATCAGGAAAGCAATAAAGGAAATTTAGGGGCAAAAGACTTTAACTTCTTGAGAAAAAAACCAAAACCTGAGGCTTTCTGTTGTCATTCCATCTGGTCTTTCTTGTAAACTCAGGAAGTGTGCAAAAGAGAGCTTTCTGACATTTTGTTATAGGCTTCCCCTCTGAGGCCAAAGATATGCAAAGCTCATTTCAGAGCTATCTCTAAGACTGCAGGCTGGAATCATGCCTAGTTTGAGGGCATAAAACAATTTAGCTTTTAAAGCGAGCACATTTATTGAAATGCACCCCTGTTAACAATCTTTCCTGCAACTTCTTCATCGCCTGTTATCTCCCAAGCTTCAACACAATGACATAATGATGGTTCTTTGGCATTTGTTTCTGCTGGCCTTGGCTAGGTGAAGGGGATCCTTGCTGTCCTACACTACAGGAAAATATTTGGATGGGCTTTAAGAAGTTACTAATTATTCACCTTCAGTTAGACAGACCCAACCAAAGGGGAAAAGTCATTTACCCCAATTAATCCATCCACATGTGTATTATTTTTCTGTACCTGATGTTTTGGAGATCTTAATCCTTGGGTTGTACTGTTTCTTGAAATCAGGTTCTAGAAAGGGGAAAAATGGAACAGTCACTATTAAAATGCAGAAAATAAGGAAATAGGAGCAGGAAGAAGAAAGGTAAGGTGTGGAGATCATGAATCATGTGCTGATTTTCATGTACATTTGATACACTTGAAAGTCTGAAATATTACCAAAAGAATTCTGCTTCAGAAGATACACACCAAGGCTTGCAATGGAAAGGCTTCATTTTCATTACTGGATTATTCTATACAGTGTTTTTTAATCTCTGTGAATTATGCACATCTTGAGAAAACCTGTTCTGCCATATATGAATGATCTAATAATAAATTAAATTTTAGCATACCTGTGCAAGAGTGTATCACAAAGAGCATGGCAAAAGTGATAAGCACAACAGAAGACCAATTTAACATCTTACTCGTGAATATTTGATTTCCATTTTCTTTGGATTAACAAAAACTTGTAACTGTGTTTTGGTTGTATCTCACCTCATGAAGATATTTGTTAATTCTCAGAAGTTACAGATAAAAAACTTCTAGTATGTTATCCAAACCTTTTCCACCCCTTAAGTATCCCCCTAAAGAGCAATATTTTTCTCCACCTCACTCTCTTGGACTTCTTTCTACAGGGTCCCAGGCCAATATGATGCTGGCTGAATGAAAACCGAATGTAAAGGAAAGGAATTAACCAATGGAGATGAATGCTTTGATGATTTATGAGCCTCTATTGTATCTGTTGTATTTCCCAGAAAAACGCAACAAAAATCATCATGGCTTTAAGGAAATGAAGATTATTTTAAGCACCAATTGACACCTCATGAAAATATTATTTCAAAAATATTCCTTAGAGAACTCAATTGGCTTATTTTCTCATTTCTGTCTTTGGTCCTAAGGACATTGGTCCTAAGGCATCTGAGCCTTATCTTTCTTGAAGCTACTGAGATCTGGGTCACTGTCATGGGGCTAGAATAACAATGTCATTCACAAGAGGAATTTTCCCTGCATTTGTCGCATGGCCTCAATGCCATGAAATAATGTTCTTTATACAACCTGGTTCAAATCCTTCTTAAAATTATTCCATGGGGTGGCTAGGTGGTGCAGTGAAGAGAGCACCAGCCCTAGAGTCAGGAGGACCTGAGTTCAAATGCAGCCTCAGACACTTAACACTTACTTGCCATGTAACCTTGGGCAAGTCACTTAATCCCAATTGCCCTGCCTTCCCCCCTCCACAAAGCAAAAAAAAAAATTTTTTTCTACTTTTGCTGGTACAAACTCATCTAAGGAACTTCCATGCTTTGCTATAGAGGCATCTTACTGTTATCATCTTTTACCCAGCTTCAAGTGTCTGGGTTGTTCAGCTAATTTGGTGATACATCTTCGTAGGGTTAGAGGAAAAAAAACAAAAACATATATGCCCATACCACTTAGTTGGGTTCTCTGATTTGGCTCATTTTGCCATCTGTTCCTTAGCTACTTATTTTGCATGTACATACTTTTTAACAGGTTGTCTGTCCTAATACAATGTTATCCTGGAGGACAAGGACTGTTACACTTTCATCTTCGTATTTTAGTCCCTAACACAGTATTTAACACAAAGTAGACAGTTTGTTGATTATTTAACCTAAAGAGTTCAAAAACATATTATCCATCCCTATCTGATTGCACAAACCCCAAAGCATAATAAATACTAGTGACAGAAACTTCTCGCCACTGCAAAGTTCCATTCTAAACCCTCTTCTATTTCTTAACAAAGTGGTTTTCCATAAGTACAGATATTAACTTTTCATGTCTCCCCCACCACCCACCCCCACAACACACTCGCTCAGTAAACTTCAATGGCTCTCCATCACCTTTAGCATCCCATGTAAAGCCCTGCGGCATTCCAAACTCTTCATAACCTGACCCCTTTCCTGCCTTTCCAGTCTTCTCATACTTTACTTCCAGACAGAGACAGAGACACAGAGAGAGAGGGAGAGGGGGGAAGAGAAGAAGGGGAGGGGGGGGAGAGGGAGGGGGAGAGAGAGAGAGAGAGAGAGAGAGAGAGAGAGAGAGAGAGAGAGAGAGAGAGAGAGAGAGAGTTTGTACATAGTTGTTTTTATGTTGTCTCCCCCATTAAGCAAGGACCGTTTGGGGTTTTTTCCTTTCTTTGCACTTTGTGCACAGGGTCTGACACATAGTAGACCCATAATAAATGCTTGTTGTCTTGACGTGACTCATTACTACCTCTAAGATAAAGTATAAACACCTCTGTTTGGCATTTAAAGCTCTTCACAACTTAGCAACATGATACCTTTCCACATCTTCTTGCACATTCCTCCCCTCCCCAAATTCTGTGGTCTGGTCAAAATGGTCGCCTTGCTGTTCCTCACACACAGCTGTCCCCTATGTCTAGGTCTCCTCTTCACCTCAGCATCTTGGAATCCCTGGCTCCCTTCAAGATTCAATGCAAGTGCCATCTTCTTCACGAGGTCTCTCCTGTCCCTCTCCGTCCCAGCCGTGGCAGCTGGGACCTTCCCCTTCAAGATTACCTTTTTTCTGCTTTTTTATTTGTTTTGCATATGCCCAGAAACATAATGTTGTCTCCCCTATTAGAATATAAGTTCCTTGGGACCAGGAACTATTTTGTTTTTATCTTTGTATTTCCAATGCATAACACAATGACTGGTACATAGGAGCTTAATAAATGCTTAATTTATTGATAGACTCTGAGTTTCAGTAGAACAAATGAAAGGGAAATTTTCTAAGAATTCCAGGTCTTTGACTTTTTTCTTTGTATTTGTAGAGAGCATACATGCAAACACACAAACACACACACACACACACACATATACACACACACACACACACTTCCCCTCAGGAACACAATTTCATCTAACATTAATTTTTTGGAAAATATAAAGTGCTATTGGTATGTCAAATAATGATGGGTTGAGTTTCTCTTCTAAGCCAAATATAACTTTTTCTAAATACTTTGCAGTAGTTACAGTCTGATATAGTCCAAGTCCAGAAACCTTATACCCTGTTTTAATAACTTGAGCTAAGGGGGAAGGGAAAAAATAGAAATTTAGGCTCTTATAGAAACAACTCTAGCCCTGAAAAAAAAAAGCAGAAATTCTAAGTAAACAATTTCCAAATATCACCATTCAGGTCTCATTACCTGGCGGCACATTCTTTCCATGCAAGCTTTGCACAACTGTCTCTGGACCCACTGCTGCAGAACTGCCATAGACTTCTTTTGTTGTCACTTGAGTTGCCTCAGGTGCCAACTCCTTCAACTTCAAGGAAGTGAAAGGGGTGAGAAAATGGTAATTCACTGCAAGAGCCCGAGCCCTCTCCATCAAACGTTCTTTCTCCTGTTCATCATCACTCTTCAGCCATGAAGTCAGCAGCTCCTTAATAGTAAGATAACTCCAGAGCCGCTCAATGTAGTTTTGGTCAGCATCTTGGCCCACTGGAGTGGAAACTCCTGTGACATCATTCTCTGTGCTGTGGGACGCAACAGGAACATCTGTCTTCAGGACCAAAAATTTCTTACTATTGCTGGCTGTGACTTCTACGTGTAGATTGTCCAACTGACTATCAACCAGCTTTCCAGCAATGATGATTTCAGACCCATTGAAGTAATTAGGGAAAAGAGTTTTGGTGACATGCTTGACAGAGCCAGGTGGATAATCAATTTGGATATCAGAGAGTAGAGGAGTTCTGATCTCATCATAGAACCTGGAGCAGAAGAGCATAGGTGGAGGTTAAGGTCCTAACCTTGAGAGCAAGCAAAGCCAAGAGAACCAAATTATTAAATGCAAAGGGAATCATACAACTTTACAGTCAAAAAGTCATACACTTCATCTAGTCTAACTCTCTGTTTGATGCACAAGTACCATCTGTAATATCACAGAATCAGATGTAAAGTTAAAAGGAAACTTAGAAGACATTTAACCCCACCACCATTTTACAAATGAAGGTAAGACCAGAGTGGTTAAGTGTTTTACCCAATGTCACACAGGGGACGAACAACAGAGGCAGGCTTTAAATGGAGGTCCTCTGGCTCCAAATCCATTATCTTTCCACCATACCATCCCTAAGTGTCTTACATACCAGTTGGTACTTAAGCATCTACACTGACAGGGTGCTGCATAGTTCCATTATTACACTGTTGGACTGTTCTGTTTGATAGAAAATTCTTCCTCTTTTTGAACCAAAATATGTCTCCCTGTAACATCTATCCACTGATTTTCATTCTGCCCTTTGGTGCCACACAAAATGTCCAAGCCTTCTTCTGCATGACAATCTCTCAAATGTTAAACACCAGTATGCATACCAGATCTCCATCCTATATCCTCCAACCTAAACAACCCCCAATTCCTTTAACTATTTCTTATAGTATATGATATTCCACTTCCCTTGCCGCCATGCTCACCCTCCTCCATAAGAAATGACAAAAGGGACCAATTTAAGGAGATGTAGTAAGATTTGTATGAATTGATGCAGAGGGAGGAAAGCAGAACCAGGGGAACAATTTATACAATGGTTACAATATTTTAAAGGGAAACAACTTCAAAAGACTGAAGAACTCTGATCAACACAGTGATCAACCGTGACTTCTGAAGAAGGACAATGAATCATGCTTCTAATCCCTTGGAAGTGACGGATTGCAGGTGCAGAATGCAGCATACATCATCAGACATGATCAATGGGTGAATTTCTTTTGCTTGATTGTATTTATTTGCTACAAGGCAGGACTTTTATTTTTAGGGGGAGACTTTGGGGGAAAAGAGGAGAAGTAATGATAGTTGTTTTTTAAAAAGACAAAAAAGAAAAGAATGTCAATAAAATATTTGTAAAATGCATGTAAGAGAACAGAAGGAAGTTTTGAAGGGGATATAAACAAGATGGGCTATACCATACCTGGGTACTACTGTGTGCAATTTAGCATATAATTCTCTAAAATCCATATAAAACAGAGATTCACAGTTTCATATATAACCTTCCTTTTTTAAAATAATGGAATAATTATATTGATGTCATTAAGTTCATAGTTTTTTTAAAAGAAAACTTAAAAATAAGTTTTTAAGAATATTTCTCATTTATTATGATTAAAAGGTGCCAGAAAGAGCCCGGGTTACTGTCTCTTCACTAGCCAATTCTATCAAAGTAGTCAAGGTCTCAAGGCAGATGGTGAATTTTTCTAAGTAGAAAAATCTCCTTACCCTGGAGGCTGTTTTTACTCACGCCTATGAACTCATTCCAATAACAAACATAACCTTTGTAACACTCACACACTAAGATCTTTGACCACACTAATAGTCACTATGACCCTGAACAGTAGTCCAAGCATTACCAGCCCCATATTACTGATAAGGAAACCAGGGGTCACAAAGACTCAATTTACCCAAGGCCATACTGCTAATAAATCAGACCCTCTTGAATAATGAGGTCTCTTTTTTCCTTGCCAATGCTAAAATCTCTCTATTTGTGCCTTTGTTCCCCATTCCTTCCTGTCTCCTCTGGGAGCTTGCCCCTTGAAATGAGAGCATTATTCACCACCATCACCTCCCTTTAATTTTCAACCTAACTCACTGGCTCCTTCACTATTGCCTGCACACATGTCCAGATTTCCTCTTAAGAAAAAACAAACAAACCAAAAAACAAAACCTGCATTTGACCCTCCCATTCTCTCAAGTCATCATCTGAGATCTTTATTCCCATTCATAGCCAAACTTCCAGAAAAAGCTGTTTACACTCATTGACTGTACTGTCTCACCTCCTACTCACTTCTCAACCCCCAGGAATTTGGCTTCTATCCCCAACACTCAACTGAAATGCTCTCTCCATGGTCACCAGTGATCTCTTTATTGCTACATTTGATGGCGTTTTCTCAATCCTTATCCTTCTTGACCTACCACCAACAAGGCAAACAAGTAAGCTGTGGCAGCAAAGCATTCTGAGGGAGAAATATGAAGCAGCATGTGCTGGGAAAGTCAAAATACCACCATCTTGACTACCCTCTCCCCTCAAATCCCCATGGAGCTGGCCCAGAACCCTGAACCCAAGAGCCTTGGTAATAGCAGTGTCCTCCAGACCACCGGCCCTACTAACAGCCCAGGCCTATACCTATCATCAAGAAAAGTAATTACTCTCTTGGTGAGCTCATCAGCTCCCATGGATCCAACTATCATCTCTATGCAAATCACTGCCAGATCTACAAATCCGGACCTCACCTCTTTTTCGAGTTCTCTTCCTGCATCTACAATAGCATTCTGGCCACTCCACCTGGATGTCCCAGAAGTATCTCACCATATCCAAAATGGAACTCATTAGCTTTCCTCATAAACTGACCCTTCTAACTTCCTTGTTTAGCTTGAGAGTGCTGCCATTTTTTCCATCATTCATATTCTCAGTGTTGCAGTTGTCCTCAATCTCTATCTTCTCCATCACCTACCAGAGCAAATCAATTAATGCATCTCATCAATTTTCCCTCCCCAACATCTCTCCCTTCTATCACTCATACCACCTCTTTAGCACCTCTTTTTTGGACTATTGCAATGTGTCCTAACTGTTCCTGCCTCCCCTCTCTCCTCTCTCCAATCCACTCTCCACACAACTGACAAGTTGACATTCCTAAAACAAAGGTCTGACCATGTCACTCCCCTGCTCCAGAAGCTTCATTGGCTTTCTATTGCCACTAGGGTAAAATACAAACTCCTCAGTTTTGGGGAACCCTTCAGGATCTGGCTTTAGATTATTTTTCCAGGCTGCTTATTCATTAATCCCACTCATGCTCTCCACATTTCAGCCAAACTAGTCTACTTGCTATTCCCTGTACATGAGATTTTATCTCTTGCACAGACTGTCCATCATACCTGTAATGAACTTCTTCAGCCATTTCATATAACACTTGGCTTTTTTTAAGACTAAACTCAAAGGTCACCTTCTTCAAAAGGCCGTTCCTCATTCCCCTGGTTATTAGTGCCCCGCACTCCAAACCACTTTGTATTTATTTTGCATACAACTTGTATTTATGGATCTGTGAGCATATATCCTCCCCCAGTCAAATATAAATTTATTGAAAGCAGGACCTAGCACATAGACCATAGTACATACTTAATAAAGGGCAGGTAGGTGGCACAGTGGATAAAGTACCAGGCCTGGAGCTAGGAATACTATCTTCCTGAGTTCAAATCTGGCTGCAGACACTTAATAGCTGTTTGACGCTAGGCAAGTCACTTAGCCCTGTTTGCCTCAGTTTCCTCATCTGTAAAATGGACTGGAAAAGAAAAATACAGACCACTCCAGTATCTTTGCCAAAAAAACCCAGATGGGGTCACAAGTAGTCTGACACCTATATATATTTAATACATACTTAATAAATGCTTGATTGAGTCTGATTCCAAACTCTCTTTCCTTCCCTCGTTCCATATCCTCTCTCTACTTCCCTCTTCTTTTCTTTGTACTTCTCCTTCCTTCCTATAGGAGGACCCTTAGTTCCCTTAATCTGGAAATGATACAATTTTCTTTTTGCTTTTTAAGTAAATATTAGTCATTGTTGAACTCCTGGTAAACCAAAAATCCCAGCTGTTTTTCACATAAGTGGCTTTGTTTTTGTTTTAGCTTTGTGGTTTTAGAGGGTTTCTCGTTTGTTTTTGCTCAAGAGAAAGATGTGTAATAGAGAATACAGGCACATGTAGAGGCAACATTTTAGCTCAATGATGACCTTAGGAATGCAATATAAGCCGAGACCCTCTCAAGCCAACGGGATATAAAGGAAAATTACTAATTAAGTACAAACAAATACATTTGTCAAAAATTTTCACAGAAAGCATGAGCAAGCTAGGTTCCTCTGATCCTATATAATAATTTATTTTTCTTAACAAAATTCAGGACTTTATATGCATCCCTTTGAAATTTCATCTTCTTGATTTAGGCCCATTGTCCTAGTTTGTCAAGATATTTTTATCCTAAATCTGTCTTTCAATAAATTAACTAGTTCCCCCAGATTTTTTTTTATCTATAAATTTGATAAGCATGCTTTCTATAATCTTCTTCCAAGGCACTGATGAAAGCTTCAAATAGGAAAAACCCAAGGACAGAGACCTGTGGCATGCCACTAGAACTCTTTCTCCAAACTGACAGAGCTGTCAGAACACTCAAGGTATAATCAATTGATCACTTATAAATATATCTAGGTTTCCCCTTTGCTTACAAGTACATGCCATGAGGGCAGCTAGATGACTCAGTGGATAGAGCACTGGGCCTGAATGCAAATGTGACCTCAGATACTTACTAGCTGTGTGCCTCTGGGTTTAATCTGGAAAAGGAAATGGCAAACCACTCTAGCATCTTTGCCAAGAAAATCCCATGGACACTGTGGTCCATGGGGTCACAAAGAGTCAGACATGACTGAAGAACAATAACAACATGCCACGAGTTGGTGGTAGAAGGCATAGGATGCTAAACTGGGAGTCAAAACTCTAGGTCATATTCTCTGCCACTGCCTTAGTTAATATCATCCTTTTCCCCCCCCAATTAGCTAGCGTTTTTTTTTTCCTTCTACCCCAATTTAAAAGAAATAAAAGCTTCAAATACTCTCTACAAACCACCAGCAAAGTAGGAAACAAATTACTTAATGCCTGCCCACATTACCAAGCCTCCTGTAGCAAATCTAAAGTTCTCTCATGTCTGTAATTCGGCTGTTTCTCGTCTTTTTACTCTTTACTCACGCAACACTGGCTTAGTCACTGCTCAGTCACACAGGATACTCCACCTCCTATCTCCTTCTTTGTCTTTGCATTCGTTATCCCCAATGCCTGGAATTCTCTTCGCTCCCGACCTCCTGCTCAGCTTCTCAGGCTTCCTTTAAGATTCAGCTCAAATCCTGTCTTATCCTGGAGGCTTTGCCTGGTCCCTAGTCATGGCTGCCATGAGATGGGATAGCCTCTCGTGACTATGGATAGGTCTTATATGGACTTCGTTATTTCCTTACATCTTATCTCCCCTGCTAGAATAGGAGCTCTATGAGGGCAGGGACTGTGGAGTATGCTTCCTTTTCTTTGTATTCCCAATGGTTAGCACAGTGGCTGGCACATGATAAGCTTCTAATAAATGCTTGCCAACTGACAGACTGAGAGTGAAGAAGAAGACGATGCTTCTAAAACATTGAAAGCTTCCTGGACAAAAAGCTTAAGCCATTACAATGGGACACTGTCCAGAATTACATTTCAGCTTCCTGCCCCATTGAGCACAGGTGGTTTGCCCCATGTTTGGCAATTTCTTCTATCTTCTTCCAAGGCACTGATAAAAGTTTCAAACAGGAAGAACTGCTTGGTCCAGAACTCTGATTTCACAGGTATAGGGAACTCCCAATTAAAGCATGTTGCTCTCACTCAGCAACTTGAGAGCCTTACAGAGTCCCCTAGAGGCACTGAGAAGTTAAGGGACTTGTCCAGGGTCACACAGCCAGCATCTGTCAAAAGTTGGACTTGAACCCAGGACTTCCTTGACTTTGAAGTAAGCTCTTATAAATAATAATAATAATAATAATGACAGTAACACTGCTACAGTACTTAGTATGCGTCAGGCACGGGTCCTCACAATAGCCCTGTGAGGTAGGTGCTCTCATTATCCTCATTTTACAGATGAGGAAACTGAACAAATAGAAGTTAAGTGACTTGTCTACAATCACACCACTAGTGAGTGTCCGAGGCTCTATTTGAATTCAGATATTTCTGACTCCAGGCCCAGTGCCTTAACCGTTGCACCATCTATCCATCTAGAGCAGTGGTCCTCAACCTGTGGGTCGCAACCCCTTTGGGGGTTGAAGGACCCTTTCACAGGGGTCACAGGGGTCACCTAAGACCATCGGAAAACACATATGGTCTTAGGAACCAAGACACTGCTCCTCTATCCGTCTCCAGGTGGGTCCGCCCACATGCAGATACACCCACATACGAGTATTAAAGGGTCATGGCATTAGGAAGATTGAGAACCACTGATCTAGAGAGACATACATTTATGCATATATGTGTATATATGAAACCATGTACACATGTGTATACACACATATGGGGAAAGGAGGGGGACAGAGAGAGAAAGAGAACTCCCAGATGAGGAAATTACCTCTACCAATGCAGATCAGCCCTTTCTCTACAACTTAGAGAGATTGCGTAGGGTGACAGAGGGCTGTTTTAGAATCTAAAGGTCTTGGGCATTTACAAGTTAGGTGACTTGCCCGGGATCACATAACAAGTATACATCAATGGCAGAATGCACACCCAGGTCCTCTGGACTCAGAGACTAGCTCTCCATAAATGCCCCATGCCAAGCTATCTTTAACGAAATGATCTCTCAGGGAAAAGCAGAGGAAACGGGAGTCACCATTTCCTCTCTCCCACAAACTAGGTATTTTATAACAGAAAGGGCAAATAATTTCTTCATATTGTTTTTAATCTTTTTTTAAAAAAAATCATTGTTGTTATGTTATTATGTCTTTTCATTTTTTGTTGTTGTTTGTTTTTACTATCCTCATATGGAAAACAGAATTCCTGACTTGCCTATGTCAAAGTGTTTCAAAGGGAGGGGCAAGGAATAAAGTACATAAGGTAAATTAAAGTTTTGGAAAGTCAGATTTTTCTCATGGAACTATCATTTCTAGCAGTCCAGTCTGGCAGCCTAATCAGAGCTGAGCTCTCCATCCCTGCCGGATCCACGCCCCTCCCCCTCTCATGTCCCCATCCTACAGAAGGCAGGAGGAAACTGACCCGATCAGCTGTTCCTTAGCGTTGTCCTCCTCTAGCACGCGCCGCGTCATGCCGCAGTTCTCCAGTGACAGCTTCTCCAGCAGTTTGAAGTCTACGTCATTTCCAATGCCTATGGTGAAGATGCAGACTCGGCCTTGGGCAGCCTCTTTCGTGTTGCTGAGGATCTTACTTGACTGAGTCTCTCCCACTGTGGCCTTCCCGTCGGTCAGGAAGACAATGAGAGACACACTCCTGGAGTCAATGTCATTGTCCGCTATGTGGCTGTTAAGCAGTTCTATGCCCTTCTGGAGAGCCCCATCAATGTCGGTACCTGTGGATGCATGCATCAAAGTGTGATCAACCCCTAAGACTTTGACTTATCTTTTCTAATAAGGTTATATATTTACTGTGGAGATATTGATTATTTACTATGGAAAGATCCTCTGCCATCAGAGAAGTCTGAATCCTTCTTCTGACACTTCTTAACCCATGTCCCCTTGAGCAAGCCATTTAATCTGAGCCTTAGGCAGTCATCTGAAAAATGAGAGGGTAGCTACTGGATGGCTCTGGGGCCCCTTCTAGGTCCAGGTCTATGATCTTAGGATCTTAATTACATCCCTGGTTAATTCTTAATTACCCACTTAATCATCCCCACTAATGGTGGTGAGAGAGAAAAGTGACATAGATAAGTAATTTAAAAAAGAAGTTAATCTTCAAATCAATTTTTCTTGACTTAGAATACACTATGTGATATAAATGATACTTTCTTAGGCTAATATCAATGATAATTTTCATTACATAAGACCAATGGTTCTCAATGTATAGTCCACAGACCCCTGGGGTTCCTTGATACTCTTTCAATGAGTCCTTGAGGTAAAAAACAATTTTCATAATAACATGAAATATTATTTTCCTACTCCTCCCCTTCCCAATTACACATCTGTGTAAGACCAGATTTTCTTCATCTACTTCAACCAAAACAACAGATTGAATGCAGAAGCATTCTATGAGAATCCAACTGTTCCTATTAAGTCAGAAATTATTTGCAAAAAATTAAAATTTTTTTAAAAGGTCACTCTTGTCACTAAATTTTGTTGTTTTGGAAAATATAGCTTTTTTCATCAAATGTTAATATGGAATAGGATTATTATTGTTAAAGTTAATAAATATTTTAAAATTTTATCCATTTTAATTTCTAATATGATAAATATTAATAGATATATCCCACACACAAAAAAGCTCTATGGGACCCCCAATAATTTTTAAGTGTAAAAGAGTCCTGAGACCAAAAAGATTAAAAGGTACTGTCGTAGGCAATATCCAGTTGATGGTGAGGCAGAGAATTTAGCTGTGAATTGACTGGCAGAAGGCAATCATACTGGAATGAAAATTGTACCATGTGAAACCCAAGAAGTAGATCACCTACGAATAAATGACTGAACTTTGACAAGATATAGTCAAAACTGGCCTCCTGCGGTGGCTGGTGTAGGCAACAACTTTGTACTAAGGTTTTAGAGGCATCAGGAAGACCTTAATGCCCCAAAACATATCTCTCTCTACCCAATCTACCCAAATTACAGCTGCCTGAAATTCTAGCAAAAGTTTCATTCCTTTAGCTTTCATACTTGTAACAATGCACATTTCTCTGGCAGAGGTAACAGTCTGGTTGGTTATCTAGCCTTTACACCTAGTATAAATGCATTTTCTTTTCTGAATGCTGATTTTGATAGAGACTAGATGCTAGAGATGGAAGGGAAGAATTACATAGGGATGGTGCATAAAGAGAACAAAACAGAGAAATTGGAGACACTAAAGTCAAGCCACTGACTAACATCACAGTTTAGCCTCCAAACTCTCTCCATTATTCAAAAGCTAGTTACCTTATAAGCAGTAATTATTAAGGATGCACACTATTTTCTGTGAAAGAAGGAGAGATGAAGAAAAGTTAAAAAAAATAAAGGACAGAATTTATTTCACAAGATCTGATTGTGCCAATCACTCAGTCAACAAGCATTTATTAAGTGTCCTCTGTGTTCCAGGTACCATACTAGATGTTGGAGAAACAAATGCAGTGAATGAAAGAATCCCGACCTGCAACTAAACTTCTCAAGTCTTTTCTGAGGTATCCATTTCTCAGCCCATCCCTAGGGAAGATAATGAAGATCTCTTTCTATGGAATACCACAGGAACAGTAAATCCAATTTCCTCATCACACAAGAAAAGAAAGAACTCATTTTTAGGTTACTCTGGAATACAGCCCTGGGATGTGAGTGATCCCAAGTTCACGCAAAACCTGAAGTTCTTCTCAGCAATCAGCCTCTCTGTCCATATTTGGGAATAAAGGAGATTTTTCTCAATGGTTCTTTTATGTGGCAGCCTCCTCCCACCATGCACGTAATGATACGTCCATGCCTTCTCATCCTGTGTAACTCCTCTCTATGTCCTTTGTATATCCATGAGAGTATAGGGATGTAAGGATGTGAAAACCCCAGAGAAGGCTGACTAAATTTAACGTATTTCAGAACGTCATCCTTGTGGATTTCCTATTGAAGACTTCTTGCATCCTGCCCTACTGATTCTTCTAGTAGGAAACCTTAATATCGATCCTAAGGACTCCATTCTCTACCTTGCTTTAGCAACCTGTCAGCATGCTTACATCTTCAACCTTGCTATCACAGGAATGGCTCTGCTAAGCAATGAAAATTCTGCTTTCCACACACAATCTCCTATTACTTCACCTTTTCTACTTCCTCACTCCACACTGAGTTTGCTCTTCATCCTCATTATAATCTCTAATTCCTAGAGATTTTCTAATTTTCTCCCAATTTTCTAATTCTCTCTCTTGCCTTGTTTTCATACCCATAATCATATTCACATTCAATATCCATATTCTATCTCTAATTCTAATCTAAATTCCTCCCAATTTTCTAATTCTATCTCTTGCCATCTCCCTTGTTCTCATATCCAGATTCAACCCCAAGGCCAGTCACTTCATGGATTCCCTAGCTACCAACCTAGAATACCTCACTCCTCTGAACTTCCTCTATTCCTGACCTATTAATTCTCAGCCTTAGGTAACCCTGTGGTTTTCCGCTCTTGCTCCCAGGAGAAAATTCTTGGAGAAATTCCTGGGAATTTTAGCTACTATGAATTTATGTTATTCAAATGAACACCACATGAAGTCTGACACTGAAGTTTAGCACCATGGACTTGCCCTCACTGAAGTCTGGCAATCTTATTTAGCTGTTAGTGGTTTCTTGTCTCGTTCCTCAAAATGGCAGTTTCAAAGCTTTTTCTCTCTCCTTAAGTCCCAACCAATTCGAGATGTCTGAAAGGCAGTTGAAATTGTAAAGACTAGAGTTCACCAGAGAGCTTAGGGCAGGATATCGTTAGCCTAAGAGATGATAATTAAATCCATGGGAACTAATGAGATCACTAAGTGAAGTAGTATTTAAGTAGAAAAAAAGAGGGCCCAGGACAGAGTCCTGTGGGACACCCACATTTAGGGGCTGTGACCACGATAAGAATTCAGCAAAGGATTGTCTCCCACAATCTGACACTCTTCCTCTCCATCTTTATTTTACAATTGTCTTCTTTATGTTCCAGTCAAACTAGACTATTCACCATATCCTGTCCATGTCCTATGTTTTCCTGCATTCTTCTGCCTTTGCTTATGCTGTTCTTTCATGGCTAGAAGCCCATCTCCCACCCCCACCCCTCAATCTATGTGGTGAAATCCTAAACTCCTCTTAATTTACATAATTTGGATTAGACAATCCCTCCTTAGAATTCTTCTGCCCATCTTTTGACTGAATCATGGAAGAAGTTCCCAGTTTCTGCACAATTACCTGTGTATTACAGAGCAAAAGAAAAATCCCAGACCATTCAACCAATTTTGTCCTCACCATGACCTCTTAGCTATGCCTCTTCCACATCAAACAGTATTTTTCCCCTTGGCACCTAGCTTGTATCTCTCAGATAAGCACGCTTTGTTCACTCAGTTACAGTTCTACTTTTAGGTAACTACTTGGCTGAGCAGTTCCCACCACTTTTTCCTAAAACAATAATATTTGAGCATACTGAGTAGTAGGGCATCCTATTGGCACCAACTCTCCCTCCAACTGCTACTTTTAAAACATAGGTTCATTGTAAGGGATCGATGAGAAGCAAAGAAGACCTCACATATCTAAAAGAATTTTTTTCCTTATAACTTAATGGATCACCTATAACTAGAGGTTAAGACAAGGTAGGGGGCATAGGGCTTAGGGTTTTGATTTAATAATCATAAATAATATAAGTTTTTTTATTGTTGTCTCTTAAAATGCAAGTTCTTAATTTATCTCCCTTCCTGAAGACAACTTTAGATTTCAAATTCCTGCCTGTTGGCCAAAACCACCTTCTTATCTATCATGGTGACAAAGCTAAGGTGAGAAAAAGGAAGATTTTTTTACCTCCAGTAGGTGTCATGTGGTGAATGTAGACCTTGCTATCCTTGATGTTGTTAGGAGTCACTGATACCAGGCGATCCTGCCAAACTTTGATCCGATTGGAAAACCCGACGATATTAAAATGATCCTGTGGCCTTAGATCATGCAGGATAGTGAAGAGGGCATCTTTGGTCTAGACAAAGACAGAAACTGGTCAGGTTTGCCATATACCATTCAGTGCTTCTATGGTCATGAAAGTCTTGTCTTGAAATCCTCTGTCAGCACAGAGATGTTCAAACCAATCAGAAAAATTTACTGAACATCTACTATGCACCCAGGGCAGTTAGGTGGCACAATGGATAGAGTCCTGGGTCTGGAATCAGGAAGACTTATCTTCCTGAGTTCAAATCTGGCCTCAGACACTTACTAGCTGTGTGACCGTAGGCAAGTCACTTAGCCCTGTTTGCCTCAGTTTCCTCATCTGTAAAATGAGCTGGAGAAAGAAATGGCAAACCACTCCAGTATCTTTGCGAAGAAAACCCCAAATGGGGTCACAAAGAGTCAGGCACAACTGAAATGACTGAACAACACCACCACCAAGAATTCTGATGGACAGAAAACAAAATAAGACATAGTTTCTGCCCTCAAGAGGAAAGGAGATGATAAAAAAAATAAATAGTGATACATAGGGGTTATCACTGTTTAGACCTCACCATTATCTATAATATCTCCACTTCCAAGATCCTTTTTGGGAGGGTCCACTTCCAAGATCTTGAACTCTAAAATTTCTTTTCTCTAATCACAATTTCCTGTCTTCCCACTTTTTTCACTGCCTCACGTCTCTATCCTCATTCTAATCTTCAGCCCCTTACTCCCTGTTCTCCCAGATCAGCACATTGATGCATTGATTTACAAGATCATACCTTTAGAGCTAGAAGCGGCCTGAGAGGCCATTAAGTCCAGGAAGCTGAGAGTCCAAGGTAGAGAGGTGTTAAATGACTTATCCAAGGTCACCCAACTAGTGTTTTTGGCAAGATTTATGTTTGAGTCTTCCTGACTCTAAGCCCTGTATTCTATTTACTGCAACACTTAGTTATCTTTCCCTTCTCACTTTCCCCCTCCCCATCCTTCCCCTGTTCTCTCTTTGCTAATCCAATTCCTGGACCAACAATTACACCCTCCTTTTCTACTCCTACTTCAGAGTCACCAAGTACTACTGGACAAAGTCCTAGAATTAAGGTGGCTAGGTATTCTGCAGATTCATGCTATGTAACCTCAGCTGGGTTCTCACTGCTACAGGGCAATACTTCCTTTTATCTAAATCCCTATCATACTCCCCACAGAAGCTATTCCAAATCTTCTCCTCTCTTGTGAAACCCCTCAGATCGCCCCTACATCTCTCAATAAATGATTTTATCTCTTGCTCTATTGAGAAGGCAAAGAATCTGTCATGAGCTCCCCCATTTTCTATCTTCCTATATCATAACTTCTGTGTCGTCACCCATCTCCTTCCTTCTGAGGGAGAATGAGACAGTCCTTCTCCTTGGCAAGACTAATCCTCCCAGTTTGCATCTTGAGTCTAACTCCTCTTATTTCCTTTATCAGTTTCCCTTATGCCATACAGTGGGCAGTAGAAGTTAATGGCATAGGAGCATATACTAACCATAGCAGATCTGTAACTGAGAAGTGTGAGCAACCTGATCTATAACCCTTGCAATATGGATTTCATGCTGAAATCCCTTCCAGAACCCTGCTTGACTGATTCTGTTTTGTCACATTGCTGTGGAAGGAAGGAAGGAAGGCAGGGTGGAAGGAGGGAAGGAAGGAAGGATGGAAGGAAGGAAGGAAGGAGCAGAGAGGGAGGAAGGAAGGAAGGAAGAGAGAGAGAGAGGGAAGGTAGAGAGAGAGGAAAGAAAGAAGGAAGAAAGGAAGGAGTGATCAGGGAGGGAGGGAGGACGGAAGAAAAGAAGGAAAGAGAAAGAAAGAGAAAGACCTGCTTCTTGGGAAACTTATATTTATTTTTTTAATGTTCCTACAGAAAGTTTTCCCTGGACTCTGTACCTGTGAAAGGATGAAGAAAATAAACATATCACATTACATTCTCCTGTAAAGATCTGAGACCTCAAAAATTCTTTCAAAAGAAAAGAGTAACAATAAAAATTCATTCTTTTTCTTGCCAGTCTGGAACTCCTGCTACTCCCCTCATATCTATTTTCTCTCTCCCAATTTGGCCCCTTCTATCTCTCCCAGACTCCCATCCTTTTCCAGCCATTTGGAACTGCAGACTCAAGGGCAGCGAATTTCTTCTCACAGAACAGGTACACTGTCTTCACAAGCCACAAACATCCTATGTATATAAACGAAATTCGCACCCAAATACAGCTGTGACCACCAGCTGAAGATGACATTGTCTAAGTACCTCACCCAGTACAATGCAGCAGAAAACGACCTGCGTAGTCATTATTTATACCTTTGAGGAGCTCTGTGCTCCAAGACAACCCTGATGTTGGTAAATATGTGAAAGATATCGCAACATCAAACTAATACAAAACAACTGTGACTAGCTACTTGTACTGGGCACAAGTCTAGTCTTTCAATTCTACAAGCATGTATAACGACCTACTATAAGATCCTGGGGGTTTCTTTTAGGTCCATCCTGAAATTTCAGTGGTATAAGATAAAGAAAATCCCCACCAAAGCAGGTTGGCAATTGTCCTGAGATTTGGGGATGCTGAGGAAGCAAGTGACTTGCTTAGGGTTATTTAGCAATTTATCAGTGGTGGGAATTGAACCCACATCGCCCTGGCTCTGAGGCTGGCTCTCTATCTATTATACCACAGTACATCAGAGACCCCTTCCCTTCTCTCTGTGGATGTGAGATATGCTGCATAAATTAAATCAACAAGACTTGGCAACTGATCGGATGGGGGGTGAGTAGGCTGAAGGAGAGGGAAGAGTTCAGGATGTTCTGAAGTTGTAAACCTGGATGAATGGAAGAAAATGTACACTTAACAGAAATAGGGAAGTTTGAAGGGGAGCTAGTTTAAATGGGAAACTGAGAATGAGAGACAACAAATTGTCTTCTTGGACACACTGAGTTTGAGAGGCCAGTGAGACATCCAGTGAAACACTCAGCAAGCCGCTGATTATTGGAACTTTGGGTAGAGAAGTAGCTTTTTAGATTTGGGAGTCATTTTCATGGAAATAATCACTGAACCTGTAGGAGGAGCTGGTATCACCCAAAGAAGAGAAGATGGTCTGAGACAGATCCTTGGGGGATATACAGTCACCGGGCTTTCATGTTTAGAAAGATGGTTTGGGGGAAGTAAAAGGGGCCGATCCAGTCTGGGGAAAATTCCCACATGTGCTGACATTCAATTTGATTCACTTCAACAAACATTTATTGTTTATGGTGTGCAGAGTATTATGATGGATTCTGGGGGAGATAAAAAGCTTAGATAAAACATCACAGTGCCTGTAGTTCAGAACAGAGATGAGACACAAACACATATTAACTATAATCCACATTAATACATGATAAGTACATCAGAGAGATGAGAAACAAAGAAGAGGCCCAAGGAAGTGGCCCTGTTTTGTCATTTCTCATCTTTTCTTCCAGATTTTCTATGCCAGAGTAAGTAGCAAACATCCTTAGCATCATCCTTGGTCATTTGGTGTTATCTCCTGTCAGGGTTCCTAGTTTGGCCTCTGTGTGATGAAGTGACCAAAGAAAGCAACCACAGAAGCCTCTCAAACCACCTCCCTCCTGGTCCTGTATTTAGAAGCATTTAGCACTGACTGACGTCAAAAGCTGGCCAGGCGCCACTGGGCTTGCATCGGGGGAAACTTTGTCGGGTGGATATGATGTTTGTTTAGCTGCTGGCATCCTTAGGGATCCTTAAATAGTGAGCTTAAGGCCTAGAAAAGGATTGGCCAAGCCTTTCTACAGATGAGGGTTTTTTTCCCCACTGCACCCGATGCTCTGTTTGAGGAATAGGTTATTGGGCTTTGGAATTTGGTGGATTTTTTTTTCATCTCTCTGTGAAATATTTGGATCTCTCCACCCTCCTCTTTTCTTAGCAGTTGCCACAGGTTTCTTTTGACCTTGTAAGGCCACAGCTGCAAGTTATCCTGAAATGACCTGAAGAATGGCAGGACAATGGGACCCCTCTGTTCCTCCAGTCTGCTGGGATGTTATAGCCTTTCAGATGTTAACCCCAGGGGGAACCTGGGCCTAGGCTGCTACCACAGTGAGTTAACCCTTTGCTTGCTCGTACCCTGCACATTGTTGGTATGGCAAGCTACATTTGGGAGCTCTGAAGTCTCCAGAGGGTTTGCAAGGAGTAAGAAGGGCAAAAGTCCTAGAGAAGAGAGGGCTAGTAAATACTAGTGGGCTTAAGCTGGCTTTTTTGCACAATGTGTTTGCATGTTAAAGACTAAAAGAGCCATGTTCAGACATTTTCATGGATTTATGGGCCAGGGTGATGAAGAAACACACATTCCACAGAGATCATAGTAAACTTGACTGAGCAGAGGGAGATTTTTTAGTACACTATATATATTAGAAGCTAGGTGGCGCCATAGTGCACAGAGTGCTGTGCCTGAAAGTGGGAAGACTCATCTTCCTGAGTTCAAATCTGACCTCAGATACTTACTAGTTGTGTGACCCTGAGCAAGTCACTTAACCCTGTTTGCCTCAGTTTACTCACATGAAAAATGGGGACACAGTAGAGAAGGAAACGGCAAACCACTCCAATATCTTTGCCTATAAAACCGAACGGACTACAGAGTCGGACATGACCAAACTGAACAAAACAATATATCCATGGGCCTAGACTATACCTGTAAGACACAGTTTTCACATAAAGTTACATGATAACAGAGATTTGCTAAATGCCGTTCTAATCATCAATATCATCATAGGTCTTTGCATTTGTAGCTCTACAAGAAAGGCTTGATAGCCCTGACCTACTTACTAAAAAAAAAAATGCATTTCTGAAAAGAGAATCATTTATTATAATCTCAGGTTGGAGGATATCTTTACAAGTTACAGAGCAAGTGAACAGGCAAATCAGGGAATTTAAAGGGAAAGGACTGGACTAATCCAAGGGTTATTAACCAAAGATCCAGTCTATGGATAGATTTCAAGGGGTCCATGAACAAGGATGGAGAAACAGTACATCTTTATTTTCACCAACTTCTAACCAAAATTGAGCTTTTCCTTCAATTGTTTAAAAACGTTATTCTGAGGAGGGGTTTATAGGCTTCACCGAACTACCAAAGGGGTCCATGACATAAGAAAAGATCAAGAATTCCTGGACTAGACCATCGCCAAAGACCTTTCTAGTTCTGAGTCTGGGATCCCACGATCCATCAATAAATAAGCATGCCCCCGGACACCGTGCTATGCCCTCAAGGTACAAAGACAAAAATCACAGCTGCCAAATCAGGGACCATCAACTCCACGGGAGAGACGACATTTACATATTGGTCGTTTAGACACTTAGTTGTGTCAGCCTCTTCAAGACCCCATTTCAGGGTTTCCTTGGCAAAGACACTGGACTGGTTTGCAATCCTTCTCCAGTTCATTTTACAGATGAGGAGACTGAGGCAAACAGGGTTAAGTGACCTGCCCAGGGTCACGAATAAGTGTCTGAGGTCATATTTGAATTCAGGTCCTCCTAACTCCAGGCCCAATGCTCTATCCACTGCACTGCCTAGCTGCCCAATTATTTTATATACAATTATTTATATATGCATACCCATAGTAAAACTATAAAAATTTTTGTTTTGGACCTTTGATTTCACTGACAAATAGAATTCCTAGTAAGGAAACTCTCTGATGAGCAGTTGAGCAGTTAATCTACAATTTATCATTTTAATTTCCTGGAACATTGAGAGGATCATACAGCCAGTAAGTGTGAGAGGTGGGACTTGTACCCTGATTTCTTTAACTCCAAGGCCAGTGTGCTTACTCTCTGTTTCTGTCTCTCTCCTCTCTCTGTGTCTGTCTCTGTCTCTGTCTCTCTGTGTCTCTCTGTCTGTCTCTCGCTCTCTGTTTCTCTGTCTCTGTCTGTCATTCTGTCTGTCTCTGTACTATTCTAGCCTGCCTTTGTTTATAAAAATAAACACATGGTCATTTTTGGCCAGAAGGCAGCAGTAGCTATGTCCCCACCCTGGAGAACTAAGTAAAAGTTTCAATCTCCTCTTGCTCAGCACAGTTAAGACTGGGTGACTGAAGGGCAATGTGAAAACTCTTTCCTTAGAGATCTATAAAAATATAATATCTGAAGGGAATAGGGAGTGTGTCATAAATGATGAAGCATCACACATCTGCCAGGAAGCAGGGGCTGGGGCCTAGAGCCAAGACAGTACAAAGGATGGCTTCTAGCTTGTTCTTCTGAATACTTTCTAGGATTATAATAGGTAATACTAACTTTTTGACAAAGTACCAGTTGATGGTAATTTATTCCATTTCTTATATATACAAAAGGTTTTTCCATAAAAACATATAATTATGGAAGTTAATCCTAGCTCTGCCTTTGATATACTATTTATACTTGAAGCAAATCTCTTAATCTTTCTTTCTCAAGTTCTCCATCTATAAATGTAGGGATTTTAATGACTTACCATTTTCTTTTAGAATACTAGAAAAAAAAGATCACACTGTCTCTTATGATGATTTGTTCCTTTGCCCATGGAAGGCACCCGAATTGAGACAACTGGAGGGCTAGCTTCCCTCCTTCAGCTGTCACTGTTAGGCCATTGCTCACATACTCCTCCCTTGTTATGGCCACTGACCATGGTGGTGGATCCTGGTACAGCAGTGCACCCTAATATCAGTGAACCACTCCCTCAGGGACTGAACCCAAATGACAGCATTGTCCTCCATACTCTTGGCAAAGCTTTGGAAGGGAGAAATGTGTGGCTGTTGTAACCAACTGATGAACCGCTTTAAAACCACATCAACCACTTTAAAAATGGGAAGACATTACATAATAAAAGCCTCAGGGTGAAGCTTCAGTACAGTCAATGAAAGACTCAGCTGTCTTTATGTACTTCTCAGGGTCCCCATGAAGCAATGGGGATTTTCAAATATTTTTGTATCTGCATCAGACAAGGCCTAAATGGGAAGAGAGTCTGACATCAATGGAATTTCTGTTACAATTTCTGGGTTGTGCAAAGAGAAAGGGAAAGTTATGACATCATATGTGAGAGCAAAGTTCAAAGGGGGCTGATGTGTTAGACATTATTTCTGCACACTAAGCATCCTATTCACTTGCTTCACTCTAATTTATGCCAATAGATTTTGATTTTCTCTATCACTTTTCCATATGGTCCATAATCTCCTATGATAATCACTGCATTTGTAGAAGGGACCAAAACTGGGATGGCTGGAGGGAAGAGCTCCTTTCACATCAGACTTTGTCTTCGGCACCTAAAAGAGTGGCTTGCACCTTGCATATGTACAATAAATGGGTGTATTTTGGGGTTTTTTTATCACTGGCTGTTGCACTGAATTGCACTTGTTGGCCTAGTATCCATCTATAGCCACACTGAACATCAAAAAAAGCACCACATTTAAAACCTCATATGTGTTTATCTGACTTGAGCCACACAAAAGTACTATGACCACCCTGAATAAATCTGAAATAATGCTGTTTTCTAAAAGCAGTCCCAGAAAGAGGAGGCAGACCAGTTGAATATTGGGTAAATGCCCAGTCACTTAGAGGTTGCCTTTCACTTTATGAAAATGCAATTCATTTCAATGCATCTAATAAAAATAAGAATAGTAGCATTTATATAACACCTACTACATTCCAGGCACTGTGCTACTGAGTGCTTTACAAATCTTATCTTGTTTGATCCTCAAAACAGCTCAAGAAGGTAGAGATGTTATTTCTTATCCCCACTTCAGAGCTGAGGAAACAGGGGCAGAAGGGTTTTTTTGTTGTTGTTGATGTCATTTGTTTTCAAGTGATTTGCCCAAGATCATGCGGCTAATAAGGGTCTGATTCTCCATTTGAACTCAGGTCTTCCTGACTCTAGGCCCAGGCTCTATCCACCATGTACCAACTAGCTGTATATTCACTAAATGCTCACAATGTTCTGGGTACCTGCCATACAAAGACAAAAAAAAATTTTAAATGCCTTCTAAGAGCTGATATTCTATTGGTTTATAAAATACATAAACAGATAAATAAATAAAAGATAATTTGAAGAGGGAGAAAGCACTATCAACTGTGGTTCGGGAAAAGCTTCCAGGAAGGTGGTGGATGGGCCTAGAAGGAATTTGGAGATTATTCGAGGCAGAGGTGAGGACAAAGAGCATTCCAGGTATCAGGAACAGCCTATGCAAAGACTTGGGGTTTGGAGACTGGTAGAAAGAAGGCAACTAGGTGACTCAGTGGATAGAGTGCTGGGGCTAGAATCAGGAAGACCTGAGTTCAAATCCAGACTCAAACACCAGATGTGTGACCCTGAGTAAGTCATTTAACCTCTGTTAGCCTTAATTCACTGGAGAAGGAAATAGCAAACCCCTTTGCTAAGTACCCCATGGGCAGTACTGGCATGCTGCAATCCCATGGGGTGATGAAGAGTCAGACATGACTGAACAACATGAGTGTGTGAAGATATGAGGGGACAGCAGAACCTCACTGTGAATGCTATATCTTATCTTTATAGTTCCATCAGGACTGCTATTTGCACATAGATGGCAAACCTGGTAAATGGTTATTGAATTAATAAATGAGTGCTTTTACCACTCCTCTATTACTACTGTCTAATGACTTTAGGTGAAAGGTAGCATGATACAGTGCATAGAGAACCTGCCTTGCAAATAGGAAGATCCAGGTCATTTCCTATCTCTTGTCACATACTAGCTGGGTGACTCAGCTTTCCTTTGAGCTAGAGTGTGATTTCTCCCACCATATTCCCATCACTTCAATTCCAGTCTCCTTTGATAGGGAGAATAATATCCAGTATAGACATTTTAAGCATTTTAGAGCTACTTTGTGCTGGAAAGTAGAGATTTTAAAAAAAATCAAAATAGTGAAAGATGAGCAATGAACTTCAAGAATGTCTTACTGGTAGGCATAGACCAACATCACATATCAAGATAAGGTCAAAATGGATACACAATTTAGACAGAAAGGGTAAAACTATAAGCAAATTAGAAGAGCAAGGAATAGTTTATCTTCAGATTTATGGAGAATAGAAGAATTTGTAACCAAACAAGAGATAGAAATACTATAAAATGCAAAACGGATAATTTTGATTACATTAAATTTAAAAGGTTTTTTTCACAAACAAAGCCAATGCAACCAAGATTAGAAGAGAAGCAGAAATCTGGGAAACAATTTTTATAACCAATGACTCTGATAATCGTCTAATTTCTAAAATACATAGAGAACGGAGTCAAATTTATAAGAATACATGTCATTTCCCAAGTGATAAACAGTTAAAGGATGTGAACAGGCAGTTTTCAAAGGAAGAAATTAAAGCTATCTATAGTCATATGAAAAAATGCTCTCCCTCACTATTGATTAGAGAAATGCAGACTAAAACTACTCTGGGGTGCCACCTCACACCTATTAGATTGGCTAACGTGACAAAACAAGAAAATGATAAATGTTGGAGAAGATGTGGGAAAATTGGAACACTAATGCACTGGTGGAGTTGTGAACTGATCCAACCATTCTGGAGAGTAATTTGGAACTATATCCAACAGTTATAAAACTGTGCATACCTTTTGTTCCAGCAATACCATATATGAGGTCTATAGCCCAATGAGATCATAAAAAAGGGAAATAGACCTACATGTACAAAAATATTTATAGCAACTCTTTTTGTGGTGGCAAAGAATTGGAAATTGAGGGAATGCCCATCAATTGGGAAACTGGCTGAATAAGTTGTGGTACATGAATGTAATAGAATACTATTGTGCTATAAGAAATGATGAACAGGTAGATTTCAGAAAAACCTGGAAAGACTTGTATGACTGATGCTGAGTGAAGTAAGCAGAACCAGAAGAACATTGTATACAGTAACAGCAACATTGTTTGAGGATCACCTTTGATAGACTTTGCTCTACTGAGAAATGCAATGATCTAAGACAATTCCAAAAGACTCATGATGGAAAATATCATCCATATCCAGAGAAAGAACTATGGAGTCTGAATGCAGATCAAAGCATCTATTTACTCCTTTTTTATTGTTTTTTTTTTCTTTCTCATGTTTTTTCCCATTTGTTCTGATTCTTCTTTCACAACATGACTAACATAGAAATGTGTTTAATATTATCATACATGTATAGCCTATATCCTATTATATGCTATCTTCAGGAGGGAATGGCGGAGAGGGGGCAATTTAGAACTCAAAATCTTATAAAAGCAAATGTTGAAAACTAACATTAATCAATTATTTATTTATTTTTTAAAAGGAAATCTCACTGGGTACCCTACCCCTCAACAATCTACATCCATCTAATAGACAGCCACATAAATGTAGAGTGAGAAGAAACCTCAGGGGCTATCTAGTTCAATTCTCTCATTTTAGAGATGAGGAAATTGTAGGCAGAGACTTGAAGCTGTCCAGAATTGGTAATTAGCTCCTAGGTTATCAAAAGGTTATTGATGGTGTTGATCATTATTTGGCATAGTGGTATGGGGCAGCTAGGTGGCTTATTGGATCAAGCTTCTGGATTGGAGTCAGGAAGACACATCTTCCTGAGTTCAAATCTGACCTCAGACACTTACTAGCTATGTCACCCTGGGCAAACCACTTAACTCTGTTTGGCTCAGTTTCCTCATCTGTATAATGAGCTGGAGGAGGAAATTTCAAACCACTGCAATATTTTACCAAGAAAACCCTAAATGGAGTCACAGAGAGTTGGACATAATTGAAAAACAACTGAGCAACAACAAGGAGATCCAGTCCCTGGGTGTGCAATATAGAGTGTGTGAGGAGCACAGCATGGATGGGGAGCTAGAGTTGTGCTTTTATTGGACAGTGACTCAAAGACTAGTGGTTCGAGGCAATGATGAAGAAGGCTTAGTAGCAGTAAGAGTGAAATAGTACAAGTGAGTGGTATGTGCTTGGATGGGGAACTCAAGGGTTTTGGTGATCTATGAACTTGTGTAAAAACCTTGTTTTGTGTGTGTATTTACTTGCTTTGAATATACTTATATACATATATCCTCCCAGTCACTCAGACTTACAACTTAGGCATCACCCTCAACTCTTCTCTCTCTCATCACCACCTACCCCCACCATATCTAATCAGTTGCTAAATCGTGTCATCTCTAGCTTCCCAACATCTCTTTATATGCCCTTCCTACCTCTGACATTGCCACCACCCTGGTGTGGTGTGACCATTCCTATAGCCTGTTGGCTTGTGTCTCTGCCTCAGGCCTCTCCTCCACTCCCCAAAGGGCAGGTCTAACGATGGCTCCCACCTCCCTCTTGTCCTTCAATCACCTCCAGTGGCTGCCTGCTGCCTCTAGGACCAAGTACAAAATCCTCTGTTTGGCTTTTAAAAACCTTTATAATCTGGCCCTCCTAACCTGTTTTTTTACACCTTACTCCCCTCCACGCACTCTGAGATCCAGCAGCACTGTCTTTTCTGTGGCTCCTCACAACAGACAGTCCATCTTCTGACTCCAGGAATTTTCACTGGCTCTAGTCCATGCCTGGGACTCTTTCTTTCCTCATCTTTACCTCCTGGCTTCCTTTGCTTCTTTCAAGTCTCAACTAATGTCCCACAAGAAGCCTTTCCCAGTCCTCTTTAACCTTAGTCTTCCCTCTCAGACTTTCTCCAATTTATCCTGTATATATCATCTTGTTTGCACATTTTTTGCTGATGTTCAGTCATTTTTCAGTTGTATCTGACTCTTCATGACTCCATTTGGGATTTTCTTGGCAAAGATAACTGAAGTGGTTTTCCATTTCCTTCTCTAGATGATTTTACAGATGAGGAAACTGAGATAAAAAGGGTTAAGTGACTTGCTCAGGTACAGCTAGTAAGTGTCTGGGGCTAGATTTGAACTCAGGAAGATGAGGCTGCTTGACCCCAGGCCAAACACTTGATCCACTGTGCCACTGAGCTGCCCTTTGTTTGTACAAAGCTTTTTGCAATTTCTCCATTGAGATCAGAAACCTATGGGGTGTTTTTCCTCTTTTTTGTATCTTCAGCATTTAGCTTAGTGCTTGGCACACAATAGATGTTTAATAATGATTGCTGGCTGGCTGGTTGGTTGAATGTTGAAAGAGTTAGTACCATGGAAAAGCGGAAGCTGCTATGCCCCACTGGTGCCCTGAGTATTGAGTCTGTATAACTCTGGGGTCCAAGTCGTTACATATACCAGTATTTAGGAAGCAACTTGGAGAAAATGCCAGTAGTCTACACAAGGGAAAACAGAATGAGGTGAGTGTGAGTAGGTTCTTATCCTTTACTCTCTCAGCCTTGCCTTGTCTGACCTGGACTTGAACCTGCACCCTGTCCCCATAACTTGTCACCTCCCACAGTAAGGCAGGGCTGGGAGCAGAGTAATAGGCCTCAGTCCTAATCTTTAGTTTTATTCACTAGGTCATGTGTCCCTCTCTCCAGAATACAGTGTCAGGACTTTTTGTTATAGTGTTTTCCTTTGCTCTACAATTCCTCTGCCTTGTCTCCTTTCCCCGGAAAAGACAATCTATTCTTTCTCTGTTCGCTACATGCCCAGGGCCGTGGCTCTCTCTCCCCTTCAGCTCCCTTTTCAATGTTGCTTTTTGTTTCACTGAGAGAAGACAGAACAAAATAAATACAGAGCAAATTCAAGCTAAAAAGACTGGGTGATTCCAGATAAAAAGCGCTCTTATCTGTGCCGAGGGGAGGACAGAGTTTGGACAGCACTGTTCTGGATGCTTGAATGCACTCTTCAACGATAAGAACATTAGTCAAATTTCCCCTCCTGTAAATCGGGCCTGGACTCTTGGCAATGGTGATGGTACATGTTTGGTGATTATTCAGCAACACAGGAAAATCACTAGAGGACTGCCAAGATACATAAGAGACTAAATATTTACAAGGGTCCTCCCCCCTTTTCTTAGGGCCTTCAAACAAATTACTACAGACTTCTGGGGTCAGGGACTACAGAACATTAGGCTCCTTTCAGCTATAAAACCCAAACATCAAAGCACAGGTTAATAAGAATTTCACTTCAAGTAAAAAAGTGTCCCTAGTGTGATGAAATACTCCCTATTTTTGTTCACATACCACTTGATGCATCACTGTACTGGCACTAGTGTGGAAAGCATTGCTCAAACTATTGCCTGATAGTCTTAGGGTTTTGTTTTTTTTTTACTTCCTTTATACTAACTCTAGCCTCTTGTGAGTCAGGAAGTATTAATATTTTCTACCTGGCAAATAAAAAAACATTTCATATTATTCTCAGCCAGAAGAAGGACATATCAGTAATAAATGCAAATGAAGTTGTGATCAGCAGAATGCCCACTCCCTTCCCCGTGCCTTGAAAATTATGGGTAGCTGAGGCTGGCAATACCAAGTATCCAGTGAGATGACAGCTTTGTTCATGAATGTGCTAATTTACCAGAAGCCCAGACCAAAACCAGGCCTTCTTGGTGCAGAGGTTATCAGACAAATGTTGGACCGTATTCAGGACTGACTGAGAAGAACATTTGTTCATTCACTCCTCGCCATCAGCTGTCTGGTTTTCCCTTGGCAGACCACGGAAAGAGTCTAAAGATTGGTACTACTGGGGCAAGGAGGGGGAAGGGTAGAGTGGCTACCAAAGAGGAAATATGCCAAATAACACCTCAAAGTTTTTACTGCTGGAGGAATAAGGTTGGAGGAGAGATAGGGAAGGAAGAGAAGGAAGGGTAAAAAGGAGGAAAGGTACAGGGAGTGAGTCCACAGTTGGAGGAAGCATTGGCCAACAAGACTTTCATGACTTAGTGTGGAGGACAGGTAGAGGACCCTTGCCTCCCTGCACGGTGAGGTGGGAGGGAAAAAGTAGAAGAGGAGGCATGCCCTAAGACTGTATAATTAGTATCTGTCAAATTTTGATACTCTCAGTGGAGTCAAACTCCCAATAGCCCTACCCCAGTTATGACTGGGCTTCAGCACTAGAAACCTAAAGGCCCTTAGAGCAGTCTCAGCCCCTAATTTAATGAGGCATCTTTAGCATATAAACTTCTGTGGTATTATGAGCTTGCCCACATTGGTTGGAAAATTATTTACCAACCATTCCTGCCTTTTCCCCTCTTCAAATTAACTTCTGTCACTACCAGTCCCCTAGGACTCACATCTCGATCATCACTAAAGTCTTTTTCTCAATCTTCATTTCTCTCTCCCTGTGGGGCAATTAACACGTGGCTTAACCTTTCCATTCCAGAGCAGCTCGCCCAGAGTTTCTGTTCCACCACAGTGACTTCATTCTATTTCTCTCCAACTGCTTTTCCTCTGTCTTCCTCCTTTAACCCCAACTAAAGCTCGGTCTTTCAACTTCTGCTCTTCTCTTCACACTACTGTCCTTGGGGAAACCATTATTTCAGCCTCAAAACATAGAAATTATTTCTTACTTCTCCCTTTCATTCATCCCTCATATTTAATCAGCTAAGTCCTACCTTTGAAAAGTCTCTCATATCCAGCAATTTCTTTCCTTTTCCTTTGCCGCTGTTCTATCCAAATCCTGATCTCCTCTCACCAGGCTCACTTGAAATAGCTTCCTAACTTCTCTGCCTGTCTTTCCTCACTCTAATCCATACTGTATATGATAGGAAGATTTAACTTTTTAAAATATGTATATATATATGTAAATATATATGTATTAGTTATTCCCCTGATTACATGTAAAACAATTTTTAAAATTCATTTTTTAAAAATTTTGAGTTCCAAATTTTCTCCCTTCCTTCCCTCTCCCCTCCTTGAGAAGGCAAGCAATTTGATACAGGTTATAAATTAGCAGTGCTGCAAAAACACATTTCCATGTTAGGCATGCTGCAAAAGAAAACACAGACTGAAAAAAAAAGGAAAAGGAAGAAAGCAAGGGGAAAAAGTGTGCTTTGACCTGCATTAAGACTCTATCAATTTTTTCTCTGAAGGTAAATAGCATTTTTCAGAAGTTTAAACTTCTTAAAACATTTTTTTCATTGTATTAGTCACCTGTTCAAAAGCTGTTCCCAAGTTCTCTGAACATAAAATTCCAAGTTCTTTATGCTTTCAAGACTCTTTACTTCTACAACCATAACACCCCAGCCCTCTAGCCAATACCATCTATCTTCTTACTGTCCCATGAACACACTGTGCTCATTCCTGTTTATGTGCCTTTGGTCATGCTGATGACTCAAGGGTAGAGGGAACAGAATTTGGAGTCAGAGAACCAAGATTCGAATCCTGACTGTGAATTTTTGTGATCTTTGGCAAGGCACTTCAGTTTTCCTGGCATCCATTTCCTCATCTGCAAAACAAAAGCCTTAAACTAATTATGCTGGAGGTCTCTTCCATCTATTAATCTAGAATTAAATATGAAGTCTTCTTCTGTTTGGCACTTAAAGTCCTTCACAACCTGCCTTCACAATCTATCTTTCCAGGCTTTTCCTACATTAATTCTCTTTGTGTATGCTACATGGAGTTCAGCCAAACTGTCCTCCTTACTCTTCCTCACACTCCAAACTCCAATTTCCATCTGTCTTTGCCTAGAAGGCATCTCTCCTCACCTCCACCTCTTCGAATCCCTAGTGTCCTTCAAAATTTAAGTGCCACCTTCTACAGGAAGCCTTTTCTGATTCCTCTTACTTCCAGTGTTGTTGTTCAGTCATTTTCAGTTGTGTCCAACTCTTTGTAACCCCATATGGGGTTTTCTTGGCAAAGATACTGGAGGGGTTTGCCATTTCCTTCTCCAGCTCATTTTACAGATGGGAAAACTGAATCAAACAGGGTTAAGTGACTTGCCCAGAGTTACACAAAGTTAGTAAGTATCTGAGGCCAGATTTGAACTCAGAAAGATGAGTCTTCTTTATTCCAGATCCACTGCACCACCTAGCTGCCCCTACTTCTAGTACCTTCCCCTAATCCAAGTTAACTTGTATTTATTTGTGTTTCATGTATATACATATATATGTACACATATATTACATATGCATATACATACTTACATACATGTATGTATGTCTATACACACATGCATCTATATACACACATATATGTATATATCCTATAAGTTTATAACATATGTACAAGTCTGGTAATTGTAAGTTCCTTGAAGACAGGAACTGTCTCATTTTTGTCTCTGTATCTCCAGTGCCTATCACAATGTTTCACACACACAGTAGGCACTTAATAAATCTTTGTTGATTGAATATGTATTCAATTTTTGCTCTGGAATTCAAGATGTAAGGTGTCTCTTACCAAATAATATCTTACTAATTGTTGTCCAGGACATTTTTATTTGCCTACAAATCCTTAGAAGAAACTATAGGGACTTGAATTAGAAAAGTATATTAATAATTATATTACTATTACTAAAAAGCAATTTTTTTGAAACACAAAACTCAAATCCATGCTAATGGACTAGGAGAAAAAGAATTTTGCTCTCTGTCTTCCATGTATTACTTCATGTCTCTGAGTCATAACTGGGAGACATTCGCTCTTTCTGCTGTCTATAAAGTGTCCTAAGTCCCAGTTCTTCACATAGTTGTGATGTGTTTCTACAACACTGCTCTGTCAGTGGCCAAGTGTTGACAAAGGCATTTATCCTTCTCTGGTGAGTTGCTATCAACTGGAGTGACCTCAGATTATACTCCAATTAGTCATTGCCCTAGAGAGCAAGATTAGAACAAAGGCAGGGGGTGGCTATGCTTCCCTCTCTTCTTGTGGGCTCATTTTCAGATGTGTACACAAAGGCCGACAACCTGACAGCTAAGGGGGGTGGGAGGTAACACAAGGAAGAGGGAAGAGTACTAAGAATGACTTTGTGTGATATCTGAGTATTGCCAGTTTTCAGTGGTTCCTGAAAGAATTTTCAAGTAGTCTCATTTATCTTCATATCCCTTCAACCCTCCTCCTTTCTTATCTCCCTATGTCCATTCAACAAATTCTCTCCTAAGTGGATCAGACAACCCCCACTTTGCACCTTCCAAGTGCTGCTCTTGCTCCTGTGGATTCTTCCAGGCCCATGATGCACACCTTCGACAGTTTCACAGGCCTTATTTGGGTTTTGTTTTGGAGAGAACAAAAAGCATGGGACTGGAATTCAGAAGACCTGTGTTATAATATCAATGCCACCACTTAACTAATAGATATGAACTTGGGATAAATCTCTTCATCTCTCTGACACCCTGTTTGCTCATTTAATGTAATATATACTTTCAAGACTCTAAACCCTAGGGATGGACTTCTGTTCCTCATCACACATACCTTACTTCACCCTATCTCTGAATTTTACACTGGCGGAATGGGGGGAAGGGCAAGGCAAGAAACAATATTTGTCCCCTACACATGCCAAGGGCTTAGTTAACGCTCTAAATGTCAAATAATCAAGTTTAAGAACCACTAGTCTATCAGAGATTGGGCCATATTCCTTTGCCATTTACATTTATGATAAGTTAGCTGGATCTTCTGCTTTGGCAGGGGGTTTAGAGGCACAGAGGAAGTACATAAACATCATGGCAGACTAAAGGTTGTGTTACTCATTCTTGGAAAAACACAAAACATCCAAGTATGGAGGGGCATGTTTGTAATTCCTGCTACCAGGGAAGGTTGAGGCCGGTAGATCACTTGAGCTTGGGAGTTCTGAGCTGCAGAGGTCTAAGCTAATTGGATGTCCACACTAAGTTTAGCATTAATATGGCAAGCCTCTGAGAGTAGATGTGGAGGGCTGAGGGTGGGTAAGGTCAGAGGGCCACCAGGTTGCTTAAGGAGGGGCAGACTTGCCCAGGTCAGAAATAGAGCAAGGCAAAGCTCCCCTGTTGATCAGACTGGGACTGGTCCATGAGTAGTTCCTAGACATCCAGAAGAGGAGAAGAGAGGAGATTTCTCAGTGCCCCCTGGGAGAGACTTGCCCTGCTCACTGTCAGAGAAACTAAAACCTTAGAAAGTATAGCAAATCAATGGAGGAGAGAGAAATAATGAGCATAAGGTCCATTATAATTGATTCAACACCATACCCACTAGATCCCACGTTCTTCATTTTAGATTAGCAATTATAGACCTGGAACTCAGGGCTGGTTATTTGGTTTTTATTACCTAAACTTATTGAATAAATTGAAGAGATGAAGAAGAAAGCCTTTTAGAAGCTATATGGGAAACCATCTGGTATTATACTAGAGCAATACTGATTGTCTACGAGTTTTTGAAAAGCCATAGCAAGGAAAATATCTGCGACAAGGTGCATTAATCACTCTATACTTGCCCAGGAGGGTCTTTTGGGGCAGACTCTTTAATATCTGTGGACCAGTGCTGGCTCTTTGGCACAGGTGGCCCAGAAAGTGAAAAAGGCCAAAAATAAAATCCTTGATCAAGGAAAGGCAGACTTGTTAGGCTAGGCAATCTTCTTATGTTTCCTGTGGACACAGACTACTGAGAGTAAGGTCATTGTTTTCAGCAAAATGGTAACATAAAAAAAGACATTTTCTCTTTCTTGCTTTGCCTACTACAGCCCCCACCCCCACCCCCAACTCTTCACCACTTTTCCTGGGAACTACAAGCTCAAACTACCTTTGCTCATCATTGTCTGTTCTAGAACTAGGAAAACAGCCTTCACATATCAATAAGTTGAAGAACAGGAATTCACCTCCTGGGTAAGTTTGTTATAAAGTCACACAGAAGAATATGGCCATGAGAAAAGCTGAATAATTAAAAAGAGCTTTCAAAAATTAATTCCCAGACAATTCCACTTTTCTTCCAAATTCATAATCCTGCTATGGTTAGATTATGAAAACTAGAACACTTGATCCAGGAGTCTTTCCAGGGACTTCTAAGTGCCTTCTATCCCCCAACCGCACCATATTAGTCACAATAAAGTATTTCGGGACTTGTCAAGATGAGACACTTCAACCTAGTTCATGAGTTTGAGGGAAATGGGTAAGCCTTTGGCAAAAGTATTAAGACATGATGGCTGTTTTCAAATACTTAAGAAGAAAAATTCGATTTGTCCTGCTTGGCCTCCAGAGGGCATAACTAGGAACAATGTATGAAACCTAAAAGGAGGTAGATCCCAGCTCATCATAGGGAAGAATATTCTCATAGAGGCTAGTATGTTAAAAAAAAAAAAAAAGGATAATGTAATACATTCCCTGTCCCTCAGAGCAATGTCAGATGTGGCAGTCAAGGCTTTCACTAGGGAGCTGATGTGGGAGAGTGTGTTCTTCCCACAGATGGTGTACCTTGTGGGTCTCTACTTTCACTGCCTAGCTCTTTCAACCAGCCCTGTGCCACTGCCAGTGAGAATTCCCTCACTAGGATGTTCCTCTCCCAAGACCTGCCTCCCTAACACTAGCCTTTATCTGCTATCTATTGCCTTTCCTCCCTTTTGCCCCCTCCCAGGTGTTGATAGAGGAAGGGGTCCAAGGTCTTTGGTCATGCCATGGAGGCACTACCCCATTCCAAAACCTACTGTACCCAACAGGGACCAAGTGTTCTCTGCACCCAATTTCATGCCACTAGGCCTGGAAACATATTTCACTGTATTCAGCCAATCAAGGCATTCATTGCAATGTTCCCAGGATGTTGTAGGAAAGAGTCATACTTTAATGGAGGTTGAAGTACATGATCTTTAAGGTCCCTTCCATCTCCATGATTCTATGAAATGCTAAAACTCTCAGCATATAAAAGCCTCTCATGTTGAGAGATTCATAACACTCTTTACCAGCAGAGGTGGCATTTTACCCCAGAAGGTACCAATTAACAACAGTCCCTTGAAATGCTGCAGCTTCAGAAAACCTGAAAGCTGCTAAAACAGTCAGCAGTTTTTAAACCCACTCAAGTCGGCAATTACACTAAGAAATTGTTCACAGGGCCCTGGCAGATTTTTGGCTAGCTTGGGGTGGTTCTCCTGGAAAGAAGCCACCCTTCAGCTTCACAGCCAAAAAAACATGCCAGGGCTTTGGGGATTAGAGAAGAATGGCATTCTAATAACTCAGTGACCAAGGAAGAGGAAGGAAAGCAAACAGCATGGAGACTTCAGCAGGAAATACTTCCCAACCCTTATTAATTCTAGTACCTTCCCTCTATTAATTATTTCTTAGATTTCTTGTATATAGCTTGTTCGTATACATTTGTCTGCTTGTTGTCCCAACCCCCATTAGACTGTGAGCTCCTTGAGGGCAGGGGCTGCCTTTTGCTTATTTTTGTATCCCCAGTACTTAGCACAGTGTCTGCCTGGCACACAGTAGGTGCTTAATAAATGTGTATTGATTGAATCTGTTGTTTATCTTCCTCATCTAGATCTTGAAATGTCAAATGTGCTCTTGGTCATGGAGGAGAACAGGAAAATAACGAAAATGGGAAATGCTCAGATAAATATCAATCTGAATGAATGGATGGATCAGCATTTACCATGTGCCAGGCACTAGAGATACAAAAATTAGGCGCTTCTTGTCATGAAGAAGGTATATTCTAACAGGGCATACACACATGTAAAAGAATAGAGGCTTGGGCAGAGAGTTTGGGTCTAGGAGTCACAGGGATTATGAGTGGAGCCATAGGACAACATATCTGCCATATCTTTTCCAGAGGCAATACTACCTTTGATTTAATTATTGTTGTGGCTGTTTAGTTGTTCTCAGTCATGTCGGACTTTTCATGACCCCCTTTGGGGTTTTCTTGGCAAAGATAGTGACATGGTTTGACATTTCCTTCTCCAGCTCATATTATAGATGACGAAACTGAGGCAAACAGGGTTAAGTGACTTACCCAGGGTCACACAGCTAGTGTCTAAATCCACATTTGAACTCAGGTCTTACCGATTCCAAGGCCAGAGCTCTATTCACTGTGCCACCTACTTGTCTGATTTAATTACTATTCCACAGCAGCAAGATCATGCAACAAAATGACACAACTTTGCTCTGATGGATTCCAGAAAGCATCATAGCATACACCTGAAGGGAACTAAAAGATCCTCAAGTCTAACTCCCTTATTTTATAGTTCAGGAAACTGAGGCTCAGAGAAATTAATAACTAACATATATAATAAAGATCTCATTTGATCCTCACAGCAACCCTGTGATGTGGGCACTATTATTATCCCCATTTTACACATGAAGGAACTGAGGCCCAAAGAAGCTGTCTGGCTTCCCTACAGTCACACAGAAGTTAATGTTTGAGGCAGGATTTGAGCTCCAGTCTTCCTGACTCCAAGTCTATCACTATCCACCATGCAATCGAGTTTCATTAAGTGACTTGCCCAAGGTCATGTTAGACAAGTGGCAGAGCCAAGTTTGAAACCCAATGCTCTGAGTCCAATCACTAAACATAATTATTTCTTGTACGATGGTCTAGTCCAGAGGTGAGGGAACTAGATTAAGATGTAATTGGGAAATGTGTAGCAAAATATATAAAATTATAACATAGATAAAGTTAATTCATGGTTTTCTAAGTCAATGTATGGGTCAATAGGCTTTCAATTTAATTTGATAAAACTGGCTCTAGTCATTACCTTCATGGAAACTCAGAGTTATAATGGTCTTCAAAACTCATCTAGTCCAATCTTTACTTAACCGAGAATTCTCTCTATGACATCCTCAAAAAGTGATCTTCCAACTTTGTTTGAACATTTCTATTGAGAAAGAAACCAACACCTCCTGACACTGTCCATTCTACTTTGGGTAATTTTAATGGTTAGGATGTTCTTTCTCATACCAAACCTAGATCTGCTTGTCTTCCCCTCCCACTCGTTGCTTCTAGTTTTGCCCTCCAGAGCCAAGAAAAAGACATCTGATCCTTCTTCCACATCGCTATCACAATCACATTCCTCATGCTACCAATCACCTTGGTTTCAGTGTTGCCAAGGCGATTAGATTAGATTCAGCCAGTTTTTCCACACTCCCCAATCCCACCATGTTGAACTGATGACTTATTACAACAGTTTAACCCAATCAGCTACGGAGTATTGTTTCCAAGCAAAATCAGTTGTATGCTGTGATATTTACAATGATATTCAGCAACAGCTGGATTTTACTCAGAAGAGATCTTTGTCCACAGGCTAGGATGGAAGAAAACCAAGAATAATAAGAGTTGGCCCTCACTCACCTGTCTGAGTTTGGTTCCCACCATGGATGCACTGCTATCAAGGACAAACACCATGTTCTTGGGTAAAGGAGGGAGGTCTTTGGGGGCAAAATAATGCACAAAGTAATCATTCAGAACCTGTTGGAAAGAAGGGAGGATATGAATGTCAGAATCTAGGACATATCGATGGCAAAACAAAAATGGACAAATTCTCTGGAGTTTCCCGATGCCACTCATTCAGTTTTCTTGGAACCCATTATTGTTGTCATGTATAAAATTCCATCCTAATATTCAAACTGGGCTCTAGTCAAATCCCTCCAGTGTGGAGATAGAATTACTTTGTTATTGGTCATATAGATTGTCGCAATTTTAAAGAAGAAATGTAATTTTAATGTATTTGTATGTATATATGTGTATATATTATATATATGTAATGCATATGTATATTATATATATATATATATATATATATATATATATATATATATATATCTCTTACAAACACTTAAATGTGTACATGTTGCTTCCCCTGACAGAATATAAGCTACTTGAGGGTAGAAATTATTTCTTATCTCCAGGATATACCATAATGCCTGACACATAGTAGGAGCTTAATAAATTCCTGATTAATAGGGTTACCCAGTTTCCTTTGGTTCTAGTCTCTTTGGGATTCCACAATTTTTGTCACTAGACATTTGCTTAGCATCTAACATGGGGAGCATCCTATGCTTATATTTCTTAAGTTTCCATTCTATGGACATTCTGACATGTCCACCAACTCTTTAGAGCAAGAAAAAGCAAATTAGCCACAGAAGAGTCATTTTGATTAATATCTATACCAGATTTAAATCATTACTGCATAAACTTTACTACAGAACAAAAGGGAAGATTGATTCCACTTGATCTCCTGCTTATAGAAACAAGCAATATGGACCTCTGACCCACAGGGAGGAGGGCACAGACACAGGTATGTCTTAAGGAAGCAAATGGATTTCTGGGAGACTTAAACATTACTCAGCAATCAGAACATGAGCTAACAATCAAGACAGTGTTTAGATGAGTCTAACTGAAACTAGCAGACAGCAAACATTAAAACTGAAATCATAAACTCATTACCTGAATGTCCCCAACTCTCTGCTCCCTGTTCACATCATATCTAACGATGAAATCTCCTAAAATGCCATTCTGGGCAATCTTGGCTTGTTGTATGATACTGGGATTAAAAATGATCTTGGCAAAGGTTTCATTTTGGTTGATGTCTGTGGAAGGCGGTGGGCCAACATCATCTGGAAACAAAAAGGAAGCATAATTATGAAGTGGATAGACTACTGTCTTCTGGGATAGAATAGGTATGGTTCTCCTTAGAAAAAAAAAGTTAGACTTGGCACCTCCAGGTCCCTCCAGGAACTTGTGACTGTGATCTCAGAGTAGCACCCAGAATTTAGTACTAATGATAAGTCCTATTTTTACATAATGGAATGTGGCAAAAAGCCATCAAGTATAGCATGTTATCATTATGAACTATAATTTGTCTCTTTATGACACATTTTTAAAAATTTCCCAATAATTTCACTTGATCAGGAATACTAAGTAGAAATTAAAATTACTACCAAAAAATGCACTGAAATTTCATGTGACTAGTAATCACGCACAAGGACAAATAATTCAAAATTCCTAAGCCTGGCCCTTTAAGCTCCCTGTGAGTGAACCATAATTAGTATGATGCCTAACTCCCTACAAACCATGTACCTTCAAAGGCTGCAGAAGAAATACAAATCCCAAGCTACCACCACGTGTAGAGACCTTTATCTAGATTTTAAAACCAGGGCAAAGTATTTTTTTCTTCCGTTTTGCTTTAATACGTCTAAGTATCTGGTCACCTGCTTCAAATCTACCAAAGATGATTGTGTGGGAGAGGCTGCCCAATTATTTTCCAACTCTAATTAGCAGAATACAATAGAATATGGTTTTACATGGATACTAAGGAAATTTAATTCGTATTTAAGAATAAACTTCCTTCTCCTAAGGGTTACTGGACACTAGAACTAAAGGAAATCACATTTCCTTTCAGAGAACAGACATTTTTTTCTTCAAGGACAGTTTATATGTAGCCCTCCCTAGAGCCAGGGGAACAAACTTGGTTTTTCTTTTCTTCAGATCTATTAAGGGCAGAAAGGCCGTGGAGTATAGCAGAAAGAATACTAGAATCAGAAGAGCGGGGTTCAGATCTTGACTCTGATACTTATTAAGTATAAACATCAATTTTCTCTCCTCACTGTCTGCCTCAGTTGGAGGGGAGGGGAGAAGGAAAGAAAAACCAATTCCTTGTCACAAATAGGTAATGTCAAGCAAAACAAATTCCTTCACTGGCTGTATTATATATACACACACACATACATATATATATACATATATATATACACATATAGAGAGAGAGACAGACAGAGCCTCACTCGATACCCTGAATCCATTGCCTCTCTATCAGGAGATGGACAGCATGTTTCATCATGAGTCCTCTGCCATCACTTAACCTCTCTGTGAGTTTCCTCAGCTGGCATTATGATATGATAGAAAGACAGAACTGGAAGTCAGAATCATACGATCATAGATTTAGAACTAGAAGGGATCTCAGAGGCCATTTAACCCAATTCCCTTATTTAATAGATGAGGAAACTGAATGCCAATTAAAGTTAAGTGACTTGTCCAGGGTCACACAGCTAAGCATCAGAGGCAAGATTTGAACACAGGTCCTCTGACTCTTTCCATGATGTCATAACTGGATTCAGGTCTCACCTCTGCCACCAACTAGCTGGCTGTGTGTGGCCTTGGACAAGTTACTTGACCTTACTGAATTTCCTCATTTGTAAGATGAAGAGACTGAAATGGCATATCTCTAAGGTCTCCTGTATTTCTTACAATCCACAAAGTGGTGTTTTTACTATCTATCTCACAGTGTTGTGAAGAAAGAGCTTTGTGACTTTTAAAGAACTGAATGGATATAAATTAGTATTAGTATTATGAAGGACTTGGAACACCAATATGAAACAGGTAGCTGATCCTCTTAGAAGTGGCAGAAAATAGCACATTTTCCAATACCTCTTTTAATTAGTGGAAGAAGCAAAGATGAATGAGGGAAGAGGCTGATGTGCTTCATAATTCAACCCACATCTGAAAAAAATCATGGATGGATATTACCTTTAGATATTCACCTGGATATCCTGTAGGTGTCACAAACTCAGGAAGTCCAAATTGAAACTCATTTCTCTTTCCCCTGAACCCGCCAATTCCTATTTCTACTGAGGATACCATCACCATTCCAGTCAGCCTCCACCCAACTGTAGCCAATCAGTTGCCAAGGCTCCACAATGTCTCTCTCACATCTGTCCCCTTCTCTCCATTCACCTGGCACCAAAGGACTGGTTTGAATTCCAACCCTGCCACCCGCTACCTGTCTGAGGGACCATGACCAAGTCAAGTCATTTTGCCTCTGTGCACTTGGATTTCCTGAACTATAAAATGAAGGGGGTTCAACTAGATGCCACCAAGGGCCCTTCCAGCTCCACACCTATGATTCCATGATCCTATAATCTCATGACCATAGGTCAGGTCTTCATCACACCTTTCTTAGAATATTTGGATAGTTTTGAATTTGAATAGTTTTCCTCCCACCTTGACCCCAACCTCCCTACCCCCATTGGAAAAACAAAAACAAAACCCTTGTTACAAATTGCACAGTCAAGCAAACAAAGTTCTACGATGGCTATATCTTATATGTGTGCATGTGTGTCTATATACACAGTGCACACACATGTGTACTTCACATATATGTGTACATGTACACACACACATGCACATATACAGTGTGTCTGTTTCCTTGAGACACGGCCACATGTGTATTATACATGTGTGTTAATATGTGACATACATGTGTGGGTGCATGTATATATATCCAATGTATTTTTAATTCACATCCAAAGAGTACCTCTGCTCATAGAAAGTGCCAAATTAATAGGTCGGAGGAGGGGGAAGTCTCTGTTTACCCTTAGGAAGCAATATTGTTCATTTAGAAGGTTAGCACTGGGTGCCTTTTAGTATAACAGCATTCAGGAACCTCACTTGTACAATAAACAAAACAGAAAAAGTTAACTGGAGCTTAGACTCCAATTGAAAGGCATGGTGCCCAAACAGAGACAGGTGATATAGTCCTATTGCCCTCTGATGTGGTCAGACCACAACTTGTTCGTTTTGTTTTGTTCTAAACACCACATTTTAGAAAGGACATTGCCAATCTGGGGAGCTTATGGAGACTATGCCACTTGAAAACTGGTCAAAGGAAAGGGGGGTATTTAGCATGGAGAAAGGAAGACTTGGGGTATGAAAGGAGCTCTCAGAGCTGTTTCAAGTGTCTGAAGAGTTATCTGGTGGAAGTTTTTCTGCTTGGCCTCAGGGGTAGAATTTAGAACAATGGGTTAAAATTTCAGAAAGGCAGGTTTCAGCTTGATAGAAGAGAAACATTTCCAATATTTAAAATTATTCAAAAGTTGGAGTGGAAGCCAGAGGGTCACTTATTGTAGATACTGTAGAGGGGGATTTTTGATCAAGGACATGGTTGCTGAGGTCCCTTCTGTTTAGGATAATAACAGGAATTTATTCTCTTCCCCAGGGAGAAGAGAGTCCATGACTGATCCTCATGGAGAGGCAAGGCAATATGGAGGGAGCAGGATTTTAAACCCTAACACAGTCAAGCCCCCTTCCCCAACTGTCTCCTCTCCCATTGGCTGAGAGGCAGACTTAAGTCTCAGTGCCAAAATCTTCCCCAATGGCAAGTCACAGGGAAGCCCGCCACTGTCTCTCAGTGGCTGGGAAATAGGCTTACAAAAAACAAGGATACTGATTGACAGCAAGGGAAAGGGGGAAGGGTCCCAAAGCAAGGGAGGAGGAGCCTGGGCTGTCCCTGACTCCCACTGGTTGGGAGGAGGGGCCCACAAAGGCGGGAAATCAGAAAGGCCTTGTTGCTGATTGACAGCAGTATGGGAGGGGCAGGAGTTATTCCAAATCTGCCTGAGCAGTTTTCACTCTCCCCAGACACTTCCAACTAAGAGATCCTGTATTTCTGTAATAATGAAACAAACAGTTTCAGTGATTTGCCAGGAATCCCAGAGCAAACTAGTGCACTTTAACCTCCAGAGCCTTCCTCTCCCACTGTAAACTAAAGCTGCTCCTGCTGACTACTGTATGGTGCTTCTTGAACATAATGCATTCTATTAGAACCAAGAAGCAACATGCTCTCGGTATTTATAGCAGTCATATTCTGTTAGTCACAGAAAACAGTAAAATTCATTATTATCCACCCATTCATCCAAAAAGCATTTGTTAAATGTTTGCTGTATGTGTAATACATTATACAAGGTGGCTGGGGGCGAAACAAAGAAAAATCACATATAGTCTTTGCCCATGAGGAGTTTAAAATCTAGATGACAGATTAATATGAATTATAGCTAACATTTACATAGTGCCTACTATGTGCAGGCACTTTGCTAAGCACTTCACAAATATTATCTAATTTTTATCCTCACAACAACCCTGTGAGATCCCCACTTAACAGTTGAGGAAATTGAGTTTAAATCTGGACCACACAGCTAATAAGGTCAAATTTGAACTCAGGTTTTCCTGACTCCAGACCCAGTGCTCTACCAGTATACTACTGGCTACTGCTGGCAGAGAAGAACTAATCCTCTTCCTACGTGCCTATACTGAATAATGAGTCATCAATTTGGGGAAGAAGGAAGCCAAAGGCCATGTGGGATAGCTAAAGATACAAAACAATTTAGGCCTGGGGAATGACACACTAGGGAACCATCTGGAAAACTTTTTGAGCTTGGGTCACTGAAAAGAGGGATTTACTGGCTGTGTTTTCCTGTGGCCCCTTTTGCCTGGTCTACTATAGGAGAACAGTAGTCAACATCCGGTGACTTTGGAATATTGTTTTCCAAACATATTTGCCAACCCATTTCCCATTAGAAAAGGAAAAAAAAACCGTAGCTAAATAGTTCATATTAGCTGTGGCCTCATCTAGGACCTAAAGACTCATTTTCCTAAACGTAAGTCAGTTAAGCACATACCTATCACCACTGTTGAGTTGAAATGGCTGTGCCTCTCAAAAGCTAGATTTTGGTAGGGGTTTTTTTTCACTAATGTTAGCAATACAATGAAACAAACTTTCTCTTATGATTGATTCTGAAATGTAAGGTCAGATTCAAGCAAAAGAAGGGCATATTTGAAAGCAAAGAGGGATAGACTCCTGAATAATTGTCTTATTACCGACAGGTTCTTTTCCTATACTGATGACTCTCAGTGGCCCTCCTTGTGTTCAATCCCTCAGAGAAAATAAACAAACAGTAGCCCCACCAACCCATCCATTCCAATATATACCAAGCAGAGGTAACCCAGATATCTTTACCTATTTTGGACACATATTAACTTTTCTGGATGCAGCTTTGCATGCTAAAGGGCCAGGCTCTCACTTCCAAACTATGCTTGTGTTCTTGGAATTGATCTGACTGGGTGTAGGAGACAGGGGCAGATGGGGTAAAGGGCTGCCTAAAGCAGTATTACATGTCATAGTTAGAAAAGGTGTCTCCCAAACCATGCTATTTGCTCTCTCTCTTTTTTGTTTTGTTTCTTCTTCCTCGTGATTCATTCCATTGGTTATAATTCTTCATGTTGTAAACATGATTAATGTTTAATATGAATGTATACGTAGAGACTATATCAGATAGCACACTGTCTTGGAGAGGGGGGAGTAGACGGAGGGAGAGAAAATTTAAAACCTAAAAGCTTGTGGAACTGAATTTTAAAATTTAAAATTTAAAAAATTAAAAAGGAAAAGATGTCTCCAAAATTCCTTTACACTGTCCTGTTTTGGGACAAAACTAAATTGTCCTAAAAAGCTGAGTGGTACCTTACAAAGCTACAGGCCAGAGCAATTTCTTAAACTTTAATAGTCATCAAAAAAGCAAACTGCGCCTGGCCTTCCAGGCCTTTTCACCTGCCCTGACTTCCTATTCTCTTTCATGTGTTAACTTCCTTCAATTAGAGGGTGAACTCTTTGAGAGCAGGGTCAATCTCACTTTTCCTTTTTGCATTCCCAGTGCTCAGCATTGCACTTGTCTCTTAGCAAGGTCTTAATAAACGTTTTTTCGTTCATTCCTTCATAGCCAGACATGCCAATAGATCACCCAGTCAAGAAGGAACTTAGAAACTGAATTAACTACTAGAAAAAAAACTGAAAATAAATTAAAGAGAAAAAAAAATGAAGGGATAAGAGCAACCTTAAATACATAAAGGATTGCTGCTTACTAGTGGTGGATTAGCAAGAAAATACCAACTTTTCTTGTGATCTGCTCTAATCAAACAAAACAATCACATAAGGGTCATTCCATACACAGCTGGCCCTCACAAAATTAGGGCCAAAGGCAGAGCAAGCAAAATCACATGACCCCATCTGCTTTCAGCATCAAGAAATTAGGGGACTGAATGATACGCACCTGAACAATCTGTAAACTGAACAATGTCAGGGAACCACACACAACTTTCTTTCCTGGCAAATGGACAGGGATATTTCAGATAGGACAAACAGCACATACCTTTCCAACTGTAGTATCCAGAGTGATTTGGGTTTGAGGTGCATTAAAGAAGTAAATTTCACAGCAGGAAATCTGGTATGAGGTAGCTAATGATGACACACAAGGAGAAGCTTTCAATGGGAGGGCTGGGAGTGGGGGGAAGACTAATATTTTAAAGCAAATTTATGTAACCAACTTCTTGGATTACTAATAAATAAATTATTAGGACAACTTTTCCCCACAAACTCAGCTACTTAATAACTAGTGAGGTTTTCCTCCTTACAGACTAGTGATAAGTATCCTAAATTCTCTAACTTTATTCAGTCTGTCTATAAAAATGGCATGCATACCATTTTCATTATCTGTTTAGCAGAGATCCAGGTTAGAAAAAATGTAGTTCTATGGGTAGTGTGGTAAGCCACAGAATTTGTTCTTGGCTCTCCTTTCAACTCAACATGTCCAAAACAGAACTCATTCTCTTTCACCCCAAATGCTCTTCTCTTCTGAATCTCTTATTACTGTCAGGGGTACCGCCATCCTAGCAGACTCCCAGACTCATGACCTAAATGTCATCCTCTACTCCTCACTCTCACTCACCTCTCCTCTCACCACCAATATCCAACCAGCTGCCAAGTATTATCATTTCTATCCTCACAGCACCTCTCCTTTCTCTCCACTTACATCGCACCCACCCTCATGCAGGTCCACCTCTCCTCTTAGCTGGAATACTGACATAGCCTTCTTTAGGCTTTCCCTGCCTCTGGTCTTCTCCCATTTCAATCCATCCTCCACTCAGCTGTCATTTTCCTAAGATGTGATCACATCACTCACCCCATTCCATAAACCACAGTGACTCCTTGTTACCTCAGGATCAAATATAAAACCATCTTTTGGCATTTAAAGTTCTTCATAACCAAGTCTCTCTAACTTTCCTGTGTTCCTACATCTTACTCCCTTCTGAATACTCTACAATCCAGCTACACTAGCCTATTTAGAGTTTCTAAGATTGCAATGGCTGTCCAGCATGCCTGAAATACTCTTCTCTCTTCAAGTCTGCCACCTGGCTTCCCTGGATTCCTCACAAGAGTCCCACACACTACTAGTGCTTATCTCTGAAATTATCTACCACTTACAATGAATGTGTCTTGGGTGTACAATTTTTTTGGTATGTTGTCTCTCCCATTATATGAACTTCTTGACATAAGGATTGTGTCTGTGGGCGTGTTTGTGTTTCCAAAATTTAGCACAGTGCCTTGAACAAACTAAACTTTTAATAAAAAAAAAAAACTTCTTCTTAAGCATTTATCAAGCATGCCCTTGTTTGGGGAGGGAAATAGAAAAACAGAAACAAATAGTTCTTCCTCTCAAGAAGCTTACATTCTACTCTGGAGAAACAACATGTACCCAGGTTACTCAACACAAGTCATTTCAGGGGCACAACACTAACAACTGTGGGCAATCAGAAGAGCTTTGTGGTAGCAGGTGTCTTGAACAGAATCTTCATTCTATCTTAACAGACTATGGTTGGAGACAGACAAAGCAGTCATTTGTCAATTAGATATGTTACACACCCTTTTGTAAAACTGTGTCCCATAATCATCTTAAACTCAACATGTCTAAAATTGAGCTCATTACCTTTTCCCCTAAACCCTGCCCTCTTCTTAACTTTCCTGGTACTGTGAAGACTACCACCATCCTCCCCTTCCTTCCTTTTTTCCTTCCTTCTCTGTTCCCTTCCTTCTTCCTTCTTTATTTCCTTTCTCTCTTCCTTCTTTCTTTCCTTTTTTCCTTTCTTCCTTCCTTCCTTCCTTCCTGGTCTCCCTATCTTCCCTATAGGTTCATTCCCATTCTGATGGGCAAGGGAGCTTTGACCTGCTACATTTCTGACCTGAGCAGCTTTGTTCCTCCTTACATAACCTGCTGCCCCTCCTTGGAGGCTCACCGTATTAAAGTGGAACTTAGTACCAATACCCTAGGCTCAGAACTTGCAAGCTCAAGAGACCAGACACTCTTAACCTATGGAGCAGCTGGGATTACAGGTACTTACCTATAATCCTAGAGAAAACTTCACTTTAAGAAAAGTGGCTTGCAAAAATCATCCTAATGAACAACATTAACATCTAACCTAATTATCTACTATTGTTTTGGGGAGCCTAGGATTGTATTTCTAGTTTGAGTGTGTTAGTTGCAACATTAGTTATCAAACCTTAAAGAATACATTTTGGCAAAAAACAGTTTTTATTTTTGTTTTTTGCAAAAAGAGTAGAAAAAAAAAGATAGAGACTTAATTCTTCAAAACTTCAGTGAATCTATGACCTCACTGATATAGGCACTTCCACCATTGGTGCCCTTTTGGTTTAAGCCAGGTTGAAAGAAGACAGCAAAGGCCAGGTTCATTTCAGCTAGATCAACTCTTGTTATTGTTCCATTTTCAGTTTCTATAACAATGAGTTGGCTATGGGAAGAGACTGTTTTCATCAGCTTCGTGAGTAATTCTATATTGGCTCCTCTCCAATAGTTTAAAAAAAAACATTACAAGTGGAAGATAGGGACAACCTATGTCAGAACAGGGAACCCAGCGTCAGAAATGTCCTGGATATCCCATGGGTCAGAAGTTCACATTTTTTCTGTCATATTTTAAAAGTATGCTTTTCCAGCACTGTCAGGGGAGTGGATGACAGGAGAGAAGTAAAACTTCAGTTAAGATGTCCTTTTTCCCCCTCACTTTTGTTTGAACTCATTGATTTTTACCATGATCATCAGTGCTTCCCATATATCAAATTTTTCCTCCTTAAATATGAATCCGGAATAACAAATATTCAAACCAGCAAGAAATGAAACAGGAAATTGTGGGTTCTTTTGTGAGTTTCTAGGATTGCTCAAAGAGTAAGATATTAAGGCTATCCTTGAAAATACATAATTTACCCTTTAAGTGTCCATATAAATGGGATTTCTGGTGAGAAATTAATGAATAAGTATTTATTAAGGGCCTACTATGGGCTAGACACTGTACTAAATACTGGGGATGCAAATACAAAAATAGAATATTCCCTGACTGCAAGGAGCTTGCATTTTAATGAGGGGAAACAACATATATACTATATACACATATACATAGTTACATGTTTATATGTATATGTATGTGTGTGTGTGCATATACACACCACATATATACAAAGTAGATTAAAAAGTAACTTTAAAGGAAGGAGGCACCATAAACTGGGTTGTGGCGAGGTGGGAAGGGAGGAATTGTACCAAGGCAGACAAGTTATATATTAGCAAGTTTTAGCGACAGGGCTAGAATTAGGATTCCTATCTTTTGCATATCCTACTTGCTATTCAACCCAATATTATGCCCCTAAAAATAAAATAAGAAGCTTGCTAGGACAAACTTCTGAAGTTTAAACTCCCGGTTATTTGCGTACTCTTCTGCTTTATGTTTTTCCTTCATCTAAATTCTCCTCTCCCCAGTGACTTTCAGATTCTTCTGACACTACTCTCCTTTCCTCTAATAAACACAGAACCTTCTTTCATCTCCTAGATTCCAACAAGTCCCATTTGTTTGTTTCTTTATTTTTTTTGTTCTGACAGAGTTGACCTTTATTAGCCTTTATTAGCCGCTCTTGGATCAATTTTTTATTTTCTAGGGTTAGGTAAGACCATCTGAGCACTTCTGAAAGGCACCCACAGCTACAGGGGATGTCAAGAGATGCCATTGGAGCACAGTGAATGCCATATGAACCAACACAGAGACAGCCAGGCTGTCATATGAGATGTCTTACAGAGGCTTTGAAATCTGTGATAACGTGCTCCATTCTTGTCTGCTCCACTATTTTACAAAAGGTGGTGTTGTACTGTATGCATCTAAACATGGTTAAATTCACTTTATTTTTCTTCTTTTTTTTTTTGAAACATAACTAATGTGGAAACATATTTTGCCTCACTTTACGTGTATAATGGGTAGCATTTCTTGCCTTCTCAGTGGGTGAAGAAGAGGTTGGGGAATAGGGAGAGAGAGAGAATTTGGAACTAAAATTTAAAATTTAAATAAATATGCCTAAAAAGACTTGAGAGTGAGATCATAGTAGTCCTATGAACATAACGCTTATCACCTTACTTTAACTTGGATTTCGATGTGTCCTAATAGGATTCTGACCATTTCTCTTCCATCATTTGCCCTCTTCCTTTTTCTATACAACCACTATTATATTTGCAGAAGGAATAAAGGGGAAAAACAGTCTGTATCTTCTCCATGCATATAATTAAAGCCATCATTTTTATTCAATTTAATTGAATTGAAAAAAAAAACAAGCATTTATTTAATACCTTCCAGGCACCCTGCTAGTTGGTAAGGATTCAAAGACAAAAACAAAAACCAACCACAATCCCGACCCTCAATGAGATTTTATTCTATGGGGGTCAACAAACATTACACAGATAAATAAATATAAAAATAAACAAAATAATTTCTGAGGGAAAGGTTAAAAACTGGTGGAGAGGGAGAGGGGAATATGAAAATCATTTTGTAGGAGGTGATGCATGAGCTTAACATTCAATCTAAATAGGGATTCTAGGAGTTGGAGGTAAAGAGGTAGAGGATTTCAAGAATGGGCACAGCCTATGCAAAGGTGTGGAAGTAGGACATGGAATGGTATATATCGGAATGTTGTGGAGAGTCTGCTGCACCTGCCATCTAGTCTGGCCCAGTTCATCCTCTTTTTTTTTTTTTTTGCTTTTTGGAGGGGGAAACGCAGGGCAATTGGGGTTAAGTGACTTGCCCAAGGTCACATGTTTAGTAAGTGTTAAGCCTCTCAGGCCATATTTGAACTCAGGTCCTCCTGACTCCAGGGCCAGTGCCCTTCTCACTGCACCACCTAGCTGCCCTCTCCAGTTCATTCTTATAAAACTCACCATATTCTGAGAGACAAACTAACCTATCTGATTAGACACAACCATAAGTAGGCCAATTTAGTGGGAACAGAGAGTACATGAGGATTAGCGTAGAATAAATCTAGAAAGATAAATTGGAGCCAGGTTGCAAAGAATTTTAAGTAACAAAGAAAAGTTTGTATTTTATCTAAGAGGTAATAGAGCATTGGGTCTGGAGTCAGGAAGACTCATTTTCCTGAGTTCAAATCCAGCTTCAGATACTGTGTGATCCTGGGCAAGTCACTTAACCCTATTTGCCTCAGTTTCCTCATTCATAAATGACTTAGAGAAGGAAATGGCAAACCACTCCAATGTCTTTGCCAAGAAAACCTTAAATGGGATCATGAAGAATCAGACATGACTGAAAATGACTGAACAACAAAAATAGGTAACCATTTCTTGAGCCTCATTGACATGTTCAGATTTTTGCTTTAGGAATATCCATTTGTCATTTATGGAGATAAAGCTGGAGAAGGAAGAAACTGGAAGCAGACAAACCAATTTAGAGTTTATAACAGCAGTCCAAGCAATTGGTGTCCTAGTTGTATGGTAGTTGTATGAGTAAAGAGAAATAGATAGTCATTAGACATTTTCCTGGGATAAGATAGAAAAGATTTGTCAAGTGATTGGATGTAGGAGTAGGAGTAGGTTATAGAGAAAGAAAAGTTGAGGATAATTCTTAAGGTTCCAAATGAAGGCAGCTGGAAGAAGGTTCATGTCCCTGGCAGAAAGCAGGAAGAGAAGGTTTGGAAGGAAAGATAATGTGATCTATTTTGGATATGTTGAATTTGAGATGCCTATGGAACATCCCGGTGGAGATGTCCAACAGGAAACTGGTAATACAGGACTGAGATTCAAGAGAGAGGAGAGCACTAGATATGTAAGTTTGGATGCCACCTACATAGAAATACTATTTGAACCCATTAGAACCACATTGCTTAGAGAGAATGCAGGGAAAACAGAAACCAGGACAGAGTCCTTCTGACCCCTGCAAAGCATGTGAGACAAAGATGATGATCTATCAAAGAATACTGAGAAGAAGCTGTCAGATAGAAAGAAAGCCATGAAACAGAAGTGTCACAAAATTCAAGGGAGGAGAGAGTATTTTGGGGGTATGGAATGGACAACTGTGTGCAACACTGTAATGAGGTCAAGGATGAAGACTACAAGAAGTGGATTAGATTTACTGATTAATGGTGAGGGAGGAGGAGAAAGAATCTGGAATCTGGAGTTCCATAATCAAATGTTATGAATGTGTATCTATCTATCTTTGTATGTGTATATATATATATATACAATTATTATTATTATTATTATTGACTACATCCAACTGGAACTTGAGATACACAGGCACTGCAGTTGGGAGATCCATCCTGCCCTACCAAAAAGTGACATAGGAGAGAATAGACTGGGGGAGGGGGGAAACACTGGGATGGCTGTTTTGGGGTGGTGGGCGGGGGAAAGACGGGGAGAAAATA